>CM045768.1:50609911-51209911 GCA_025200525.1 Camellia lanceoleosa | reverse complement strand
ATAGCTGCCTCTCAGATGTATTCTCAACAAGGGAATGATGCACAAGCCTATGAATTACGTAAGAAGATTAGGGGTTTGGATCAGAAGGATCGCTCTCTGGCAGTCTACTATGCTGAGTTGAGTGGTTTATGGCAAGAGCTAGATTTCTACTAGAGTTTCTAGCCAGTTTGCTCCATGGATGCCATTATGTTTCAGCAGGCTGTGGAGAAAGAGTGGGTGTATGACTTTTTTGCTGGCCTAAATTTGGAGTATGATTAGATACGGGTTCAGGTGTTGGGTCGCTCTCTGTTTCCTACATTGCGTGAGGCTTATGCACTGGTTCAACAGGAGGAGAGTTGTCGTAGTGGTATGGTGCATGCTCCTGTTCCGGATCGGTCCGCGATGGTTGTCGGTCCCAAGTCACGTGATACTCCGCCTTGCCAGCCTCAAGGTGGCGGTAAGGGTCCATTAGTTGATCAGGACACGTTGAAATGTGAGTATTGTGGGAAAGATAGACATGATAAAGAACACTGTTAGAAGTTGCATGACCGACCTACTCGAGGCCATGGTCATGGTCGTGGTCGTGGTGTTCGTCCTCAAGCACATGTTTCTGAGACTACTGCTAGTGCCTCAAATGATGTTGGTTCTATTTCTCATGATGAACTTCACACTCTCAGACGTTTGATAGCTCGACTTGATTCTTCTTCTGCCTTAGCTCCTTCCTCTTCTGCTTCTTCTAACTTTACCCACACAGGTATTTCTGCTACTGCACCTAGTGCCTCTTCGTCGTCTCCTTAGATCATTGATTCCAATGCTACCGATCACATGACGGGTACTTCTAGTTTTTTCCATTCTTATTTACTTAGTTTTGGACGAGATAAGGTTAGAGCGGCTAATGGCACTTTATCTTCTATCTCCGGCAAGGGTTCTGTTCATTGCACCTCTTTAGTTTCGTTTTCATCTGTTCTTCATGTTCCTAATTTTTCAACTAACTTACTTTCTGTTAGTAGCCGTACTATTGCTCTCAATTGCTCTGTAACCTTTTTTCCGACTCATTGTGTCTTGCAACAATTGGCTACGGGGAAAATGATAGGCAGTGGTCGAGCAGAAAGTGGACTGTACTTTCTGGATGTCATTCTTGCCTCACATTTGTCCTCTCAGGCTCTTTAATGCACATCTGGCTCCTCCCTTCGTCTCCTTCATCAGTGGCATCGCCGTTTGGGGCATCCTTCCTTTAGCATTTTAGAGAAACTTTTTCCTTTATTAGTTCATGATTACCCTAGGAATACCTTTGTTTGTGATGCTTGTGAGCTTACTAAGCATAAACGTACTTGTTATCCTTCAATTAATAAAAGAAGTACTTTTCCTTTTATGCTTATTCATATCGATGTGTGGGGTCCTTCCCCTGTGGTTTCTACCTCTGGTTATCGATGATTTGTTACATTTATTGATTGTTATTCCCGTGTGACTTGGATTTATTTACTTCATACTAAAAATGAGGTTTTCTTGTGCTTCAAACTTTTTCATAAAATGGTATACAATCTCTTCAATGCTACTATCAAAATTCTTAGGAGTGATAATGGGACTGAATATGTTGATTGCGCTTTCAGGACATACTTCGAAAAGCATGGCATTCTTTATCAGACTAGTTGTGTTGGCACTCCTGAACAGAATGGAGTTGCTAAACGTAAAAATGGCCACCTTCTTGAGGTTGCTCGCTCTCTCTTGTTTACCATGAACGTTCCTAAGTCTTTTTGAGGAGATGTTGTTCTTACCGCGGCTTACCTTATTAACCGTATGCCCTCTAGTGTCTACTTCCAAATTCCTCTTGAGCTTCTTCCTGTGACTTATCCCACCTCTTCCCTTCCGCCTCAAGTTTTTGGTGGTGTCTGTTTTGTTCATCTTCAACCCCGTACTCATGGAAAGCTTGATCCTAAGACTATCCGGTGTGTCTTTCTTGGTTATTCTGCTACTCAAAAGCGCTACAAATGCTATGACCCTCACACTCATAAGCTGTATGTTAGTATGGATGTCACCTTCCGTGAATTTGAGTCCTTTTTTTCTGGTCCTCCGCTATCTCCTCTTGGGAAGAGTGGTATTGATGAGATTGCGGATGAGACGGCATCATATCAGCATGAGTTGTCTTTTTTCCTTCCTAATTAGCGGGCTGTTATTTGTGGTGAGGGGGAGCCTAGCAGTTCTGTTGATGAGGAGTCAAATATCAGTGGTCGTTTGGACAGAGCTGATCTTAAGACTTATTCACAGCGTCAGAAAAAGCAGGCTTCTCTAATGCCACCAAGTCAATCATCATCTCCTATGCTAGTTCCACATCCAGTTTCCACTAACTTTACAGGTAATGATCCTCAACCTATCTCTTCACCTGCTGATGATGGTCCTGTTACTAATAATTTGAGTCGTCCTATTGCTCTCAAAAAGGGGGTTAGAGCCTATACTCAACACCCTATTTCTAAATTCGTGTCATATGATTCGTTATCTTCTCCATATCGTGTTTTTGTTTCGTCTCTTTCTTCTATGTGTATTCCTCAGGGTTGGAAAGAAGCTATCAATGATCCTAAGTGGAAGATAGCTATGGTAGAAGAGATGCAAGCTTTGAATAAAAATAACACATGGGAGTTGGTGTCTCTTCCTAACGGGAAAAAACCAGTCGAATGTAAGTGGGTGTTCACCATTAAGCACAATGTAGATAGGACGATTGAACGGTACAAAGCAAGACTAGTGGCCAAGGGATTTACCCAAACATATTGAATAGATTATCAAGAAACTTTTGTCCCGGTAGCAAAGATGAATTCCATTCGAACTATTCTGTCATGTGCTGCTAATTTGGGATGGCCTTTACAGCAATTAGATGTGAAGAATACTTTTATTCATGAGGATTTGGAAGAGGAGGTATATATGGATGTACCTCCAGGATTCTCATCTCAGACTATAGTTGGAAAGGTTTGTAGATTGAAGAAGGCTTTGTACGGTTTGAAACAATCTCCTAGAGCCTGGTTTGGTAGATTCCTAAAGGCAATGCTGGGATTTGGGTATCAGCAAAGCAATGTGGATCACACGTTGTTTGTCAAACGCAATGTACATAAGGTAACAGTACTTATTGTATATGTGGATGACATAGTTGTGACAAGTAATGATGAGGAGGAGGTGACCCATCTCAAGATGCAATTAGCCAAGGAGTTTGAGATAAAAGATCTTGGTCCATTGAGATACTTTCTTGGGATTGAAGTTGTCAGATCTGATAAAGGCATCTTCATTTCTCAAAGGAAGTACATTCTAGATCTTCTTGAGGAAATGGACATGTTGGGCTGCAGACCAGCTGATTCATCGATTAAGACTAATCATCGTCTTTGTAGTGGGGTTGGTGAGCCTGTGGAGAAGGAAAGGTACCAAAAACTTGTGGGAAGACTGATATATCTCTCGTACTCGTCCAGATATTGCCTATGCAGTTGGGATAGTGAGTCAGTTTATGCATAATTCTCGTGCAACTCATTTGGATGCAATCTATCGCATTTAAAGGTACCTCAAATCTGCCCCTGGAAAAGAAATTTTGTTCTCTAATCATGATCACTTGAGGTTAGAAGCGTTCACAGATGCAGATTGGGCAGGCTTTATAGATGACCAACGCTCTACCTTCGATTATTGTGCTTTTGTAGGGAGAAATCTAGTCACGTGGCGTAGTAAGAAGCAGGCAGTAGTTTCCAGATCTAGTGCTGAAGCTGAATACAGGGCTATGGCACATGGAACATGTGAACTAATGTGGCTCAATCTTTGTTGAGTGATATTGGGCTTGATTGGAGTGATCCCATGACTTTGTATTGCAACAACAAGGCTGCTATTAGTATTGCACACAATCCTGTTCAACATGACCGGACTAAGCATATTGAGATTGACAAATATTTCATTAAGGAGAAGTTGAATAAGGGTGTGATATGTATGCCTTTTGTTAAGTCTGAAAATCAACTGGCGAATGTTTTTACTAAGGGTCTTAGGAGTAAAGTCTTTCACCCTATTTGTTGCAAATTGGGCATGAAAAACATCTTTGCACCAACTTGAGGGGGAGTGTTAAGTGTTGGAGGTAGTTTGGTCTTTATGTATTATTCTTATTAGTATAAATAGTTGTGTGTAAGGGGGAAACCGCATGCTTTTTGAATTAAGGAATACAGTAGCTCTCTCTCTCTCGTTGTTCTTCATTTCTTCTTCTTCTTCTTCTTCTTCTTCTTCTTCTTCTTCTCATCATCTATACATTCAACAGATGGCAAATGGGTAGGGTATAGGTCGGGGGCGCCATACCCCACCCCCATTTCCGCCGCTTGCCCCCACCCCCGACCCGACCCGACCCTCATGGAACTCTCCCCCACCCCCACCCAAATCGGCAAATATAACCGCCACTCCCGACCCTACCTGATCTACAATACAACAAGAAATTTAACAATAATATAAAATTTAATAATTAAAACTAGAAAATGCTATTTATAATTAAAAAAATATTTTATATATTGTACATATATTAAAATTACATTATATATATAACATAACAAAAACTCGATAGATATTATATATATTCTATAAAAATTCAACAATATATTATATACATATTTCATATGTGTGTACTATTATTATTATATTTATAGGTCGGATATGGTTCAGGTGAAAAATTACTCTCCCCCTCCCCCGCCCGCGCCCGAACCCAATCAGGGTTTTCTAAAGTATCTACAAATCCGACCCTACCTTATTCAACCACCCCCAACCCCATCCCATTAGGGTCGGGGGAAGTCAGGGACCGGGCAGGTCGAGGCATTTTACCATCCCTACTGAAAAAGCCATGTCTTGCCTGATTTTACGCTCCATATGGAGAAAGATACATTACATCAACTCAAATATTAGAAGCAGTGCAGGTGAGTGGCTAGGTGTTGGAACTCTATAAACCCCAAAACTAAGAATGCAAGGATATGTTTACGAAAGTTGGGTATGGTTATGGGATCACGTCCTTTGCATTTAAACGCATTGCATTTTGTATTGCATCACATTTAATGCAGGATGTTATTATTTATGAGGAAACTTGAAATTCAATAGGATTCAATGGATATTAGATTATTGGATTATTCAAGCACCTTATTTTGGCATCGGAGTCAGACACACATCCCATATCCTTATGCAACAATGTGGGGGAGAAATTCAGGAGTTAAGTAAAGGGTGGGGATGGAGAGTTTCAAAAGGGGAAGGGAAAATAAAAGAAAAGGGGTAAAACCTCGCCAGATCCACCATTTTGTTTAAGCCCAAAAGTGGATTGACGAGTACGGAAAGAAAGAACCTTTAACTATAAATATTTAGCCTTTCAAACAACATGTGCCTGTTAATTTATAACATACGGTGATAAAACAAAGCAAGAATGCTTCACTTCCTTTTTCCTTTCCTTCATACTGACCAAACAAATCACTGTTCTTCAAACCAGACTAAATCGTCTAATCAGGCCTATAAATCAGCCAGTGAACCAGGCCAATTCATTTATGGGATCATCTGTATTAATGACCTAGGATGAACCAGCATGTCATGCCCTCATCTTGCCAGTTTATCACAAACCAATTGATTGGACTAGTTAGATTAGATTTATTTGCTACCTATTGTTGAAAGTATAGAAATGAAGTTTAAGAAAATGAAACCTGGGTAGTTTAGGTGGTCTATGATGCACAGAACAACTTATCTACCATTCGGTTCCAAATAACCTTTTACTACAAATTATATTTATCAAGTTTTCTTCATACAGATGAAAAACTATATTAATATAATTTCTATGTAAAAAATCATTTTCAGTAAGTAAGCAGTCACCAACTGACTAAACTGAATCAACATTAAGAAATTTTCATACCAGCAGAGCATTTGCAGGTGGTACTGCAGAAAGTGAACGAGGTTCTTCTAATGGAAAATAAAATTCAATGAAAATTTGCGTCATGGGCATCCTGCTTTTCTGTGTTCTATAGATTTCTATGTAACTATGGTTAAAAAAATATATATATATATATATTGACCTCGCAATAGAACCATTGTGAGAGAGAGAAAGAGAGAGAGAGAGACGGTATTCTTTTCCCTCAGAGTGCTATTTATTTGCACCCCTCGTACCTTACCCGTCTTCTCAACTCTCTATCCCTCATACCAAATAAAGCCTTCATGAGCTAAAGCCATGCTGGCCACAACTCATTAGAGCTCTTTGCAAATGACACCAAAACTTTAAACACAGAAGCCAGATTATCCAAGTGTAGATCATACAGACCATCTCTCACAAATTCTGCAACATCCTCTTCCCATGCTTTCTTAAATAAGTCATCAAACTGCACAGATAACTCATTCTGCAAATTTTACAAACATATAAAAATTAATCTCACATAAGATATAACCACTCATTTTTTTGACGAATATTATATAAGCATATGCAAAATTAATAATGCATAAGGTATACACATTAAGATTTGTTTTGAAAAAGATTACCTAAGCACATGCAATGACGTGTGTAGATACTTCACAAAAGTAGCAATCCTAAGGTCTAGACTTATACATTAGCATAAGATCCAGAAATAAAAATATATTTCACTCATGTAAATGAGAAAAACATCACTTGACTGCAAATACTGACCAGATTTTCATCAGATGTGCTCTTGACCTCATTTTGATCCTTATAAACATTCCATGAGTATGAATGTGCCTTCATAAAATTAAAGAAGGAAAACACATTGTAAAGTAGTAAGTTAACAGAACCGAAGACAAAAATGGTCAAGTAATCAACTATAAATTTACCTTGAGATTACCAAGATCCAGTCCTTGTTTAATGCTAGGAGGAATGGCTTGAGGAGGACCACCGTTTATTACCTCCCATACCCATTCACCATTAGAGGCACCAACAGGAAGAATCCTTTCTAAAGCTTGGGAACCATCTAAACCACCTGGACGAAAAGGCCGGTTATTGATGCTTCCTTTTACGAAATCGTTTGCAGATCCAGACATGCGTGGCAAACAACCAGAATCCTCAGTTTCCACTGTAAGTTCTGATACCTCCACCTAAACAATACAATTGAACAAAATCCCAGAATGAAATAATATATGTGAACTTCATTTCTCATCTCAAGCAAAATGGAACATCTATACTGAAGAAAATGCATATAGGGTGAGCAAGCACTAAATACCTGCACCGACACGGGTTCCCATTTTTCTTGCTCCAACCCCTTCTTTGGGCGTCTGAAAGGTAATTCCCATGTGGGAACTACAACAGACCGGGGCAATGATGGCTCTAGGTGAATTTTTGCTTTATTGAACCAGTCAAATTCCCACTGCCTTCCAGCTTTTTGTGGAGAAAACTCATCAGGGTCCAATCTTGGCAAGAGATACTTCTCCTCTATATACTCTCTTATTGATTCAGGTGTTTCCCTAGGAAATGCAGGTGGCTGAAAAGATAGAAATAATAATTATATAGTAATGTAAATATAAACTATGTCAGGGTAAAAAAATAGGTCGGTTTTTTATGAAGAAGCATATGTAGTAAGATCTGATTCTGACCACTCAGTCTTGCATCTTTGCTAGTAGATAAGAAACTTGGCATGAAAAATCACGCTTAATTCCTCGAAAGAACCCTAGTTTTTGTACTAAGAACTTAAGTAAAAAACATTTACATGAAAAGGGGGGATTTTAGCATCACAATATGCAAGTCAGAACTCTCAACATAAAAAATTAAGAAAGAAATGGAAAGACAAAGAAAGAAAGGGGAAGGGAAAAAACTGAGGTAGCAAAACACATCAACCTGCAATAAATATTCTCATAAAAAAATCACAACATTTAGAGGAATATAATACTGAAAAATTGTGTATGTGTGCACACACGTTCATGCACATGTGTGTATGCACAGAGAAAGAGAGTTTAACTTGAGTGACAAATGGTGGGCCAAAAGGTATTCTGTGAACATCAAACGAGGTTAGTCAATTCTTTCCATTTCAGCCACTTCAGTTGAAAATAGAAAACTAGAAACCCATTTTGCATGCTCAAATCCAGGACCATTAAAATTCAGTCACTTTCCTAAACCCCAATCACTTTCATAAACTTAACTTACTCAATAACCAACCTGATTTCAAAGAAACATAAATATCGTCAACATTCTTGTTCCACTCATCATTTCAAGGATGTAGAGTGATAAGCTGTGCTGATTATTTTCAATACACTACCAACAACATTGCATATGGACAATTCTTGTAATATATGTACTCCATTTGCTTAGAACACAATCTTGTTCCCAATAGGCGGCTCTCATTAATTCTTTCTCCGCTTATTAATCCATTGGAGCTACAGGCAGTTTAAGAATAAAAGATATGTATGCAAAGATTTATAACATATAAACTTTTGATCAATTACCAAGGAAAAACCCAGACATTTCTAGTAGTCAATCTTCCTTTTATTTTTTGGGATAATTACACTTAAGGAAGTTAATGAGAAATTATTCACAATTAAGTCATTAAATGTAAATATTTATTCCCCAGTTTCTCTATTGGCAATTTAACCACAAAATGGTAAAAAATCGTGACAAAAAATGTCATTTTGTTTATTGTGCCTTTTCCTTCCGCAGAATCCCACTACTGCTGCCTGCCCTTCTCCATCTTTGGGGACCACCGTCTTCAACCCTCCGTGATGAAGATCTAGAGCACCGAATTCAAATTTGAACAGTGGATTAATCACTTTATTTGTTTATCTATTATGATTGGGTTTACAAGTAATTGTTGTGATTTGTTTCTAGTGAATTGTGAATAGATAGATTGGTATCAAGTGGTACTCTTTCTCAAAATCTGTGGATGCATGGATATTCTTTTTCATTTTTAGTTAAAAAACAAAGAACTTTTGACAGCTCTCTCCATATACATACACATGATAAACATTTATGTTCTTCAACAAGAATCCGAACGCCGAAATATTTCATCAATTTTATGAAGATCTGCACGATTGAGGAAGCGGAGGCGGTGGTTTTATAAGAGGGAGGAGGGCTAACAAATGTGGTGGAGAAGAGAAACCCATAGACAAAAACACAACTTTACCCCTATTTTATACCAAC
The DNA here is from genome assembly GCA_025200525.1 of Camellia lanceoleosa. Taxonomy (NCBI): domain Eukaryota; kingdom Viridiplantae; phylum Streptophyta; class Magnoliopsida; order Ericales; family Theaceae; genus Camellia; species Camellia lanceoleosa. Next base: position 51,200,832 of record CM045768.1, on the reverse strand, counting down.
TTGGATTATTTTTTTAATATGTAGATTTGGGGAAAAAAATTTACATTCAATCTACTTAATTGGAAATTGTTTCTCATTAACTACCTTGATTATAATAATCCCTTCATTTTGTTTGTTTGTTTTTTTTTTTTTTTTTAATATTAATTCATTTCTTTTTTGTTAACACATCAGCTATTCAATTTAATGTATTTGTGAAATTAGAAATGCCACTAATTGAAGACAAATGAGAGAGTCATTTGAGATGGTATAGCCGCCATATGCAACATAAACCAACTAATACATCAATAAGGAGAATTCAATTAAAGAACATGGTGCCAAAAAACAAAAAATAGATAGGCCAAGAAGAACATGGGTTGACACAACGAGGAAACAATATGATTGCCTAGGTATTAACTAACATGGCTTTGAATATGGCAACATGAGTAAATGGATTGAAGTAGTCAACCACCAAGTGATTGGGACTAAGACTTGTTGAGTGAGTGATTGAGCTATGTTGCTTTCCTATGTCTTGAAAATGAAAAATTGGTAACTTAAGTTCTTTTTTTTTTTCACACAATTTTAGTTCTTGATAGTCTTGAAATATTTGATTTTTCAACACACAGAAAAATGATGGTCAAATATAAGTTGTATTAGTCGTGACCTTTTGGTAATAAAATCTAAGACTCAAATTCTTATTCTTACATATATGTAGGGTTACCCCATATGGACTAGTCTCAAGAAATTGTTTGCACCTAAGAGGTTTTGAACTTGAGACCTTGGAGGGAGCACACCCCCAGGCCCCAAACCTTGACCACCAGACCATGTCACAAGATTACCACCAAGTGATTGGGACCTATGTTACATGGACTTGGGTACGGGTGTCGGGTGCGGGTATGTATCTAGAGGTCGGACTCATTAAATCTTAAATTTAAGAGTACGCGGACTCGGCAAAAAAATATCATATTTTTATATTTTTAATCTAATATGTGAGATAAAATGATACTATATGTAACTTACAGTGTCAAAATGACATTTATAGTAATTAAACAATAATATGCACATATGATAATTGTGTTATATACAATTATATAAGAAGTATCCGTTGAAAAGTATCCGACACATATCCCATACCCTTGTCCGAGTGTCGGGTGTCCGACACGTGTATTTGATCTATTTTGAAGAGTCCATGTAACATAGATTGGGACTAAGACGTGTCGAGTGAGTGATTGAGCTATGTTGCTTTCCTATGTCTTGAAAATGAAAGTGACCAACAATTGAATGTCATATTAGATTGACCATCATTTTCCTATGTGTTGAAAATCTAATATTTCAAGACTATCAAGAACTTAAATTGGGTAACCCAAAAACAAAAAAACAAAAAAAAAAGAGACTTCAATTGTTATTTGCTCCTTCATTTTTACGGATTTATATGTTTCCAGATGATTGAATCTCATACTCTCATACTCTCAACCTTAAATGAAAAAATCAAACTAGTAATTGCAAATCCCATTCCATCACCAACCACGATGGACTTGCAAGTATATACAACCACCTGTAAGTTTTCTGTAATAAAACTGTATATTCAATTGTGTATCTTTACAATGAGGTCACCAGTTTATATAACCCTAAACCTATGACTAAAAAAGGAAAATACGAAGAAGGAAATATAACCAAATAGTTACACCACAATTTTTCCTAATTCTATACACAACACAATCTTCCCTAATTCTATACACAATATATTCTCACACCTCCGCTCAAACTCAAGGTGTTTTAGCAGAAAACATTGAGAGTTTGCTAAGAAGAAACGGAAACCAAGCAGTAGTGTGAATCTTAGTGAAAAAGTCCGCAAATTGCAAAGCCGAAGAAACAAAAGGAAGTGAGATAGAGCCAGACTGCAGATGCTGTGGGACAAAGTGACAATCAATCTCAATGTGTTTCATCTGTTCATGGAAGATAGTATTGTGGGCAATCTAAATAGCATTGTGGTTGTCACAATAGAGAGAGGTCAGAGAAGACTGAGAGACACCCAAATCAAATAAGAGACAACAAAGCCAAACAATCTTAGCAGTAGCATGAGCCATAACACGGTACTCAGCTTCGGCAGTAGAACGAGCAATAACAGTTTGTTTCTTGCTTTTCCAAGAGATCAAGGAATCGCCAAGAAACATACAGAAACCAGACATGGACTTGCAATCAGTAACATCACCAGCCCGATCAGAATCAGCTTAGGCAACCGAATCCAAAGAGGAAATAGAGGACAATAGTAAACCCTGAAAGATAGTACCTCGGAGATAGCGAAAAATCCGAACCAATGCAACCCAATGTGGGGAGCGAGGAACAAAAACAAACTAGCTCACCACACGAACAGCATAGGCAAGATTAGGACGAGTAACCGTCAGATAAACTGAGTAACCCACAAACTCGCGATAAAAAGTGGGATCATCCAGAGGGACACCATCAATAGAGTTGAGCTTCACATTAAGTTCAATAGGTGTATCAGAAACCTTAGTATCAGTAAGACCAGCACGGTGAATGACCTTATTAACATACTTAACCTGAGACAGAAAATAGCCTTTTAGAGAAGAAGCAACTTCAATACCAAGAAAATACTGCAAATGACCAAGATCCTTCATCTCGAAGGTGCGGAAGAGATGCTGCTTGACCTTAGAGATAACAGAAAAGTTAGAACCAGTGATGATCATATCATCCACATACAGTAATAATGCAACAAATCCAGCTGGCAGAGTCCTAGGCACAAGGATGAAACCTAAACTCAGAAATAGCAGTCTGAAAGGAATCATACCAAGCACGAGGAGACATTTTCAAACCATACAAAGCACACCGAAGGCGACAAACCTATCCAGAGGAATGGTAAAGGCCAGAGGGAGAACACATGTAAACCTCCTCAGTGAGATGACCACTAAGAAAAGCATTCTTAACATCCATCTAATAAAGAGGCCAAGAACAAACAGCAGCGACAAAGATCAAAGTACGGACAGTAGTCATCTTGGCAACAGGAGCAAAAGTCTCCTCATAATCAATACCATACTCCTGTGAGAAACCTTTGGCAACCAGACGAGCTTCGTAACGCTTAAGAGAACCATCAGAATGAGTCTTGACTTTGTAGACCCATTTGCAACCAACCAGATTCTTACCAGTAGGCAAAGGAACCAACGCCTAAATACTAATTTTCTGTAAAGCAGACAACTCATCCTTCATAACTTGAACCCAATAAGGATCCTGACAGGCCTCCTTGTAAGACTGAGTTTTTGAAAAAAAGTGAATAGCAGACAAAAAAGTACAATAGGAAACAGAAAAACATGTATTAGACCAACCTAACCTGTTTGGAGGATGACGCACTCGAGTAAGATATCAGTGTGCAGCAGGATCAGAATCATCAAAAGCAGGAGGATTAGCAGTAGGAGTAGAGACAACCGGTGGAGGAGGAGTCTTGCAACGAGAATAAACTAACAACGGAGGAGGAGTAGGAGGAGAAACCGAAAAAGAAGCAACCAGAGGTGAAGTAGGACGAGAAGATGGAACAAGCTCAGGGGGAACTGTGGCGATGTATTCAACAGACGGGACCTCAAAAGAAAACGGATCAATATGAACCAAATCCTCTTTGGAAACTGGGACGGTGAAAGGAGGAAGCTGAAAGTAAAGTAGACGTTCGAGAAAGGTAACATGGTGGGAGACATAAAGGCGACGGGAAACAAGGTCATAACAATGATAACCTTTATGAGTGAGACTATAACACAAAAAGACATATAAGACAGACCGAGCACTAAGTTTGGCCTTATCTTTATGAGATAAAAGGACAAACAAGCAAATCCAAACACACGAACGAAGGAGTAATTGGAAAGTTGAGAAAACAGAGCCGTATAAGGAGACCGACCAGAAAGAAGGGGGGTAGGCATACGGTTGAGAAGAAAAGCAGCAGTAAGAACTGTCTCACCCCAAAACGGAGTCGAAACAGAGGCAGAGAGAAGGAAAGACCTAGTTGTCTCAAAGAGATGACAGTGTTTACGCTCAGCTCGACCATTTTGAGCAGGTGTATCAGTACAAGAAGTTTGGTGAATGACCCAATTTGGCCAAATATTCACAGAATTCAGTTTTAAAGTATTCCCCTGCCCAAGTAAGACCGCAACAATTTAATAGTAGACTCGAACTGTGTAAAGACCATAGACTGGAAAGTATGGTATATCTGGTAGAAGTCAGACTTATGAGTCATAAGATAAACCCAAATGTAACGAGTGCAGTCATCAACAAAGGACACATAATAAGCAGAACCACCTTTGGTGAGAATAGGAAAAGGGCCCCAAACATCAATATGAACTAAAGAAAATGGTGTATCAGATATAGAAGTACTTTTATGAAAAGGTAAGACTATCATTTTGGCAAGTTTACACCTCCGACATTCACTAAATTCACTAGGAGAAACTTTATCCAATATACCAGATTGAACTAAAGGCCGTAAGCAATCAGCAGACAAATGCCTTAATCTAGAATGCCACAAGTAGAAAGGACTAGACAGAGAATCTAATTGAAAAGAGAAAAGGGCAGTCAGAGAGGTTGCCACAGGCAGATGCAAGCTCTCCACCACATAGAGGTCTCCAACTCTATGATCGGTCCCAATATGTTGCTTAGACATCTGATCATGCACAGAACAGATAAAAGAAGAAAAGATAACATCATAACCAGAGGCATCAAACTGACTAATAGATAATAAACTAACAGATAACTGAAGAACATAAAGGACAGATGGAATAAAGACAGCAGACATAACAGACAGTAGGAGAGACCCAACAGATACAACAGACATACCAGACCCATTAGCAGCATTGACAGTAATAAGAAAAGATGAAAGAGTACAATTTTGAAGTAAAGAGAGATGGAGAGTCATATAATGAGAGACACTAGAGTCAAAAATCCAGACAGACGAAGAAATACCTGAAGAAGACCCAAGCAAATCTGAATGAAGAGCGGAAACAATGGAGGCAAACGGAGATGGCTGGGAGGTAGACAATATATGCTGAAGCTGACTAATCTGAGCAGTCAAGGAAGTCAATTCAGGAGCCAGAGCAAATGCAGTATACGCAGCAGAAGGAGCCCGTAATAGGTTCTAAAACTGCTGAAAAGATGAGACAGACAGACGTCCCTTCTTGGAACAGTGGTACTTCCAATGGTCCCTTTGATGGCAGAAGGCACACTCATCAAAAGCCAGAGACATCATAGTAATAATCAAATAAATTAGGGGTTCAAGTGTAATAAATCCAAAATGAAGCAAAATAGTCAAACCAGGGGTCAAAGGGTGATAAATAGACAACTGAGAGGTTTAAGTGTAATAAACCCAAAATATAACCAACATAGAGTGAACTTCAGTAAACTAGAGATTCAAGTCATGAACTAAGAGACTGAAGAAGAACCAGAGAGAGAAGATCAGCGATCGAAGCACAGTGATCACGTCAAACAGATGGGGTGATCACATCAAACAGATGGGTTGATCAAATGGGTTACCCAAGACCACCAGACAGAGGAGACGAACCTCGTTGGAGAAGAGAAGACCAGCTATCGTCGACGAGATGAGAGAGAGAGAGAGAGAGCAGACCTTTGCGCGAGGCACGAGAAAGGCAAAGACAGACAACTAGAGTCCTCTCGACTCAGATGAGCTGTGATGAGGGTCTTCGATGAGGGTTTCTCTGGGTTACGAACTAGAGATACGAACCACGTGACTAGACGAAGGACGACTTGTGACTCAGAGGGATTCTGATGAGAAAGACAATGCAAAGACAATTTCTAGGGTTTCGGCTTAGAGACGGCTCTAATACCATGTAAGTTTTCTGTAATGAAACTGTATATTCAATTGTGTATCTTTACAAGGAGGTCACCAGTTTATATAACCCTAAACCTATGACTGAAAAAGAAAAATACAAAAAAGGAAATACAACCAAATAGTTACACCACAATCTTTCCTAATTCTATACACAATACAATCTTCTCTAATTCTATACACAATATATTCTTACACCACCACCCCTGATGCTTTTCATTAGAATATTGTGCATCAATTGTCTTAACAGCTTTTTTCATGAAATTGCTTTCTCTTAAAACTTTCAACTTAAATCAGCCAGTCTCTATGCAATCACCACACAAGCTAATCAAATTAAAAATAGTTCCAGATATTAATTTTCCTAACCCAGGTTTCAAAACACTAGTGTTTGGTATTCGTGATGAAATCTCAATCATGCTAAGCCCTCCTAGGCCAGTGCTTTCATTTCACCAGCTTGCTACAAAGAGATAAGCTGACTAGTGTTTGTTACCATTATTGTAAACTTTGTCTAATATGCATTGTTGCGTCCTGTTCATTTGTTTACCTCTCCCTGTCATGTGAGGAGGGTATAAGGCATCTCGATATAATTGTTTGACCTATTTCCTAACAGCTTCAACTTTTGGTACACTTCGTGATTCCAATCAATGAATAGAATAAGCCCTCATCATGGTTTTAAAAAACCGACTAGAATTTGATCTTCTTATAAACCCATGAATATTAGTCAAAGATGACTTTCATAGGTCCGATTACTCTCATAGGGCTTTTTCTGGTATTCTGTGGAATATGCATGAATTAAACTGCTTTTTCCCATTCAGTATGCACGAGTTGCAAAGCTTCTAGTAGTTTTGGCATATCAGGTGCAGAATGTGCATCCATCCCCTTACCAAATTCCCTATCATTTTTCTGTCATATTAAGTGTTGCAAGATGTTGTAATAAATATTATAGTTAAAAGATATTCCCTGAATATGGGGGGATTAAATGGGGAGATTAGGCCTATATCTCCCTCCTTGTCCAATGGTCATAAATAATTATATCTTCTTATCCCATCATTTATCACACCTTGACCAAACATATTACAAATAATCCTATCATATTTAATCTTGTCATATCCAATCCTTTACCGAGTCCATTCATCCATGGTATAACTTTTCCACATAACACTATTCATAATCAGTGGCGGTCGTAGCGATTAAAATAAGGAGGCAGATTGTATGCATTTAAAAATCAACAACAAAGGTTCTAATTATTTCATCCGTAAAGAAAGTATAGTACCTAAGTTATATTAAAAGATACACTTTCTATAAACATAAAAATTTAAAAACATAATTAAATCTGCAAATAAAATTCTCAATCAATAGAATTCCTTAGAACTATCCAATCATGCCCGAGCCGATTAAGATAGACATGTATAAAACAACACTAATTTGGTAGTGCATTTTGTGATGGGACAAGAAAATGTTTTGGAAGAGCCAATCCTTAGCAATTTACAGACCAAAAAAACAAAAATAATCCGTGCATCAAACAAGGCATAACTACAACCCTAGTCGACCCATTAACAATAAATAAAAGCCATGAATTTTGAAGAGAAGTAACAGAGAGAGAAACACTGACTGGTATAAAGTCAGGTAGAGAATTGAGAGGGTTGGGGCGTTCGACGGGCGGGAGGGGCTCGAGCCTGAGGTGGCCGCTGTGGCCGGTGAACCCAACCCGAAAGGCGAGCTCGTTCACTGCGGTGATTCGATCCATTCGAATTCCCTTCTTCTCCGGCAAGTCGAATCTACTCTTTTTCGCTTTGCGCTTTGGAAGATATTCGTTTTCGCGGGGTTCGAGAGCAGTGAAAGAAGCCTCATGCAAAAAAGTATATATCTCAGGACTGTCTTGCTGTGTGGTTGCTTCGGCCAAGGTTTTTTAAAAAGGCAGTGAAAGAGAAATCAGGGCTCTGTGCGTGAACTCTCACTCTCACTGACTCTCACTGGTCCGGTTCTTAATTTTTCATTTCTCTTCCCTTTATATATAATATATATCGATGGTTGGAAATAATTTAAATAAATATATTTTTTAATATTTTATAAAAAATAAATAAAAAATGACTTAATTTTAAAAAAAAAATTTAAAAAAAAATATATATATATATACAAATATAAGGATGCCAAACAACCCCATATTCTTAATTAATTTTACATTTGCATATTTTACTACCATATTTATTCAGTTGTAACACGCATTGGATTCTCTTTTTGAAGCTCACAAATTAATTTTAAATTTTATACAGTAAATTACACTCTACGCCTGTGTTTAGGTTAGAAAGTCTTTAAAAAAAAATAGTTCCGTTTTGTAGTTCGAATTTCCGAAGGCTCGAATGGCCCGAAAGGTCAAAACGACATCGTTTTAGCCTTCTTTATTTTTTCTTTTTTTTTCCTTCTTCCTTTCTATGACTTGCAGGTTTCAAAGGAGAGAAGGAAGAAAGAAGAAGAAGAAAGAAGAGCAGAAAGAAAAGACAGCAAAAAATTGAAAGAAAACCAAACCTATTATAATCAAACCCAGAAATCAATTTTCTATAATGGGTTTGGTTTATTTTATCAAACCAGTAATCTTTGGGTCTTGTAGCACTTGTGGGCTTTTGGTAAATGCATTTGGACCTTTCATTCTATTTTGGGAACCTTTGGTGTGTTTGTTGGAAGTCCCACATCGGTTACAAGATACATTTTTAGGTGGGCAAATTTCTATATGTTTGTTGGAAGTCCCACATCGGTTGGGAGACACATTTGGAGGTGGACAAACTCCTATATATAGGTGCAAGGGCATAGGGTTAGCTTATCAACTTCTATGGTTCTTTCTTGGTTTTATTAGCCATTACGAACCGAGCTTGAGTATAAATTTTAGTTGTGCCGAGTTGGATTTTGGCCATAGTTCCATTGGGATTTTGGCCATAGTTCCTCCGCCAAAGTTGTGTTATTCTCGAGGGCTTTGTGGTGTGTGGTGGAGATCGAGCTTCGACTATTTTCATCTTCTCCGTTTGAGTGCCAATTTAAGGTAGGGATTTCCTACTCCATGTATACGCTTTAATCCTAAGTATTGGTATTTTGGTATGTGGGGGTAGTTTGGTAATTTTGGGAGAAACCTTAGGGTTTTGGCTTAGGTTAATTTGTATAGTTAATTTAAGGGAAAAATGTGGAATTGGGTTTAATTCATGAAGTTGGGGAAATTATGAGGTTAATGATATAGTTTGGTAGTTTAAATACTTACCTATGAGAATGTTGATTTTATGTTCATTGTTGTATTTATTTCTTGTTTAGAACTAATTGTTTGGGGCTATCGGTGGAGGATAGCCATGATTGTTGTAGACCTTGCATGTGGATTAGGCAAAATTGAAACTAATCATTTGGTTAAGTTGTTGAGTATAAAAGTTGGATTAATACATTAAATTTATGTATTGAGTTATTATGTATATGACCTTCTGTTTATATGCATTACTTGTGTATGGGAGAAGAAATGGGGTGTACTCCACGGTTTAGGGGAAGATGGGGGTGTACCTCTAAACCGGTTAATGATTATGGGAAGATAGGGGATGAACCCAGGGTTGCTGCTTTTATGCGTGCCTATAGCATAGATATAGCATATGCTTATCTATTTGTTTGGAAGTATGGAAGTGTATTTGATTGAGATTGTTATAACATCAGTACGTGTGTTTATTTTGTTATAAGAAAGGTTTAACCTGATTTGTTATCCTTGTTGAGTTGTTTGGCCAGGTTCTGAGCCATAGTTGGAAGGAGAGTTATGCCATAGACAAAGTGTCATAGGCAATGTAGACATTTGTGTCATGAAATTGTAAAATGGATTATTTTGTGTTAACCATGTATCAGATGCTACTGCTTTAGTTAATTCTTATGCTTGGTTTAGTATTTCTCTACTGGGCTGTGGCTCACCCTATATGGGAACTTCATTTTCAGGTTCAGGTGGTTCACTACCTCCAAAGACTTAGCTTGTGAGGATTTGGACTTGAAGATTTGCTTTATATGTTTTAATTGTTTTATTTGAACTATGTAAACATTCAAGCCTAGGGCTTTATTTGTTTTGAGTTAAAACTCATGGAATTGTGTCCAAGTGTTGGCTTGGCAAGATGTAAGCCCGTAGGGCATTTATTTGGTTATTACATGTAATGTTTTATTTAAGGATACTCTGATGAAGGAATGCATATTATTATTATATATGTATGGGTTTAATTTTGAGGGCGTTACAGGTCTTCTTTCAATTTTATAGTTGTGGACATTTATGTTCTTTCTGAAAGCTATATTACTTGATTACATTTCTTTATAGGTTTTCATATAAGTCTCATCTGTTTTTCTTAGCATACCCAGTCTGTATCTCCCTCTTCTCCTCTATCTATATGAAAATATGAAATTCCTTTACTCTGTGTATAATTTCCATCATGAATGTTATTACATTCATGACCCAAAAATCAAAACCACAAACCAAACCAAACCCATTATTTTATCAGAAAGAAGAAACGAAGACACAAATCAAACTCAAAAATCAAAACTACAAATTAAACCCACAAATCAAAAATCAAAAATTAAACCCACCAACAATTTTTTTTCTTTTTTCTTTTTCCTTCATCTTCTTCATCAACAACAACAACACATCAACATCAACAGATCTATGTGTGTATCAACATATCTATATATATATGTGTGTGAGAGAGAGAAAGCCACCCACCGACACCGCCATCACCGTCTCCTCTGTAAAAATCTGAATTTTTTTTTCAACAGAGCATTATCCTACACAGATCGGAGGCCTGCGGTGGAGAAGAATCAGAGATCGGATGCGGCGATTGACGGCGGGTGGTGCTCTTCCTCTCTGTTACCCCTTCTTTCTCTCTTCCTCTTCTTTCTTCTCCTCTCTCTATCTCTCCCTCGCTCTCTCTGTTCCAAATCTAAAAGAGGGAGGGAAAAAAAATTGAATCCAAAACAACGTCGTTTTGGATTCGGGCCAATTGAGCTGTGGGAAATTCGAGCTCTCAATCATTTTTCAAAAAAAAAAATAGCGGAATTTTTTTTAAGGTCTCTAATAATAGTAATTTAGAGGATAAAAGACACAAAAAAAAGAGTGATGCATCAAGTCCCTGAACAACATGGCACGCATTTTTAATTATTTCGTGGACAAAAATACCCTTCACAAAATCAACACAGAGACAAAACTGATTCCGACGACTGAGTTCCATTCCAACCATCCAACCATCTTCACAACAAAAGAACAGCAGAACTAGGGTTTCATTATCATCTTCACCATCGACATTAGAGCTTCGTTATCTTTTGCAAAAATCATTATCATTCCTTCCTCAGAAATTTCTCTGACCCCATTTTCACTGTTCATCGTCATCTCAGTTCATCTTCGTCACGTCGCATCTTCATCTCGGGACATATCAGCTCGTCATTAAAGTTTTACCCTAACTCTGGTAAGTTTTTCTACAATACAACTAGATTTTCTCTGGACACACAGTTAATTGTATTTTATATTAACCTTCCATAAATTAGGGTTTCAATTTCGTAATAAAAAGCTACGTGAATTGGAAAAAAATTATTTCTGTGTGTTTTGAACTTATTCTTGAACATGTTTGTGTGATTTTATTTGTAAATTTCTCCGGCATTTGAATTTCTCTAGTTTTTGCTTGATGTATGTTTCTTCTTTTAATTTTTTCTAGCATGTTTATTTTGAAAAAAGCTATTTCTCTGTATTTTCATCTTATTTTTGAACATGTTTCTATGATTTTGTCTATAAATTTCTCTGTAATATGTATTTTTAATTGGAATGTCTATCTTTATCTGAAATGTCTATTACTCTATTGTCTCTATCTAAGTTTCTCTGGTATTTATAATTTTCTCGAACCACATCACTTTCCTTCCTTGTGTGTCTCTATCATGTTTAATTTTCTCTGGTTGTGTATGTAAATTTCTCTGGCATTTTAATATTATGGACTGGAATGTATGTTTCTTTTTTGAATTTTTTCTGGCATGTTTATTTTGAAAAAAAAGTTATTTCTTTGTGTTTTGATCTTATTCTTGAACATATTTATGTGATTTTGTCTATAAATTTATATGTTTTGTAAATTTCTCTAGCATATGTATTTTTTTCTGGAATGTCTATTACTATCTTGTCTGTGTCTAAGTTTCTCTGGCATTTATAATTTTTTCTGGCTACATCACTTTTCTCCCTTGTGTTTTCTCTATCATGTTTAATTTTCTCTGGTTATGTATGTAAATTTCTCTGACATTTTAATATTATGGACTTAAAATTTTCTCTGGAATGAAAATTTTCTCAAGAATGTGTAATTTTCTCTAGTATGTTTATTTCGTTCAATTCTTGGTTTCAATGTGTATAATTTTTAGTGGCTTGTTTACATTACTTCGTTTATTTTATCTTACTAATTGTGAAATAGAAATTTTCTTTGGCTTGCCATGTTTACTTTTCTCTGTCATTCATTTTCTATGCTTGCTAGATATATGTTTTTTCTTTCTATTTTCTTTGGCTATATTTTACTTCTATATGTAATTTTAACAATTATTAAAAATTTCTCTGCCATGTTTATGATGCTTTATTGATTTTCACTGGCAATGGAAATTTTCTGTGACTAGATATATTCCATAGGAAAACAATTAGTACTCTGACATTTAATTTTTAGTGTCTGATTTTGTCTGACATTTATAATTTTCCCTGGCCACCTTAGTTTTCTCCCTTATGTGTAATTTTCTCTGACATGTCCAATTTTCTCTGGCATGTTCAATTTTCTCTGGGATTTAATGTTGACATCTTTATGTTTTCATTATTGTCTAGAAATGACAAAACGTAAAAGCAGCAAAACACTGGAAACACCAAGCAAGAAACATAAACTCTCTTAGTCTTCTTATGATCTAAGATAAAAAACCAGCAGCAAAACACTAGAAACACCAAGCAAGAAACATAAACTCTCTCAGTCTTCTTATGATCTAAGATAAAAAACCAGTAGCAAAACACCACAAACTCCTTGCCAAAACACACAAGTCCAAAGTAATAAAGCAACTAGCATCAAGATGAGTACCCCAACTTCAAAAGACTTAAGCTCAAGGGGGAAAAAAACATGTTAAACTCCAAAGAAAGAGAGCTCACTACAGCATTCAATATCGATCCAACCTCTCATAGGTTGTCTCCTTTTTTCGAACACTTAAATTCAATTCAAACCAACTTGTAGAGCTTCAGAAGACCCCATTTTGGTATTTGATCCAAGCTCTAACCACTGGAATGATGGATCCAAGGAAATCTAGGAAATCTGATGATGATGTAGTTGCAATAATCCAATGTTACAATGAAAAAACAAAAGCATTCACAGTTGGTAAAAAGAACTTGACCTTTACAATCAATGACATGACCTTGATTTTTGGTTTGCAAGGAGGTAAAGGAGCCATGTCATTAAGATACTCTAAAAAGCCAAAATCTGCATTCCTAAGGAGAAGATTCCAAAATGATACAAGACTCACTGGTCCTGTTCTTAAAAATGCCTTGGTCAAAGCAATGAAAGGCAAGCAACCAACTGATTTCAAAGATGTAGCAATCATTGTTACATTATACTTGTGTTTCACCCTATTTTTTTGTAACAAGTGGGAATTCAATAGGGTGGGTTTTTATAAAGTATGTGGAACCTCTAGAATCAATGAAACAGTATGATTGGCCAGAAGCAATCACATCAACATTGATTGATTCTATCATAGCATTGCACAAAACTCCAGAAAAAGTTACGGGGTGTGTCATTGCATTGCTGATAAGTATAATATCCATTCAAATTTGCAGTTATCATACTTACAAATTTGTGTATTTAGCAAAATTTTATTACTTTAATTTTCATCACAGTATTAGCTATGTGAACATGCAAATATCATTGACTCGGAAGACAGTAACATAACTGATTTCCCAATATGTGCCAAGTAGAACCTGCAAAGCTTAACGAAACAGCTGCAAAAGACACCAGTCCACTCTCTTGCACCTTGACAGCTTAGATTTCTATCGCCATTGAAATCTCAGTGAAATTCTAAAATTTCTCTGACCACTAGTTTGTTTCCCTCCTTGTGCCTTGACTAATTAAGATCAATTTTCTCTGAACTATCAATTTATGTTTCTTCTTTGGTTACCACTGGTTTATTTCTGCCATTGTAATCAATTTTCTCTATAATCTAAATTTCTCTGACCACAATTGTAACACATTAACTTATATACCCTGATTGATTTTCTCTAATAGCTGAATTATGTTGGTTGTTTCATAATTTTCTCTGGCCCATAAAATTGTTTCTTCTTGTGTGTAATTTTCTCTGGCCCATAACTTATGTGCCTTGCATCTTTGATTAACACTGTTTATTTCTATCCTTCTAATGAATTTTCTCTAGAATCCAAATTTCTCTGACACAATTATAGTAAAACATTAGCTTATATGCCTTGATTGATTTTCTCTAATATCTAAATTATGTGCCTTGTCTGTAATTTTCTCCGCCTCATAAAATTAACTCATTGTCTGTAATTTTCTCTGGCCCATACAATTTTCTCTGAAGTTTGTTTCTCATTAGTATCATTTAGATGAATTTTATTTTCCTTATTTGAATTTTTTCTCTCAGTGAATTTTGTAACATTTCTCTAATAAACGAGCCTCCTGTTACAGATAGATAACAAGGAGCTAGTTAAAAACCCATCAGAGGAGTTTTGTCTTGGTAAAAAGAAGAAGAAAGAATAAAAAAAAGGCAATTGTCAAATTCAAGAAGATATTAGAAGATTCATTTGAAGAATGAGAGAATGAAAAAGTAGAAGGCAACATGGAAAAACACGAAGCCAGCAATGGACAAGAAAATTAAGCAAGCAGTGAAGAAGCGGAAGCTAGAGAAAAAAGTGAAGAAATAGAAGTAAAAGACAAAGAAGAAAATGAACAGAAAGAAGAAGACAGTGAAGAAGAAGATGAAGGCACTCGATCTAAATAGCAAGAAGAAAACAATGAGAAAAGTGATAAAGAAGAACATAATGAGTCGATGGACCAACATAATGATAGCATTTGTGGCTCAACAATGCATCAGCCTCAAGAATCTGAGGAATCAAAGGATGCCCAAATTGTTGATCTACATCAAAAACTAAAGGCACTTTCTAAATCTAAAATAGAAGAAGAAAGAAATTGGAATGAATTACTTGCAGAAAAGAATATTGCAATAAGAACCTTGACATCACTTAACTCAGAACTTCAAGAAAGAGACAGTACAATCCAAATGAAACTAAGGATGTTGGAGGTTCAAAAAGAAGATGATACTAAAACAATTCAACAGTTGAGGTATTCAACTTTGGAGCTTGAAACTGAAAATGCTAAATTGCATGAACAAATTCAAGAACTATCCGTCCAACTAGCAACACAACCTTACCGAACACCAACACAAGTTCAACCACAAGGTTAGTGAAAATCTTGAGCCACAAAAAGTTATGTCCTTGTGTCAACATAACCCAGAGAAATTTCTATTTATTATAATTTTCTCTGTCAATGGTAATTTTCTCTAGAAGTTAAATTTCTCTGAACACATTAGTTTCTGCTGCTTATTTCTATTGATTTCTACTGCTTATTTGATTTTCTCTATCTATTTTCTTATTCGATGTTTGAGGCTTGTTTGATTTTCATTGTGTATAGTTGAAATGCAAGTGGAACAACAACCAATAACCCAACAAGAACAAATGACACACAAAGAACAACCAAAACAAAAGACAAAAGTTTATGGTAACTAGAAAATATTGAATCAAATAAATTTACATATTGAAATATCATCTGTTACTTCAGAGAAATTTCACTTTTATTGATATTTTCACTGTCTACAATAAAAAAAGATCCTACATCAATGATAAAAAATTTAAAGGCAAAAGAAAGAAAATAAAAGCAGCAAGATCCAGAATTTCAATATCTCAAAGTTGCGAAAGTGACTAGAGGTTCAAAGCATGTTGCAAAGCAAACTGAGCAAACCACAAAAGACAAAGAAGTACTTGATGCTGATGCGTACGTTTTGCCTCAACCAACAACCATCAGAAAATCTTGGGTTTTTCCACAAACTCTATCGGTTTCAAGATTGATAAAAGATCATGTAAAAGACATCTTGCAGCACATATCAAATGTGTCTGGACTTGAGTAAGTACAACAAATAAAATAGAAGATAACAAACAACAATTTACTAACTTATATTGCATTAACAACTATTAAATCCCTTCTTTGTCATCTTGTAGAGCTTTAATCTAGACAAGTGAGTTGAATCTCATACCTTCGAAGACATTGGAAACCTAATAAAGCAAAAAGAAATTGCCAACAATGTAATTCTTTCATCAAAATTTCTCAACAATATTCCATCAGCCTTTATAAACCAATATTACAATTATAAATGATATTTTTCAGGTCATTGATGGCGATGGAGAGATCCTTTTTGCTGACCAAAGGAGAGAAAGACAACAACCAACTTTATTTTTTTTTCACATCCATGAGCTTAGTATGTTACTACTCTTTTATTTGATTTTCTTTGGAATTTACTTACTACTTTCTCTTATTAAGATACTTCTTGAAGCCAGTTGTGTCACTAGTCTAATTTTCTCTGACTAGTTGTGTGCATTTAAAATTTCTGTGTGTGTATATTTCTTAAATTCTTGTCATTTCAACTTTCTCATAACATAACCATTTTTTGATTTTCTCTGACCACAGAATTTCATCAAGATGACGGAAAATCAAACTTTTCGAGTTTCATTATTTGACAAGCATATTGAAACAGTATGGAGGAACTACATGTTCCTCTATTTCCCAATAAATACTGGGGGTAATGAGAAGTCAACACATGGAAATCACTGGACCTTGCTTATCCTGGACAAACAAGACAATTTATGGAGGTTCTACAACTCACTAAGGCCAATGAGGGATGATGTAGAAGACAAATATGTCAAAGACGCAAAACAATTGATAACGAGTGCAAATTTCTCTGATTCATCATAATGTTTATGTAATGATAATTTTCATAGAATCCCATTGATTTGTTTGTAAATTTCTCTGTTACCTAAAAATTATTTTTTTACAGCAAGATTATGTAGAGAATTTTTTGAAAGCTTGCCTTGAAAGAGAGGCACAATCACAACCCTCTTTCAAATTGATAAACTCACAAAACACAAATTACGACTTTGAGTATGTCAACAATGCTCCACAACAAGACAGTGATTCGTAAGTTTCATACAACATCTATAAATAAGATAATCTGATTTGAATGTTTCTTAAAACTAACTATACATATAATTTGTATGCAGTCTGGATTGTGACCTCTTTGTATGCCATATAATGAGACAATATAGCAAACATGAACCTATCAGCTCGAAATTGTCCACACAAGACATAAGGTTGATGAGCGCAGAAATCATAGAGAGATTTGTAACCGAAGTTGGCCAGTCATGGACAGAACCAATTCAAATACCTCCAAAAGAAGAACCAAAAGTGTAATAGTAAAACTAATGAAAGGAAGACAATGTACATAACATAATTAGGGTTAACCATTCAATTTGTTTTTTCATACATTGAAGAAATGATGATGCTTGACATATATGTATATATCCTTTTTTGACTAATATAATTTTCATACCTATCAATGGTTAAATATATATTTTTTTTATTGTGATTGTCAACACAATCCACACAGAGAAAATTGTCTGCAGAAATTCTCTAGTATGATATTACTAGAAATTCACAGAGAAATTTAACTCTTATCGTCCCAAGGAGATGCCTATATGATCATATAATCTGTAATGCTTTGTGTTGGTACAAAACAATCATCAAATTCAAAAAACACAAAGCACACAGTAATTTTCTCTACTATTGATAAATTTCACTTGATGAATTTGAAGCTTCAAAACACAATGCCCAAATAATTTTCTCTGCTAGTGAAAAATTTCTCTGGATGAAATTGACTGGTATTATAAACAGATTGCCCATAGTATGTTTCAACAAACACAATGCGCACTGTAATTTTCAATACTATTGACAAATTTCTCTGGATGAATTAAACCTCACAAAACACAATACACATTTCAACAAACACAATGCACATAGTAAATTTCTCTTCTATTGGCAAACTTCTATGGATGAATTTGACTAGTATGAAATTACTAGAAATTCATAGAGAAATTTAACTCGTATCGTACCAAAGAGGATGCCTATATGATCATGCAATCTGTAATGCACTGTGTTAGTACAAAACAATTATCAAATTCAAAAAACACAATGTACATAGTACTTTTCTCTACTATTGGCAAATTTTTCTAGATGAATTTAAAGCTTCAAAACACAATGCACAGAAAATTTTCTCTGCCATAGGCAAATTTCTCTGAATGAATTTGACTGGTATTACAAACCCATTGCCTATAGTATGTATCAACAAACACAATGCACACTTTCACTGCTATTGAAAAATTTCTCTGGATGAATTTGATTGGTATTATTATATACACTGTTTAAAAAATACATTTCACAAAACAAAATACACAAAGTAATCATCAAATGTATTCAATCAATAAAATGTATTATCCTCAACTATTTAACAAAGGTTCCTTACATGTCCTCTTATTATGGTGACCAATACTCTCACAATGAATACACTTAATCAACCTTTTAAACTCTCCAGTAGAAGCAATTTTGTTCTTCTTTGGCTTCCCAGCTAGTCTCTTACTCAATGGATGTAAAATCATAGCATCATCAATGCTACACAAAGGTTTTTCAACAGTTAGAACTGGGCCAATCGAAAACGAGTATGCTTGACGATACATATCAGCATGAAAAAATGATTCAACAAATGAATTCAAATTCTTTTCATTCCTAAAAATTGCAGCAACAACATGTTGACATGAATACCCATTTATTTTCCAATTTCGACATGAACAAGTTCTCAACCCAAGATCAACTATAACCGAAGGAAAACAATGCACTTTAAAGACATTATCAGATGATAAACTCGCATTCCATGTCCTTCCATCCAAGAAAGACTTCTCTAATACACTATCC
The DNA here is from genome assembly GCA_025200525.1 of Camellia lanceoleosa. Taxonomy (NCBI): domain Eukaryota; kingdom Viridiplantae; phylum Streptophyta; class Magnoliopsida; order Ericales; family Theaceae; genus Camellia; species Camellia lanceoleosa. Next base: position 51,181,953 of record CM045768.1, on the reverse strand, counting down.
ATACGAGGACAGAGAACTTTATTCCATTTACTAGAGAGCAGCATCCTATCAGACCTCATATTCATGATTTGCAACCGTATCATGTCCACCAAATTTGTTATTAGCAAGTGCCGAGCTTCTTGTATCCATGAATTGAATGACTCAACAACATTTGAATGCATCTCACCATAACGTCTCTCCTTAAAATATGCATCACCTCAATTTTCATATGGTAAACTTCTCAAGAAAACACTCACAACGTCTCCTCCCTCACATTTTAATTCATTTAACTTGAAATGAAATGATGCATTTGTTGGCACATATGCACATTCTGAAAACTTGGACACAATCGTCTTCCTAACCAAATTTGTGTTTCCACATGACAACTTATCCCTCAAATTTGTCTTTAGATGTTCAAGACAAAATCCATGAAAGCAGTTAGGGAAAAACCTAGCAATTCGTTCCACAATGTCGCAATGTCGATCTGATATGGAACTTATCACCCTCTCTGATCCCAATACTTCACATAAATGTTCAAGGAACCAACACCAATTGTCTTTATTCTCAGCATCAACAATAGCAAAAGCTGTAGGAAAAAAACCTACAAAACAAATAGGAACAAGCATATTAGATATACACATGCAGAGAAAATTAGAACAATAAACAACCAGAGAAATTTGACACTACCAACATCCAGAGAAAATTCACACAATGGCAACCTCCAGACAAAATTCACTTAGTGCCCAACTACAGAGAAAATTCACACAATCAGAATATCCAGTGAACAATCAGAATATCCATAGAAAATTCACTTAGTGACCAACTACAAATAAAATTCACACATTGGCAACATCCAGATAAAATTCACTTAGTGACAATATCCAGAGAAAATTCACTTAGTGACCAACTACAAAGAAAATTCATACAATGGCAACATCCAGAGAAAATTCACATACTGACCAAAATTCAGAGAAAATTCTCACAGTGGCCACAACCAGAGAAAATCCACACAATGGCCAAAACCAAAAAAAAAATCAAAGTGTCAAAGAAAAATCACATTCACTCAATTCCTACATGTATAGAAAATTTACATACTTAGATAAAATTAGATATATTTACAATTACCTTCATTCCCATCTTTCCTCGTCGCAGTAAGCATAACTCATTTGTATCGTCCTTTCAAAAATGTTCCATCAAGAAAAAGCAATGACCGACAATATTTGAAACCAGCAATGCATGCATGAAAAGCCACAAACGCTCTTTTGAAACGCTTGTTATCTTCAAAATCTAACTCAAAACGACTACCTGGGTTGTTCTTCAATGCCTCATCAAAATACCACCGTAATTGATCGAATGACAAACAAGAATCCCCATATGTACTACATTTTGCTTTTTCAACCCCCAACCAACCACAGTTATAACTGATTGAGACCCCATACTTGTCTTTCATTTCTTTGACAACATCTACTGGACGAGTTAAAGGTTTTGCACTTACCTTTTCAACTATCAACCCAGAAACTAAGTTGGAAGTCATCCTAGCATGTTTACTAGTACAAACCGCCACACCACATGTATGTTCATTGTTCAAAGTTTCTATGTAAAAGAACCCATTTGTTTTTTCAACTGAAGCATGTATATGCCAAATACATCCCCTTGATTCCTTATATGCACATTCTGCCGTAACCCTCAGCTTATCATTTTTAACAAACGTAAACTGAAAACCAACCTCAATAGCATACTTGCATAAAAAAGTACGGAACTCAACCACACCACCCTCAAACTTTTGTCCAGCACTCGTAATATTATTTCGCCAACTGTAATAACCCCGACCCTGATTAACGCTAATTGGAACTTAATTATGCCTAATAATAATTAAGAGGAAATCCGAGACTAACATGCATGTGCATCACATGAATTATGTGTTTCTATCTGTTTGGTGTTGAAACATCTGTTTGTGTTTTAAACTTTAAACTGCAAATTGGCAACCTTATCGGCGCCCGATTCCGAAATTGATTGAAGTTTTAGACTAGTTAGATTTTATGTAAATTTATGGTAGGTTCAATTAAAATTCAATTTGGAATGTTTAAATCTGATTAAATAACATTTTAATAATGGACCTAGTTAATCACTATTTTGCCATTTAGTGGATAATGCTAGGCTCATTTGGTCTTGAAGTGAATAAGCTTAGGAAGACAATTGTTCAGCCCTTTTCTCTTCAACACAAACGACCAGAGGGAGAGAGAGTAGGAAAAATTTGAGTTCAACAAGTTCTAGCTTGGAATTTGAGGAGATTGTAGGCAACTTGGAAGAATTAAGCTCATAGGCTTGGAATTGAAGGTTTAAGGTAGGAATTCATCCTCTCATTTATGTAATTGAACTAGCTTTTGCATGATTCTTGACCAATTGAAGATTAGAGTCTAGAATTAACTCATACATGTTGAATTAGAACTTAGCTCATACATGCATACACTTGTTCTTGGACCTTGAAGTTGTTCTTCATAAGAAACTTACATGCATGTTCATTTCCTAAGTATCATCCATGTATTCATCATGTTTTTCTACCAAATTGACCACTTGATCATGGTTTGGAGTTTTGAAGTTCATTTGAATGCTTGCATGTTGGTTTAAACTTTGCTCTTGAAGAATTATGGAAGTGGTGCTCCAATTGACTCACTCTTGGCCCTTGAATTTACAAATTGGCTTTTGAAACTTGATATACTATGAGTTTAAAGTGTTTTTCCAGAATTTGGGCCCAAGAGGTTGAGTTTTGGGTTGGAGAATGCTTGGTTCGAACTTGGAAGGCAAATCTGGAAATTCCAGAATTTGGTTTCCTCGCTCGAGCGACCATCGTTTGTTCAGAGCTCCGCTCGAGCGAAGCAATGGTGGCTCGAGCGTAAATTTCAAGCTCTCAGCATCTTGGTACGCGCAGGCGTACGCTCGAGCGAAGAGACCTGCGCTCGAGCGAAGAGCTGTGTCTCACGCTCGAGCGAGCATCGAGCGTAAAATCTGAGCATCTAGCATTTTTACTGTAGCACGCAGTCCGCTCAAGCAACGGAATCCACGCTCGAGTGGAGATCCTTTGTCTGCATGTCCGCTCGAGCGAAGAAAGCCTCGCTCGAGTGAGACCCCTGTTTTCAGCGACTTTTGAAAAATGTTTTCTAAGGCATTTCTGCATCCTCATTCCATCCTAGGCATTCCTAGGCCATGTTTAAGGCTCCATAATAAGGATAAGAGGTTAAGTACACACTTAGAATCATTGATGTAAGTTTTGTACAATTGGGGTGCATGTTTCAAGTGTGTATCCGTTATGTGTTATGTAGGTCGTGTGCCGCATTCTGTTTGACCATTTGGCTCCACCTATCGGTTTCAACGCCCACTGTGAGTAATAACATTGTAAAGATATGTTCAACTGTACTTATTTTCTGTGAAATAAAATGAGATCTGTTTTCTGTAAAGATATGTTCTGTACAATGAATGATTGTTCGATTTCTGACATGTATCGTGACATCCTTAGTATTGTGTGATACCTACAGCCATTACCCGGTATCGGAGGTTCCCTTGTGGAACTACGCTTTATGCGTTCTGTTCTGTTACGCTTTATGCGTTCTGTCTGTGCACTGTTACCTGTACCGGAGGCCCGCCATGGGGACTTTGCTGTTCTGTTCTATTACCTGGATCCGGAGGTTTCCTTCGTGGAAACTACGCTTATGCGTTCTGTTTTGTTACGCTTTATGCGTTCTGTTCTGTTATACTAATGGATGTATCACGTAAATTTAATTATGACTTATGATTTCTGTCCTTATACGATCTGGATAACTCGTGATTTTGATATGGGAATTGAATTATGTTTTCTGAATCTGTATGAACTCATTCATTGAAACCCCTTTACTCTGTTTATTATTCACTGGGCTTTCGCTCACAATTTATTATATATATGTAGGTGAGTCGGCACATGACCAGGACCAGAGTTGAGGGCCTTCTGTTCCCTTTTTGTCAGCCAACCATTGTGCCTCCCGAGGAGGTTCCGTCAGAGTCCAACACTGAGGCTGTTTTGTTTCATGCTAGTCAATGGTTATGTTTGTGTTTTGTAATATTGGATCTTGGGATATACTTTATGTAAATACTTTGTACATATTTAACGTATCTGACTAGCATGTCTATGTATATAAATAAGTTTTGAATTTTCTGTCCCATGTACGTCATCACAGCTCATTGGACCTTGTTTACTTTACATATTTGCTTCCGCAGCCCCTTAATAATTGTTAATGTCTGCAGAGGCCGTAGGTAATCCACGGATTACTGGCCGGTTACGGCGCTAAACCTATAGGGGCAGGTTTGGGTCGTGACACCAACCAACTGACAATAACACCTTTTCTTGGTGAGAACAAAACTTAGAGAGTGAATTCCTTTCAATATCCACCAGCCTATCACATTCACCATCCACAACATCTACCCAATTAGACCCCACTTCATCAGAAGTACTACACCTAATAACTAAACTATCAACTATATCAACACCACGTGCACAAACAACCCTCAACATATTCAGAAAATCAATATTATTTTAAACCATACAATTCGGATGGCCCACAATAGAATATGAAATACACATAGTCTCAGGTTTTCAAATTCTCCCATGTTTTACACAAAATGCCAACCAATTCCTCAAAATTCAATTCGCATGAAACATTAATGACAATAGTATCATTCCCATATTTGCATAGCAACAACACTGCACTATCCACTGAAACTGAAAGAAAAAATAAGAAAAATAATTTGTTCAACATAAAAACACTTCACAAGAACAACATAAAAGTCCAGAAAAATTTATAATAATTATAATTTTCTCTGGATTATAATAACAAGCTTATAATTTTCTCTGGACTTAAATAAAAGTCTAGAGACATTTACAAACTTATATTCACCTTCAAGATGACAAAAACAAAATCACAGAAAAATTAATGAATCTAGCGAAAATTACAGAGAAATTTAATGCTAACTATTAAACACAATTATAGACAAAAATCACACAGAAGATCTATTATGAAATTATAAGCTTCTCTGTGATTTTTACTAGACTACAAGTTTAAAATTTTCTTTGTGTTTTTGTGCAGTATTGCACTCAAATCAAAATCTAGATAAATTTACCAACTTATATTCACCTTCAAGATAACAAAAACAAAATTACAAAGAAAATTAATGAGTCCATAGAAAATCATAGAGAAAATTAATGAGTCCAGTGAAAATCACAGACAAAATTAATGCTAACTATTAAACACAATCACTGACAAAAATCACATTAAAGATCTGTTATGAAATTATAATCTTCTTTGTGATTTTCACTGGACTAGAAGCTTACAATTTTATCTGTGATTTTCGTTAGATTATAATAACAAACATACAATTTTCTTTGGATTACAAACAAAAGTGCAGAAAAAGAAAAAAAAAAACTGCAGAATAAAGAGGGGCAACTGTAGACACCCCATTTTTTACCGTCCTCAAGACTTGGACGTCATCGTTTGAACACTCGATGATTATCCATATTCGTGTTCGTTTTGAGTACCTAAAGGTCTTGGTGGAGTGCCTCGCCTTCGGACCTCTTAATTTGTCTGTTTTGTGCTTGGTTGCATGCCAAAAGCATGTGACTTTGTTTCTGGGGAAAGATGGTGGCCTGTTGGCCAGCCCTACAGCCCATCGGCCAAGCCTTTTTTCCATCGGCCATCAGTGGTGGCCAGTCAGCCCCGTTAATGGCCGGTCGGCCATATGTGTTGGCCGAAGCACTTTGTTCTGTTTTTTCAGATATTTTTGGTGCCAGCTGTTCCAGTTATTGGGCATTGAGGCCATTTTCCATACATGTGTATGGAGGGATTAGAACAAGCTCTAAGCTTGTCAAACAAGCTTGAGGCTTGTATTTCTATATAAAGAGAGGTCCCTCCCCCTTGTAGAGGGTTCAAAAAATTTAGAGACAAATTTTGACTCTCTCTCTAAGAACTCTCTCTCTCTCTCTTTCTCTCTCTCTATATATATATATATATTGTTTGAAAGTGAGTGTTCTTCACATATTTTGCTTACAACCCCTTAGCAAATCATCTTGGCCTTGGAGTTGAGATTCCATAAGGCCTGTTTGGACATCCTAAAATTGGTTTTGGCTTAGAAAAGCTGTTGGTTTTTGCTGTTCTTCAAGGGTGAGCATATTTCCTTTTAAAGCTTATTTTTGTATACCATCTTAGCCACCTTTGCATGCTGTTTTAGGCTTGGTTGTCAACTAAAAAACCCTTTGTTTTTAAGTGTTAAAAATGGTTGTTTGAAGCCTTGTTTGAGTTAGGGGTGGTCTACCCCCTCTTGTGGCTTGTTTTGCTTTGTTTTGAGCTATCTTTTAAAGCCTTTGAGATCACCTTCTCTTGGCCTTTTAACCACTGAATTCTAGAGGAATTTCAGTGGTGGAAAGTGCATTTTGAGGTCCTAAATAGGATAGGGTAGTCCCCCCTCCTCTTGTCTTGATAGCATGTGTTGTTTGCCTACCAAATGAGCATGTGTTTCTATCCTCTTGAGGCTTAGTTTGAGCATATTTTTGTGACCTTTTGGACATGCTTAAACTCTTTTTTTGGCTGGTTTGGTCACCTCTTGCATGCTTCGTACACTTGTAGTGTAAATCCTACTTGCTAGCTTAACATGCTTCATGTCTTAGCCTATAATTCTAGCATGCTTTGGCTCCACTCCATCATGTTTTTTGCCATTATTTAACATACTTTAACTCTGATTTTGGTTGATTGGGTCACCTCTTGCTTGGTTCTTGCACTTGTAGTGCAATCATGCTCATTAACCTAGTGTACTTGGTGATTTGGCTTATTATTCTAGCTTATTTTGGCTACACTCCAACATGCTTTTACTCATGTTTTAGCATGATTTAACTCTGTCTTGAGTGGTTTGGGTCATTTGAGGCCTACTTTGTATAGCTATAGCATGATAGGCTTCACTAGTCTTGTGTTTTAAGATCCCTAGCATGCTTTATTTGTGATGTTTGTGTGACATTGCATCATTTGGTATGTAATTTTAGAGCTTATATATTTGCCATGCTTCCATGTAAATCACTCTTTAAGTGCTTTTTGAGAGTTGAGTTTTGTGCCTTGCTTGTGAGCCATCAAATGAACATGCTTCTCTTGCTTTTAAGCTTAAGATTCAACATGATTAGGCCACTATTTTGGGCATGTTTAACCTCTGTCCGGGGTTGGTTTGATCATTTGTACTTGGTATTGTATGCCTATAGTGTTATGCTTTTTGTTTGCTTTAGTGCTCTTAGTCTCTTAGCATAACTTGTATGTATTGCTTACATGATAGAGCCTTGTACATGCCACTTTAGCATTGGTAGACAAACATGTTGTATGCATTGCATTGTGTTTGGATCGGACGTTAATCCAAACACAAGGAATGTGGCACGTTTCATACTCAAAGTAATGAAACATGTTGCGTTTCTTGGTCGTTGTCACTCTTGATCATGCATGATAAGGTAACGACACTTTGAGTCTTATGTGTGCGTTCACTTTGAGTCTTTAGCCATCATGCATTGAGATGCGTGATTGGCGGCTTGAGAGCCGAGCACTACACTCCTTTGAGCTTGAGACATGATAAGGAGTGTGGTTGCACACACATTCCCTTACAAATACACTGCTATGCCTATGTTTGTGCTCTGTTGTAGCAAAAAGAGAAATTGCAGGAAGTAGTGGCCGACCGGCCATTAAAGCCAGCCGACCGGCCACAAAGGCTGCCGACCGGCCATCAGAAGTGGCTGATGGCCACCAACTCTGGCCGATGATCCCCCAGAGTGTTCTTAAGATCAGACAGAAGCATTCTGAAAGTTGGCATAATTTTCAGAAGTCCAAAAGAGTGCAAACAAAGGCATTTAGAGGCAAGGTAGTGGATTTCAGAGAGGACGCGACCGAGCATGCATACTTCCTTCGTCTGCAAGGCTGTTTTATCGCTTTATTAGCTAGTTGTAGTTAATTACATGTGCTGTAATTAATTTAGCTTAATCCATTTTGTAATATTCTAATTAGCTTAAATTAGCTAATTGATTAATTCAGTTTGTAACTAATTAGCTTAGATTAGCTAGTTATTCGACTATGTTGTAATTAATTAGCTAGAATAGTTAGTTAATTAGTTGGTTAGTTAGCTTAATTAGCGTAGCTAGTTAGCTCTCTTTCATTCAGACCCTCCGTCGAGAGGGCACAATGTTGTAATAAAGGTGCGTACGTGTGTGCATGTCTTCCAACCCCTACTTCTTTCTCCCTTTTACTTATCAGCTTTCGATGGTTAGTTTAGGGCATATCTCGATTAGCATACCTTATGCTATGCATGTTTGCATCATTCATTTGTCTTGCATGCACCAGGCTCGGCGCATCATTCAAACTACATTGTATTTTAATACACTTACTTGAATACGTGTTTCAAAGCATGTTATCAACTGTTGCATTCATATGCCATGATTAGATAGTCGAGCCTATTTAGTTGCATTTTGCATGTGTTGCATTAGGCATCTTAACATAACTAGGATCATGCATTGATTTCTAACTAGTTTTCTATTTTGGCTCAGAGTACACTGTAAGTGTTTTCGCTTTAGCATACTTGCATGAATGTAAGTGATTGCCATGATAGCGTGATTGCCATGATAGCATGCTTGCCATGAGGCTATTTGCTTAATTGCTATAACTGCATGAATACTTGTAGATGAAGGCTTTGTTACTTGAATTAGAATAATTCGATGATTTTATGTTTTAAGCCCACTTTGCGAAGTGGCAAAATCATGTTTTCAAGCCCACTTGAGGGTTTGCGAGTAGCACTTTCAAACTATTTTAAAAATAAACATGAGTCGATTTGTTCCAAGTCTCGCGACTTAGTCTATACTTGAATGTGTGCGCCGCATAGTAAAGTTAGATTAATAACCGGAATAAGAACACATGTGTTTATAAACAACATATCATGCTTAGTAGAGGCCGATCCTTTGATTGGGCGAGCGGGGGTGCTCATTTCAGGACCTTCCCCTCTCGTACCCAAGTTCCCAAGCCGAGGCAACTTTAGTGATGACAGACACCTGGCCTTAGGCACGAGTCAGGGTTTCCTAAATTTTCCAAAAATAAAATATTTAGGTGGCGACTCTGTAATATGGCAAAGCAGTCCAGTTTTGGCAATATTTGATTTAAAATATGATTTTCCAAAATGACTTGCCGGATTGGACTCTTTGGTGTTTATTAGTCTCACGTTGCACTTTGTGAGATTAGATTCAGAATTGTGATAGGAGTCCAAACTGTAGGAGGACCAATTCGCACCTCTCCGAAAGGGGGGCCCGCGAAGAAAGTCGGGTCTACAGTAATCTTCAGTTTCCAAACTTGAAAACCGTATATTATAAAGAAGGGTAAAATATGTATTTCATAAACTAAAATAACATTGAGGGACCTTAGGCATCAAAAAATAATATTGTGGATCTCTCCTCATATTAAAAGTTGGGTAGGGACCTTCGACCAATTTTTCTAAAAAATTATCATGAAATTTGATTTGTAACAATAGCTACCAAACTACTATAAATTTTTATATTTTTCGTCAAAATTAATAACATGTGACATAAATTATAGAAAAAATTAGTCTAAAATCTCTCTCTCATTTTTAGTAATGGAAGATATCACAATATTATTTTATGATGTTTAAAATCCCTCAATCCCACACTCATATATCACGGAGAAATTTGACTCTCTCTCTGCGATCTTTATTCTAAGGCGAGTTCATTTTTCTCTCTCCAAACCAAACCCTCCCTCTCTCTTTGTTCATTTCTCTTCTATCAGTCTTCATCTCCGACAACACCACCACCACCCCAACATTACCGTCACACCGTCGTCTCGTAAAGACTGATGCAGACAACGGAGCAAGAGCGTCACCAACGAGGACCTCGACGAGCTCAAGGCTTGAATCGAACTTGGATTTGGGTTTGATCAATTCAGTAATGGTATGTCGTCGTTGTACTCTTTATCTTGTTTGAATTGATCAGTTTCTACCCATGGATTTTGGTCAAAGCATCGCGGCGATGTTAGCTACAATTAGCTCCAGAAGGTACTGGATTTATCTGTATGTATGTATGTATGTATGTGGTTGGGTCCATGTTTATTGTTTATGCAAATTAGAATTGTAGTAGATCATTCTGTTAAAACATAGATAAATTTGTAAGCAAATCAGATAAATTTGAAAACACAGAGAAAATTGTTTTTGAAGATTCAATAGTGAGTAAAATCTGACTTTGTGTTCATGAGCTTAATTGGTGTATTTTCATGCCTAAACCAGAGAAATTTTCTTATCTGGTTTTTTTTTCTTTTCAATTTTCTCTAGTTTGATCAAAAACAAAAAATTTCTCTACACAATTTTCTCTTGATAGGTCCACACAAATTTTCTCTGCATAATTTTCTCTAGATAGAGCCACACAAAATCATACAAATTTTTTCAAACACAATTTTCTCTAGATAGAGCCACACAAATTTTCTCAACACAATTTTCTTTCTTTGTTTTGAACCCAGAGAAATTCTTGGGAAGTCTATAATTTTTCTGGGATTGAAATTTCTCTAGATCAATGTTGAGGGACCTTAAACATTATGAAAATATTGAATATCCTTTATACTATAAAATCTTAATACTAGGGATCCTAAAAAAAAATCCCTATATTATATTTTATTTTAAAAAAATATATAATTGATTTTAAAATTTGATTTTTGTGACATTAAACTCAGTTATTGTCAACATCAAAGATAGGGTTTGATTTACTTTTCAAAATTCAATTATATTTTTAAATCATGATTTAGATGTAACAAATTAATTAAGCATATTTTTAAAATATAATTTAAAATTATTTTCAAAATTCCTCTTTTATCTTTTATTATTATTATTATTATTATTATTATTATTAATCAATCAATCACTTGTTCTCTCTTATCTATCCTCTCACATTCTATTTTTATATATCAATCAATAAAAAAAAAAATACAAATCATCAAAAAATTATTTTTAAAACTCACAACTAAATAATTATTTATTTTAAATTATAATTTAAAATTTCAAAATTTAAAATATAACGATACGCTCAAATCATAATCCTAGTTAAATCAACAGCCGTGATTCCGACCCCCAGTGACCCCCCAGTGCCACATGGCGTTCTGCCAATTGCTGAAACCAAAAAAAAAAAAACTGTTTTTTTTGGCCAATCAAGAGTGACCCCCAGTACCCCCACTGGGGGTCTTAAGCTTTATTCTTAAATCAAACGCCTCTTTGTGTTGGTAAAGAATGTGTTACATAAGGTCCCAATAAAAAATTAATTTTTAACCTACTTTTTAAATGCAAACCTAAATTAAAAATGACATTTGTAGATAGGCCCGCGGGGGGGCCTCGCTATAGCTCGGACTCAAATTTGTGTCACGGTTCTTAATCTTGAACCAAAGAGTCCAAATCCGGCAAATCGTTTTGAGAAAACAAATTTTTTGAAAAGAAGTGTCAAGCATGGACTGCTTTGCCAGATACAGAGTCGCCACCTAAATATTTTATTTTTGAAAAATTTAGGAAACCCTGACTCGTTTGCCTAAGGCCACGTGTCCGTCATCACCAAAGTTGCCTCGGCTCGGGAACTTGGGTAAGATCACTTCGTGAGCACCCCCGCTCGCCCGATCAAAGATCGGCCTCTACTAACCATGATATCTATTTTTAAAAACATTGTGTGTTCTTATTCCAGTTATTAGCCTAGGTTACTATGTGATGCACACAGCATACAAGTATAGACTGAGTCGTCTGAATTGGAACAAAACACTTCATGTTTGTTTGTGAAAATGGTTTGCTACTCGCAAGTAGGCTTAAAATACGGATTTTGCCACCCTCGGGTGGGCTTAGAAAACAAGATTTTGCCACTGTCTAATGGGCTTAAAACAAACATTTGATGAATTGTTCCAATCCAAATAACCCAACCTCCATCCACAGGCATCCAAGCAGGTATATCACATAAGCAGTTAGCCCCATGGTAAGCATGCTATCATGGCAGTCACTCACACACATGCAAGGATGCTAAAACATAAAACTCACCGAGTACTCCAAGCCAAAACAGAAACCGATTAGAAATCCATGCATGATCCTAAGTATACAGAAATGCCTAATGCAACACATGCAAAAATGCAACTATAGCAGGCTCGGCTATTCTAAACATGGCATATGAGATGCAATAGCTATCAAGTATTCAACTCGGAATTGAAATACAGATACAGTTAGTATGATGCGCCGAGCCCGGTGCATGCAAGACAGATGAATAGGTGCAAACATGCTATCATACTGTATGCTAATTGAAACATGTCCTAATCTAACCATCATAAGCAGGTAAATAAAAGGGAGAAAGACGTGGGGTTGGAAGACATACATCACACACACGCACACTTATTACAACATTGCTCTCGCACAGAGGGTCCAAATAAATAGTACAGTCCAAATAATACAGTCCATATATGTACAAATCCCTAATTAATTACCAAATTAACTAAGAAAAATAATAAACTGGCATGCAAGCCAGGGACTGCCTTTACTCCTCTTCAGATGATGAATGATGCATATCCGGGTTGCCTTTGTGCGGAAATCCACTGTGATGCCCCAATTAGCCTCTGTTTTGCAATGGTTTTTGGAAAGCGCGCCAAGCCCTGGAAGACTGCTGATTCTTGATTTGCTGCAACAGAGAGCAGGAAAGGGGCATGGCAATGTATTTTCACAAATGTATGCATGCCTCGATCCTCGTGCCACCAATCACGCATCTCGATGCATGATGGCCGAGGAGTCGAATTGCACAATTCAATATGGAATGAATGCACATATGAACACAATAAGACCTAACTCCATCATGGATAATCCGAAGTGTCGGTGACTGGGGAATTGAGACACGTTCCGTCACTCGGAGTACGAAACGCCCTTCGTTTCCCGTGCTCGGGCTAACTCCTATCCCGAACACAATGCAATATGCATGACATGCATGAAATGCAACTAAGATACAACCTAACATGCACAATGCTATGAAATGGCATACACGATGCACGAGGTAACATGGCATACGCAATGCGCTAACATACAGCCTAGCATACACAATGCTATGGAATGAAATAGCATTCACAATGCATAATGGACTTACTCCAACATGAGTGGACCTCAGCCACACTCACATAAGAGGCCATTAGATGAAAATGAGACACTCGAAATGCGTGCACACGTGCACGCAAACCGAGGACCGACCCTAAGGCACCGAATGCCACTCTAACAAGACACATGGCAAGACATGGAATATGACATACTAGCATGCAAATTTCAGTAGCAAAAAGTGATGCAAAACAGTCCCGAAACATGGCAAAAAGGCACCCGATGCATGGAACAAGTCCCGAAACATGAAATTAGGCATACAGAATGACCTATGACTATGCAATGCATGCATTATTCGAACATGGAGTGTGAAGAAAGAATCAAGAAAGCCCAAAAATAAGCATATTTACAGTTCTAAGCAAGGCCAAAAAGCGAACGCAAATGGGGCTAAACTAGCATGCAAAAATGGCCCTGAAAGTAAGATAATGAAGCAAGTGACAGCTGCTGACCCTAAACAGAGAATGGCCCTTCTACAATGTCGAAAAGGGGCCCAAAATATGGTACTTTACAGTTTACCACAAGCCACAAAAACAGACACAAGTATGGAAAAACTCTCATGCAAAAAGTGGGCCTAAAGAAGGACAAAGAAGTAAGTGATGCATGCTGGCCCCAAACAGATGAAGGTCCTTCAACAAAGTTGAAGAAAGACCTAAAATATGGCCTTTTACAGTTTATTATTAAACCCAAAACAGTGCACAAGCATGCTCAAAATACTATGCAAGATAAGGCCAAAAAAAGAGCTATAACACAAAGTATAAAAAGGATGCTTCAAAAAAAAAAGACCTTTAATGAAACATGAATAGGGGGTCAAAATGAGGCCATTTACAGTTCGGACCAAAGTCCAAAAATGCAAGCACAAGGGGTTAACAAATCATGCAAAAATAGGACCATAAGATGGATACAAAGGCAAGTGGAAAATGGAAGCCTCAAACAGTGATGAGCCCTTCAACAATATTGAAGAAAGGCTCAAAATAAGCCACTTTACAGTTTATAAAAGAGCTCAAAACTGTTTATACATAGGCCAAAAATAATATGCAAGAAAATGGCATACAAGGGAAGTAATGAAGCAAGTGCAAAAAGAAAGCCTCAAACAGTGAGAGGCCCTTAAACAAACATGAAATAGAGCTCAAAAAAAGGCTATTTTCAGTTAGGGTCGGAGCTCAAGTATGCAAGCAAGTATGGCTAATGTATTGAGCAAGAATAGGACCAAAAAGAGAAGAGAAGGACTTACCCTTGAAGACTCAACTTTAGCAACCTCTTGGCACAAGAAGTGGTGTTCCTCAGCTCTGGAAAACAGCTCCAATTGGCTGGAATGGAGGTTGGAGAGGTGGTGCTATGTGGTGTAGTGTAAATGATGCAAAGACCCTAAAGTTTGGAGTCTTGGAAGAGAGGGAAATGGAGAGTGTATGCAAGAGAGCTCTAAAGCAATTTTCTAACCCCTCAAAACCAGCTGGGAGTGCTGGTTATATAGACAAAAAAGGGTGGAAAAGAGGGGGAAAAATGGGGGGGAAAACTAATTCAAGTTTCCCCCCAAAAGGCCAAACCCTCGAACATAAGGCCTAGAGGAAAACAAAATTCACTTTTAGGACACACTTAGGGAGGGGGTTATGGTCGGCTAGCTAAAAAGGGAAAAAAAGTCATTTCACCAGCTAGGTGGCCGGCCTGCTAGGTTTTCTGGCCGGCCAGCTACTTTTAGGACAAAAAAATGGGCTTCCGGAAAGAAATGTGGCCGGTGGGTGATTGGGAAGTCCAATGGTGGCCATTCAAGTGTCCAAATCGAAGCCCCGGAAGTTATCTTTCCAATGGCGCAAACCTTGCATCAAAATTGCTCCTGTGGAAAAAGCTATGCCCTTTTTCGTGAAACCGCGCAGATTTCGGTCCAACCAGAGTGATGCCCCACTTCAATCAACCATATCTCCTCTGTCCGGAATTGAATTTAGGAGATTCTTGAGTGCAAAATGAAGCCCTGGGAGTAAGCTTTCCAACGGTAGTGGCCTCATAGCTTGATTCCAAGTATCCAAATGAATAGGCCCGATTCGGCGAGGGCTGCTCGACTCTCTCTTAACGGTTCATGCCCATTTTCTCCCCCGACTGGATTTCTTCCCTCTTCTTTTCTTTTATTCAACTTCAAACCCCTAAGTAAGGTGTTTTGAAAGATTTTTCAAAGATTTCATCTCTCTTTCATTCATTCCCACTTTTTCCTGGCTCGATTTACCGAAAAACGCAACATTTAACAAAATGCGAGCGTCGGAACATCGTAGGAACTTTATTTCAAAAACGTTTTGAACGAGAGGGTTTTAAGTCTAAAATATTTTGATCGAGATTGTTTTGGTCCAGAACAGGGGTATGAAGTTGAGATTTGACTCTCTCTCTTTGCCGAAGAAATTGCACCTTTCCCCTGCACAACTTTCTCCACCATGTAAACCATCAGTCGCGTCCAAGTCTTATGGACGGTCAAAAATAGGGTGTCTACAACATTCTATTTTTTTTTGTTTTGTAGTAGTAGGAAATTAAGATTTTTTTAAAATTTTATTTTTCAATTAATTTCACAACTGAGAAACAAAATATAAAATTTAAGAAAAAAATTCTCATATTTTTTTTTTCATTTGTTATAATTTGTCATCTAAACAAGTAAGGAGTTTTTTTTTTTGGTCTATTTCTGTTTCTCATATATTTATTTACCCAAACAAATTATGAAAAAGTTACGATATTTATTTAAATTATGAATTACTCTACGTGGTTTTAGAAATTATATTATGTCCCTCAAGTTTCTAATTTCATAACAAATAGGCATTTTATTAATAAATCATCCAGTTAATTAACAGTTTTTAATAATATTAAAATTTTATTTCAATTAATAATTTAGATAATTTTATTATTGTATAGGAGAATAGTTAAAAAAAAAAATAGTTAATTTTATTAAATAAAAAATTTTGACAGTGAGGTATTTGTAATTTTTCAAACCATAAAGAATAATTCGTATTTTAATCAAATTTCATGAGGTATATTTGTAATTTACCTTCAAATTTTATTTTTCTCTTTTGTTTTATTTCTGACCAAAGGAGCTATTAATTCCTCTTTTGTTAATTGTTGGAAAATTATTCAGTGTGTTTGATTTCAATTTTTTGAAAATATAATTTTTTTTTTTTGTGCTTTTTTTTTTGTTTTTAGTTAATATTTTTAAAATTTTATACAATTTTTTTTTTAACTTTTTTAGATGCACTTTACTTAGATGTTTCTAAAAAATAAAATATTTGTAAAAAATCAATAAATACACAAGAATACAAAAAATGCATTGAATTCTCGTATTTTTTGATATTTAGTGGAATTTCTAAAGAATTTTTTCACAAATATTATACTTTTGATGTGTATTTATGTTAGGGGTATCTAAAAATAAAATAAAATAATTATTTAAAATATTAAAAAAATTCAGTGAAATAAAAAAATATGAAAAATAAAAAATTTAATTTTTCTGAAAAAGTGAATCTTGAAAATCCAAACCAAACAAGCTAATTTGTGTTCGGACCAAGATCCTCTTATACCTCTAGCATGGTTAGTTTGACGATTTTTTTTTTTTAATATTCTAAAAAAAATAAATTTGAGAATTGACTCACTTTTTAAAGGAAAAATTAGTCTAAGACCTCTCTCCCATTTTTAGTAATGTAAGAGATCCACAATATTATTTTTTGATGTCTAAGGTCCCTAAACCCACACCCATATATTAGATCAGAGAAATTTGTCTCTCTTTCTCTCTCTCTCTCTCTCTCTGTGATCTTCATTCTATCCAAACCAAACCCTCTCTTTTTGTGCACATTCCGATCTTCACATTCGCCTCTATCTCTACCACGCCGTCGCTAGAATGCTACAATCTAAGCTGAACCACCGCGATTTAAGCTGCGAGGGTTCGTGAATATTGCACTTTTTACTACTCCACCGATGAGTCAGTTCGAAATTCAATAACTAATGGAGGAATATATATCGGTTCTTTATTTTTCACTGTGAATATATGATTATGTTTAATGAATTATGGGAAATGGCCATGACAATATTGTGAAGCTTCCTGTCTTTCACAAGCAAAGGGACCTTCTCTTTTATCCCCCCTAGACGTATGCTCTTCCCAAATGGATCCTCAAGATGGCCATTACATGTGTCGAGGTTGCTTTTTGGGTGTTTCCCACTTAGTATGTCACTGGATATGATCCAAATATGGGGAGGTAAATACTTGAGAATTTATTCATATATGTTTTGCATGTTTTTTTTCTTCCAAATTAAAATTGACCTCCTAATGGCATCACTGCAGATTGTTTAGAAAGTACATACTACCCTCACACAGAGAAAATTTTCTCTGGTTACATATATCAGTAGACTAGTTCAATTTTCTCTGGCATCACTCCAGCCATCATTGCTCAAATGAGCATTATTCTTTCAAGTAACTTGTCGAAATTTAATCAAACATTGTGCTTATCTAGGATAAATTTGCTAGTTGAGACAGTGAGTTTTAGTAAGCTCGGTAAAAAAATTTAGCATAAAAGGCCTCTTGCTACATGTTACCAATGAATTTTTTCCTTGTGAATTGCTTATTTTCTTCTTTGTCATTATACTCAATTTTCTATAGTTTAAAATTGTAAACAAACACAGAGAAATTTACATGGTTTAATTAAAAAAATTTTGGTTTGGTTAAAACAATTTTCTTTAATTTAACATTGTGAACAAACACAGAGAAATTTGTGAGTAAAGTCATAGAAATTCTCTGTAATCAGAGAGCCAGAGAAATTTCAATTGTCTGTAAACAAAGGCAGAGAAATTTTTATGGATTTCTCTGGTTTTCTCTAGGAGGTTAAGAGAAATTCTTTAGGAAGTGCAGAGAAATTTAAAATTTATCTGGAAAGAAAATCTCTGAGAGGTCTAAAGAAATTCTTTGGAAAGTGCAGAGAAATTCCCAAAATTTATATGGAAAGAATTTCTCTAGAAAGTACAAAGAAAGAAATAATTTCTCTGTAGAGAATTGTTATATGGGTGGCTTCCACGTAGTAGTTTTGTAAGCTTCCCTGACTACATTAAGAACAATTATAGTCTTTGGAGTTTCAGAAGGAAAAATGATCAAGTGTATTCAATTAAATTCCATGTCTTTGATGTAATAAATATGCTATGAATGAGTTGCACACAATTCACATATTTCAAGTTGTGAATGTTGTTTTCAATTCATGGATTTCTTACCCTCAAAATAATTTTGTTATATTCTTTTCCAAATTTGAGCAAATGATCATATTTCATCAAAGAAAATACTTCATTTTGATTCTGCACAAGCTTGTTTTGAAATTATGCAAAATATGCACAGAGCTAGGGACATGGATTTAGCAAAGAAGATGTTTGATGAAATGCCAATGAGAGAATGTCTAAGGTCCCTCATATCAATCTAGAGAAATTTCAATCTACACCAGAGAAAATTCAATCCAAACCAGAGAATTTTTCTGGACCAACCCAATTTTCTCTGAAGTAGAGCACTAGTCCTCATTGTTGTCCAAAGAAATTTGGAATTTTCTTTGTGATTTGTCCAAATAAATTATCTGGATCGAATTTTCTCTGGATCGATGTTGAGGGACTTTAGACATTATGAAAATATTGAGTGTCCTTTATGCTATAAAATTTTAATACTAGGGATCTTAAAAAAATCCCCTTTTTAAAATTATTTGAAAAATTAATCCATTTTTAAAATCACATTTTGAATATGTAATTTCAACTTGAAATCACATTTTGAACATTGAAATCACAGGTTCAAAATGTGATTTCAGGTCGACATTGATAATGATGCGCTGATGTGCTAAGTTAAAATCGCATGTTAAAAATGCGATTTTAAATTGACATGGCAGTTGAAATTGCATTTTCAACATAAAACTCGTATTTTGAAAATGCGATTTTGTGTTGCGCAATTACAAAACCCATTTTGAAAATGACATTTGAAATTGAAATTCAGCAATTCCTTAGTAGATTGAAATTCCTTTCACTTTAATATTTTTTAACATATATAACCAAATTATTCATATTATTTTAATACATATAAATTTTTATTCATGTCAAATCATCACTTTTTGCGTGTCTGTTTTTTTTCCCCTTCTTATATGTTAAAGTGAATTTTGAAGAAAGATAAGAACAGCCTTAATGTAATATAGTAAAAGCTACAATTTTAATATAATTAATTGAATTTCCTTATTTTAATTTGTATAATGCTTAAGTTTCATCAATAATTTTTTTAGTCATATGGATGAAAAAATAATATCGTCATCCTCTTTAAACAAAATTGTATATTTTACGTTATTTACTTTATACTTACACAATATTTGCATTTGTTTCGGTCCATTTCACTTTACTAAAAAGGAGATTAACGTAATTATATAAAAAATGTGAGGCTTAATGTATTTTTTTTTAATGTAATTTCAAAGAAGGTCAGTGTAATTTACCCTAAAAGATAATAAGTGCACAATATAAGATTTTTATTGAAGAACCACATAGTGGTATAGTACAAATTCAAACTCTAATGCATCGTTGGTTAATTCGACAAGTTAATATATATGTTAATAGGTAGTCACTAATGCTAAATGCGATTTTAGTTAATACATATGTTAACTAAAAAAATTATTAATGAAAATTAAGTATTATACAAATTAAAATAAGAGAACTCAATATAATCATATTACAATTATAGTGTTTACTATATTACTTTAAGGGAGTCCTTATCTTTTCTCAAAATTCACTTTAATATATAGGAAGGGGAAAAAAAAGACATACTAGAAGTGATAATTTAACATGAATAAAAATTTATATGTACTAAAATAATATGAGTAGTTTGGCTATGTATGTTAAAAAATATTAAAGTGAAAGGAATTTAAATTTGCCAAGGATTTACTGAATTTCAATTTCAAATGTCGTTTCTAAAATGGGTTTTGTAATTGTGCAACTTAAAATTTCATTACAAAATGCGAGTTTATGCAGAAATCATTTGTTGAAAATGCAATTTCAACTTGCCACGTTATGACAACAGAAGCCATGTCAACTTGAAATCTCATTTTCAACATGCGATTTCAACTTGCCACATTAGCGCGTCGATATCCACGTCGACCTGAAATCGCATTTTGAAAATACGATTTCAGAAGTGAGTTGATTTCCCAAATAATTTGAAAAGTGAGTCAATTTTTTAATTTAATTTAATTTTTTTAAAGAATATTCCAAAAAAAAAAAAAAACCTCTTAGTTTGAAGCCCAAGTATTTTTATAATATTTGATATGTTTTTTTTAATTAATAATTATATTCTTCAACATATAATGTGGTTGGATTAGTAATATTAACCATCTTTTTGTGTTTGGTCATATTAACCAGAAACCTAAGTAAACAAAAACCAGAAATCTCAAAAATATATATACATATATATGTGACAGACAAGGCAACAATTGACAGCAACATACGGCATCTAAAAGTTCAATCTAGTCAAACAGGATCACAAAATTATAATTGCTTGGATAAAAATGAACAGAAAATCCTTGAAAAAGTTGACAACAATAATCCTAAAATGCTGGAATAAACATAAAAGCAAAGAAAATGTATCATCATCCAAAATACAACAGCCAGTAATGAATCAACCAACTGCCTCAGTACAAGGACTCATCACAAGACACCATGTCAAGACAGGCATCACTTTTGGGATGATCCTGGCTGTTCAGAATGTTGATACTGCTGGGCCACTGGTGGCGGCTGTGGCTGCGGCTGCGGCGGCATAGGGCGCATTGTAGGATGATAAGGTGGAGGAGGGTATTGCTGGTAAGGTGGAGGTGGTGGCGGCGGGGGCATATACCCGTATGGTGGATAAAATGGCTGGTGAAATTGACCTTGAGGTGGTGGTGGCGGCGGCGGCGGCAAAGGTTGGTAACCATAATGCTGCCCTCCTTGTTGCTGCTTCTCTGAATCGGTTTTGTTATCAACGGACCCTGTGGGCCGATTAGGAGCCCCCTCTTGAGATAGAACTAGGGCACCCATTCTCTGAGGATCCATTGATGGATAATATGTCCTATCCTGCTGAGGTGGCGGAGGAATATTGAAGTAATGCGTCGGTTGGGGTTGGTCCTGAGTAGTACCTGGTGGCTGTAGTTGGTTCTGTTGTTGGGATATGACTGCCCTAGGCAACATCCCGCTATGAGCCACTGTTGCCGGCTGTCTTGCTCCATCCGAGCTTTCACCCTCTGGTTTAGGTGCTTGTGGTCTACCCCACATCAGCTTCAGCCTCAGACCCTTTATGACAAGCTTGTTGGAGAGTTCTTCAGCTGCTTTCTCTGCACCTTCTCTTGTTGTGTAGGTTACAAAAGCACAAGCACGTTGCAGCACCATCCTTACAGACTCGATTTCACCATGAGCATAGAAGTTATCCCTCAAGTCTTGTTCAGTCACTCTTGCATCAAGTCCACCCACATAGAGGGTTTTGATGCTCTCATCATCTGGGGGTTCCAGCGAGGGCATTTCGCCTGCCTTGTTTAGTAGTTTCAATGCCACAGGATCATTCACTCTGCAAACATTTTAGAAGAAACCAAAGATGAAAATAATAAACTTCAAAAGAGTTGTGCATTGCAAGTGCATTAGCATATAAGAAATGAGTGTGCATGTGGCTGCAAGCACGGCTGACTTGGGATGGGCCTGAAATGCAATAAAGAACTGGGGAAATTCCACTGACTGTTGACAATATAAAGTGGTTGAAATTATTTCTACAGGAAAAACCTAGCCATGAACCCAAACCATTCATGTGATGAAAATGATGAGATTTAATCATTCAAGTTTTTGTAAAATATGTTGTTAAACTAAATATTAATAGTCCATTGTAAGAAAAATCCTTATATTGCAACAGAACGTGTAAAATTTTAAGATGGGCATTGTAAATACTGCTCGTGTTTAATATCTTGACAAGGGGATAATAATTCTTACCAATGAAATTGATAAGCTTAAAAATATTGATCAAGCTCAAACATATACATTTATTTATGTCATGAAACCAATCTTACCAAAATGGCTATGTTATTCAACACTAAGTTTGCTAAGAAAAATGAGATTATATTAGAGTTGCGGAGTGAAAATATTTGGGATACTTGTTAGTAGAAAACATGATTTTCACTTCAATGAAACTCTTTTGGCATTAATATATATGCATAGTATGCATGCAAGCATTGAAACTTGTATATATGCATAAATTTCACAGGCATGTATGTGTTTGTGTGTGCATAAAAAATAACTACATCGGTATGTACACAGATGTGTGTAACATAGAAAAAAGTAGTGATCTTGTTGTCAACCATTGCACATACCCATTCAATTCTGCCAATCATAATGAGAAAATTGTTGTCAACCATTACACATACCCGTAGTAGCGATCTTTAATATTTTGTTGTGACAACTCTCCAGTTTCGGGCATCTCGTGCCTATAAGGGCACTCAGCACCTCTTGTGCATTCTCCCCGTATGTAAAAGCTACAAACATGTGCTTTGTTTCTCTTGTAATATGGAGTTGTTCTCTGAAGCTTCAAAATGGTATCATTTGGCCGTACCTTTCCATATGAAGATTCATAATCTATACCAGCTCTAGCCTGTAAATTACCAGAACCATTTCAATTACCACATGGATCTGACAGAATGCAAAAGAAAAGGAAATTTTTTTCTTAACATGAACTAAAGTCCATTTATTTGCAAAAATCTTAATGCCAACAGTTCAGGATACACATTTAAAAGCTACAAAGACGAAAAGAAACTCTTCACAAATTCCTAAAAATAAATATTGGTTTACTTTTATTCAATGCACATGATACTACTCTATAGACTACACATTTGCACTATTGAAATAGCTAAATTACCTACTCTTGCCACACCCCCATAAAAATAAAGCTGTCTTCAACTATTCTAATAACATAACATAGAATTATGAGTAGCCACAGTTTTATGATTTTATTTGGTGATACGCGTATTTTTTTTTTCCTTTTTTTTTTTTTATTTTTAAAATAGCATTACATTACATGGTTTTATGGATGGCTAACAGAAGCATATCTAGAAAATGAATAAACATACCTTGCGGTCATGCTCCTCTGCAAAGTATTCCCTATTCACATCACTCTTAGGAATGGCATCATTGGAATTGATACTGAGAGCAGTGTCTCGGACCTGAACTGGCAATCCATATTCAAGATCCAAAAGGCAAACTTGGCAAACATTTTTCAACTTACTGCAAGTCTGGCAAATTTCAGTTTTTTTATACCTAGCATCACGACCTGGCCTCCACCTAAAAACTGTAAAGGGCCTTGTACAAATCTTACACTCCTTATCATAATCTGCTTTTGTCTGCATTCAACAAAGACAAGCAGCTATAAATATAATTATAATGAATACAACAATTCGTTCTCGTTGATGCATTTTAAAGTTGAAAGCAATTAAAAATCACTTTGCCGCACAAATACAGAAATATATATATATATATAAAACTAAATTGTGCATGTCATATCAAAGATTGCAAAAGTTCATAACATGAATTATACATTCTACAAGATGACAATCAACATACAAGACAAAAGAAGAGTAACACTAGAACTATAAAAATCAACAAGGCAACCGTTGGAGGAAGTCCAGCAGTCACCAACTGTCTTATGAACAAATACATATACACATTACTAAAAAATACTGAGCTGAATGTAAAACGGTTTCCACTTCTATTTCTACTAGTGTCATCCCAATCTTTAGCCATTACATCAACCAACAGCCTGGTAGAACCACTATCCTACTACACATTCCAAAATTTCTTAAAATACGACAAAATGCTAATTAGTGTTCCGGGTCATTGTCTATTATTGAAATTTGTGTAAAAAACATTGGAAAATAGTGCAATTGTTCAAAATAAATAAATTAGTGAAAAGTATTTTGTGTTCTTCGTATGGGACACTTAGCTAGCAAGACTCGCAAGACAAATTAGAAGATACTAGTCAATAGATGTTATCAACAGCTACTTTCTGTTGCTTATGCTTTCTTTTTTTTTGGATAACCGGGTGTCCGGCCGGATTACGCGCATCTCGACTAATCCGAGAACAAATTAACACTTCAAAATCCCAACCTTTAAGTAGCCACCTCTCTCTCTTCCAAAATTCTCAATTTTTTCCCCTGAATCAGACAATTGAGATAATTCCTTCAAAACCCAATTAACGCTACACATCCGCACAACGCAAGCTACCCATTATTAGTTTCGAGCTGCTTCGAATCATAACTCAACCTTAGGGTTCGTAGACGATCAAAAATATTTCAACTTCCAGATAACAAGCATGTAACTTCAATTTGTTGGTCAAAATTTGAAACTAAAGACGAAACGAAGCATCAGATGTTGTATAGAAGATTACCATTCGAACGTAGGGATTGTCGCCGAGGCACGACTCGCATATGATTGGGAAGTCCGAGCGTTCCCAACCATCGGCTTCGACGTTTCTCAGCAACCTGTGCGCCATAGTTTGCTCCGATCAGAGTCGATTAGCTCTTTGATCGTCCTCGCTTAGTCCAGATTTTGTCGGACTTTGGTTCACACGGTCGATGAATCGCCAGAGTACCAAATTGAAACCCTAGCAGCGAACAAGAAACGACAGCGAGGAGAGAGGTAGGGGTGATTGGGGTTGGGTGTGCTGCTAATGGGTCGGGTATAACATGGATATCCGACAACCTGACTAACACCGGTTTGGATAGTCCATAATCCGATCAGTTCTGGGTGAGGTCCGTACCGGGTTTATAATTTTTTTAAAAAACATATAAAAATAAAAAATAAAAAATGAGCAAACTTTTTGGGCTTGTTTGGTTGATGTTTCTGAAAAAAATTTCAGAAATTTTCTCTACAAACAAATTTCAGAAATTTTCTCTACCAAATAAATTTTCCCAAAAAAATTTCCCAAAACACACAAACCAAATAACTTTTCCAAACAAATCTCTCTCACACACACATCAAATCAATCACTTTTTCCAAAACTCTCTCTCAAAACAATTTTCCAAAACAAATTTCTCAAAACACCAAACCAAACATGTTTTCGTACTTTTTTTTTTCCAAAACATGTTTCTGAAACACAAACCAAACAAGTCCTTTATCTACATGAGAAATTCATTTATATTTTTTTCGCCTACCGTTCCTTATGTGGCGCAAAACCACAGGGGGAGCAAAATCAACCGATTTTAATATAATTTTCGCGTCCGCTCCTCCAGAACCTTCTCTTTCGTCCCTCTATATAAACTTTTTTGGAACAAACTTGTGGTTCTCCACAACAGAGAGATCTAGAGAGAGAGAGAGAAACGCAACCTCATATCATTTAGGAATAGAAAAGATACTGATCGATCACTAAACACGGTAAGTCTTTAATTTTCGCCTCTTGCATACCTTCATCTTTCAATTTGTTGAATAAGCTTGTAATTGAGATAGAGGAGAACATATATGATATAATTTTCATCCCGATTTTCTTTTGAATTGATATTTTTGTGGTCTCATTCTTAATTAGTAGTTTTTTTTTTTTTTGATGTGATCGTTTTCTGATCTATCATAGTGCCCATGAATTATTGTTGAACGTCAAATTTGCTTTTAATTGAATATATATATATATTTTAATTCTGTAACATTGTCTCTTCTGAATATATGGTCTTAAAGGTGAACCCTTTTTCCAATATTTTGTGTTTTGGGATCCTTTTTACTCTTTATTTTTGTGTTTTTCTTATGAAATTAAGCAACGAAATTGAAATTGTTCTTAATCCTTTGGACGGAGTAGAAATTATTTTAAAATCCAACTTTTGATGCGGCTGATTTGTAGATATTTTGAATTTTTATTATTGTTTATGGTTTTGATGTATTGAAGTCATTCGCCCTTATTGAATCAGGAAACTATAGTGCCTCTTAATTGCTGAAAGCAATGTGTAGGTGGTGAGAATTTGGAATTTAAATGTCCTACTTCTGAAATTGTTTCGCGGGCTCGTTGCTTTAAATCTCAAACCAAATTATCTTAAGATGTGTGATAAAAATCTTTATATGTTTCAAAGAGTCAGCTTTCGCTTTAAGCGGTAGAAATGATATTTAAAATATGATATGATGTGATAAAAACTTTTAAGACATTTCAAATAAACTTGTTTCTCGTACTTTTTGAGTGTAGAACTGAACTGATATGTGAAATCTGATAGCAGGTCATGGTTGTTTTATTTATTTGGTAGTCAGAGCTTTTGTGGTTTAATGGGTTACTTAAGCACTTAACTAGACATTATTACGGGAAGATGCAGGCAGAAGTGTTAATAAAATGAAGCATGCACTTTGCACGCTCTACTGCTTCAATTACTCAATTGATTGGCCTATGTTCTCGTTTTGTCTTAGTATTATATCCTATCATAATTTTTTATTATTCTATTTTTATTGTACTAAGTTGTTGCTTTTAATGTTTTTCCAGATGTCATACTCCAAAAGGTCAAGGTGCGTTTGATACTCATTTCTAGAATCTATGGAGTTGGTATTTTGGATTTGGATTTGGATTTGGATTTGGGCTAACTGTTTATTTGCCACAACTCTTTTAGGTATTATCGCTCTCCTTCCCCATACGGGCGGTACAGTAGGTCTGTCTCAAGGTCGGTGTCTAGATCAAGGTCAATATCAAGGAGCCGATCAAGGTGCTGCCTTACAGCCCAATTGAATCTTTTCCTTATTTTTAGTTTTCTTGTTTTTTTCCCCCCTTCAATTTTTGTTCCAAGTTTCATTTTTCTTTTTTCTTTTAATTCATTGTCTATTTGCTTTTGAGGGAGTTTCCTTCATCTAACGTTCTTGTTAATGGCATACAGGAGCCGTGAGTTGAGTGTTGAGAATCCTGGGAACAACCTCTATGTGACGGGATTATCAGCGCGGGTTACAAAGAGAGACCTTGAGAAGCATTTCTTAGCTGAGGGAAAGGTGTGTCTGGAGTGTATTCTCTTTCCCCTTCCTTTCTTCTCTCTTTCACACAAATGCACATGCTTATGTATGTACTTTTTGTGCAAGTAATATTGTCAGTATTTGAGTCGTGCATGGAATCTCTTTTATGCTTTTGATCTACTGGTTTTTAATTATTGTAGGAAATAATCATAGTATGCCGTTTGATTTATTTTTTGAAATACATCTGTTAGATGTGCAAGCAGTAGGTAGCTAAAATGTTGGTAGTTCTTTCAGTATTATGGGTTAAGATTTACAATAGGTGTTATCTCATTCTTCATGCTTACTAATTAGAGTTTGGCTTTTTCAGGTGGAGGATGTTCATCTTGTGGTTGATCCATGGACAAGGGAATCCCGTGGATTTGGTTTTGTGACAATGTCCACTGTTGAAGAGGCCAATCGTTGTATCAAATATTTGAATCGATCTGTTCTGGAAGGCCGTGTCATTATGGTGGAGAAGGTATAATAATCTAATTTCTGTAATAGTTCTTGCAATCTCTGGTTATATTCAATCCCATTTACTACTTCGGCTTGCAATTCAAGCTCGAATTGTGTGAATTGTGTTCACGGTTTGCTACTAGTTTTTATGTTTGAAAGTTGTTTGCTTGTTTCGCCTGAAGTTTTTGTGGCAGCAGGGTAGCTCTGTGTAGCAGCTCTTCACCAAAGTCAATACAACTAACAAATCAAATCAAACTCATCAAGCAAATATCAGACTATTATATCAGAGGGTTGTATGCCCTGCATTTCTCTTTCTCTAGCGATTTAGCCTTATATTCTCATTCAATTACTACTTATCAACTGTGTCATCTGTGCTCCCCTTTGTGTTCTTTGATCCAATTTGGTCTACTTTGTTTTGTTTTGGTTGATGTTGAATTTCATGATCTCATGCTTTATATCTATTTTTGCAGGCTAGGAGGCGGAGAGGCCGAACACCTACTCCAGGAAGGTATCTTGGCCTGAGAACAATCCATGGTAAGTGAGTACTCTCCATTATGATAATGGATTTGGGTGGTGATTTGAAAAGTGAAAGGAAAAGGCGAGGGAAATCGAGAATTAGAGAAAGAATTTAGCTTGTATTTCATTCATATTTGCCTTGATTTTTCCTTTCCCTTTCTAAATTCTTATATAAATCCATGATCCAAACTTAACGGTAGTTTTCTAATTGCTTTATGTTCATCGTTCTTACCTGGATCTGTTGTTTCCACTGTTGTAGTGCGACGTCGATCTCCAAGTTACTCTCCCTATCATAGGAGCCATTCTCCGCGATACTCGTCCGAGCGAGATAGAAGCAGATCTTACTCTCCTTACTACTACAGGAGGAGATCTTACCCGCGTCACTATGACCGCCACAGCCGGAGGTCTTACTCACGATCTCGCTCCCCTTTCAGCAGGTCACCGGTTAGGAGACGTGATCGGTCCTACTCTCGTTATGACTCCAGGGACTATTCACCGGATGACTGCTACTACAGGAGAAGCCGCAATCGAGCTGTCTCTCGGAGCATTTCACCAAGGGGGAGGAGGAGCTATTCAAACAGTGTGTCACCTGGGCCAAGGAGGAGAAGTTCAAGGAAGAGCTACTCGCGTAGTGTTTCACCAAGGCGCAGGAGGAGAAGCTACTCTCGGAGCATTTCCCCCATACCAAGGAGGAACTCGAGGAGGAGTATTTCTCGGGACAGCTATTGGAGGAGCCGGAGTGGGAGCCCATGGTCTAGATCTGTTTCAAGGTCTGTTACTCCTAGGTCAGCTTCACCTTCGGCCTGAAAGGATTTGAAAATTACACTTGATTGTAGGAGCTCTGTTACTCCTAGGTCAGCTTCACCTTCGGCCTGAAAGGATTTGAAAATTACACTTGATTGTAGGAGCTGTCTATCAATAAGAACAGGTAGTAGTAGTAGTATTAGACGACCAGTAGTAGTAGTATTTTGAACTACTGTTAGTGGGATCTTTTTCAGTCTGTTGTAGCAAACCACCTGTTTTATATTTTATATGTTGTGCTGCTGTTGATGATATCTTGTTTTATGCTTGCTGTAGAGGTCAGATGAGCTTCGAATAGGATCCTCTGCAATAATTCATCTTTGCAATAATCTTACAATGACGGTTTAAGAGCTTAAAACATAATCCTTGGGTGGTTTAAGAGTGTAGAGTTTAACCTTGCAATGAATTGTGTTTTGAGCTCTTTACCTACCATTGCAAGAGTGAATAATTGCTGAGGATTGATATTTAAAACTTGGCACCTAAATTCAGTCATTGGAATATTAATCAGCTTATTTGGTTTTAAAACTCAAGATTCACTTTTTAAAAAATTAATTTTTTTTATTTTTTGTGTTTTGTGTTTTGTGTTTTTTGTTTTTAATTTTTATTGATTTTTTAATATTTTAAATAAATTTTTTAAGTTTTAGATATATCTAATATAAATATATTTAAAAAATACGATAGTTGTGATTTTTTTTATTAAATATTGAAAATATAAAAAAAAATATAAAAATTTAATATTCTTGTGTATTTATTAATTTAAATTCTTTTTAAGAATATATTTTTTTTAGATATATTTAAATAAGATGTATTAAAAAAAAATAAAAAAATTGTTTAAAGTTTTAAAAATATTAATTAAAAATAAAAATATATAAAAAAAACTTAATTTAAAAAAAAATTAA
Organism: Camellia lanceoleosa; assembly: GCA_025200525.1. Taxonomy (NCBI): domain Eukaryota; kingdom Viridiplantae; phylum Streptophyta; class Magnoliopsida; order Ericales; family Theaceae; genus Camellia; species Camellia lanceoleosa. Next base: position 51,152,146 of record CM045768.1, on the reverse strand, counting down.
ATATACTAAGGTAGCGTTTGGTAATGTTTACGTTTTTTATTTATGTTTACAAAAATTTTATAAACTGTTTTTTGGTTTATTTTTAGAAAAATATAAATTACAAACGCATTTAATTTGAACAAAATATTTAAAAAAATTTAAAAATATAAACTAAAAAATATATTTGTTCAGACTTAAAATATTTATATTTATTTATTATTTATGATAATGAGATTACACACATTATAATTGAAAAAAAATTAGGGAGACTTATTTATAAGTCCTTTTTCAGAACACTTATGCTAGACTAAGTCCTCTATAATTTTTTATAGAGTTCTCAAGTCTTATTTAGATAATAATGTATTTCACAAGATCCTACATAAACGCAAACTTAATAAGTTTTTATTTTTTAAATTTGAATGTGAAAATGTTGCTGGTTTATGTTGGTGTCACGTTACGTTTCATATAAATATGATAGGAAATTGAATGTTGCCATAGATCATAAGTGTCACGTTACATTTATGTAAGTGTCACGTTACGTTTACGTAAGTGTCACGTTACATTACCTTTATATAGATATGATATATGGTAACATTCAATTTCCTATATATGATTTTACCATTATTTATTGTATTAACAACTAATATTGAGGGTAAATGTGTCAACAAACTTTCCACAGGACTTATGGGAACAGAAATTTTTTCGTAGGACCATATGTAGCATAAGTCTCCTAATAGAACTTATAAATAATTTTTCCAAAAAATTAATTAAAAAAATAATTGAAAAAAAATTAATTAAAAAAAATTAATTGGGAAAAAAATATTTGAAAAAAAAATTATTTAAAAAAAAATAATTGAAAAAAAAAAAAAAAACGTAAACTCATTTTTTGAATATACGTTTCTTCCTCAAATTTATAAACTGAGACAATCATTTATAAATCAAAAAAATTATCAAACAAATTTTTATGACAGCTTTTTAAATTTTTATAAATATAAATTGAAAACGGAATGATTACCAAACAGGCCCAAATGTTTGTATGGATTGTTTTATTTCCATTCCCAAATTCGTCGCCCTTTTATTTCCGTTCACAAATTTATTAATGTTTGTGAAGCACCACAACAGCTGCTTAATGGTGGATTTCCGTACTTTCAAATATGAAATGTGGGCAAAGCAGAAATGGTGGTGGACACTCTAGCAAAACTCAATTAGACAGGGAGGCAAATATGATCAGAGAAGATATTATATTTATGTTGTTTTTTCCAAGATATTAAATATTTATGTTGTTTTTTTCCAATTCTTTGCTATTACTAAAGTAGACTGCTTTGTAATTAAACCAGTCCATACATAGTGAGACAAAATCAGTACATACTCTCGCTAGGTCTGTTGATGGTTTCTAATCATATATAATACAATATTATCCCATTCTCACCAAAAAAAAAAAAAAAAAAAAAAAAAGAAAAGTAAAGGAAATTATAATTTTTTTGCATGCCCAAAAATAACGTATTCGGGATGATTGATTTCGGACTTGGAATACTTGCCGTGTGAATTCGTTCTGTCAGCTAATTTTTGTTCTTCCCTTTACCGAAAGACCAGTTTTATGCTATGTTATTTGAGGAAGAGATTTTATTGTCTAGTTTTCCATGTGGTGATTCAATCGACCAAGATAGATCAGCGAATAAACAGAAATAATATCTTTTCTTCTGAGTGAGGTGATCCAAAGTGACTCAAAGACATCAATTTAGACATAATCCAAAGCCATGACTACATGAAAGTGTAATACAACCCTATTACTTCTTTCATGATGAAACTGACATTTTGTGTGCGCGTGCCTGTTTGGGACCGAACCAGCTACATAGTCCCATGATCTATAGGATATACAAAGCCGTAAATCAAATCCAACACAAGGAGCTCTCAATCTTGGTGGAGTACTTGGTCTGAATAGATCACAGTTAATATCAAAGCGTAGGAAAATGCATTATTATGTGCATGCATCAAAATAATAATTGACGTCATACACTACTGTTGAATAAACAAATAACAAGATAATAAAATTAGTGCCTAGGCGACACAAGAAAAAGTATTCAACATGCAAATACAACTTATTAATGTCATATGTCTGGCTGAAGGTAAATTGCAGATATATGGTACAGATTGATCTCTTTTTATTTTGTTTATTAGGTTTTTGTGTTTTTTGTGTTTTTTTTTTTTTTTCAAATAAAATTTTTGCAGCTTTATTTATGTTTTAAGCACATAGTTATGGGGAAAAATTAAGCGAGAAATATAATATAGGTGGTGACGGGATTGGGTCTGTAGTTCATGGTACACGGCACTCCTCTATGTTCCAAATTTCCTTTGCATATTGAGAAATTGTCCGGTCACTACTGAATTTGCCACTCCCAGCAGTGCTCATTATAGACATCTTTATCCATCTTTTTCTATCCCTGCGAGCAGGAAAAGGATTTCAGGATTCAAAGTAGAAGGCCGATCAACACGTCTATCAAAATGAAGTGTGCTTGATGCAAAAAAGATCAAAATTATCTTGTTTGTTAAAGAAAAAATGTGACCCCGAGGGGTCACAAAACCTAAATTGAGTGTCCATCTCTACCCTTCATGCAAGGAAAGGTGAGGTGTAAAACTCTTACTTGTAAGCCTCGTCTACTCTTGCTTGAGCATCCATGTAGCTTGGGAAGTCATGGCCAACAAGGAAAAAATCACCACGGCCATAACCAGAATTTCCTTCCAGTGAATCAAAGAGTGGATTGTAATCATAGCTGCCAAATGCTCCACTTCTTACGAATTGCTTGGCCTCTTCAAACCGAGGATCTGGTTTGAACTGTAGAACAAGCAACAAAAATAATATTGTATCAGGACAAAAGCTGCAGTCCACACATATGCGAACCAACGTAAAACAAAACACAGCTGGTTCAATATCAATGAGAACCACAGAATCAGTAGCTTTAGAAGTATTTTTGTGGTTTTAAAATGAAATTGCATTGTTCAACGAACACTAAGAAATCAGAACTTATTTACCAGTCCTTTTTCTCTTTCCTTGCGCAGCCGAGGAACTTCATCTGCTGTTGCACCACAGAGAAAGAAATTCTCCTCTCCAATTTCCTCCCTGATTTCCACATTAGCCCCATCTAATGTTCCTATGATGAGACAGCCATTGAGTGCAAACTTCATGTTGCTTGTGCCACTTGCCTCCATACCCGCTGTGCTAATATGTTGTGATAGCTCACTTCCTGGTATAAGCTTCTCTGCTACAGATACATTATAATTTGGAACGAAAATTACCTGCAAAATGTTTTGGCAATTAAAAAATGAACTTTGCATGAAAACTGAAAAATATATGTGCACATTATGACAGTATTAATTAGGGGAGGCATTGCATGCCAAAGGTCTAATGTATAAACATTTATGTGCTCTGTAAAAAATGTTGAACTTTGTGCATATATCTTAAAAGAGAATCTAGCATGAAAAGTGTGCCATTCATAGCCTCTCTCATAGACAAAGTTAAGAAGAAGCAAGTGCTGTGGATATCTAAAATTGGGAAGGTTTATAGTATGTTTTACTGATGAAACACTACAAAGTTACACAATCTCTCATTACTTTTCTTTTCTTGGGGGACAATGATCAACAATGTAATGGAAGTTTCCTTATTGGAACACAAACAAAGGTCCATTTAATAATTTTTCTTCTCTTAGGGGGACAATGATCAACAGTGTAACCGAATTCCTTTTCCCAAAAGAGTTTCTAATTTCTCTCTTTAAAATCAGTCAAATCCATTCTTGGAAAATTCTGTGCTTGCAACCTCATGTCCTGGAAGCCCATCAACAATCTGTAAGACTTAAGTTCAAGCAGGTTCACTTCTGTATACTGGGAGTGATGGTACGTACCCACATTATGCTTAATCGAATTCCATTGATGATGGAAAAAAAATATGTTGATATACAAAGAATACAAATGAAAAAACTACAGATACAAATGGATGCCACACACCTTAGTTACCACAGTTTGATGTAACGGAACTACTACATGTAGTTTCCATAAAAGCAACTGCAGCAAAGCTGCACTACGAGGAACATTATAGCAAAACAAGAAAGACAGACTTATAATGTTAAGATTTGTATTTCAGATGTAAGCTGAGACTCACCAGCAACTAGAAAATATTTGCATCATGTGAAAAGTTTATACTAATTATTTACCTTCAAATAGCTGTTGACCTCGGGATCATTGTTGACTACAGCCCCAACATCATTCACTAGCTTGACTATTCTTTTTGCATTTGTATATGTCGCAAATGCTTTTCCTCCAAGCATGATGGTGCGTGGTGTAGTATTTTTCCTCTCTTCAGGGCTCATCTCCTGTCACAGATCCGTTCCAAGGAACTTCTTAATATATCTACCCTAAAATATTTGCTAAATTAAAGATAAACTTTGAAGACTGGAGCTTAACTTCATCGAACTAATTGCTTGTAAGAGATTATAATCATTTCAGGATTTTACCATAATATAAAAAGGAAGACCAGACCAAATTATCTATTATATGACTGTCAGGTGCATCATAAAGACGAGATACAGGGATATGATGAGACTATAATAAGATTATTATATGACATTTATGAATTATGAACTCTGTTGACATACCCAGATATATGTGTGTGGAGAATATATTGACACAACAAACTTAGTGTACATAGGCAGTAAGTGTAATGAAATTTTGTTAGCAAGGTAAAGTTATTTAAGCATGAAAATTACATGATTAAATAGTTTGAACACAAAGAAGTTTATGGTACCTTTAACTTCTTGTACCTATAGACCGCACCCAGAATATTTAGTAGCTGTCTTTTATATTCATGGATCCGCTTGACCTGTATGTCAAAGAGGCTATTTGGGTCAATGCTTACACCTGTCACTTGAAATATGAACTGAGCTAATCGCTGCTTGTTAGCCATCTTGGCTGATTCCCAGTCAGCTTGGAAGTCTGCATCGTCAGCAAACTGTTGGAGAAGAAGGTTCAGCAGTGACATTATTATAATCATACAGAAAAATTCACTGACAGATGATTTTTAATATGATCTAAAAATCATCTCTAGTACATACTTTCCGAAGATCTACAAGTAGGTCAAGGTTGGTCACCCATTGATCAGTTTTTAACCGTTTGGTGATGATGTGGCTGAGTTCAGGGCTACAAAATTGAAGCCATCTGCGAGGAGTAATACCATTGGTTTTATTCTGGAACTTCTTAGGCCATATAGAGACATAGTCTGCAAATAACTCGGACTTTAAAATGTCACTATGCAACTGGGCAACACCATTCACCTGCAGGCAGATGGCCAACGAGAGAAGTCACTTTTTCATTTCCAAATGAAATTGATCAACATATTATAAGAGGTAGTAAAGGATTAGTGGATCAAGGCTTAACAAATGAGCAGGACGATGGGCATATGACTAAATAAAGGTAAGGAAGCAATACAACAATAATAGTAGTTCAAGTGGACAACATGATTCAATCAGCAGGATTTTTCAGCATCTGATAGTATGGTCTATATTTAGTGGGAAATTAAAATTACTGTAGCTCCCAAATCAAAATAAAATTTTCAGTTTAACAATAAGGAAAGAAAAAAAAATCGATATTCAGTACGGAGATGTTCTCAAGAAAACTTATTAATGGTTTAATACAATTTTCTGCTTTCAGCTTTTCAAAAACTAATTCTCATGAGAGTTTTAGATTATGGGGGATACACAATATAATCTGTTTGTTGATCCACAAAGAAGGGAGCTCATACCGTATGTGAAGACACCACGCATAAATTTGCCATCCGCACAACTGGTTTTTGGGGATTGTTATCCATAACGCGCATGCTGGAAAGCTTACTTTCAAGTTCTGGTTTTGTTGAACGTATCATTGCTATAAACTGCAAGAATTTCATCTTCTTTATTCGGAAATTGTAAAACAATATACACGTAATAAAGAGAAAAAATAAGACAGGATGGACAAACCCTCTTGTCAATTTCTTCAATGATTTCCATATGGCGAGGAAGAAGTTTCCACATTACAGCTTGCGACCATTTCTCTAGTGCCTCAGGAAGGACAGTATGATTTGTGTAAGCAATTGTCCTGGTTCAAAATTTCCCTTTTTGTTATTCATTAGCACCAATCATAATTTTGCACTATGAACACATTAAAAGTGGCAGCAGAAAAAATAGGTGCTGAGAAAGAGTAAATGAAGCAAAACAATTAAGAGAAACTGATAACTGCACCTTGTTGTCACATCCCAAGCTTCATCCCATCCAAGTCCTTCATCATCCACTAATAATCGCATTAGCTCTGGAATTGCAAGAGTAGGATGCGTATCATTCAGCTGTACCGCAACCTTATTGGGAAATTCAGACCACTGCCACAAGCCCTTTCCATCTTTTCTCTCCTTAAATCTGACAATCATGTCCTGAGATTGATCCCATGATTAGAAAACAACATGGAAAAGTAGCAACTGAGATTGATCTCAACAAACTTAAATAAGAAAAAGGAATCACGAACTTAGTACTAAAGAAGGATGGGGGGCCTAAACAAATACAGAATGGAAAAGGCAGCCAACCTGAAGTGATGCACTGCACAGGAAAAATTGTTGCTTCAATCGTAAAAGCTTTCCATTTTCTGTAGCATCCCCAGGATATAGAACAGCACAAATCTGCAAAGGCACATTTCCACGCAAAAACAATTGAGACACAGATGAGAACAGAAGCAGCTTTCCAACAGTTAAGAGTTACATGAGCATTTATTATGAGAAAGAAAAATGTAGCAGTTTTAATTCAGGACATATTACTTTTTCCTTCAATGATTTTGTATTTCACAATTACAGCTCAGGACGAAGACCAAAACCACAGTTTCCCTGGACAATTATTCACAGCCCTAGAGTAGAAAGACAGCAGAGGTTTTGAAAGAAGTGAATGACATTTTGGACAACAAGAATGCAAGGGACCATGGTAGTATGTCATGAATTGTGTTCTTTGGCCAAAAAGGGCGGCTTGCTCTCCTTTATATAGTAAGCCAACCTGCTGAGCTCTAGAATGGAGCTGTGCAGCCGATTCATACTGTCCATCATTAAATTGAAAGAGGTTGAAGTCTTCAGCACCAGCTTTGGCTTCCCACAGACGAAGATTAATAGTGTTCTTGGTTTTGTATCCTGGAATAGGCACATCATATGCTAGAGCTTGTACAATCTCCCCACCAACCCATTTCCGCCTGTAATACATTCAGAAAGAACCATCACATGGAGAATGTGCAGAAAATCCAAGCAACCATGCAACTACAAATTTAAATTCAGAAATCAGACTAAGACTTATAATCGCTTTCTTGAACCTAAACATATGAGCAACAATTCAGTTACGCGGAAAGAATCCTATAAGCCATACTTACGATCCTGAGGGATGTACTTCAACTTGACCAAAAAATCTGACAGGGAACACAATGTCATGTCTGACAACTTCCCAAGGGCTAAACTTCTGCACAATTCCCACCAAATTTAGGCTTAGTACCCTTCCGTAATATAATCAATATTTGAAAGAAATATCATGTAAAATCAAACCTCAAGCCAGTCTTCTGCAATTTCTTCTTGGCCCTCTTTGCCAAACTGCTGCTTGAACAGCCCATATCTGTACCTCAAACCATACCCCCATGCAGGCAAATTTAATGTAGCCATAGAATCGAGAAAGCACGAAGCAAGCCTTCCCAGACCCCCATTTCCAAGGGCTGCATCTTTCTCCTGCAAAAAAAATATTTCTGAAATAATCAATAACTTGATACAGTTAAGACTAAAATAAGTTAAACAATGAATATAGCCCCAAAACACACTACATATTTCTGTTTTGCAAAAGGTGAAAAGCTGATATGTCTACCTAAGATAGGTCCATAAGAATGTAGAATCTCACCAAGTTACTAACAGAATTGAACCAATAAAATTGTGTCAAATATCATAGAAGCATCTTTTACAAGAAAGCACAAATAATAATAGATTTTCTCAGTTTCTTTGAGCCAAAATCAGAAGCCAATATGAAATCAAGTGAAATGGGTAGTTATAAATGGTGCAAAATCTAAAAGCAAACACCTCCATGGTAAAATGCTTAATTTTATGACTTACGAAAAGGATTCAAAACAAATTTTACAATACAAGTGGATTGAAAGAAATCAACCTACCTGCTGAACAATTTCCTCAAGTTCATGACCCAGCTTATTCATAGCGTCTGTATATGCATCTTGAATGTCCAGGTTTCCAATTGCATTAGTTAATGCTCTTCCTTGGAGATATTCCATGGATAAATAGTATGTTTGCTTTGGATCTGATTTGTGAAAATGAAGATAGGTCTCATTCCATTTCTGCAGAAGCAATTGTCAGGCAAAACACATCCACCTTTAGATCAGCTGCAATTTGTGAGTAAGTAAATGTGCATACACTAGCTTTTATCTCTAATTGACATCTTTTCCAAGTAAAGAATGTGCTTTAGACTGTGTTTTGATCTTAGATTTGTGGGGGAAAAGAAAAGGAAAGGGAACCTTGCCTTTTCCCTCTACAAATCTAAGATCCAAAAACAGCCTAAGAGTCCACAAAACTAAAAATCATATCTTTGCATTCTTTGCTCTTTTTTTCCTTCACAAAACTAAAAATCATGAGATGTAGCTGTAATTCAATTGGCCCAACTACATTGTATGAACTATTTCTTTATTTTTTTGGGGCAAGTTTCTGTCATGAATATACCACAACTATTCAAAACATAACCATGCATTCAGGTGACATCACATTAATATAAAAAAAAGTTGGCTGAATATTACTATCTAGGTTTTATTCCAAGACCTCACACGTTTACATCACTGTAAAACACTTGACAAATTAGTAAAATCTCTGTAGTTTGATACTACGAAGTGACAAATAGCGAGATAAAGTTCTTCAAACACAAAACCTTCATAGATTACTCTTTAAGTCTTACTTGTATCAGATGATCACGAACACTCTCTGCTGTCGCATAGAATGCTTGCTCTGGCTCAAACTTGAAAGGAGAAAAATGAGGACTATATTGCGCATGGTAACTAATGTTGGATGCAACCTCGGCTGGTTCTTGGGCCGTTGGGTGTGCAACAGCCGGAACTTTGGCAAATACACCAGCTTTAGCAGAAACACCAGACTTAGTTTTACCATTGACTTCGGTTATAGTAGCCATGCCTACTACTCTTACCAGCTTCTACAGTAGTACTACAAATGGCAAAAATAACCTAAAACAACAAGAGCAATCAATTAAAATTTATGACAACCACAGCAACAATACAACTAAGGTAAAAAATAAAATAGAACAAAACTAAATTAAGCATTTAAAACTGCTTATTACTCTTTGTATGACCACGCTTTTGCTCAAAGCTAATACTAGTATCGCCAACAGTAAAAAAATATTGTTCTATTATTTAGACATAACCGTCACATGAGGTTTGGGGCTGATAAATCAGATGAACCAAACAGCTCGAACTCGAATCATGTTCAACTCGTTTGAACTCATTTCATTAAGTAAACAAGCCAATCTTGAACTCATTTGGAGCTCGTTAAAGTTTTCAAACCAAGCTTGAACAATCAATTATTCATTTATCCCAGTTCGATAAGCCTAAAACTATATAACAATACCAAACTACTCGACAAAAACTTGTTTGAGATTGGATCGAAAATTTAATGAATCAAGCTCGTTACAGTTTTCAAACAAAGCTTGAACAGTTCACTCATTTGGCTCGGCGTGTGGTTGATTTCTGAATTCCTAGATTTTTTTTTTAATAAAAATATATGCCGAATCACAGCAAGAAATCAACAATACAATCAAGATAAGAAATAAAATAAAATGGAACAAAAATAAATTAAGCTTTCAAAAATTATGCGAATGAATACTGAATTGAAGTAACATACAACTCAATTGAAAGCTCAGGTTTCCCTAGTAGACATTATGCTATGCAGAAGGAGTTGATTTTGATTCTTCATAGTAAACAAGTGAAGAAAAAGAATTGGAGGATTAACAACCACAGAAACGTAATCTAGAAAAGAACATTACCTTTATTGCTTCGATCAAAGCAAGTTGCAGTAACAAATTGGAAGAGCTTTGATAAACTATAGATGGTGGCAATACGAAGCAAAGCAACGAATTGGGAAGATATTTAAAGAGAGAAGGGAAAGAGAGTGTGGAATATGCGAAAAGCAAGGAGGAATTTTAGTGAGAGAAAAGGGCAAAGAGACAAGAAGAGGAGTGTGGGAGTGTATATGGTGGTGAATATTATATTTTATGATATGATATGATTGATACAGAGAGAGAGAGAGAGTAGAAGAAAATATCAGAGGAAGCTTACCAAAAAAATATCAGAGAGAGAGAGATAGAAGACGAAGGAAGAGTTCCATGGAAGAAGTGAAGTGAGAGAGTGAGAGAGAGAGAGAGAGTTGACATGGCGCGTTGAGATCGGTGAAAAATAGTAAGGGTAGAAACGGAAGGACATGTGAGCCCGTTGAAAAGAAAGCGCGCACTACGATACGAATCACGATTGGGATAACCCCAACCAGAACTGTATTTCTCTTCTCTTTTGATGCTGTTTAACTGGCAAATAACCTCAAGAAAAATAATTACAAAGATATGATAAATATTAATAATTATAATAATTATTTTTTATTAATATATAAATATTAATAATTATAATAATTATTTTTTATTAATATATAATTAATTTTTAAAAAAATTAATAAAATATCTCTTTTTAACTTTGTATAGAATGAGAGGTCAAATATATTTATTTTTATTAGCTAAGGTTTCTTGATAAAATTTTTCTGTATCGGGACTAAAATTTCTCTGAATCAAGTTAAAATTTCTTTGAGTTAAATTTTTTTTTATAAAAATGTTGAAGAACCTCAATCATGAAAATAATATATATCATTTATCTTATAAAATCTTAATATAAATGATCTTAAAAAAAATTTTCTTAATTTTTACTGATACCAGTTTGGTGTAATTGTACCTTAGTTAAATAGCTTATTAATTTTTATTTTTATTTTGAGTATTTGTGTCAATTTATTTGATGTAATTTTTATTTACAATTTAATAGATAGAAATAATTTAAATAAATTAAAATTTTAATTATCTTAAAGTATTATCAATTTAATAAATCACAAGATATATACGGATCCAATAATAAAGAAGAAGAGAAATGCTTTATCATCACTGCTAAAAACTCCCACGGACTCCTTGTGATCGCGCACTCAACCACAGGGTTCACTGGAGAAGTGATTATTTTAATAATTTTTTAGCTAAAAATAAAAATAAAAATTGAAGTATTTAAAAATAATTTTTTAACTTTCTATAAATAAAAAAGGCATGTAAAAAAGAGAATCAAAATCAAGATTTATATGGTATAGATTTAACAGCCCATCCAATGGGCACATACCCAGTAATAATTATTAAATGTGGAACTCTTTCCTAAAATTGGGAGTCAGAGCTCAATTTACACATAAGTGAAAGAGAATCAAACTCCAAAGTATTAGGTACAAGAACTCTAATAAGAATCAAACTCCTAATTATCAGGTACAAGAACTCTAATAAGTTACCGGTTGATTAATGGAACCTTTTGTGATTTTGAATTTTCAGTAATGCTAGGTATCATAAAAAAAACTTTTCATGAAAATAATCACGAAAATTTTGTGACTCTTGGATTACATTTAGAATAAAGCACCACACACTAATCAAGGTAATCCAAGGATCATAAATTTTTCATGATTATTTTCATGACAAAATTTTCATGATCCCTAACTTTTCCTTTGAATTTTTAATATGGCGAAATTAACATTGAAAGCAGCACAGCCTATTTACAATAGAGGGGGAAAATGATGAATAGTCCAATTTTCGTTTCTTTTCCATCTTCTAATGAAGACTTTGGAACCTATTCCTCTCAACTTACCAAAAAATTTCGGTTACTATGTACAATTCGTCCCCAAATTTAAGCCACAGAGTTTTAGTGAAATATAGAACACAGACTAAAAGTCATTTAACAAAAGCTTTTTCACAAAAATCAGACTCACCTACATCCTGATGATCTAGTTTATAAGCCAAAGGGTAACCACTTATTGGTCCACCTTAAAAGTCAAAAAACCATGTCAAAGCCTAGGATGTGGGAATATACAAAAACCAAACAGTTGTATAAGAACAATTTGCACAATTGAATCATTCAAGCAGAACGGAATTGATAGGCGTCACTGTCTTCAATTCCAAACATATTCCGATTAACCTTCCTTAAATCAATGTTTTCAGATTGATGAGAAGTGGAAGCAGCAAGGGAAACGTTCTCTTTAAAATCTTTCCGAATCCTCCATAATACCTCGACGCAGTCTTTCATCGAGGGCCTTGATTGTCTTTGAGTGGCGAGGCAACGTTGAGCCAGTTTGAGAACTTTCTCCACAACCATGATTGATCCTGGACTTCTTCGTAGTCTTGGATCCATTGCCACCACTGCATCTCCTTCTTTGAGTCTTTGCATTGCCTGCATACACAGATCATCTTTATTTCTATTTGATTATCTGTCATGGTCACTTGATCAACAGTGCCATCTAATTTGAACTTAAAAAGAAAAGAAAAAAAGGCAGAACCACCGAAGTAAAGAAAACAAATTCATAGTTACAGAAGAAGGTTCATTCTTGTTGAATACTATGTTAAAAAAAACTTATGTAGTAATGTTGGATTTGTATGATAGTTGTTTGGATTTGTTTGGATAATTGCCCTTGTGAAGGGGAAGTGTTGACCATCTAATCATGGAAATTATAAAGGTGCCGTGTGATGAATTTCTAATTTGCAACACATAAGACAAGGCCAATACGAAGAGAGTGGGAATGATGTGATTTGAGTTAGAAGCATCATGTGATGCAAACATAAAGCAGATTGTGACTCCAACTTTTAACATTACAGAGGTGTCATGTGATGTCTGTAAGACATAGGAACCAAACTCTGATTTGTAACATGTCTTTCCTGAACTCAACAAAAAAAGAAAATTTGAATTTGGCTGGCTATATATTAGATCTAGTTATGGTAGATACATTTATATGATCAAGAAAGCAATTGTCTATTTTATGTCAACACCACAAACACTGCAAGGAAGAATCCGAATTCTAAAAGCATTAGCTATTTGAAGTATCCGCTTCATTGACATGAATTTTGGATCCAGTCCTTTCTCACATTACATTGGATCTTTGTGTGAAACTTAGATTAGGAGTGTAGGAAATTAATGTATTGATATTATTGATTGATTGATATACTGATTTATGAAGACCATATTACACTCCTTATATAGGAGAGAACAAGAGCTACTATTTGTGCCACTAACAGCCACTATCACCACTAAGAGCCACTATCTATATCCTTACATATTATATACATCCACTACATCCACTATCTAGATCACTAACAATACATTACATATAATATACTAACAGGATCATAACATCCAGATTTCTTTTCCTGGTAGGTAACAGCTTGAAATTCTCTCTCAAATTTAGGGATTAGACAATAACATAGTTGGAAGTGCAATCATTTTATTGTGTTTGTTGGGATGAAAAAGATGTTTTTAGTCCAAATAAACCGAAATGCAGAAGCAAGTTTGCCATGAGCTAAAAAACAACTAAAAAGTCACTTTTCCCACAAATACGAAAGCAACTTTTATAGCAATTACCAAACACATCAGCTTTTTTAGATTTTAAAAAAGAGAAAAAAAAAAGAAAAGAAAAGAAAAGCAAAAACACAACTAAAAAAGCAATTGCCAAACTGCACCTAAAATACCCCACTTAGTTTTGGTACAGCTATGAAATACAAAGTGTGCTCTTTATACTTCTCATGTTCATTTAAAAATTTATTGAATTGAAAAACTATTTGCTAATGCTAAGATATTGTTTTCTCTTAAAAATTTAGGACTCCGGCCAAAACAGGTATAGAGGTAGACATGACAAAATTCCATGTCAAAGGTTGGAACTCTCAAGCCAGGTTGCACAAGGAGGCTCGGCTACTGGTAGTGATTCTACACAACACGTGCTATCCTACATAGACGTCAAGACCTCTTCTATGGCCTATGCTATTTCTGTTTCAAGCACTTTTATCCTAGTTCTCTTTTATTTGGATTTCAGAAAAAGAAAATACCTATATACTTTTGGTTAGGTGCTAGGATATCAGTTATAGGGATAATTAGTTTACCTATGCTAAAAAAAATGCACAAAAACACAATATAAAGGGACCCAAAACCTTAAAAATTGACGAGAACTAATTGGCGTTATTATGCATGTAGTATATAAGCATTAAGCATTAGGGCACCCTCATGCTTATATACTACACATTACTTTAGTACCGCAATGTGGGACTTCACTTCACAAAATTAAAAGTTTATGTACTTGGAAGTGAGGCACAAGCTATTGCTGCTAAAAGCATGTTTGGTAAGCTACCATTTATTTGGTTCTTTTTTTTTTTTTTTTTTTGAATTGCTTACCCATTTTGCAGTTATTCTCTCCTTGACCGGTCTCTTTGGCTCAAGTGGGTGCCTTCCTGTCATCAGGTCTACAAGCAATACACCAAAGGAATAAACGTCACTCTTATGAGTAAGTTGATACGTCTTGAGGTATTCAGGATCCAAGTAACCAGCTGTTCCTTTGATTTGAGTCGAAATGTGAGTTGCTCCCGGATCTTCAACAGCTGATCGTGCAAATCCAAAGTCAGCCACTTTGGCACGGAGTTTCTCTGTGATGAGGATGTTTGACGCTTTTATGTCTCTGTGGATTACTGGAGGATCTGTAACACAACTGACCAAAACTCAGCATTTTCAATGTTTTTCACAATCCAAGGTAACTGGTAAGGACAATGATAAGCGCTTTCAAAATTTGTGTTTTTGTGATCTTCCACAGCACAACAAAGGCCGGGGAAGTTTCCTATGGACCCAACTATCCAGAATTCGAACTTTAAAGCCTATACATTGATCATCTCAAGGTGGTTCAATAAAAATGGATGAAATCGTAAGTCAAATTGGCAGTAGTTGATTCAAAAGATTGTTTCATACCTGTGTACATGTGCAGATATGTAACAGCATGGGCTACATCAATTGCAATGTCAAGACGTTCAGCGATTTCAAGCTCATTTCCCCGCATACCTGCACAACAAAATTACTATCCTGATTTCAATTTTCCCAAATGAACATTTTCACAAACACTTTGAGGCCAATCTTAAAAGCATTAACATCAATTATTTACTAGGGAAAAAGTGATTTCCACAATGGACCATATACATTGCGAAACTAATTAAGGTCAACTTTATAATTTTCAGAACTGGAATAGACAAAATTGTTGTAAATGTTCTCGATTTTCATATTCAAAAGTTGGTGAATATGTAGCTTGACCTACCATCCAAATGCTCCCGGAGTGTTCCATTGGCAACATATTCAACTACAATAATCCGTTCGTCCCCATGCTCCAAATATCCAAATAACCTCACCAAATTTAGATGTTCTATCTTCGATAATGTAAGGATTTCATTCTTAAACTCAATGAACAAGCGTTTATCGTGTAGATCCTGCCACAAAAATTCAAGATTATTACTCAAACGCATGGTCAATTATTACTGTGCAATTATAATTCTAGCTCTCATTATGTCTAAATTTTCCCATTTGGATACAATTTCATGCTCTAATTACAAAAGAAACACAAATTTTTACGTTCAAATATGGCATTATAGCTTACAATATTTACCTTTTTAGCGCGCTTGATGGCAACAAAAGATCCATCTTTCAATTTCCCTTTGTACACCGTTCCAAAGCTTCCTTCTCCAATTTTATTCACCGGAGAGAAATTATTAGTTGCTTTATAAATTTCATCCATGGAAAAAGCAATCGTTCCCGCCTGACTGCTTGCAGCCTTGGAAGATGAAGATCCATATGAATCAGAATACTTGAATTTGGACCGGCTCTTGCTGCTGCTGCTGCTTACTGCAGAATTATCTACTGAAACTGCAGACCACATACAAGAATGCATAACTAATATAAAAATTAATCCGCAATCTACACTCTCATCACAACAACAATATAGTTAAAATTATTGCATTATTGCGTAGACATCTTGACTAAAAATTCCACATCTGGAATATTTCTAAGTATGAACAAGACCGTACTTTTGTCCTCTTATCAAGTTTCATTTTCTGCATCAACACAACCTAACCCATACGCTGGGTAATCCTATTCACACATCACAACATATTATAGAGATAACAGCCTCACCTCACCTATAAATACATAGAAAATTAAAATAATACCCTCTCTAAAATTTGGGTCGGAGTTGAGCCCCTAATCCCTACCAACTTATGGTATGTTTGGTTGGAAGATTTGAAAAGGAAGGGATTTGGAAAGAAAAAGAAAAAAAATGTGTGAAATCACCCACCTTTACCTTTTCCTTTTCCTTTTCCATTTCCAATTTCCTTATTAAATTCTCCATCCAAACACAGCGTTACTGTGCAATTGAGTGGTCCAGTACTTAGTACTTATCAGAATTGCCACTACCCAACAAAGCACAGGCTGCAAATTATGATATATAAATATATAGTATAGTAATTTTGTTGATCCAATTGAGAAGAGTGACTTACTGGGAATTCCAACATCAGGGGACTTGGAGTTGGGTTTTCTTCTTGGCCAGAAAAGTATGGTAGTGAAAACTACAGCAACTTTCTTGGCTGCAGCTCTGATGTAAGCAGTAAAGGTAGATTGATGAGTTTTCGCCCGAATCTGATGATTGTTCTTGTCTGTTTGATTATTTCTGGCAAGCCTGCTCTGTGAATTTTCTCTGTTTTGTTCTCTTTTGCGTGATTGGATCACCCGAGGACTTGAACTCGGACTCACCGTGGTCTTCCTCATTTGCAGAGATGGTGGCCGTGCCAAGTCTGGTCACACCATAAAATTCAATGCAAACATTTTGTCTGTTGCTTTCGTTTACTAAATCAGTGCTGCCAAAAAATAAAGATTTAATATATGTGCTTTCGATAATAACTACTGTTCGTATTAATTATTATTGGTTGGATTGGATTATAAAATGGAGAATAAGACTAGTTCAAAGTTCAAGTGTGTTTGTTTGAATACTAGTTTAAGTAAGCTTTGCGTGGTGATTGAGAGACATTTGGAAACAGGAAGGTTTTTTTGGGCTTAAAAAATGAAATAAAAAAGAATAATGTTATATGCATTAATTAATGTACTAATTAGTGTACCAATTGATGACGTGACATAATTTAAGAAATTTTTAATATTTATAATGTGATTAATGAATAAGGTCAATAATAATGTTATAATTAATATTGATATATATATATATATATATAAATAGACTTGACAGAAAATTAGATTTTAAGAAGTTGGGTAAACTCGACGTGTATTGCACTTCGATGGGGCCACATATCATTGCCATGAATAATTAATTCAAACTGAACTGGGCTGTGTTTAGAGTCCTACAATATCAACATCTAAGCTCAAGTGGGCTCATGCCCGGCTCATTTCACGTATGGATTTGATAACCGTAATAATATAATTTATTATATTTGACTTCATAAAAATGAATAATAAGTAAATTTTTTAAAAATGTTATCTATTTTTCATGACAAACATAACAAAATCATGTAATTATTATAACTGGATCATTTTTTTTTATTTTCTTTCTTTCATGAATTTATTTATAAAGCCGTATAGATAAACAAGTCATATCATCAAATGGAACTCATTGTGAGAGTCAAAAGCTAGACTACACCTCGCTAGTCTATACTCAAACTATCGACTAAAAAGAAGCCGCTCCCTATTTTAATTTTGAAGAAGGGAGAATAATTTTTAAACCACATAATTTTCAATTTTTAAATAAAAGACCCATTTGATGACTCGTGAGGCCTTTATGGACAGATATGCATTATAATCTAACTACAAATTTGTTAATATATTATTACTTTGTAGCAAGTCATCGGGCAGCCTGGTGGGCACACTCCTTAATACTCTCCTCAATGGGCGCTTGACCAGGGTTAAAGTCTTTCAACTCTAACAAGCTGGATTTTGTTGCACATATTGACTGAAAAGGAGCCCCCAAAAAAACAGTAATATAGCAGCACGATTTTCTTGCTTACTTTCCATTCCAAAACCTTTGATGCATTCCAATGATACTGTCTCCGAATCTTAACCATTCACACTGCATCAGATGGTGTTGCTGAAATGAGCCAAAGCAACTGAAGAACTGATCAGCAAATCTAAATAGAAGATAGATATATGTATCAATAGACCATGACTAAAAAATTACTACTCCAGATTGTATAACTATTCCCAGAAAACCTTTGAAGAACAGTCAGTGATTGATACCATGCAAATTGTCTAGTTGAATTGAGGGGGGACAGTGGTCATATCCAACACAAGGACAATATTTCTGAGTCAAAAAAAGAACCCCGCGGGGTTCTATGGTATGTTCTGTATGGAGCCTTTGAAATCAAACTTGAGTCCATTAACAAAAATAGAAGGATATGTAGAATTGCTTGAATAAAAAGAAAGAAAAATTATAACAAGACAATGATTTAATATAGCTCTAAGTGCTGTTCTTTCTATTCCACTACATTACAACACATCTACAATAACTTACATGGGATTTACGACATATTATTTCATTCATAAAAAAATGTGTCCCTTTATAATAAGTAGCAATGGAAAATTATCACACTTGTAGATGATGATCTAACCAGTTTCATCAAAATTGACTCTCTCTCCCGTAGAAAATAAGTTATAGAATAGAGCAGCCGAAAAATACAACAGTGATGTCAATAACAAAAATCCCTGGAAAGAACCCACTAATTCGACAAAGAAACCAGCTCCAACTGTTCCCACAATAGCAGCAAATGTCCCTGCGGTATTTGACAAACCTAGAACAAATTCAAAGTATATATGATTAGGCCACATTAGAAAGTCTTTATATCGGGAAGATCAAGTCTTTCTGCAGCTCTCTAATATTTTTTGTTTTTGTTTATATTTTGGGCCAGGTCTGAAAATATATCAAGGATTCATCTATTTCTGTTTTTGCTACAATTAACGCAATCAATATGTATTTCCCATTGCCTTTTGATAGGGGACTCGAGATCATGCTTAAAGTGCATCCTATCACAAAACAATCATGCATGCAATAACCCTCTGGCTCTAATCTAAGGGGAAGCAAAAGATGTTTAGTCAATCAATTCCTTCCGACCAAATATAAGCACACAGGCTTCCCTGTTTACAACGGGGTCTAGGAGAGAGCTACACATGAAGAGGTTGCTTTCCTTTACTCAAAGCTGTGTCACAAGGGTAGGGTGGATCATACTTGCGGTCGCAACAGGTCATAGGACCTCTTACCAAGACACAGTATACTTTCAATTAATGAGTCAAATCAAATTTATCAAACTGATTTGAGTCTGAGACGACCTCATATGAGTTCAAAAAATAGTTGTAAGTTAAGCTATTACTAGTTCTTTCAAGTCATCATATACTTCAAAGACAAATCAAATTCAACAAAAAACATTACAACGGATAAGTACCATGTAGAACACCAGAATACTGTGGCGCGATCTCCTGGTCAAAGAAAAGAATGAAAATAAGGTCAGATGTGAGTGAAAACAGAATTTATGCTGTTCTTAATTTCAAGTGATTTTTTTCTGAGTACACTAACCTGAAGATTCACAAGGAACCCACAATGACTAAATGATTTTAGCCCAACAGCTAAAGTAAGCCAAGCAGATGCTATTGATGGGCGCTTTGCCATGGTTAGACCAATGAGAGCAATCCCAGGACCAACAAAACCAATTGACTGCAAGTAAAGATATACTCGATGCTTACTATATCACATGATCAGTAGGAAAATCTAGAAGTGAAACAAGAGAAACAAATGTAGATGGAAATATTTCAATTCAATCTTCTAGTTTTCCAGGTTATATGCAATTTTGTGAAACCAACATCAATGATTGTTTATTGCTTGTTGAATCAAAATTAGAAACAAATTTAAAAAAATAAATTATTGGACAACCATACTGTGAGAATATATTTGCCTATATTGTCTATTATTTTAGGAATTATTGTATTTTAGGAATTTGGAATGGTTGTGATTATGTAAATATTCTGTGTCATTCGTATTTCCTTTTTAGGTTTAGGGATTAGAGTTCTATATAAGTGATGTACTCTTTGTATCAATTATTCAGTTGAATATACATAAATATTCATAAACTTACATGATATCAGAGCTAGGGTTTCATTTGAACTCGTTGGTCGAAGCCCTCCTTGTGTCGAGAAGGCCTTCTCTGTGGTTCTTCAAAGTTGTGACATCCTTCTGATCTCTGGTTTGAAGTTGCGACATCTCTGGTTTGAAGTCACAACCCTCTGCTCTGGTTCGTCTGCATCTTCTCTCCCTTTGGTTCAGCATTGCGACATCAGGCCCTTTCCGGGTTCGCGCTCTCTGATTAATATTTGTGGATGATTGGGTCAAAACTCTGCTTATTATCATTTTGACCTAACTAGGTTCTAGTTATTATAATTTTGACCTAACTGGTTCTAATACACTTCATTTAGGCCCTTTACAATTTTTCATAATATTGTCACCACGTTAGACGACAAAATTCAATCTATAACTTGCAAACTTACTGGAGCCAATTATGCTTATTGGTCCATTGTTATGAAAATATTTTTGCTTGGTCGGAAAAAATGGAGCTATGTTTCTGGTTCTGTTTCTCGTCCATCGGATCCCAAAAAGGATGGATATCAGGCTGCTAAAATGGGGATGTCTTTCTGATTCAGTTTCTCGTCCATTGGATCCAAAAAAGAATGGATATCAAGCTGCCTGTGACACTTGGGATTGTGATAATGTCCAAGTTCTGACTTGGTTTCATAATGTTGTGGATGATCGCATTGGGATGATGTTCTCCAAATATACTACTGCCAAGAAGGTTTGGGACTATTTATAGGGGATTTATTAACGGTCCAATTTTGCCAAATGGCAGGAGTTAGAAACAGCTATTCAGAATGCTCGTCAGCGAAATTGGTCAATTAAGGATTTCTACATTGAGATGACAGGACTTTAGGATTAGCTTGCTCTCATAGAACCATCTAGTCTTAAGGTACTAGATGCCTATCTGTAGTTTCGGGAAGAGGGTCGTTTGGTGCAATTTTTAACGGTTCCCTCCCCTTACTATGAGGCCATCCGTGGTGGCATCTTTCACTGGTCTCCTCTTCCTTCTGTGGATGTTATTGTTCGTGAACTCCTTTCCGAGAAAACCCGTCTTAAGATGGCTAGTCAGACTTTGTCTCCATTTGTGCTATCGACCCCACCTCTTCAGGCCTCCGCAAACCCAAGAAAGGGCCTTTGGCTTTAGATGAGTGTGCTTTCTGTCACCAAAAGGGCCACTGGAAGTATAACTGTCCAAAGAAGGGCTGTGCGACTTCTTAACAGTCTCAGTCCCAGTTTCGAGCGCCTACTCAGAATCCTTTTAGCTCTCCAGCCACTTATACTGCATATGCTTCGGCTCCAAATCCTAATTTGGCTTCCTTGAGTACTCAAATTGCTCAGCTTCAACATATCTTGTCTATCTCCCACCCATCCTCATCTGCTTTCATTCTCACCTCTCTTCATTCAGGTTTGCTTAGTTCTTCTTGAAGTATTTCTCATTCGGTTTGGATTTTTTACTCTGGTGCTTCTCATCACAAGGTTGTTAAGATCGGGATCTTACATAGGATCGTTTTGGGGGTTTGGAGGACCGGATCGTAAGATCGGATCGGGGATCGTAAGATCCTACTAAAACGATGAAAAAATGCAATAATTCTTATATGTCTAACTAATACTATCAAAATACATATAAAATGACCCAAAAAAACTTGAGAATGTAGCTCAAATGGTAGAGCTCTCATACTTATGAGCAGATTGAGGTTCAAATCCTCGCATTCTCACTTGTGTGCCTTGTTCACTAACAATAATCAATTCAAATATACATTTTACACATTTTTTTAAACAAAGAAAACATAATAAAAGAAGGTGGCAATTCAAGTTGTCATTCAAACATTTTCCTCAAATCTTAACAAAAGAACATACTAAAAGAAAATAGCAATTCAACTTCAAGTCTTCAAGTTAACACTTGCACAACATTGATATCCTTAACAAAACAAACTAAAATAAGAGAAGAATAAATAAACAAGAGACTAAAATAAGTCATCATCTTCATTGCCGAAATCATCATTGCCACAATCAACAACATTGTTGATCTCATTGTCTCCCTCCTCATCTTCATCATCACCCACAGTGTCACCCAACTCCTCAATGTCATCATCACCAATAGTAGCATCATCAAAGTCATGATCAAAATCCCTTAGAGCATTCATGTTATCATCCATATCATCATCATCACTTACTTCATGAATTTCATCGACATTTTCTCCAATATGGTCACGGCCTAAGTTAGAGTTAAAAAAAAAAAAAAAAATCCAAATTAAATCCAAATTGCAACTTCTAATTAAAACTAAAAGATGTATCATGTACCTAGACTTACATGCTTGTTCCAAATCCCTTGCAAGAGCATCTACGTCCTCATCTTCTGAATGACATCCATGTCGAGCATTCCTATCAAGCACACTCAACCAATTTCCTTCTCTTGGAAGAGTCAGCTTCTCTCTCTCTGTTATCCACTCATCGTCTGATGGAACATCATCCAAACATAATGGATTCATGATTGCTTGTCTATTCTTGTGCCTTTGTCTTAGTTTCAAATTGTACATGACAAAGACCAAGTCATTCATTCTCCTTTGGTGTAAATGATTCCTCCGCTTTGAGTGTACCCTCTCAAAAGCACTCCAATTGCGCTCACACCCTGATGAACTGCATGTTAGACTTAATACCCTAATTGCGAACCTCTTCAACTCAGGACATTCATCACCAAAAGAGTCCCACCAATCCCCTACATCGAAATTTTAATTAAGTAGTTCAAAATTTAAAGTTCTTCAAAACAAATAATCATAACATAAGATTGATACAACTTACAAATCAACTTAGGGTAAAAATAAATAACCTGGAGATCTCTTTTTTCTAGTCAAGATTGCATTTTGTATACCAAAGAGTCCTCTTGCATTCTTGAATGCATCAATTTGCAAATCTATCTTCACCCTCTCATTAGTGTCAGGGACCATTTTTTCAAGACATTTGTACAACCCAATTTTAATCTCTGCATCAGCTTGAAAATTGGGACTATAATGAAGCTGAGGGTTCAAGAAGTATGCTGCAGCATGCAATGGGTGATGGAGTTGGGTTTCCCATCTTCTATCAATGATGGCCCATATAGGATCATAGCTGACACAATTTAATAAATATTATTAATGAATAAATAAAAAGTTTAGGGAAATAATATTAAAGAGTAAATAAATAGCCAACACTAAATAAAAAGTTTACCATCTTAGGACATTATTGAAATTCTTTTGAATTTCCTCTTTCGCACGATCCATTGCTTCATAAATGAATCCCATTGCCGAATGCTCATCCGAATCCACCAACCTAAGTACCTTAATGAGAGGTACTGCAACCTTCAAGCAGGTAGAAACACCCTTCCAAAAATATCGATTGTCTAAAACAATATTTTCAATTTTTTTCCCCTTTTCAGACTTCGCAAATCTACTATTCCTCCACTTGTTTGATGTAAATAGAGAGAACAATGCACTTTTTTGCTCATGAAGACGTCTCAATGTCAAGTAAGAGATAGCAAACCGAGTTACCGCAGGCCTTATAAGTTCAATGTCTTTTGTAAACTCTTTCATCCAATGAATAAGATTGGTTCTTGAATAAATGTATGCCACAATCTTTTTTCCTTTACCAATTGTAACACAATGAACTTGTATTTCCTTCTCAAAATCTTCTAACATCAAATCTATGCAATGGGCGGCACAAGGAGTCCAAAACAAGCCCTTTCTCTTCTCCATTAACATTTGTCCCGCCAATTTATAATTAGAAGCATTGTCCATAACTTGCACAACATTTTCTTCTCCAACCTTCTCAACAACCTCATCTAACATCTCAAAAACCTTTTCACCCGTTTTTGAAATGTCGGATGTATCTAGTGATGACAAGAAAATAGTTCCATTAGGGCTATTCACAAGAAAATTACATATGGATCTTCTCTTTCTATCTGACCATCCATCCGACATAATTGTACATCCGGTCTTCTTCCATTGTTCCTTAAACTCATCAACTAATTGTAGTGTCTCATGCACTTCTTTTTTTAAAAATGTCACCCTAATTTCATGGTAAGATGGTGGCACAAGTCCTTTTCCATAATCCCCAATCTTCTTAACCATGAGTGGAAATATAGGATTGTTGACGCAATTAAAAGGAATTGCACTAGTGTAAAAAAAACGAGCTATGGTTTGACAAACATCATCTCTCTTTTCTTTCTTAAACATTTGATTGAGAGTTTTTTGATTTTGATGTCCAGATTTCTTCATCACAAATTTATCCATGGCACCCACCTGTTTTTGTTTGTTTTGATGATGACATGATAATAGTTCCACCTCCTCTTCAGAATCATCACCAACATCAAACATCTTTCTCTTTTTATTTTGAGACTCTAATGTTTGAGTTCTTAAAAGACTCATGAACTTTCCTCTAACATCTTCTGGGACTTGAGGACATGGCTCAACATTTTGATGAGTCCAAGCTAAAAGATGTTTTAATCTATATATACCTCCCGATCGAGTCACATTACAATACTTGCATTGTACCTTTTTGGTTGCAGCATCTATTTCAGTTCCGTGTTCCCAACCAGGATCCGTTCGGTTACCCGCAACATTTTTCCTCTTCCTCCCTCTTCCAGAACCAGAGGCAGACATTGTTAACTCAATTCACAAACCTACAATCATATATTGAATATCACTGAATCAATTGACTACAATTTACAATTTGATAGTTGTGAAATATCAGAGAGAAAAAAGTCAAGTTATAGTAAAAAATAAATTGATTACAATAGTAATACCATGATGCCCTACAAAGGCCTCATTGAAATTATAGATAAGGATAAATTAGAATTTAGAAGTTAATTTACAAATGAAAGACTACATAATCATAAGCAACTTTAGCTTATGTTAATAAAAAGACAGAGCAAACATTGAATCAACTGTTACCAACATGAACACTAGGTAATATAAAGTCATGTTACAATTTACAAATTAATTGAGAACAAACCTGTCTGTGCACTTTTCCTTGGTGGTATGGTATCTGCAAAAATAAATTACAAAATTAGGTTGACAGGAAAATGGAAAAATGGAAGAAGGGGAAAAATGGAAGAAGAAGGGGAAAAGGGGGAAAAACAAAAGGGAAATGAGAGACAGAAAAATGGAAGAAGAGGGAAAAAAAAAAAGCAGTAGCAGAGGAAAAAGAAGATGGAGGAGAAGAAGAAAAGGAGTCGAAGAAGACGAACAGACAGAGGAGAAGAAGGAGTCGAAGAAGACGAACAGAGGAGAAAAAGGAGTCGAACAGAGGAGAAGAGAAGGAGTCGAAGCACAGAGAAGAATGAGTCGAACAGAGGAGAAGAAGAAGAAGAAGAAAAAGAGAAGACGAAGAAGAAGAAGCATACCTGGAATGGAATCTGGATGGAGGCTGCTCAGCTCTCGTGACCAACTTTCCCCCAATTTTTTGCCCTAATCTTATGTCGTGAACTCGTGGGTCTTTAGAAAATGCATCAAACCTGTAATAAAAATATTAGAAAAAAGGTTAAAAGTAGGATCGTATAGGATCGTGATCCAAATATGATCCTACGATCCCACGTCCGATCCTACCGATCCTGCAACGATCCTGAACAAAATACGACTCATCATGCGATCCAGATCGATTCTCCAAAATTGGATCGTAGGATCGTACGATCCTACGATCCGGATCACGATCTTAACAACCTTGTCTCATCATATGACTCTCCATCTCTCCTTACTTCATAACTGTCATTCTTCTCCATTTCCTATTACTGTTAACACTGCAAATGGGTTTGATGTTTGTCCTCTCTGTTGGGTCTGTTCTACCCTCTGCTATGTCTATTATCACTATACAATCTGTTTTTTATGTTCCTCAGTTATCTATTAGGCAACTTGATATTTCCGATTATGATGTTATATTTTCTTCTTCTGTTTGTTATGTGCAGGATCGGCAGTTCAAGAAGCAGATTGGGACCAGTCGTAGAGTTGGAGACCTCTATGTGGTAGAAAGTTTGCATCTCCCTCTGTCCATCTCTCCAGTTCATCCTTTTAGTTAGATTCTCAGTTGAGTCTTTTTTATTTGTGGCATTCTAGATTAGGTCATTTGTCTGTCGACCGTTTACGTTCGTTAGCTCAATCAGGATTATTAGGTAAAGTTTTTCCTAGTCAAATTGCTGATTGTCGGGGGTATAAACTTGCCAAAATGACAACTTTACCATTTAATAAAAGTACTTCTATACTACCCCATTTTCTCTTGTGCATACTAATGTCTAAGGACCCTTTCCTGTTCTTACTAAAAGGGGCTCTGCTTGCTATGTTTCTTTTGTCAATGATTGCACTCGCCATACTTGAGTTTACCTCATGACTCATAAATCTGACTTCTACCAGATATACCGTACTTTCTAGTCTATGGTCACTACACAGTTTGGGTGTACTATTAGATTGATACATTCTGACTTGGGTGGGGAATATTTTAAGATTGAGTTCTGTGAGTATTTGGCCACCATGGGTACCATTCACCAAATGTCTTGTATTGATACGCCTGCTCAAAATGGTCGAGCTGAGCGTAAACACCGTCATCTCCTTGAAAACCGTTAGGTCTCTTCTTTTCTCTGCCTTTGTTTCGGCCCCGTTTTGGGGTGAAGCAATTCTTACTGCTACTTTTCTTCTCAACCATATGCATACTCCACTTCTTTTTGGTCAATCCCCTTATGAGGCTTTGTTTTCTCAACTTTCCAATTATTTCCTCCTTTGTGTTTTTGGGTATGCTTGTTTTGTACTTCTTCCCTGAAAAGATAGGACCAAACTTAGTGCCTAGTCTGTCCTGTGTGTTTTTTTAGGTTACAGTCTTACTCAGAAAGGCTATCGCTATTATGATCCTATTTCTCGTTGTCTTTACGTCTTCTACCATGTTGCCTTCTTGAACGTTTGTCTTGCTTGCATATTCCTCCTATCACTGCTCCGATTTCTAAAGAGGATTTGGTTCACATTCATCAATTTCTCTCTAAGGTCCCTCCTGATGAATAGATCTCTATTGTTCCCCATGAGCTTATCCCCTTTTTTTTCTCCTACCACCCCTCATGTTAAATCCCTTCCTACTGAACCCCATGACTCTGTTCCTTCTTCTCTTTCTGCACCCCATCCTACTCATTCGTCTCCTCCGTTGTTAGTCTATTCTCGTCTCAAGGCTCTCCTTCCACCAGTTGTCTCTGCCTTTGCTACTGATCCCCCTACTTCTGACGACTCTGATCTACCCCATCGTAAGTATCCTCTTCGCAACAGCAAACAAGTAGTCAAACTTGGTTTTGCTAAAACATATTTTTCTCCTTCCTATAGCACCTTTGCTAAAACATCGTCTATCGCAACCGTATCTCCTTCACAACCGTAAACAAGTGTTAATTCCACGTTGGTTAGGTAGTGGCCATTTGCAAACTACTAGATTTGATTACTAACATGATATGTGAATCAACTCAAAACATGAGATAGCACACATAATCAAGTAACAAGTGACAAGGACATCAAGGATGATGAGCCGAACCTTAATGCATGCAAAAATGGATACAAAGCATAGGAATGATGAAGGAAAACATGATGCTTTGTACAATCACGGTAAGCATGTAAATAAAAGGGAGAAAGAAATGGAGGTTGAAAAACATACATCAAGTGTTACAAATTTGCCCTCTTCACAAGAGGGTCCGAATGTCCTAATTAACTAATTATTACAAAATACGAATAAATTAATTAATTATTACAAACACGAATTACAAAGCAACTAATCTAAAGGAGTTGAACGAAACGCGAAGAATTGCATGCACACAAACAAGAACATCCTCTGGAAACCTCCTCTGCTTACTACCAGAAACTGCCCTGTTCACAGTTAGAGGACCTCAGGATCTGCTCTGTTTTGCTGAAAAACCACCACTGCCGTACAAACAAGGTGGTTGGCCGACCTGATGAACTGGTCGGCCGTACAAGATGGTGGCCGGCTGCCACTACTTATGGGGAAAAACCAACTACAACAAAACTGGAACAGAGCAAAAACAAAGGGTTTCCAAAGAATGTTCATCCTTCCTGCTCCCTCTTGTTATGAAGATTTTCAAAGAGGGAATAGGTTTGCTTCACAAATCATCAAACATCCCAAGCGTATTTAGATGATAATTAATGAAGCAACGGGACAAAATATTTAATAGATACAGCGGCTAATTAAGAATAAGTATTTAAAAAGATGGCATGAAGCTTACTATATCTCATGGAAAATAAGAGTGAGTGAGTACTCAAATTTAGAGAGAATAGGTTTAGAGAAAGCCATTGTTGAAAATAAAGCTTACAAACAAGAGATTACATCATTGAGGAAAGCAAAGAGACTCTTCTTCCTACTCATGGACTACGTTACACGGACACGGGTGTAGGTATCGAGTGCGGGTACGTATCTAGGGGTCGGGCACTTCAAAACTAAAAATCAAGGATACGTGGATATGGATCCAAACGAGGATACGGATACGGGGATACGTTAAATATTTAATTTTTCAAATATATTTATTATATAAAGATAAGTGAAATAGTTATTTTTTAAATATATTTATTATTTTTATCTTATGTATTACTTTTATTGATAATTTTTTAAATTTACCTATATAATTTATTTTTTTTACTTTTAATTGACATATATTATAAATAACAAAAATATAAATTAGTTACATAACAGTCTATGGTATTAAAAGATTTGTTGGCCAAAATTTTAAGAGTCCCAAATTTTACTAGGCCCAAAATTTATGTCAATCTTTTGTAGCCAATTGGTAGTGAAGACAATTGTTTAACAAATAAGTAAGTTTAACACTGGAAATCCCAAGAGTACCTGTAGCCCAATTTTAAAGTTGTGGATCTTCTGATGTTCAGCCCAATTGTTTTTAAAAAAATATTTTTATAAAATGAATAAAAGAGAGGGATGAAATTTAATAAATAAAGAGAGAGAGAGAGAAAGAGAGAGAGAGAGAGAGAGAGAGAGAGAGAGAGGGGGGCGATCAAAAGGAAGATCTGGAATAGAAGAGAGAGAGAGGCAGGAAAAAAAAACAGAGGGAATGCATCAGCCCAGAAGAAGACGAATCAGTTCAAAAAATAAGAAAAAAAATAAAAAACAGAAGCAGGAACACCACAAATTCATCGGAAGACGAATCAGTCGAAGACGATTCAGTTCAAAAGAAAAATCAGCAGAAGATGATTCAGGCGAAGACGATTCAGTTAAAAAATTATGGGAATGCATTGACGAAGCAGAAAAGGTTGCAATAAGCCACCGGCGACTTCAACTCTTCAGCTTTCTGGTGACCTCTGCCTCAACTTTACTTCTACATTTCAGGCTTCTTTTCCTTTCCCTTCAAATCATGTTGTGAAGTTTTGTATTTTGTTGGTTTGATTCTTCTGATCTTATCCTCTTCCTGTTCAAACGAAGAACAAAAAGAAATTTCAGAACAAAAATATTATAGAAACAATTAGTCAGATTCTGTTTTCATTTGGCAGATCCTCAGACGTATCCGTGCAGACTGTCGTGGTCGGTATACACACGGGTACCTCCCAAAAATGAACGAGTTCGTGTAACGTAGCTCATGGAAGATGGATTGAAATCCATTTCCATGCTTCTAAAGGAACTAGAAGAGAATCTCTAATACCTCCGATGAAAGAGCTCTCATCTGGCTTCAAAGCAAAATCAAAAGAAGACTAAACAAATAAAGAAAGCTACAAATAAAATTGTTGTAAGCTCATTTTCCTTCTCATGGAATAAAGATGAAACATCTATTTCCATGCTTCAAAGGTAAAACTAGAAGAGAACTCACAACAACTTTGAAGGAGAGAGAGAGAGAGAGAGAGAGAGAGAGACAAAAATCAAACTAACTATTTAAAGCTTTAAACATATGGCCCATATTCATACAAAACTATCTAAAACAGTGCTGAAATTGAAGAAAAAAAAGCAAAAGCATGGAGAGCACCAAGAGACATCACTAATAGATAAGCCTATGACAGGGCACCCTTCCACCTTCAACAAGGTTTAAATCACATTTTAAAGCCTAAAAACACTCTGAAAATCAGTATTTAAAACAGATGATGAAGAACAAGAGAGTAAAAGAATAGGTAATGAAAAGAATTCAAAGATCTACCTCTTGAAAAGAGGAAAAGCTTATTGATTCACAAACTTCAATCCAAACACTCTCAAGTATTTGAAATCAGTATCAAAACTTCAGCCAAAAACTTCAAATTCAAGCTTCAATGGTTTATCTATATTCAAGAGGGTAGAGAATGCTTTGTATGCCTATGGAAATGCTTGCTCACTAAGTTTTCTCACCCTAAACTCAGAGGGGAGGTGCTGTATTTATAGAATTTCAGCTTCTCACGTCATAAATATCTTCAAACCAAATCCCGTGCATAGGAGCAACCTGTTGCTGCAGAAATATCTGCTTTGCTAAACATGGCCGGCCGGCTAGCCCGCCCAAAAATATGGCCTACCGGTCAACTTTTGGTCTTGTTGCTCTTTGAGTGGTCAGGCTAAAAAAACAAGTTTTGGTCCAAATGGGGTACAAGGTTTGGGTTTGAAGTTCGAAACCGAATTCTTTTGCTAAAGATTCAAAAGATTGTATAGCGTAACATTTCATCATCGGGTGTTTAGAATGAAGCGCCCAAGTCTTAAGGGTAGTCAAAGTGGGGTGTCTACACCTAGTGTTGTTAAAAGCGCGCCTAGGCGCAAGGCGCAGCGAGACGCAGGGGGTGCGATTGAAGGGGACCAAGGTGAGGCACATTTGATGAGTCGTGCGCCTTAGATGCGACTTAGACCAGGCACAGCGAGGCTTAAGGCGCGAGCCTAAGGGGCTTTTTGGTTTCTTCTTCATTCTGATCTAACAGCTGTGATCTGCGTAAGAGAGGCTCCAACCACACAGGATTACAACTCATACAACCCAACCCAACCCAACCCAAATCAGTATATAACTCAAATCCCTAATCTATCGAAGAAGAAATTTGTGTCGTCTCTTCTTCTCTCGACTCCAACTTTGACTTCGACTGGGCTTCTCTCTCAACTTCGATTCCTTATTCCCAGGTTAGTGCTTCTTCTTCTTCTTCGACTTTGATTGGTTTTTTTTTTTTCCCCCTCATTTTTTCTTCTTCGCTGTGTCTTCCTTTTCTTCTCCTCTTCCTTCTCATTTCCCTTCTTCGCTATGTTGACTTGCTCTGTTTTTTTATTTTGCTTCTTTGACTTCGACTCTCTCTCTCTCTTCTTCTTCTTCTTCTGCTTCTTCCTTGCTCTCTCTTCTTCTTCTTTGCTCTCTCTTTTTTTTTTCTTGCTTCGACTTTGACTTCGACTGTCTCTCTCTCTCTCTTCTTCTTCTTTTTCTTCTTCTTATTTTATTTTATTTTAATTATGAAATCTGTGAGTATCTCCTTTTTTAATTAAGCTACCTTATGTATTTATTATGGATGTTGTCCCTCTACTTTATACTTGTTTTTGTTGCTGTTTCTTTTGTGTATACTTGTTATCGAACTTAGATTAACATTTTCTTTTAAATTTTTATTTTATTTTTTTGTGATGGTTAATGTACTAAACAAATGATAACTTCAATTTGTCAAATTTTTGGTGAAAGAGTAGAACATAGTCTCTGCCTATGCTGGTTTTTTTTTTTTTTTTTTCAATTATGCCTTTGTTTTGAGTTGAGTCTCTGTTAAAAAAAATACAAATAATTAATTCATGACATCACACATTACATTATACTGATTACTTTTTATTCTATAATTTGTCTTGATTACTTTTTATTTAAAAAAAATTGTGTAAGTACTGTGAATGATTAGTCTATGTTAATTTATCTATTTTTTACTAAGACTGTGCGCCTTACTTCAATAAAGCCCGTGCCTTACCTTGCGCCTAAGCCCCAAGAGACCTTCAGCGCCTTTGTGCGTCTTGAGCCTTTAAAAACACTGTCTACACCTGGCCTTCCGCATTTCTCTAGACAAGTTTGTCTACTTCGACGTACTCTGTATGGTTTGAAACAATCTCATCATGCTTGGTATAATCACTTTCAGACAGCTGTTACTGAGCTTAAATTTCATTCTTGTGCCCACGACTCTGCAGTGTTTCTCCTTCACACCTCTACTGGTTTTGTTACCCTCTTACTGTATGTGGATAATATAATCATCACTGGTTCTGACTCTTCAGCTATCTTTGAGGTCAAACAGCATCTCTTCCACACCTTCGAAATAAAGGATTTGGGCCCATTGCGGTATTTTCTTGGTATTGAGATAGCTTCTTCTCCCAAAGGCTACTTTTTGTCTCAGGCCAAGTATGCCAACAAGGTTATTTATCGCGCCAGTCTTACTAATACTAAGCTTTCTGATACCCCCATTGAGCTTAATGTGAAGCTCAACACTATTGATGGTGTTCCTCTAGAAGATCCTACTTTATATCGAGAACTTGTGGGTTACTTAGTCTATCTAACAATTACTTGCCCTGATCTTGCCTATGATGTCCATGTGGTTAGTCAATTCGTTTATGCTCCTTGCTCTACACATTGGGCTGCTCTGATTTGGATTCTTCGCTATCTTCGCGGTACTATCTTTCAAGGCTTACTCTTATCTTCTACTTCTTCCTTGGACTCAGTGGCCTATGCTGATACTGATTGGGCTGGTGATGTTAATGATTGCAAATCCACTTTTGATTTTTTTATGTTTCTTGGCAATTCCCTGATTTCTTAGAAAAGCAAGAAATAAACTATTGTTACCCGTTCTACTGCTGAAGCTGAGTATCGTGTTCTGGCTCATGCTATTGCTGAAATTATCTGACTTCGTAGTCTCTTATCTGACTTGGGCATCCCTCAGTCTTCTCCGACCTCTCTCTATTGTGACAACCGAAGTGCTATTCAGATTACCCATGACACTGTTTTTCATGAACGGACGAAGCACATTGAGATTGATTGTCACTTCGTCCACCAGCATCTGCAATCTAGCTCTATCTTGCTTCCGTTTGTCACTTCGACTTGGCAATTTGTTGACTTCTTTATCAATACTCACACCACTGCTCGGTTTTGGTTTTTTCTTGACAAACTCTTAGCATTTTCTGCTAAAACACCTAGAGTTTGAGCAGGGGTATGAGAATATATTTGCTTATATTGTCTATTATTTTAGGAATTATTATATTTTAGGAATTTTGAATGGTTGTAATTATATAAATATTCTGTGTAATTCGTATTTCCTTTTTAGGCTAAGAGATTAGAGTTCTATATAAGTGATGTACTCTTTATATCAATTATTCAGTTGAATATACAGAAATATTCAGAAACTTACACATACATGATGTTCATGAGTCTATTGCATGGACCATGACTACTAGTAAATACATTTTTATGAGGTGGAAACAAAATTAATAGAAGTTGTCTTTGGTTATGTTTTTACTTTTTTGAAAGTCTTCCATGATTTTGTTAAAAATTTTATAAATATAAATTATAACCAAGATATTAGGAAAGGAAATAAATATCCCCAAACTAAGAACAAAAAATTTACAACTTATAATAATTGCGCACCTGCATGATTTTGCGAGTTAAAGTGACAGTCATGCCACTTTGTATTAACATGTCTGACAAAACACCAGCTAAGTAGCCTACCAATGCCATCATACTCCATGGAACAGCACTAAACCAAGCTGCTTGTCTGAGGTCAACATGATATATCTAGAACAAAGAGACATGCATTTCATCTCTCTCATAAAATCAGTACACTTGTTGAGTATGTGATAAATTGCTGATAAACTACAACTTTTAGGCTAGCTATGGCCTTACTGTTTTAAAATATATAGGCATCCATGAAAGAATAACAAAGAATCCCTGTATGAAGAAGGGAAGAATATCAGTACCCAAAAAATCATATAATCTACACAATGAAAGATATTTACACAAGTATTCAAATACTTTAGACACCTAATCACACAATTGTATTTGGTATATATTCACAAATTAAATTAGTGGCTTGCAGGGTTCCTTCTTAATATATCATTCTTCCTTAGTTAAGCTGTACCAAATCAACTTTGGGTAAGTTTAGAGTCAACAGACAGAACACTCATAGAAGAAGAAGAAAATTGAACGTAATAGCATCATGGAAGGGCAACACAATCATCAAGCATCATAATTGAGAACCTCAAGAAAATAATTGTTAGAAAAAATTTAGCAGAGCCATGTGTGCATTACCCAGCTATGCATGGAATTTGCAACAATTAGGGACCATGTTGGCAGCTTAGAAAGCAAGCGCCTAAAAGGAGGAATCACTTTTGCGGTCTTCAATTTATTATCTATCACAAAGGACTTTTGCCTATTGCTTTGTATGTACTCCAACTCGTATCTTGATATTTGGCGACTTCGATCAGGAGTGCTTGATGTTGCAGATAGCCATACCAGAACCCAAAAAAATCCAAACAATCCGAATATCACAAATGGTCCAAATACACCGCCCTGTGACATAAGGATTGGCGAAAGTATGAGTCCAACTGCACTTCCAAGCTGAAATCCAGCCATTGCAAGACCAACAGCCCTCGATCGTTCTGTTTGAGGAAACCATCTAAAAGAAAAGATCGAAACAATAACTGCTCAACATATTATCTTAACCGATTTTTTTTTAACCATATGAGAAGTGAATCATTACATCAGTATCATTGAAAAGGGAACTTCTAGAAATTCAATACCTTGCGATCATATTGTTCATGCAAGGAAGAGCCACGCCTTCTGCAACGCCAAGCAAAACTCGCATAGCAAGTAATGCCCATAAAGAAGTTTCTGCAGCCCAAGGAGTAAGAAAGGTGGCCAGTGACCATAAAGCCACACCCCATGCCATGACTACCTTGCCGCCATAATAGTCCACAAGTGTCCCCCCAGCTATGGGTGATATCATGTAACCCCAGAGAAAGGATGACTGCCATTATTGACTTGTAATGAATACTAAGAAGCAATAGACATCAAGCCATACCATTGCAACAAAAATGATTAGGGAAATTTATAGAACACGCTGTGAGTTCAAAAATTCCAGAGATTAACTTCACTAAACCCTAAAACAATAGCATAAGCAAGTGTAAATGAGGAAAACAATTGTTCAAATAATTTTTTTTTTTTTTCTTGTACTAATTTCAATGGTCGCATTCTTCCTATGGAAAATAAATAAATAAATAAATAACCTTTAT
The DNA here is from genome assembly GCA_025200525.1 of Camellia lanceoleosa. Classification (NCBI taxonomy): domain Eukaryota; kingdom Viridiplantae; phylum Streptophyta; class Magnoliopsida; order Ericales; family Theaceae; genus Camellia; species Camellia lanceoleosa. The sequence continues at coordinate 51,116,697 of CM045768.1, read as the reverse complement.
TGCAAAGTGAGGACAATGTAATTATCAAAGCACTTAAAAAGATAAAAAGTAATACAAACAAGCTAAACTGCCCATAATAATAGGTAGATTTAATTCTCGTCAAGTCAATAGGTCAAATAAAATCTTCACTAAAAATAATTTTTTGGATGATTTTTTTGCATATGTTGTTAAAAATTAACAATTAGCGATTTTTTGTGTTACGGTTTTTATAAATTATTGCTAAAACTGTCATCAATTTTCAAACTGTCCCTAAAAATTAAAAATAAGTGACTTTTTTTGCGACATTTTTTAAACTGTCACTAAAATTTATAATTAGTGACATTTTCTACAACAAAAATTTCAAACTATCACTAAAAATTAATAATTAATGATATTTTTAATAATATTTGATAAAAAAAACACCAGTAATTCCCATAGAACCAATAAATTCACCTATTAAAGTCTGCGCATAAACAATCTACACGATTTAAAGCCCAAGAAATCAAAACGAACAAAGATTTTCTCATGCTGTGTTTGGGATTTGGGTGAGAATTTGAAAAGAGAAAGTGAAAGGCACAAAGCACATCCAAACTACATTTCACACACCTTTTCTTTTTTCATTTTTCTTTTTCCCTTTTTCTTTTCAAATCATTACACAAATCTATGAACCAAACAGTAGAGGAAACCTGGACAACGCCGGCGAAAGATTGACGCCAGCCGTTGGCAAGTGAGAGAGGAACAATGGCGACCGACATAACAACTCGATCCGCATTACAGAGCGCCAAAGCCAAGGCGATCATCGCCACCACCTTCATTCTCTCCGAACTGACGAAATCGAAGAAACTCGGCTCCTTCACCACTTGTTCTTCTTCTTCTTCTCCGGCGAAGAACTGAGCATCTCTCGCAGAATCCCCAAGTCGAACCAGTGTGAGATTGCTAGTTTTACAAGCGCCATGTGAAAGTGCGATTCGCGAATAAGAAGATGATGATGATCGATTGAAGAAGAGTGTGGAGTTTGATGGGTGGGGATTGAAGGGTTTAGGATTTTGAAAGGTCGTCGGAGACGAGGAGGAAGGACAACGGAGGAATGATCGAGTGGGAGTGAGTGATATGTTCATGCTGTGGAATAGCAGCAATGAATGGTGTCGGTGTCGGTGTCGGTGTTGGTGTTGGCGTTGATAAAGAAGAGTAAAGAGGCGCTGGTCATTTTACAAAGGAAACTGTAGATTCGCACGGGAGCAAACCGTGCTGGTTCAATTGTGCTTATCTTTATCTCAAGGATACTTATCAATTAGTCCCGTTAATTAGGTTTATTTATTTATAGGTCCTAATTAATAAATTTAACACTATAAAAATAATAGAGTGATAAATTTATCACTAAAAATTTATTCATAAAATAAAGAGACTGATAAATTTATCACTATAAAATTATTCATAAAAAAAAAGACTGATAAATTTATCTTTATCACTTAATAAATTATATCAAATAGGACTTAATGGGTAATAAATCTCTAAAGTAGGACCTATTGAATAATAAGTCTCTAAAGTAGGACCTATTGGTAGTTTACCCTTATCTTAAATTATACAATAATCTCCAAACATCATAACATCACGTAATTATATTCTAAGTTAATTATTAATTATTTAGTTTTATGTTGTTTTTTATCTCTAATATAAATTATAAGTTCCTATTTTTTTTTATCAATCAAAATTTTATAGAGTATCATGTGTTTATATTCCAAGAATAGTGAATACTTACCCTTTTAGAACACGATTTTTCAGTAAATTTTTGTTATTATTATTTTTAAGCTAAAGCATGAGATAAAACAAAATTAATATATATGAGTTTATTTTTTTTATTTTTGATAAAAAAAAAATATTTTTTTTAAAACAAAGGAATAAAAAAGGGAAAATTGCAAATCGATGGTAAGAGTTAAAAAAAAAAAATGTAAAATTATGGAAATTTTTATCACTTCAATAATTAGAATGGGTCAACTTCCTTGACAAAAAAAAAGGGTCAACTTTACCACTGATTTGCAATTCATTTAGAAATCTACATAAATTGCAATTTTTCCAATAAAAATATTGCTTATTTTGAGTTTTTTAAAAATACTTTTTAAAAAATTTCACTTTATTGTTTTTCGTATTTTTTTATTTTTTATGAATTTTTTAATTTTTAGACACATTTAATATAAATACACATAAAAAGTATAATTTTTGTGAATTTTTTTTTAAAAAATTCACTAAATACCAAAAATACAATTTTTTTTTGAGAATTCAGTATATTTTTATGTATTTATTAATTTTTAAAATATTTTTTTACAAATTTTTTACTTTTCAGATATATCTAAGTAAGGTGCATCTAAAAAAATAAAAAAAAAATACTTAAAATTTTAAAAATATTAACTAAAAACAAAAAAACACAAAAAATAAAAAACTCAATTTTTAAAAACCTTAATCCAAAAAACTCAAATCAAACATAATAATTTTTTGATATTTATTATTTTTTTGACATACTCGTTTGTGAATAGCCTATTTTAGTAATTTTTTGACTTTTTACAAAAAGATGTGAAAAAAATAAAGAGAGTGATGTGACAACTTAACTTATATTGATTTTTTTGACTAAAATGTATAGTTGACAAACGAGATAATTTTTTGACTTTTAAACTAAAATTAAGCATTGCCAAACCAGGCAATGAAAAAATTAGAGGACATTACCAAAAAAATAAAAATAAAAATAAAAATTTTGTCAATTTAAATTTTTTATTTATTTTTAATCTAAATCATTTGTTTTAAGTGAAACTAATAAAAAAAAAAGTATTTTAGTTATTAAACTCAACAAAAAAAGAATATTTTAAACATTTTACGTACTTACATTGAATTTAATGACTTTATTTTTTAAGTCCATTTTACTTAATTAAAATAGATTGATTGTTTAAATTGAAAACAAATCAAAAAATTGTGGTTTAAATTGACAAAATTAAAAATTAAAAATTATTTTTTTACAATAGTCAAATTCTAAAATTTATTTATAATATGCCCAAACAAATATATATATATATTTGATACCTATAGAAAAAAAATAAATGTTCAAAAATGTTAGGAAGCGTAAATAATTCATGAAAAATTATTCTTAAATATATTAACTTTTTGCATATTATAAAAATGTCTTAAAATCACTAAAAAGTCAATTTTCAAACTAGTCTAAAGATATGTTTGAAAGTAAGATTTTTAGTTAAAAAATTATTAGAAATGTCAAAAAATCAACAAATTATATGAGAAAGTTAAATATTCATTTTCATTCTTTATTTTTCATAAACATTTAGAAACTCATTCTTAAACATTTTAATTTTTTTTACCTCATATTTTAATTAAATTTATTTTCCAAATGAATCACAAAGAAGAGTTATTATTTATTTGAGTGGCCATCTCCTCTTGCTATCAACTACAAATTTTTAACCTATATACCAAATTATTTGTTTAAATTTTAGGATTTTGTTTAGATACGTTCAAATGTTAAGATTTAAAAAACCCTTAATAATGTGTTTTTTTTTTTTTTTATTTTAAATTTTTGAGTACAAAGTTACAAATATAAAATTTCCAAATTGTTTTGATTTTTGTATAATTCTTCTAAGTTATTTTGTTAGGCCTCCAATTACAATTACACACCTAACATGATTGTGATGGGTTACGTAAAGAAACAAAATTCCATTCCATAATGCAATCATATTTTATTTTATGAAAAGTGACTTTCCATGTTACAATATTAAAATTTAAATATGCACAACCCAATTATTGTGATGGTGAAATATTGGCATGTAAAAACGTTGTGTATTATTTTGTGTCAAAGCTAAAAGTTCTCAATAATTTTTTTTGTAAATTTATTTTTAATTGTGTATTATTTTTCGGGTGAAATTATAATCGTGCAAAATTTGACAAAACATCTTCCATTTGATTAGTTTTATAATCATGATTTGAATGTGGGTTGTATTTTGACTTTTGAGTTGTATTTTGAGTTTTGAAAAGAGAAAATTTGTTTGGTTATGAGTTTTGAAAATAATTTTGAGTTGTATTTAAAAAAAAAAAAATGAATTCATTTTTTTAAATATTTAAAAATGTTAAGAAAATTTATTTTTTTTGTTTTAAATAATAACTTTTATTTTCAATATTTTATTTTTTAAAATATTTTAATTTTTTTAAAATTTTAAATTTTTTTGAATCGCGCATGTATATCAAATTATAACAAATTATTTGGCCAATATTTACACAAATGGAAAATTAGCGAAACATCTCTTTAATTTTGTGTAGTATGAGAGGTCCAAGATGTATTTTTTTATTAGCTAAGGTTCCTCAATATTTTTCATAGAGAAAATTCGACTTAAAGAAATTTCGCCCGACTTAGAAAAATTTCGCCTGACTTAGAAAAATTTCAGACCCAATTCAGAGAAATTTCAAACCCGACTTAGAGAAATTTCTTTGAGTAGGACGAAATTTCTCTAAGTCAGATTTCCTCTGTGAAAATGTTGAGGGATCTTAACTACTATGAAAATATTATATATTATTTATCTTATAAAATCTTAATATTATGAACCTTAAAAAAAATAACGAAATATTGTTATTGAAAAATATAAAAAATAAAGAATAATTGTCTTCAAAAATAAAAATAAACAAATATTTTTTGAAAAAAATATAAAATAAAAATTAATTTTAAAGAACAAAGTAAAAAAATATTTTTAATTTTTTTTTTGTTTGTAAAATAGAGTTTTAAATTGTATATTTAATTATGAATTTTGAAAAGAGTTATGAAATTTTTTTATTACAGCCACGATTCTAAAAGAGAACCAAACACAACTTTCTATCTTTTTTATGATGGTATCTGTATTTTATTTTAGTTTTTATGTAAAAAATAAAATAAAATGATATTTATTGCATTTAAGAAAAATTACCAAATTATTATATTTTAACACTATAGCATGCCAAAAATTAATTTTTCGACATTGCTATTTTGATATCAACTGTTAGAAGAAATGCTCATGCAATTCCTAGAGTTGGGCTGGGATTGGACTTCCAAGCACAGGACTGTTTTTAAGTAAACCATAAAAATAAAATTTAAGAAAAGAAAAAAGAGTAATCGTTACATCTTCAAGCTTGGGAAAATTATAGTGAGCTTGATATTATTTACTACTAGTCCATCACCTGTGCTATGCACGAAATAATTATAAATATTTATATTTATTTTAGATTTTTTTTAATACATAAATTATGTTTTTAAAGATTTTTTATAAAAATAATTTAACAATCTTATCACTAATCATTGTGTATAAGAGAAATTGAAAACGATACTACAGTAACTATATACGAATTGTATCTATAATTATTTGTATGAGAGAATTTTAAATGCTGATCAGGAGATTTTGACAAAATTAATAAATGCAGGCATGTGGAAAGACATTTGGATTGAAAAGTTAATAAATGCTGATCAGAAAATTTTGACCAAATCAATAAATGCTGAGTTTTTTTTTTTAATAAAAAATTTAAAAAATTCAGATTGAGATATTGAAACTCCCACAAGCCTTAAGAGTTAAAAATTCCATTTTACTTAATATATAGTATATAGTATAAATATAGATTTACTAGCTCTTATTTTAAGTGTGATTGAAAAATACTTATGACAGTTGGAAAGTCTGAAAACCCAAACTGTACACCTAGAATTTTCTGGGTGAATAATCGTATAGTGGAGATTAATTTGTGTAATATAAGATTCATGCGAAATCCATGTGAGGTGTGCTGGAAATTAAATTCTGAATAATTTTTGAATTGATAAGAGTGAGTTTGTAATATTACTCATAACTGTTTAATAAGTGATGAATCATATAAAAATATATATAAAAAATACATTAGAATCGCAACTATTTTGACATTTTTCCATCTTAACAACCCTTTTGGGCTTGTTGTTAGCATGACCGTTATAAGTGAAAAATGTCTATTTCTTCCTCCAAGTTAAGGAATATTCAGTCCATCCCATTATGGGATCAACCTAAAACGCAATCAATTTTTGCATGCTTATAGGGTATGGACATACTAATGCCGTCCTTTTGATTTGTTTAGACACCAAAATCTATCATACTTATGTTAGTATCTAAGACACAACATGAAAACATGACTACTTGTGATTGGGAAAAGATATCTAATGATATTACTTCGTGGTGTACCCAACTGGCATGCAATTTTTTTCTTCCTAAAACAGTGCTTCTTGGGCTCTCCTCCCGACCTTTTATTTTTAGCAAGCACAAGCACAAGCACAAAGCATTTAAGCATGTATATCCCATCAAAAATATTATATATAATGGCTATATGATAGAAACTAGGTAAGAAATCCACAACAGTGACAGGCCTAAAAAATATATAATTTCCTGGTGTGGTGTTTTAAATTCTACATTCAACAGATTGAAACAGGGTTAGAGTTTGCTTGCATGTTTACCAAACAAAGAATGCCGGCCTTCAGCAACAACCTCCCCGGTTGCTTTATTTCTTATAAGAACAATAGTTCCAAAATAACCTCCTCTTTGGCCTAAAACTCTCGAGGTAATCTCCAACTCATCCTGCAAATGCAACACCCAGAGATGTATAGATGTGATACCTAGAAATGCATAAAACCAAATCCATGGATAACAAATATTCATGATGTGAAACTAGAAAGAGAATACCAACATACTGGTGTGAACTTTGTTTCACATGCAGTAACAGCAACATTACATACATATAACTGTCATCATGCTAGTTAATATTTGGGGACATCTTTTATTGAAACTATTTTGCAAATTTGAAGTCATAATCCATACATAATTAATATTGTTGAAAGGACTTCAATAGATATTTGTTCAATTCCATAACAAAATGAAATGGTATCAAAAAAATTCAAGCTTTAAAAAGAGCATACATCGGTAAAAAAAAAAATCAAAACGTATGTGTTGGAGAACAAGAAAAATATCTTTAGAAGCAATGCGTGATGGAGCACAATTCAACCTTTTAAAGAAGCAATCAACAAAATAGAAATCTTATTAGTATATGTTAGTATCGATACCAGTAAATTCAGAAACTCTTGTAAATAACAAAATCATTAGGGTCCATCTGGATTGGGTGATTCAGAGAAAAGAAAAGAAGATGGACTCACTCCTCCATCATCACCAGTTTGGATAGTTTGAGAAAAAAAATAAGGAAAAATGGAGAGAAACAAGAATCCCTTATGACCCATTATTCTGAATCTCACAAAAAATAAAGAGATCTGGAGAGAGAGGGAATGAGAGTTAGTAATAATCACCAATCTTGTTCTTCATTTTTAGTGATAAGAGGCTCACTTTTGTCCTTCTTATTTACATAATACAACTTTCTTTTCTTTTCTCTTCTCATCTTTCCCAAACAAGAGAGGAGAATACAAACTCTTTTCTGTCCAATATTATCCAAATAAAAAGGAAAGATATCACTTTAATTTCTTTCATTATTTTTCTCCCCTACCTAATCCTTTCTTCTCTCCCCTAGTTTCCAACAAACAATTCATGTTGGGTCAAATTTGTTTGGTCAGAAAAGAGAAGAAATTATCGTAATCTCTCATCTAGGATGAGAAAAGAAAATAAATGATTGTGTTTTCTTACCACTATGTTTAGATGAATAAGAAAGCAAAGCATGTAGAGAGGTATACGAGTCAGATTTCCTTTCATTCATTTGTATTTTAAGGGACAATCTTGGTATTATAAATATTTTATAACCAATCAACTTGTTTCTCACCAAATCTCACCACTTTTGATGAGAAATGAAAGCTCCATTTGGGGAGTTAGGTTTGTGGTCAAAAAGTAAATATAAGTTGTCACCTCACTCTCTCTACTTTTTGCACATATTTTCATAAAACAAATCAAAAAATTAACTTAAATAGCCAATTCTTAAATAGGCCTAGTAAAAGCATCCCCAACAAATACCTTATTATCAATTTTTAGATATTTTAGGGAGTGAAAACTCTAAAAATCATCCGTAATAGATTCCCTAAAAAGTTCCTCAATTTAACAAATGCTACAATGACTAGTTATATGTGGGGAGTCACGGTTTATTTCCTAAGTATATAATATTAATTTCTTTCTCCTCCTTTTTCTCTTTACTTTCTCTAGTCTAATTGTCACATCAATTTTTTAAAAAATAAGTTTAATTGAAAAAGAATAATAAAACAATATTTAAATAAAGTAGAGAAAGAATAAGGAGTATGGTTAGAGAAAGTAATCGAAAAAGTGATCGCCTAAACTAGAGAATGCACCTTTTAAGTAAAATTTGAAGAAAATATGGGTAACATTGTTGGGATGCTCTAAGGAGTTCTCTTTCTCACCATTTCTCACTCAACTTCAAACCAAACATCAAAAAAAGCTCTCTCTCATAATTTCTTATCATTTCTCACCAAATCACGCCATCCAAACAGAGAGTAATAGTATGCAATTAAAGTAACAATGCTTGATGACATAATTTAATTGGGTTAAAGTTAAAACTAAGAACAATTGTGCAATAATGAAAAACACAAAATGTCAAAAATAATCTGAAACCATATTCATTCAAGCCAAATGCGGACTTACATCGAGCTTGGCAGTAGAAAGGAAGGAAATTGACATGTCAACGGAGACATTCATGGGAAGACCCTCAACATGAACCACAGCACCACCGACTTCATCAACCAGATTCGCAATAGCTCCCGTACACAACTTCCCACTTCTATCCTGGGTTCAAAACTCCAAACCAATCATCAAAAAAAATCCAACAAAATTCATAAATCATATACAAGTACTAATTTACATGAATATGTATTGGGTTTGGGTTCATGATTAAGGCGAAATTGGACTAGATTTGGGACACAAATTGCACAAGTTTTCAGAGATGAATTGAAGGGAAATGAAAAATCAGACTTACGGTGTGACGAGGAGGGACCTTGAAGGTGCAAGCAATGAGACCGGGATCGACTCGGTCAACTCGGATGCCCTTCATTGTAAAATCTTCGTAGAAGCTGGATTCGATGCTGACTCGGTGAGGAGGGACGTTGAGTCGGGAGACTAACTCAGATTCTTCATCGGTCAACTTCAATGACTCCCTCGCCTTCTCCATTTTCGAGCGATCTCTCTCTCCCCACCTTCTCCCTCCTCGTCTGAGTACTAATCAATTAACAAGGAATTATACTGTACGTTGGCGGAGCAGACACCAGCTGTGTGCCTTTAATATGAGAAGTTATTTTTTGATTTTTTTTACTAAATAAATTAAAAAATTAATAAAATAAAATATCATATTTAAATTATAATTATTTTATTTCTTCTTTTATAAAAGTAAAAAACAAAAACCAACCTAAATGAACTTTTTAATTAGAATTAAAATGATCAAAAAGTTAACCCAATTTTAAAAATGAAGCCATAGTAAATAAGATAAAATTTTTTAAAAAATTATTATATATTATATGTTAAAAGTCAAAAAAACTCAATCCAAATAAATTTTTTAATTGAAATTAAAATAATTAAAAAGACAACCTAACTTCTCAAATGAAATCATAGTAAATAAGATAAAATTAAAAATATATATATATTATATAATATACGTCATTTGAGTGATAAGATTTTTTTATTAACAAATTTTAAAATCTTAAGTTCAACCTCATTTTGTATAATATTATAAATTAAAATGTTTTACTTTATATAATAATATAGATTATGAGATTTGTGATGTAATTATCAATATCTCTTAAATATGTTTTTGTATTTTTTTTTTAGGTAGAAAAAAAGGGAATTTTAGAAATGCATTCGGAGAAATTATAAAAAAAATTCTTAAAATTTGATTCTTATAACAAAATAAAAGAAGACAGTAATATTCAATAGTTATAGATACGCCACACTAAATAATAAATAAAATATAATTAAAAATATTTTTGTGTGTTGCATGCCATTTTGGTTGAAACAAATTAAATTTTATGAGCTATTTTCCATTCATCATGTAATTAATAAAAAAAATTCTACTTACCTCATATGAAAATACATATAAAAATAAGTAAAAGTGAATACGTCAAAAAAAAAAAAAATTCATTATCACTATCTTTACTATATTAAAAATTCATTATCCATGATGGAGGTCATTTCTGAATTTTGTGAAATCTCCGGCCAAAAAGTTAACCATCTTAAGTCTAAATTTTTTGTCTCTCCCACCATCCATAGAAATCTAGCTAAATCCCTTAGCTCTTATTGTGACATTCCCCTTACCCAAGATCATGGCAAGTACCTTGGCTCCCCCCTGCTCAATTGCAGAACCTCCAAGAATATTTTCAATGATATCTTCACCAAAATGAAAACTAGATTGACTGGATGGAAGACTAAGTCCCTTAACTTGGCTGGTAGAACAATCCTTATCCAATCTGTTACCTCAGCCATTCCCACTTATAACATGCAAACCATGGAGTTTCCTAGAAAGATTTGTGATGAGATTGACAAAATTAACCGTAATTTCCTTTGGGGTGATTTTGAGACTCATAAGAAAATCCACTTGGTCAACTGGGACAGTGTGTGTAAAAGTAAAACTGAGGGAGGTTTGGGTATCAAGAAAGCTAGATTACAAAATGCTGCATTGTAAACCAAAGTGGAATGGAAATTCCTGACCGAGAGCAATAGACTTTGATGTAAAGTGCTCCATTCTAAATACTTGAGTCATAATAGTTTTTACTCTTGGCCTCTAAAGAAAAGATCTTCTCATATTTGGAGGAGCATATGTAAGTATAGAGATGCCCTGAAAAAAGATGTTAAATGGACTGTGGGTAATGGGAAGGATATCTCTCTTTGGACAGATTGGTGGTGTGGTAAACTTCCTTTTTCTCAGCTGAATCCTTCCTATCCTATTAATGACTTTGACAAGGTTAGCTTACTCTGAGATGAAACAGGCAAGTGGGACTTTGACCAGATTTCCACTTTGATTCACCAGCAGGACCTTCAATCTATCCTCAATACTCCTAGGCTCTCCTTTGTCTCTTGTTCTGATACTCCTACCTGGGCTGCTTCTTCTTGTGGTGCTTTCACTACTGCTTTTGCTTATAAATTAATTTGCAATGATAATACTAACTTGACTGACAGGGACTGGAAATGGATGTGGAAAATTAAATTTCCCCAAAAACTAAAATATTTCCTTTGGCTAGTCTTGAAAGGACGACTTCTAACTAATCATTCGTGACTTGTAAGGAATATATCTCAATCAGATCTCTGCCCGAGATGTGAACAGTTCAGTGAAGGCATGAACCACCTATTGCGCAGCTGTAACGATCCAAAATTTTTCCCTTCTCTCGAGCAGGGGAGTTGACGCTCGAGTGGACTTGAGAGGTTCCCAGCATTTTTGCAGACGGTCCGAAAAACTGAGAGTTGTGAATTCCTGCTCGAGCGTAGGAATGGTCGCTCGAGCGGACAACTTTGTTGGTCAGCACGCTCGAGTGTGAAAAGCGATGCTCAAGCGTGGAAAGTGAGATTGCCCTTGACATTTTCATTAGTGTATTTGGAGCCTCCTTATTTTATTTTGGATTATTGATCGAAGTGGTAGCATGATGGTAAAGTAAGAGTGAACCAAGAATTTAATTCGGATAATTTTTCTTAAGAGCAGCCGTCACTCTTTTGCCCTTTTCTTTTTCCACACTTTGAATTTAGATGTGAGGCTAGAACCATTGGAAAGCTTATTTTTGAGGCTTCGATTTGGACACAAGAACGACCTAAAACGGAGTCCGAATGAGAGAGTTACGCATGTTTGAAGTTTTGGAATCTGTGCTGGAAGTAGGTACGCTCGAGCGGGGAAAGAGTCGCTCGAGCGGACCGCGCGAATTCAGCAAGTTTAAAGACACATTTCTAGTTCATTCTTCACACTTTTCATCTCCTCTTTTCATCCCTCTCACGTAGGTCCGAAAACCCTAGGTCTTTGACCTCAAATGCCTCTCATTTCCTTTTGGATTGATCAAGATCTTCAATCAAAAAGTGAAGACGGCTTGAAGAACTTACTTTTCAACCGATTGGATTTTGGATTGGCGAAGGATTCTTCTTAGAGCTTCGTTCTTTTGCTTGATTCTTGAGGTAGGGGTCCTAGTTTCCTTTCAATACTTGCATTAATGGATGGATTTGTGGTATTTTGACTATATAAATACAAAGTCTATATTTTTGAGCATATAGGGTCCAATATGAGATTTGGGGGTTTAGGATTTGAAATGTTGGGGGTGCAATTGTTGGGTTAAGATGATGAATTATGAACCTCAGGTGTGTAATCAATGGGAAAATTGGAATAAAAAGTAATGGTTTGGGAAGTTTGGATTTTTCTTGAAATCCTTGATTTTCTTGAAAACCCTAGGTTGATTCATGATGATAATTAATGATTTTGCCCAAATTGAAAGTAAAATCATGAAATTGAGGTATTGAATTATATATGTACAAGTTTAATTGAATTTTGGAGATGTTTGAAAGTTATGTTTAAAATTTGCGAATGAACCTCTATTATGGACATTATGAATCATGCTATTATGTGAGATGAAATTGGGGAATAAAATTATTAATGTTATGGATGATAAGAGCTTTGGGATGAAATGATGAAATGGGAATTTAAGACTTCACCTTGAAAGATGTTGAATTATATTTAGTGGTGATGAGTTGAATCATGTTAAATAGTGTGGATTATGTTGGATTATGTTGAGATATGTGTCGAGAAGTGTGTTGAGTTGATGATGTTATTTGCGACTTGTGATGAATTTGCGAAATTGCAAATTGATGTGTAATTTGGTATAAAGAGAATTAAACAAGTTAAGAACAGAATAAATTATATTGTGACTAGATTTCTATGTGTATTATGAATTGTGTAGGGTCAGCTACAAGGGCGGACCAAGCATCTGAACACTGTGAGTAATAACTTTGTAAAGTTATATTTAACTTTAAGTATTTTCTGACTGATATGATACGATCTGTTTTTTGAAATACTATTTTATGAATTATGAATGAATGTCCAATTTTCTGAAATGTATTTGTGGCATCCTTAGTTCACGTGGCCCTCGCTTGGGGTTAACAATACCGTGGCCAATCTGCACGTAGCCCTCGCCCGGGAGTAACAATACCGTGGCCAATCTGCACGTGGCCCTCGCCCAAGGGTAACAATACTATGGCTTATGTTCATGTGGCTCTCGCCCAGGGGTAACAATACTGTGGCTTATATTCACGTGACCCTTGCCTGGGGGTAACAATACCATGGCTACTTGCGCACAAGATATGGACCTTTATGGTCGTTGGTACCGACTATACATATGGGTCTCAGAACCAAGTTGATTTGATAGCTAATGGGTGTACCACGTATGATCTTATGCAAAATCTGAATATGAATATGAATATGAACATGTATTTGCATCTATTTCTGATTTGAAACCTGAATATGCATAAGTCTCTGTTTCCAATAAGAATATATTTCTGATATAATAAGAATATGTTTCTGATATAAGCTCTGATTTCTGACCCTATGATGGACATCATTCATTAAAAACCCTTTACTTTGTTATTATTCACTGGGCTTCAGCTTACTGTATTATTTTATGTATGTAGGTGATCAGGCATGTGACTAGTCCTAGAGCTACTGCCTGGATTCTTTTTTCTGTCAGCCAACATACGTGCCTCCCGTGGAGGTTCCAGACGTGTCTAGCGTTTATGGCTAAGTGCATAAAGTTTAAGCTTTTTCTTCCTGTTTGGTTAAACAAGTTTTCGTTTATTTTGTAAATAGGGCTAAGTCCCTTTTTGTTTAGTTTGTATGTATATGATGTCGTAAGGATGATGTGTAGATATGTATATAAAAGTTTAAAATTTTTCTGTCTCATATAAGTCTGCACAGCTCAATGGATGTTGTATATTTGTTATTTGCTTCCGCTAGTCCCTATTATTATATTAATCTGTCTTAGAGGCCTTCGGTAATCTCAGGATTACTGGCCAGTTATGATGCTGAACCCATAGAGGCGGGTTTGGGTCGTGACAGCAACTGCCTCATGTCTAAAGACATATGGCTTCATCTCCAAAACACCAAGTGATGGGATGAAGGAATTGATAAGCCTCTTGAGGAATGGGTTACTTGTAATTCTAAAAGCAAAATCCTGTACCAAGGACATAGATGGTCCCTTGTGTTTATTGTTTCTTTTTGGCAAATCTGGAAGGATTGGAACTCAGTTGTTTTTGAAAATCAAAGCAACCCATTCCATAATAGTCTCAAGAAGATCACAGACCTTGTGGCTAAAATTGATGAGGCTTTTCAATCTTCTCTTCACCCACACTTCTGTCCTCCCAAACTAATTTATTGGTTTCATCCTCTTGTAAGCAAACTGAAAATAAATGTTGATGGGTGTTCCAAAGGTGATCCCGGCCAAGAAGGATATGAAGGCCTATTGCATGATGAGACATGAAGCTAGATATGGGGCTACTATGGAAAATTAGGTCATTGCTCAAGTTTGGAGGCTGAACTATGGGCCATCTACAGAGGCCTCACCATTCTTTTCCAGAAAGGCACTAAAGATGTGGTGATCAAATCTGATTTGGAACAAGCCATTAACCAACTTCAGGAAGGCCCAAATCCACACTCTCCTTACAAAGCCCTCATTGAAGATGCTAAGTTCTTACTGGATCGTTGCAACTGCTCTCTTGGTCATACATTGCGAGAGGGCAACAGAGTGGCTGATAGATAAGCAAATTTGGGCGTTGCTCAAGATGAACACCTTGTTTTCCTTGAAACACCACCAGTAGAAACTAGTCCCCTGATTATTGGAGACATGATTGGTTGTAGTGTGATGAGAGACTAGTATCTCTCTGTTTTGTATCTATGACTATTTCCTTGTTTTGCTTTAATTTCCAATGAATCAAAATAAAAAATAAAAAAATGACAACATGTGAACAGTCAATAGCATGATTCAATTGGTACCTTAGAATAAAGTTCAAATAAAATATATAATAATCTAACTTTGTGTTCTATTTATATCTTATTTGGTACATCTTATGTCACAAGAATATATATACACTAGTTTGAAAAGGTCTGTATAAGATATAGACTATTATTGTCGCAAGTTTAAATTTTATATTTTGATAATTTTTTAAAAATTGGAATATTATTCTGTGAAATTAAATAGAATAAATCATAAGATATATGATATGATATGTATTATTTCTTTATTTGTTATACGCCCTAATGATGTATTCCTTCCGAATTTATAAAAAAAATTATAGTGTGTAAGTTTTCTCAATAGATAAATATAAAACAAATGCTAAGATAATTTTCCTATCTAAAAAAAATATTAAGATAATTCACCGAACTAATAAAGAAGTAAAAGAAAATATATACATATATATATATACAAATGACTAATTTTATTAATACATAAATTATACTTGCATACTAAATGATCAATTTTATTAATAAATAAATCATTAAGTAAATTAATAATTTTTAATGATATGAAAAAGATTTTTCAGTTAACCATTTTGTTAATAAATAAATCATTAAGTGTTATAGAGGTCTAGAGAGAGATAGAGAGCAAAGCCTTTCTCTAGGTGATTTCCGACAATTCATTATAAATCTACACTCTTAGAGTATAGATCTACAATTTTAGACTGTATATCTAGAGTTTTTATGTTCAAAATAGGAGTTTTGAGAGTTTTCTTCTTCGATTTTGGCATAGATTTTTGATTTTTCGACACCTACAAAAATTCCCTCATCTCTTAAGCTTTTTCCCATACCATCGTGGGTGTATTTCCTTCTCCGACAGTGACAACGGCAGAGTTAGGCAGTAGCGACGGGGATGGCGGGCTTTCAACCAGGTATTGCTTTCCAGACCATATCTTTGAGTAGATCGGTGGCTTTTTCTTGATCGTAACTGTTTTTTTAGCGAATTTGTTTTTTGTTGTTGGTTTTTTATTTTGCAGTTTGGTTGGGATGGCCCTTTAGGGTATTATTTTTGTACTGTTGTTATTTTATTAATATAATGTTTCCCATGTTCTGAAAAAAAAATAAAAATAAATCATTAAGTCAATTAATGATTTTTAATAATATGAGAAATATTTTTCAATAAATAATTTTGATAATTTATTATTGCATAGGAGAATGGTTTTTTTTTTTTTTTGACTGAATATTGTGCTAAATTAAAATTTATAACAAATGATAGTTATAATTTCTAATATTATATGATTGATTCATATTTTAAACAAATCTTATTGGTGTATTTATAATTTATTAAAAAATAAAATATTTATATTTCATAATTTACTAAGAATGTTTATGTAATTATGGAAAAACCTGTTTCATATTTGACAAAGAATGTTCACATAATTATAAAAAAAAACCTGTTGCATAATTGATTAAGAATATTTACGTAATTACGGAAAAACTTTCACTTAAAGTGAAAGGAAAAAATCGAAAAGAAAAGACGAATCTTAAGTAGGTCAAGGTACCGGCTATTATTACAGTATATTTAAAATTTTATATTTTGATAATTTTTTAAAATTAAAATATTATTATATGAAATTGAATAGAATAAATCATTAGATATATAATAGAATTATGTGGTATGATATGTATTTTTTTTTGATTTATTATACACCCAATGATATAGACTCCAATTCTATTATCATGTCATTTTGAGTGAATTTATGAGTTTTTAACATTTCTTCCGAATTTATTAAAAAAAAAAAAGTGTGTAGTTTTTCTCAACAGATAAATATAAAAAAATACTAAGATAATTCTCTCATCTAAAAAAAAACTACTAAAATAATTCAATGAACTAATAAAGAAGCAAAAAGAAAATACATATATATACAAATAACTAAATTTATTAATACATAAATCATACTTGCATAACAAATAACCAATTTTAGTAATAAGTAAATCATTAAGTAAATTAATAACTTTTAATGATATGAAAAATATTTTTCAGTTAACCATTTTGTTCATAAATAAATCATTAAATCAATTAACAATTTTTAATGATATGAGAAATATTTTTCAATAAACAATTTTGATAATTTATTATTGCATAGGAGAATTGGTGTTTTTTTTTCCCTTGAGTATTGTGTTAAATGAAAATTTATAACAAATGGTAGTTGTAATTTCTAGTATTATAGGACCGATTCATATTTTAAACAAACTTTATGGGTGTCACCACAAAAAAATTGCTTTTTTGCGACGGCAAAATGCCGTCGCAAATACCCAAAAAGCCGTTTCAAAAGGTTTTTTGCGACGGTAACTAGTTTTTTGCGACGGTAACTGGCCTTTTGTGACGGCAAGTGGGGGGTTGCAACAAAGGGGGTTGCAAAAGGGTTTTAGCGACGGTATAACGCTGTCGCAAAAAAAAGGCTATGGCAAAATTGCCTTTTGGAGATGGAAAAATGCTGTCGCTATTAACGCGTGAAAATTTGAGTTTTTTTGAGACGGCACTGTGTTGCCGTCGCTAAAAGGGTTATTTGCGACGGCACAAATACCGTCGCTAAAGGTTTATTTGAGACAACACTTGATGCCGTTGCTAAAGTACTATTGGCGACGGCAAATAACACCGTCGCTAAAAATCTTCCTTTTCAACCAAATGCCCTATCTTTTGCAACAGCATTACTGCCGTTGCAAAAAATCTTGGTTTTATTTTTCTTTTTGAGATGGTGTGTGTGCTGCCGTCTCAAAAAAAAAAAAAAAAAAAAAACCTGTAATAAAATTATTAAAAATATGAAAATGACCTGTATTAAATGAAAAATAACTATAAAAAAAAATCAATATTTACATAATAATATAAAAAGTCCAGTATATAAATAAAAATTCATCCATAATTAAAATATTCTTCCATTCATAACAATACTTCAGCAAAATTATCCCAATACATAATGTTGCATAATACATACATAATGTTGTTCACAAATCTAAATAAGGTAAATTAAAAACAAAAGTTTTCATCATGATTCTTCCATGGGTTACAAAAACAAAAGTTAGTCATAATCTTTACATGCCTGCATTCCACAAGAAGCAAACTGCTACTCTAGAAATATTTGAAAATAACAAAATAAAAATAATTAATGACAATATAATTGTGTTAATATTTTAATTACAGAAAAACATAAAAAATTAACTACTATATATAAAAAAAATTGGCAGAATAAGGATTCATACTTTTGTTGCAGCTAAAGGTTCTAGGAATATTTATTTATTTATTTTTGACTCATGACTCTGATGGCATTAAAATTGATTGTTTTGAGGAAAGAACATTATGTCCTTACATGTCATAGTTTATAACAAGGGTCCTGTTATGGTTTGCAACCCTTAAAGGTTGCACACCATATACAACCAACACAAAAGACATAAGTGTAAGGTATAAACATAAAACATGACGGCAAACAGAAAGGCGTAAGTGTAAGGTGTAAGTTGCACACTTAAGGAAAGTCCTTATAACAATTTCTTTTAACAATGTGAGATATGGGTTGGCAAAAATTAGATCATGAATAGATTGCTTCCCATCTCTGTCTATCTTCTTCAGGTTTGGGTTTTCTTATCTGGTGGATTATTAGGCTAAATCTCTTACATTGATATAGATCTTGAAAGTGCACCCTATTTGATTTGTTTTCTCATTTTATGACAACTAATCCATTGCACTATAATTTGTACATTTTGTACAGTATTGCTATTCACATGAAAACAACGTATTAATTTCAAAAGCATTCATATGTCTGTTCCTGAATTCTTAACTGTCAACAACACAATAAATTTATGAAGAGCCAAAGTTTTGTTTTTGGTGTTTGAAACTTGAACATTATGTTTCATACTAGTGTTTTTTATTTATTCATAAAAATATAATAATTATGTTTGGACTCTGTTTCATTTCAAAATATACATGGAAAACAGATGATTGTATGCTTCAATATTATTGTTTTCTGTTTACTTAGAGTAGATACTGATCATTGGCTTATTTGTGACAGGATAATGTGTTTATAATGTGCTTATTTGGAGTCCCGTCTATTCGGCTCTAACTCCCAAACCGGGAACCCGATTGGAGTCCCATCTTCTTCACAAGTCTCTCGTGCCTAGGCCGTCGTGTGTGCCAAGTTTCATGCTAAACCGACGCCGTTTGGTGATTTTGGGGCATCAACACTTTGAATTCAAGTTTCTTAAGGAACTAGTTTGCCTAGAGTGATATCCGACTCTAACTCCCAAACTAGGAACCCGATTCGAGCCTCGTCTTCTCCCATACGTCTCTCGTGCCTAAGCGGTCATGTGTGTCAAGTTTCGTGCCAATCCGATCCCGTTTGGTGATTTTGGGGCGTCAACACCTCGAATTCAAGTTTCTTAAGAAACTAGTTTGCCTAGAGTGATATCTGACTCTAACTCCCAAACCAGGAACCCGATTCGAGACCCGTCTTCTCCCACAAGTCTCTCATGCCTAGGCGGCTGCGTGTGCCAAGTTTCGTGCCAATCTGACCCCGTTTGGTGATTTTGGGGCGTCAATATCTCGAATTCAAGTTTCTTAAGGAACTAGTTTGCCTAGAGTGATATCTGACTCTAACTCCCAAACCAGGAACCCGATTCGAGCCCCGTCTTCTCCTACAAGTCTCTCGTGCCTAGGCGGCTGTGTGTGCCAAGTTTCGTGCCAATCCGACCCCGTTTGGTGATTTTGGGGCGTCAACACCTCGAATTCAAGTTTCTTAAGGAATTAGTTTGCCTAGAGTGATATCCGACTCTAACTCCCAAACTAGGAACCTGATTCGAGCCTCGTCTTCTCCTACAAGTCTCTTGTGCTAGGCGGTCATGTGTGCCAAGTTTCGTGTTAAACCGACACCATTTGGTGATTTTGGGGCATTAACACCTCGAATTCAAGTTTCTTAAAGAACTAGTAAGCCTAGACCGAAATCCGGCTCTAACTCCCAAACCGGGAACCTGATTCGAGCCTCGTCTTCTCCCATAAGTCTCTCGTGCCTAGGCGGTCGTGTGTGCCAAGTTTCGTGCTAAATTGACGTCGTTTGGTGATTTTGGGGTGTCAACACCTCGAATTCAAGTTTCTTAAGGAACTAGTTTGCTTAAAGTGAAATCCGGCTCTAACTCCCAATCCGGGAACCCGATTTGAGTCCCGTCTTCTCCCATAAGTCTCTCGTGCCTAGGCGGTCGTGTGTGCCAAGTTTCGTGCTAAACAGACGCCGTTTGGTAATTTTGGGGCGTCAACACCTCGAATTCAAGTTTTTTAAGGAACTAGTTTGCCTAGAGTGAAATCTGGTTCTAACTCCCAAACCAGGAACCCGATTTGAGCCCTGTCTTCTCCCACAAGTCTCTCGTGCCTAGGCTGTCGTATGTGCCAAGTTTTGTGCCAAACCGATGCCGTTTGGTAATTTTGGGGCGTCAACACCTCGAATTCAAGTTTCTTAAGGAACTAGTTTGCCTAGAGTGAAATCCGGTTTTAACTCCCAAACTGGATCACATCTATTGTCTAATGCTTCCCCAACAGTAGTGCCAAGCAAAGAAAAGTTATTCAAGCCTAGATCAATGGTTCAACCAAATTTTCATAGCAAAACCCTTGAAATTTGTTATGTTATTTAGACAACAAGATTTCAAGTGTTAGATAATTTAGACAACAAGACATGGCGGGTATCCATGTTCATTCAACATATGCTTAGTCCTTATGATTTTTCCACTATTGTCCATACTAGCTACAGGTTTCTCTCGACCAATTTTTACCATAATGATTCCTTCATCATAACCAATTACAACCCTATCCAAAGAATACAACGGCAATAGAAAACGAAGTTGCAGAAAGAGAAGTGTTAAACACATTCAAGGATACATTCAACAAATTTAGCAAGAGTAGTTAAATTTTCTTCCTTGAAATTGCAATATTCTATTCAATAAAAGCAATAACTCAATTCAACCACAACTACTTCCAACTTTAATTATTGGTTAATTAGACAATTTAAGCATGACTTCTTTCTATCCCTTCATGCCTTAAATCCCAGACTTTGACATCCAAAGGATAATCACATTAAAGTTTGTGAACAAAACAAGCTCACGAATCTACTAGTAACGAATCTGAATATGTCCCTAGAACTCCAAAACCTATACAAAAGAGATCATCCCCACCAACCTCCCCCACCCACCAAACTAAATAAATACATAACTCACCGGCGCAAACCTTTCATACACACTCTTTCAAGACCATAATTCAGCGTGTTCTCAAGGCTGCAAATCAATGAAACAGTACGAAAAGTTTAGAAAGACCAGCACAACCAAAAACTCAAATTTATTATATTTTCAACAATGTAAACATAAAAACTAAAAAACTACTGTGTGAAATAAAATGAAATAAACTCAAATTTAGTTCACTGGTGTATTTTTTATAATTTTACTTCCAAAAATTCAAACCAATTGAACACTATTCTATAGAAACTCTATCTTTACAAATAAGCTACAAAGGAATTTGCACCTTGCAAAGTGTTGCTACCAAGATAAAAAAAAATTAACATTGCAATTGAAATTTATAAGATTGGTAATTATCCGGCTATATTTAGCAAGCAAAGTTGGTGGCAATGTGACATATACGAACAGTACCATCCTCAGAACCAGTAATTATAATGGGAAGTTCAGGGTGAAAACGAACAGCTGAAACATTGTGGGTGTGCCCGTTTAGTGTCTGGACACAACTTTTGGTTTGATAGTCCCACACCTGTTTTCATAGAATATAGCCAGAAATATTTTCACATTGTACATGTACATGAACCCAACAAGGAAGAAGAAGAAAAAGGAAAACAGGCAGCAAACCTTTGCATTATGATAATCAGAACCAGTTATAAGATAAGGCTTATCACCACCTGTGAAGTAATCAACACAATTTACTCCTTTCAAATGGGCATCCAATGTAAAATTTAGGTTAGGAGAGCCAAGATTCCAAATCTGAAAAAAGAAAAAAGGGAAAACAATAACAAATTTATCAATGTGTGCATGTGCTTTATACCAAATTATATGAAATTGTAGTTAACAAGTTAGTAATAGACAATCCAATACATACCTTTATAGTGCGATCAACAGATGCACTTGCAAATGTGTTGGTGTCTTTCGGATTAAATGTCACTTGCATAACATAATGAAAATGGCCCTCAAAAATTTGAGTACACACCCAGCCCTTCTCCCAATCCCAAAGCTTTATAAGCATGTCATCAGACAATGACAGCACATATGGAAGCGTAGGATGAACAACCACACACCTAATATAATCCGTGTGCGCCTCAAATACTTTGACCTTATCCATTGTATTGTAGTTGTAAACACGAATATACATGTCATCAGCACTAGCAACAACCCATTGTTTGCATGCAATGAACTTTGCTGATCTAACTGCAAACCCATAGAGAAGATATCAGAGCACAGTAAAGCCCACATCATTTAGTGATGTCACCTGCAAATTCCAGAAATGTATCTTGATATACATACTTACTAAGCAATAATATATTGAAATGAATATTCTAAAAAGAAATGTATTCTGATAAACATGATAAGCAATATTATATTGAAATGAATATTCTAAAAAGAACACATAGATCTTTTGTAGATTTACATTACCCTCTAGTTGGCACTGATTTTCTCTGCTTAGCCTTCTCAAGTTCTTCCTTTAGGGAAGCTTGCAATTTTTCAGCAACAACCTTAGTTTCTTTTTCTCTTCTTTGACACTCAATTGCATCCTAGTTTTAAATCAACCAAATTAAAAATGGGACAAAGGAAAAAAAAGAACAACACATATCGCATAGAGAACTAGGCCATGATTAGCTATCTCACCAATTTCTCTGATTCTTCCTTTGCCAGATTTTCTTGCAACAAAGTAGTTTTCGCCATCAACTCAGTAATAAGTAAATTTAATTCCACCTCCATTTTTTTTCATAGCCATCTCTGAAAGAACATGAAGTACATTAGAAGATTAATTTCTCATTAGAGTTTTGTGAAAACTTAAGGTGCAAAATTTACCTGTTTCTGTGCATTTACCTATTACATAGCTTTTCTTTTTCCTTTTCCTTGATATGGCCTTCTTCAACTTCTTGAAACCACTTTAAACAGAGCTTAAGTTTTCTTATGTGGTCGTTCATTTGTTCCATTTCCCCCTATCAATTCAGAACACATATAACAATATAACAAAGACAAAAAACAAACAAACAGCAACAAAAAAGCACAAAAGAAATCAATTTAACACTCTGTTTGGTTAGTGAGAAAGTGTAAAAGTATTTCAGAATAAGCATTGATACCTCTCATATCTGTTATTATCTGTTCTATCTATCTATCTACTCTATTCTATCTATTATGTCATATAAAACACACAACTCACTTTTGGAAGCTTTGTCACACAATTTTGATTTTCCAAAAAATACCTATAGAATCGCTAACTGAATGAAGAAGCATACCACATTCAGTAAACAACTGCTAATCAATTTTCAAACCAATCCATATTTCTTATTCAACCAACCATCCAAGAAACTAGATATAAAGTTGCACACGTGTACCGTGCAGACATAGCATGTGCACCCACCACTAGTCATTCATTATGACCATAACGAAACAAAGCCCCCCAAAATCTAGAACAGAAAAATAAATATAGGTCAGTTACACTTTTCACCCTTATAGTTTGACTCAAAATTCACAAGTAGGATAGGTAGGAACATTTAGGATTGCAAGTAGGATCGTTTGGCTTGTGATTTTCACAATTGTTTTAATGTACATCATCATTTGTGATGCTTTTTAAGAATCTTACAATGCTTGATCCAATTCTACATTCTAATCCACAAGACCCTCTCATTGATCCCATGTAGGATCTCAATTTTAACAATCATGGTATAAACTATAAAGTTCTCTTGTAAAGAAAAATATATGGGAAAACCGTAAAAGATGAGATTACTACAATCACAACTTTATTTGTAATTAGTTTTGCATAAAGAAACAAATAAAAGTCTTAAACAACTTCCATACCTTGACAGCCTGTCTTCTGCTGATGTAATTCCTAGATTCCAATAGCTTTGAGTTGGATTCAGCAAAGCACTAAGACCAAAAAAATATAGCAGGAAAAATGCCACATTATTATGAATCAGAAAACTCACATGAAAAGGAAAAAGAAATAGTCAACAGAGAATGAAGATTGGAAATGAAATTTATAAAACCCCAAAAGCAAAATATAAACATGAGACATATCCAACGTAATAGATTCTGTATAGTTAATTATACTAAAACGCAGGTATCTACAATGAAACTCAAATCAGAGAGTCTACGTGCATTGTAATGAACTTATCTTCAAGTGTATCAGAAGATCTTGAAAGGAAAGATCACAAATCACAAGAAAACACCTTTCTCAATTGATGTTACAAATAATATATCAATAATTCATTGGTACATCAAAAGCTTTTATTCTTTTCTTTCTACTAAAATCAAAAGGAAAGGATAATGATGAATGTGTTAGAATATATGTTAGAATCTTCTTATTATTTGTTTCCTTAGTTAGATTATTCTGTAATTCCTTAATCAGTGTAATTCCTTGATTAGTGCCTTTGGGCTCTCTTTGTAACTGTTGGTTGATTTATATAAAGGGAGTGATATCAGTATCACTCTCAACATCGATTAAACCTCAAATCAATCATGGTATCAAAGCCTTAGGGTTCTAAACCTAGCACCCATCATTGTCTCATCATCATCCAACACCAATGAAAGAGCACCGACTACAACCTAATCAATTTCGGTGTCTAACTATCTCTTACGACTCATTGTACCTGTTTTTTGGCTATCCTTATGCCCTAGGAGGGATCGCAACACTCGTCAGAGTCCTTCTGATCTTTGTCGCTTGTCTCCTAGGCCTTTGGTTGGTTTGTGATTCACCCTAGGTCATTTGACTCTGCTTCGTGACTCTGCTTCGCTGCTCCCTCGCTGCTAGCCGTCGTCGATCACCGTTGTCCTCCGTCACCGTCGTTGAATTTTGGCTCAAGGGCTTTGGGGATTTTGCTTCAAAATGGATTTGGGGATTTTTATTTATTTATTTTTTGATCAGATGGTTTTGGGGATTTTGGTTTTAGAGATTTTAGGGATTTGGGGTTGGTTCAGACAGGTTTGGGGATTTTGGGGAAACACATGACTGCGAATAGGCTAAAATGAGCGGGATTGAAAAAATTTCATTACTTTTTGCGACGGCGTACTTAAACCGTCACAAATGATGAATCCTATCAAATAAAACGACGCCGTTTTAACAAGGCTTTTGCGACAGTAAATGTTCCCGTCTCAAATTTTTTTTTTTACGATGGTACATCAGGCGTCGCAAATGTTTTATGTTTTTTTTTGTGATATATTCATTAGCAACGGGGTCACCATCGCCGCAAAAGACTATTTTTTGAGATGGTTTGAAAACGCCGTCACAAAAGACCATTTTTTGAGACGGTTTGAAAACGCCATCGCAAAAGACCATTTTTTTCGACGGTACCTATACCGTCGCAAAAAGTTCTGTGTTATTTGGGCTGTTTTCTTGTAGTGTGTATTTGTAATTTGTTAAAAAATAAAATATTTATGTTTCATAATTGACCAAGAATGTTTGTATAATTACGAAAAAACCTATTTTATAATTGGCCAAGAATGTTTACGTAATTACGAAAAAACCTATTGCATAATTGATTAAGAATATTTGCAGGATTACGAAAAAACTTTTACTCAACATATAGGCTACCATTAGTAAATTATTTAAAATGAAAGGACAAAATCAAAAGAAAAAATGAATCTCAAGCAACTAAACAGTTCTTATATATATAGATATATTTAAATGGTGACATCTTATTTAAATTCGAATAGTCATTTTTAATAAAAATTTGAGAATTCATATTCATCCTTCCAAGTTAAGGAATAAAAATTAATCTCATCATAAAATCACCCTCAACATGTTTGGTGACCTTCTCTCCATTGGCCACCATCACACCACATCCCGTTCCGCCATTACAGTTTATTACTGCAACCACAACCACCACAGCCACATACAACTACTGTCATTATTGCCATCACCACCACCACTTAACGGAACTAGTCAATCACCACTTCTGTTTGGTCATTAATACCCCAAACAAGCCCTTGACTATTTGTTTTCAGTAGGCATTAGCACAAAGCATATCAACATGTGTACAACATTAAAAAACTAGTAAATTACACTTTGTACTCTTACACTCTGTATCAAATCTTACATTGATTATTACACATAAAATCATGATAGTTAATTCCATACACTTCTGATCAAATCTCACTTTGATCCCAGTACATGAATTTGTGATAGTCAATCCCCTATACTTTTGATAAAATCTCACTTTGATTCTTACAAAAGTGAGAATATCTATTTTATGTCACTCAATTGTTTAAATTTTCAACAAAATCTAATCATATGATAAGAATGTGATTACGACATGAGAGTAAGAAAAGAAAATCATCTACATTTTCTATCAATATACACTTTATCCCAAAATTTACATCAAAATATGACTATATGAGGCTAAAACAAAAAACATATTGTGAACAATTACGAAGATGAATTAAAGTTTTTCGTAAATTGAAATCACGAAACTTTATTTTTTACCGTAACACAATCTTCTATCTATTTATCTTTCTATCACTTTGATTTCTTAGTCGCATTTTTTTTTATTTCAAAAGTTCTATTTTCTTACATTTTCGTCCCAATTTTTACCCCCTATATATATATATTATATTATATAACTCTTCTATACTTATTATGTACGATAAAGTGTATTGATGGGAAACATTGATGATTTTCCTTTCCTACCCTCATTTCGTAGTTACATTTTTGTCACATGACTGGATTTTGTTAAAGATTCAAAAATGAAATAACAGAAGAGGTACCTTGACACTTGTGTAGGGACCAAAGTGAGATTTGAAGTGTAGAGAATTGACTGCCACGATTTCATGTGTAGAGACTGTGGAGGCCGAATTTAATCAATGAGGAAGAACGGCCGAGCATTCCGGTTGGGACATTGGGCCGAAAACAATTCGGCCCTACCCAGATGCTCATGAAGCTGAGCATACGAATCGGCCATATAAGGAGCCGAGAGCAAACATACAGTTGGAAGGCCGACTAGATAATTATAGACAAGGTCAAGAGTGGGCCCGACCCTAGGCCCAGGCGTAATATAAAAATAGAGAAACGTCAGCCAAAGATAGGTATGAAAAAAAAGATAACTTGCGATAAAAGTAAGATTTGAGAGAATACTGACTGGCTCGTCGGAGTGCTAATTCTGGCACCCCTGACCGGATTGTTCATTCCTTTTTCAGATAGCAACCAGAGGATCAAGAACGTCTACATAGATAAAAGAGTATTTCCAAAACACCTTTTCCACAATTGGCACTGTTTGTGGGAATACTTAAGTACGTTCATGGTAGGCGTAACGGATGATCCTTCGTTCGTTGCTGACGATGTTACACCAAGAGATGATGTTACTCCAAGAAACATTCTTGGACCGGAGAATATCACCGCGCGAAGGGCCCTGAATTTCGACTCAATAGCTCAAACCTCACCCTCAACCTCTATGCAAGAGACTATGCAGACGATCATGGATCAAACAAAATGAAACAAACAACGCTTGGAAGATATGGCGGCCGATAACGAGCGTTTACGTAAGGAATTGGCCTTGGAGGTAGCAAAATCCCAATAGGTCGCGTGTTATGTCCGGGGTTGATCACCAGAGAAGAAGAAGGATCATCAACGATGTCGACGTCGAAAACATGATAATGGTAGTGATTTCGATTCGCTATCTTAGGAACCCAGAAAGAAGGGGTGAGTTGATATATCTAGCTCATCTGAGGACAGTCCATATATATGACACAAGCGAGGGAAAAGAAGTAATGGTTCAAATGAAGAGGATAGGCACGACCCTTTCGTACCACGCATTGCAAGGGTTGTGCTGCTTAAAAAGTTCGAAGCATCGACATTCACCCTGTATGACGGAAAATCATACCCCACAGATCACATTCGTCATTACAAACAAACGATGACGTTGCATGCTGATGATGAAGCCCTCATGTGTCGAATGTTTCCAAGTAGCTTGGGACTGTTGGCCGTCAGATGGTACAATAAATTAGAGTCGGCGTTAATAAAAAGCTTTCATCAGCTCCAAAAATCCTTCAGGGCAAGATTCATTACCAACGAGGTTCAGCCAAAGCAAGCTGACTCTTTCTGGGCGATGCAAATTAAACCAGAATAGACCCTCCGTAAGTATTCGGCGTGCTATTAGGAGTGTTTCAACTTGGTGGATGATGACTGTAATGACTCCATGGCCATTACTGCTTTTAAGATGGGGTTACACCCCAATAGTCCTCTCCGCAGTTTGTTGACCAGACGACTTCCCAAAATAGTTTGGGCACTAATGAAGAAAGTTGAGAAGTACTGTAATGTGAAAGATGATGCCCTGCGCGTCAAGGCCGGACAGAAAGTTGCTAAACTGACTTCGTCTAGTCTAGTTTAGCCGATAAGTGTCGTGTCACCAAGGAGCCCTGAACCTCAAACTCGGGCTAAACGGGACAACCGGCGTGATTCTCACCGATCAAGTAGGCAGTGTTCACACCGTTCGAACGAACAGTATCAGGTAAATAGAAGGCGCACTGGACGTTCGGACAAAAAGTATACGGAATTAGCGGAGCCGATCAATGAGATCCTATCCAAAGTCCAGCTTCTTCTGTTCTTTACGTGGCCGCCCAAGATGATGGGACCCCCTGATACTAGGAGAAGAGATAGGTGGTGTGAATATCACAATGACCATGGCCACGACACTAACAGCTGTTATGCACTGAAAGACCACTTGAAGGAGTTAGTTCAAGACGGCTGGCTGACACAACATGTTCGAAAGAACAATCCACTGAACATGGTAGCTCTATGGCCGGATTCACCCACTTGGTGTAATTCACATGATATATAGCCTACCATCGTCAGCCCAAGTACATACAATTCAGTTGCAACCTAGCCTGTCCAAGCCAATCACACCAGCCAAATGACCCCATGAAACTGGCAAGATTAGTTTTGACGACATCGACCTAGATGGAGTAACTCTCCCCCACTCAGATGCCCTCATTGTCGAGCTACGCATAAATAGATTCACAGTTGAGTGTGTTCTCATCGATTAGGGAAGCACATCAGAAATAATGTATTACAAGATGTTCATTAAACTCAGTTTCACTGATTCGGATTTGTTACCGGCAGATTACCCACTGTTCGATTTCAACACCAACCCCGAGTATCTATTGGGCAAGATCACACTACCAGTACGAGCAGGTACCAAATCAGTAGATGTGGAATTTCTGGTCGTCAAACTCCCGTCACCACACAATCTTATCATGGGAAGGACCTGGTTACATGCTATGCAAGTTGTGCCAAGCACCTACCATCAACTGCTCCACTTTCCAATAGAATATGGCATTGAGCAAATTCGAGCTCTCAGAAATCAGCACAGGCATGCTATCTTATTGTTGCTGCAAAAAGGCTAAAGGAACTAGAAGTGAACTCAATTGAAATACCGGGTCGAGAGAGCCTCGAGGACATTGGGAAAATCCCCAGCGAGAAGGCAACTGAAGACCTTGATCGGATTGAATCAATGAGAACCCTGACAAATTCTTCATGATTGGCACTTCCTTGAACGAAGTTGATAGACACGAGCTGGTTTCCTTTTTATGCAGCAACCTCGACGTGTTTGCGTGGACACCATACGAAATGTCGGGGGTGGATCCAGTCGTGGCCCAGCACCATTTAAACATCGATCCAAAAGTCAAACCAATCATACAGAAAAGTCGGTGGTTAGTAGCGGAGCATGCATCGATCGTTGATGAAGTTGACAGGTTGCTTGATGCCGGGACAATTCGTGAAGTAACTTATCTCATGTAGCTGTCCAATACTGTGGTTGTAAAGAAGAAGAATGGATCTTGGTGCGTCTATGTGGATTTCACAGATTTGAACAGGGCCTGTCCGAAGGATTGTTTTCCTCTTCCCAGAATCGATCAACTTGTGGACGCAACGACACATCATTAGCGTATGAGCTTCTTGGATGCCTACAAGGATTATCACCAAATTGCCATGCATCCGGAGGATCAAGAAAATGTTGTATTTCTCACCCCAATGGGAACCTATTGTTACAAGGTCATGCCCTTCGGGCTGAAGAATGTGAGGGCAACTTACCTGAGGCTGGTTACCACTATGTTTAAGGAACAACTCGGCCACACCATGGAAGTATACATCGATGACATGGTAGTGAAATCCAAGAAAAAGCACGCCCATCTAGCCGATTCAACAGAGACCTTCGACATTCTCCAAAAGTACAAGATGAAACTGAATGTCTCGAAATGTGCATTCGACATTGGATCCGGCAAGTTTCTCAGCAATATTGTCAACCATTGCGGAATAGAGGCCAACCTGAGGCAGATCATAGCAATTCTAGAACTCGGCTCCCCTTAGTCGGTCAAAGAAGTTCAGAAATTGATGGGAATGACCCCTGCCGTTAATAGGTTTATTAGCCGTTCCATAGATCGCTGCCAACCATTCTTTCATACACTTCGGTAGAGCAAAGCATTTGAATGGACCCTCAAGTGCCAGGCCATGCTGGATGGCTTGAAAACTTATCTCCGTTTAGTGCCACTCTTGGCAACCCCATCGCCAAGCGATCCGCTCATCTTGTATCTAGCGATATCCGACTGGGTGGTCAGCGCTATGTTACTAAAGGAAGAACTCGGGGAGTAGCGACCAATTTACTATGTAAGCAACGCAATGATCAACGCTGAAACACAATACCTACCACTGGAAAAGCTCATCTTTGCTCTCGTGGTGGCTGCAATAAAGTTGATGCACTATTTTCAGGCTTATACCATATGGGTATTAACAGACTATCCTCTCCGATCAGCACTCCGTAATGCAAAAGCATCGAGGCGAGTCTCTAAATGGGCTTTGGAACTTGGACAGTATGATATCCAGTTTTCACCCAGAACGACCATTAAGGGGTAGGTGCTTGCCAACTTTGTAGCCGAGTTCACGAGATGGCATGCTGACTTCAAGTTTGATCAAGTCCACCTTAAATCTATACCCGATTGGCGAATATATATTGGAGACATGTGGCAAATGTATTGTGATGGATCATCCAACCAATGTGGCAGCGGGGTAGGCGTAGTAATCATGACCCCCGAAGTGGAAATAATCAAGCAGACAGTCAAATTGGGCTTCGATGCATCAAATAACGAGATCGAATACGAAGCATTGTTAACTGACCTTCATAACTGTCATGACCCGAACCCGCCCCTATGGATTAAGGGCATAACCGCCTAGTAATCGAGGGATTACCTACGGCCTCAAACCAAACAAGACATAACTCATCAGAGTAAAGGGGCCAAACGGAAGCAAATTAAAAACTTTGTCCACAGAGTTGTGCTTATATGCACATTATAACAATCCATATACATACATATTAATAACTCACGTCGAAATAAGTAATAACATAAAGTTCTGTACATATAGGATCATTCAAGTCTAAGTCAGCCAATCAAAACTATATACAACCGTAAACCAAAGTTCTCGCCAACATGACAAAATATAGCAAACTAGCAAAAGGGCGAAAACAAGTCTCGTGCGTGAGACGTATGGGCTGACT
This sequence comes from Camellia lanceoleosa, assembly GCA_025200525.1. Lineage (NCBI taxonomy): Eukaryota > Viridiplantae > Streptophyta > Magnoliopsida > Ericales > Theaceae > Camellia > Camellia lanceoleosa. The sequence continues at coordinate 51,085,027 of CM045768.1, read as the reverse complement.
CTCCAAAACCTTGACTGTTTCTCACAAACTTCACTGAGGCTGGGTTTGGACCTCCCTTGGCTCACCTACAGACACATGAATGAGCGTGAGCGAAAACTCAGTGAATAATATCAAACAAGGAAGATATACGAACAATATTTAGAACGACATGCACCAAACGGACTTGGGCCCAATTCACTTTTCTATCTAGTATACATATATATCAAGTAACTACGGTTTTAAACACATCAGACGGCCTCGGGCCCAATCCATTTATGTCAAACGCCCTTTGGCCCACTCATTCTTTCATTCATATCAGACTAGCCTTTGGCCCAACCATTCTTTCATTCATGTCAGACTGGCCTTTGGCCTATTTATTCTTTCATTCATATCAGACTGGCCTTTAGTCCAACCATTCTTTTATTCATGTCAAATTGACCTTTGGCCCATTCATTCTTTCATTCATGTCAGACTGGCCTTTGGCCCAACCATTTTTTCATTCATGTCAAACTGGCCTTTGGCCTATTCATTCTTTCATTCACGTCAGACTGGCCTTTGGCCCATTCATTCTTATCCAACGACCTCTGGCCCATTAATTGATGTGTCAGACTATCATTCGAGTCGAATTATTATTCGAGTCAAACGGCCTTAGGCCCAACCATTGGCATAGCAAACATTTGTCCACAATTCAAATTAACAAATCATAATATCTTTATTAAGATATTACTCACAGTGATCGGCTAGTTGATTTGCCCTGGAGCTTGACCCTACACATTACATAACACATATAGGTCACAAACGATTCAATCCGTTCTTACTTCATACACCCCTCTTAGGCTTAGAAGTGAAAGAGAACGGAAAACGAAACATAGAACATCTTTACAAAATTTCCGAAACAAGGGTCCCCGCTCGAGCGGACCTATTAGGTCTGCAAAAGTACTGGTTGCCTCATTTTTACGCTCGAGCGTGAATTCAGACGCTCAAACGGAAAGTCACTTTACATAGCTCCCTGTTCAAGCGTGAACTTACCCGCTTGAGCGGATATCAATGTCTGCAAAAAAATATTCTGGGAGCTCTCATTTCACGCTCGAGCAGCAGTTCCCCCGCTCGAGTGAACTTCATGAATTCTGGGTTTTCCAGAATTTCCTTTGAGCTTCAATTATGCATTCAAGTTGGTATTTCTTGCATTTTACAACCCATACTTCTCATATACATATACTAACATGATACAAACACCAAATTACAACATTAAGAAGCTCAAATCCCATGAATCAAATACATGCATGCTCCAAATTACACCAAACTCCTTTCCACAAAACAAATTCATGCATTCAAAACTCATACTCTTATGATTTGTACATGCATGTGAGATATAACTTCCATTTTTAACATAAATGGTGTAAATGGTGATCACAAACATGAACTCTAACCAAAATTCTACATGGATCATATTTCTCATGCTCAACTATACAAATTCATGGCAATTATACACATGCATGCATTCCATGACTTCAAACTCATCAAATACAACACAATTATTGTTCTTGATCACCATTCAACTTTGAATTCACAAAATTACAATATTAAACTCATGAATTCATAACCAATTACTCAACTAGAAGCTCAATCTTCCCAATTTATGGTCAAATCTTGAGTTGGTCTTCAAATTACTCAAGTTTCTTGCTCAAATCTTCCATTTCCTTCACCTTCTCTCTCTTTAGTTGACCCTCTCTCTTTCTAAGGTACAAAATCTGATTTTGAGCTCAAGTAAAATGATTGAGGGTGTAAATTGGCCCTTTAAAAACTCTTTCTCAAACACATTTCTTTAATATTAAATAATTGAGCACCATTTCATTAATTTAATCTATTTAATTTGATCCGAATCAATTTTCAATTAAATTTCACTGTAGGTTCTAAAAAATACGCTAATCACAATGGCGTAATCAATTTCGGTTTCTACGGCCGATAAGGCCTTCAATTTTCAGTTTATAACAGTAAGTTGAACAGATATTCCTATGGTGAACAGATAGAAATTCAAAACCACATATATTCATATAAATGACACACAAAATCATATCAAACACATAGTCACATTCATAATAAAGATCAATTAGCATAACACGTAATAGGGTTATCACAATAACGCACTTTATCTTGGTGCACGGCGATTACATGTTTTTTGTGACTCGAAGTTAGTCATCAACTAGTTGAAAGGGGAATATGCAGCTAAAAATGACCACGTGACAGCCTACATGAAAACGGAAAGTTCCTTGTTTACAAAATTCGACCACCACGAATTGAATCAAATAACTCGAGATCAGAACACGCATACAAATGCCCTTGTTTGCCTAGTTTCCGCCATTAACTCAGAAGTCAAACGAACAATCAAAGTAGGGTTTATCTTAGAGCCGAGCATCACCTCTTTTGAACTAGTTTGGATTAACATCATTGAGCTAAGACCGAGTTGAATGGACCCTATCACTGCATTTCTTTCCTCAGAATAACTCCTAACAGATAAGAAAGAAGCCCACAAATTTTGGAATAAAGCCCCGCGATATTATCTGGATCCGCAGGGAAAACTTTACAAAAAATCTCTCTGTGGGCCATATCTGGAATGTGTTCATCCAGACAAAGTTGAGGAATTCTTGGCCAAAATACATGAAGGTAGTTGCGGCACCTATTTTGGAGGATGCTCATTGGCCTACCGAGCCGTAACGCAAGGGTATTATTGGCCAACCATATGTATTGATGCCGAGAACTACGTAAAGAAATGCGAACAATGCCAAATTTTTTTTCCCATTGACTCATCTGCCTGCTGAAAAATTAAATTCCACTACTAGTCCTTGGTTATTTGCTCAATGGGGACTTGATATCGTCGGACCATTACCACGGGCTCCGGGAAACAAACGATTCCTGATTGTCGTAACAGACTATTTTACATAGTGGATCGAAGTAGAAGCATTAACATATATTCGAGATGTTAATGTTAAACACTTTGTATGGAAAAACATTATAACTTGATTTGGCATACTGAGAGCACTTGTATCTGACAACAGCCCCCAATTCGATTGTGGCATTTATTGGGAGTTATGCAATACATATGGTATTTGGCCCTACTTTTTTTCGCCGGCGTACCCGCGAAGCAACGGTCAGGCTGATACTTCCAATAAAGTGATCTTGGACGGTATCAAGAAATGATTGGAGAAAGCCAAGGACAAGTGGGTTGAAAAGTTTCCCAGCGTGTTGTGGGCTTATCATACCACTCCGAGGCGATCTACTGGAGAAACGTCGTTCACTTTGTGCTTTGGGACACAGGCTATTATCCCTTTTGAAATCGGCTTGCCCACATTGAAATCCAAGGTTTTCAACATGGGGTGTAATGACATGATGTTGGCCTTAGATTTGACTTTGATTGAAGAACACCGAGATCGTGCTCTTGTGTGCATGGCGCGATATCAGCAGCAGTTCGCCAAGTCGTATAACCAGTGCGTGCAGTTGCATCGTTATGCACTTGGAGAACTGGTCCTCAAGAAAGTGCTTCTTATTACTAAGAATCTGGCAAACGGTAAATTAGGCCCCAATTGGGACGGTCCTTACCAGATTGATTCAATTGCCAGAACGGGGGCGTATCAGCTTTTAGACATGGCTGGTAGAGGTACCACGCCCCTGAAATTCAACCTACTTGCGTAAATTTTATCATTAAGCCAACTTGTACGACATGCTAGTTCATTTTTTATTTTTGCTGCTATATAAATATGTACGCATCTACGTATCTCGCAATGCAATATGCCTTTTTTACAACCGTCTCGTTAAAAATGGTTAAATGATGAATAAGCCTCCGAATTCGGAGCACTCTTCGTAGATATCATGATTGACCATCAATAAGACTCCGGATTTGGAGCGCCCTTCGTGGATATTATGATTGGCCATAAATAAAATTCCAGATTCGGAGTGCCCTTCGTGCATATTTACGTTTGGGTCGAATAAGCCTCTGAATTCGGAGCGCCCTTCGTGGATATCATGATTGGCCATAAATAAGACTCCGGATTTGGAGTGCCCTTTGTACATGCTTACGTTTGGGCCAAATAAGCCTCCGAATTCGAGTGCCCTTTGTGGATATCACGATTGACCATAAATAAGACTTCAGATTTGGAGCGCCCTTCGTATATGTTCAAGATTTGGCCGAACAAGCCTTCGAATTTGGAGCGCCCTTCTTAGATATCACGATTGACCATAAATAAGACTTCAGATTCGGAGTGCCCTTCGTGCATGTTCACATTTGGGCCAAATAAGCCTCCGAATTCGAAGCACCCTTTGTGGATATTACGATTGGCCATAAATAAGACTTCGGATTCGGAGCGCCCTTTGTGCATGTTCCCGTTTGGCTCAAATAATCCTCTGAATTCGAAGCACCCATCATGGATGTCACGATTGGCCATAAATAAGACTTCGAAATCAGAGCGCCCTTCATGTATGTTCACATTTGGGCTGAATAAGCCTTTGAATTCTGAACGTCCTTCGTGGATGTCACGATTTGCCATAAAAATGCCTCCGAATTCGGAGCGCCCTTTGTGTATGTTCACGTTTTGGCCGAATAAGCTTCCGAATTAAGAGCGCCTTTCATGGACATCACGATTGGTTGAATAAGTCTTAACCTAAATAGAGCAATCAATTTACGAGAGCACACAGTTCAAAAGATACAAACTAAGAACAATAAAATAGCGTTGTACCACAAAAATGCAATGATTGATAGGACGCAAGAACAATGAATTTCAACTAATAAGATTTCCTTTTGTCAATACATGAGTCCAACTAGATTGAAAAGTGCAATACATGGTCTTTCATTATTTAGGCTATCTCTGGTTCAGCACCTTCCTTTTCGTTGTCCGTCTTTTCGGAATCAAAAGCCTCAAAGGGAAACTTGTAATCTTTGTATAATGGAGACGCCAAGTTGACGGTCGTGGCTTGTAAAACCTGAACCCATCTGTGCTTAAAGCCGCGGTTCTCACATCAACAAATGTCTTTTGCCAACTTTTCCTTAGTCTTTTGAATGTCGATTTTTCGGCCGTCAAAAAAACCTTCTTCATAGGCCTGCCTTCTTATCGCCTCTTTGGCGAACATGTTTGCCGTTTCCCTATCGACCATAGCATGATCCAGTAGGTGCTGGTTAACTCTGTCTGTAACAACCAAGTTTGTAGCACACGCCGACTGAGTCTCAGCTGCCTTGGCCTTTTTTAGCTCACTCTCTACCCTCTCTGCGCGGCGCCCCAAATCCCGAATACGCCCGTCATTTTGTTCGATCTCTCTTTTCACCGTGTGCAGGCTCATGCCGACTTCATACTAGCTGTAAAGTCCTCGGATCGCCCCATGTACACCTTTTCTAAAAACCTTATAATCACCCCAGCCGATAAGCAACTACTGCACTTCATGTGGGAATATTTGCCGCGTGAATTTCATCGCCATGTTAGGATCACGAACTATTGAGTCCATTTCGGTCATCGATTTGTTCCCTATAAAGACTGAAAAGCTCAATGGGCACGGCGACTTGCTCGGTTCACTTCGCGCAGCGGTATGCCCACTCATAGTCTTTGAGCCCCCACGTTGCTATGCCTTATTTTCGGGGGACTTCGCTACTTCACCTTTCTGGGGGACCTACTTCGACGTCTGGGTGACCGACGTCTCTATCTCTCATTCGCTGTTATATTTTCCACTCTCTGAACTTCGCCCCTAGCAGTGCGATGCATTTTAGCGTCCAGCTCCGCTAAGCTCCTTTATTCTCCTTTATTGTTGAAAAATAATCTGTGAGACATATATGGTCCTGCTCACGACCACCGTCCACACTCAAGTTTCTGCTCGTTCTTAGCTTATTGACTATCACTTTCGTCGTCTGTGCCAGATCTGTTTCACGATGCCGGGACCTCTTAAATACTAGGTACCTCGTTCATTAATTATGGATACACCATTTTCGATGCGCCCCACAGCTAACCCTGCGTCGGTACGGTGTCCACCCCACTTGGCTAGACGAGCTTAGCATTGGGTCACATGTTTTAGTCAGCTCAGTCACGATATGTCCAAATGGGGCAAAGACAGATATATGAATCTTTTTGGCAATTCATGTAGCCAAATTACGCTACACTGCCCTATTTGGCCAGACGAGCTCAGCATTAGGCCATATGTTTTAGTAAGCTCTGGCACGACATGCCCAAATGGGACAAGGGCAGATATATGGATCTTTTCGACAATTCTTATTTTTGAATTACTCTACACTGCCCCACTTAGCCAGATGAGCTCAGCATTGGGCCATATGTTTTAGTCATTAGCACAACATGTCCAAATGGGACAAGAATAGATATATGAATCTTTTCAGCAATTCATGTTAAAGCCGAATTATGCTACACTACTCCACTTAGCAAGTCGAGCTCAGCATTGGGCCACATGTTTTAGTCGGCTCTAACACAACATATCCAAATGGGGTAGGGGCAGATATATGAATCTTTTTGGCAATTCATGTAGCTGAATTACGTTACACTGCCCCACTTGGCTAGACGAGCTTAGCATTGGGCCATATGTTTTAGTCGGCTCGGGCACGACGTGTCCAAATGGAGCAATGATAGATTTAGTGCCGAATTATGCTACATTGTCCTACTTAGCCACTAATTTTCATTAGCAAATACAGAACAAAAACAAACAGGTTATTTTCATTGATAAACTGTGTACAAACAATCGTCACTTTATCCATGAAAATTGCCCTACAAATAACCTCTAAACAAAATGAGCAAAACCTACAAAAACTATATACATATGATACCTAACATGAAGCAAAATTACACTAACACAATCTTCATTCTTCAGGGTCAGACTCCAACGGCTTAACCTCTAGCTGCTCATATGGAATCGGCTACTCCAATGTCACATTGGAGGCTGTCAAGGCTTTAAGCCAGTTGTGTTTAAAGCCTTGGTTCTCAAATTTCAATACCTCCTCCACGTACTTCTCCAAGCCTTGGAAATCTCTAACTCAGCGAGTTCTTTCGTCTTCTTTGATTATTCCAAATCGGCCTCTAGTTTTTCAATCGCTTCTTTGGCCAACTTCAGTGCACCGACACTCATATTCGTCTTTTTCTCGGCGACCACCTAGATCGCTTGCTCCTCTTCTGTCTTTTTGGCCTTGGATTCGGCTCTAAGAGACGTTATCGCCAACTCGGGTAGCGCCTTTTTAGCTTTATCCTTTTCGGTTTCAATCTCGGCTTTAAGTACACCAATTTGCTCAATGGCATCATAGTGACAACGGTCGATTTTTGCGATTCTGCCCGCCTCCTAAAAGAAGACAAGGGCAAGTTAGTCGGCATATAAAAGAGAATGGAAGTAAGAATTTCCTAGTTACGTACCAATATTGCTAACTGCACAGCCAATGCTATTGAAATGACGTCCGATTCTGCATGGAACGCAACCTTGTCCATCAACAAGGAAATCGCCAAAGCTACACTTAGGGCCATGACGAGATCTTTCATAGTCGACGCATTGGTAGAAACCGACGCATTCTCCATCCTAGGTTGGATGATAAACGGCGCCGCCGAGTCTTGGAACAACTCTTCTATTCAAGGCCTTTTATCGGTTAACTTTTCGGAAGACTCAACCTCTATCTCGACGAGGCGTTTCTCTCCCCTTTGTTCAGCACCTAAATCACCCGATTATTGTTCAACGATCGAGTCGGCTGCAACAATTTCTCGCTCTGTTTCCTCAACAGGAACAGATGGCGGAGGTACAGATCTAGTGGTTTCGACCCTCTTTCGGGCTGCCATCTTTTCAGCATTTTTCCTTCTAGCCATTTGTGCGAGCGATTCTCCAGCCATGTTCTTAGGATCTGTGTCGGGTAAGTCTCCCAGATCGGTGAAAATGTCGTTTTCTAAAGAAGATGTTTCAATTTGGCCTAAGGTGGATGGGACGTCAAAGCCGACTTCTTTAAAGGCCAAATTAAGAGTTGTGTCAACTTCCTTCCCCAAGTGACCCTCAGACCCATCTAAGTTGGATTGACTCGGCTGTTCAGCGACCCGATCGTCGACTTCACCGCCTTGGTCTACTGCGATACTACCCAACATATTCAAATTTTTCGGTTGCTAATCACATCCCAATTCCAAGGGGCGAACATCATCTCACGACACTCATGGGTGGCCCGCCCTTGTTTTTGAAGGTTTGGACGGCCGAAGAATTTAAGTGCAGTCTTGACTTGCTCAAGCACAGCGCTGTCGGCCGAAGTGAGTGCTTTTTTTAGATCATTACCTACACAAACAAAAAGATAATTACATGGAATCGAAGCCGAATAAACCTACAGAAATGCACAAACAAGAGAAATGGGTCTGTACGGCCACCTGGCTCACCTTTCTGTCTAGGCACAGGGTCCAAGCAATCTTCGCCTTCGCTGAATTCCCAGTTACCTTGGACAACGACCATGGCGTCGTCGACACGCTTATCAAAACTGGCAAGCATAGTCACCAAATAGTGATCTGTGTCTTTAGCCTTGAGAAAGTAGCGTCCCTGTCAACCGGAAGATTTCGCCAAGGCATAACAGTGCCAAATAGCAGGGATTCCTAGGTTAAGTCTAAATCTGCGATTTAATTCTATTACGCCCATTATAATTCGGTAAAAATTTGCGTTCGGTTGTGAAGGGAGTAGACCCCAATAGCAAAGAACGGCCCTAAAAAATGGATGAAAGGAAAAACAGACTCCACTCTAGTGATTGACAGGAGGGGAAAGATGATTATACTCGTATAAGTTCTCTTCATGTCAATTACACTGTCCGCTATGAGTGACAAATGAACATCATTTGGAATTGAGAAATGACGATGAAAGGCAGAAATACAGTCCGCAGAAAGGAGAACTTTCAAGTGTTTCACCATTCAAAACAGAATAGAAAATATGCTAACGAAAAACGAACAAGAAAATGGGAGCTAGAATGAGGAAAAAATACAAAGAGGAGAAAAACTTACAGGTCAGGGAGAGAAAGACAATGGGGAGCAGGCAAAAATCATAGAGGTTTTGGAGAAGGAATGATACTGTGAGATAACCTAAGACCCTGCACATTTAAAAAATATTCGAAGGGACAACGCGGTTTCAAATTACATTAAATGAGCAACGCGTACGAAGGGGCGGGAAATTATAATAATTTCTAAATCATGTTCATTCTGACGCTTCAGTATTAGAAGAAGTGCGAGCGCTATATTTTTGACTTTCGATACGCAAAACCAAACATGTCGACTAAACTAGTATTAGTCGAATGTTTGGAGGACAATTGTGGAAGCCAAATTTAATCAATGAGGAAAAAAGGCCGAGCAGTCCAGTTAGGACATTGGGCCGAAAACAATTCGGCCCTACCTAGAGGCTCGTGAAGTCGAGCATATGAATCGGCCATATAAGGAGCCGAACAGGAGCCGACACACAACTGGAAGGCCGACTAGATAATTATATGCAAGGTCAAGAGTGGGCCCGACCTTGGGCCTAGGTGTAATATAAAAAGGGAGGAACGTCAGCCAAAGACAAGTATGAAAAAAAGGATAACTTGTGATAAAAGTAAGATTTGAGAGAATACTGATTGGCTCGTCGGAGTGCTAATTCCGGCAACCTAAACCGGAGTGTTCGTTTCTTTTTTAGATAGCAACCAGAGGATCAAGAGTGTTTACTTGGATAAAAGTGTATTTCCAAAACACCTTCTCCACAGAGACCAACGTAATATTTGACCAAAAATGTAAGGAATTAACCGTCATGATTTCATGTGTAGAAGTCAAAATGAGATTTGATACAAGCATAGAGGTGCAAAGTATAATTTACCCTAAAAAAAATTTGTACGTGCAATATGAGAGAAACTATAGGTAAGAAACCCACAACGCCGTCATGCCTTCAAAATACAATTTTCGAATTGAGTACTGACATACGAACAAAAAAAAACATATAGAATGATACTGCAGAACAAAAAAAGCAGAGTTGTGAGCATATCACTATCAAACAAAAAAATCATATCAAACTGCTTCTTACTGGCATTAATGGCACTGAAACTTCATTATGGTAAATGACTTTGTATAAAATTTCTGGAAGAAAAGCATTTTCTTTTCCAGGTGTGGTGGTTCAAATTTTACATTCAACAGATTGAAATAGGGTCAAAGTTTGCTTGTATGTTTACTGAACAACAAATGCCGACCTTCAGGCACAACCTTCCCGGTTGCTTTATTTCTTATAAGAATAATCGTTCTGGAACAACCTCCTGTTTGACCTAAAACTCTTGAGGTAATCTCCAACTCATCCTGCCAACGCAATACCCAAGAGATGTAAGATGCGACAGACTTAGAAATGCATAAAACCAAATCTTTGGCCATCAAATTATTCAAACAGGCTGATACTTTGTGCTAAAATGATGTCAATTTTGAATCAAATGCAGTAATGAAATAAATGGTCTACACAGCCACATTACATATTATCATATATGCTAATTAATATATATAGAAACATCTTTTACTGGAATTTTTTTGCGAACTTTTAAGTTATAATCCAATAGGTAGTCTGAAAAGGTCAAGCTAGCAGTAGCAACAAAAATTCTGGACAGAATGATATCCTTTTGTCTCCTAAATTATTACAATAGTAAGGATTTTTTTTGATCAATCGTTAAAAAATTATTTACAAATATCAATAGAATTATATCAAACTTGACAATAAAGTATTGGATTTTAATACTTATTTACTTTTTTTACACCTTATTTCTTACTTTACACCTTTTACCTTTTTTTTTTTTACACCTTTTTATTACCTTTTTTGTTGTAGCAAGTGGTGTGTAAACTCAACTTCACACCTTACCTTACATTTACACCTTACACCTTTACCTTTTACTTACACCTTTTGTGTGTTTGTATAGTGTGCACCTGCAACCCACTTTTTTTTTTTTGCACACACTAGAAAAACTCCTAAAGTATTTAAGAAAGTCTAACAACACATAACATCAGCAAGCCCACCACCAATAAACACCCCCCCTCCCCAAAAAAAAAAAAAATGTAGAAGAAATAAAGAACTCAATAAATAAATAAAAAAATAAAAATCAAGAACCCAAGACCTCTCAATTGAGACTATGAGTGGTCAACTGAACTATTACAAATGGTTTAATAAATATGATTTTCACCTATCTATCCTATATTTTGGTGGGAAGTTAGATTCAGTTTTTGACTTTTTGACTATGGTAATCTTAATTAAAAAAATTATTTGAATTGATTTTTTTAACTTTTGTGACAAAAAAAAGAAATAATAATAGTTTGAATGTGACATTTTATCTTATTAACCTTTTAATATATTTTATTTTTATGACTAATTTAGTCCAAAAAAATCCAAAAAGCCCCCATCGCAAACGACACCTTTTATCTCTACCACCTTCCTCAAATGGAATAATAAAAATTTGTGATGATGGAATGCAATTAAGGATTCATATAGAATGTGGGTTGATTTTTTGATTATTTTAATTTGGGATTAAAAAATCTGATTTAGGATAAGATTTTTGATTTTTTTAATTTTTGTGAGAGAAAAAATAAAATGATTATAAATTGTATGTGACATTTGATTAAATAATCTATTTTATCTCATATGACTATTTTAGCCCAAATGGACATCCAAGTTGAGCTTAAATGACATAATTTCATTGGGTAAAAGTGGGCAATAAATAATTAACAATTGTCTATGTTTGGGAAGAAGGTTTTGTGGTTTTTTTTGCTAAAATAACCACAAAAAACAAAATAAGCTTTTTAGTTTAATAAGACAAAATATCACATCCAACTTATAATCATTACATTTTTTCTTTCACAAAAAAACTAAAAAAATCCAAAAAAGCCAAAAACCTTTCCTAAACCAGGCTTTTTAGCCCCAGGCTAAAATAACCAAAAAAGATAAAAAGTCAAAAAGCCAACCCACTTTTCAAACGAAGCCAAAATGTCATCAATCATACCAAAGCATAGAATGGCCAAATACAGACTTACATTGAGCTTTGCAGTAGAAAGGAAAGAGATGGACATGTCAACGGAGACATTTATGGGAAGACCCTCGACATAGATCACAGTACCACCCAGTTCATCAACCAGATTCACAATAGCTCTCGGAGCCAAATTCCCAGTTCTATCTTCGGTTCAAAACAACCTAATCATCAAAAACCCAATTTTGGTGATAATTACAAATAAAACACCAGAAAGTATAAATAAAAAAAATTACAATAATTATTGAAAGGGCTGAGGCGCGGGAAATTCGCTTTCTTTAAGGAGATTCAAGCCCTCTGCGGTTAGGCAAAGTCTCACACCGGTGCAGCAGAAAAAATCTTGACTTGTCCCCCCAGGATACAACAGCCTGACTAAGTCGTATGGTTCACCAATACTGCACAATTGGTTGAACCTAAAGCTTTATTACGTACACCCTTTTTTATTTGCTTGATAATCTCACACAAAACATAATTAAGCAACGAAAACTTCTTCTCCCTTCCAAGATAAGAAGTTAGATCAATTTATGGAAGATGAAACTTGGTAGGCAAGTGTCTTGGAGAAGAAGACACTTAGTGGATAAGTTTCTAGAGACTTGGTGGGTAAGAATAAGAAAGGAAATTGGTGGGCAATTTCTTTGGAAGACTTGGAGACTTGACTTGACTTGGTGACTTGAAGAGAAAGAAAATGAAAACTTAAAGGGAAAGAAAAGAAAATCAAACCTATAACACATTATAATATTAAAATATTTGCTAACATTCCCCCATCTATTTTAATATTATAGGTAACAAAAAAATGAGATTCTTAGGCAAATAAGGATATTATGCATCATGGTAGGTGTGCTCTGCATTGATCCTCTATTAGTGAAACAATAATATCTACTCCAGAGCCAATAGTATGCTCAGCATTGAACTATGACTACTTAAGGAAAATAAATAATTATTGCACACACATAATATTCCAGGTGTTCACATAAGCTTTAAGAGCCAGCATATCACGGCCTTGTGCGATCCCAGGATTCATGAATGTGTTTGAGAATTAGCCCAAATCTCATAGGTAACAACCCCACTACCACACTCACATAAGTGAATTCTGTCAAGGGTGCTCCCGTGACTATGACACCCCACTCAATAAGAGCTACAAAAATTCATTAAGAGTTTTTTAATAACTCAACCTCTACAACGTTACAAGATAAATGCACTTATATCATAGGGATGGGTAAAAAGTAATTTAGTGCATTTCTTACGGCCATCATATGATCGTTTTTCTCATTGAACCCAGTTACAGGATCTCCGATCCTTGGATTAGTATCTTTATACATGGCTCCTGCTATATTCAATGGGCTTCAACCCTATCCCCCTCGATGTATTCCAGACTCTATCTCTTGCTAAGGCCTTAGTTAATGGATCTGCAAGATTATCACCAGATTTAATATAATCCACATTTATGATGCCATTATTCATATAAGATCTCACAGTACTGTATTTTCTTCTAATAGGTCTGGATTTACCGTTATAATAACGGTTATTAACTTGACCAATTGCTACGGTGCTATCACAATGAATCAATATAGGTGGAATCGGTTTTTCCTAACAAGAGATTTCATTTAACAAATCTCATAACCAATTTGCTTCTTCACTGGCTGTAGCTAAAGCAATAAGTTCAGCCTCTATCGTTGAATTAGCAATAATGATTTGTTTTTTTGATTTCCAACTTATAGCACCACCTCCCAAGGTAAATAAGTAACCAATGGTTGATAATGAATCACTTGACAAGGTATTCCAATCGGCATCACTATAACTTTCAAGTACTGTAGGATACTTATTATAAAAAAAGTCATATTTTATGATACCAGATAAATATTTCATAATACGCTCAATGGCTAGCCAGTGATCACTGCCAGGCTTGCTAGTAAACCTGCTAAGTACTCCAACTGCATAGGCAATGTCAGGTCTAGTACAGTCAATCGCATAGCGCAAGCTACCAATCATACTAGCATATTCCTTTTGATTAATTACATCCTCATCATTTTCAATAGGAAATAAACGCACATTAGGATCGAAAGGAGTAAGAACATACTTGCACTTATAAAAATTATATTTTCTCAACATTATGCGACTGATTAATAAATATATCATCACAGGTTTTGGTAATTTTCATTCCCAAAATATAATTAGTCTCACCAAGATATTTCATATCAAAATGGCTACTAAGCATATTTTTAGTTTCCACGATGATATGCAAATTAGAGTCAAATATAAGTAAATCATCCACATAGAGGCTAATAATGACATGTGAATTTTCTTCAGATTTATAGTAGATGCATTTATCACATTCATTCGTTTTATAGCCATTCTCTATCATGCATGAATCAAATTTCTCATGCCACTGTTTAGGGGTTTGTTTTAAGCCATATAGGGATTTAACTAATTTGCACACTTTGCTTTCTTGACCGGGTTCCACAAAACCCTCACGTTGATCCATGTAGATTTCTTCACCTAGGTCTCCATTTAAAAAAGCTGTTTTAACATCCATTTGATGAATCTTTAGATCATGAATTGCAGCCACTGCAATTAATAATTTAATGGATGTAACTCTAGTAACCGGAGAAAATGTATCAAAAAAGTCAAGATTTGCTTGTTGTTTAAAACCTTTTGCAACAAGCCTTGCTTTATATTTATCAATAGTTTCATTCGATTTAAGTTTTTTTCTCAAAACCTATTTGCAGCCAATAGTTTTACAACCTGGTCATAAATCTACTATTACCCAAGTTTTATTGGATAATAATGATTTCATCTCATCATTTACAGCCTTGTTCCAAAAAACAGAGTCAGGAGATGCCAAAGCTTCTTATAAAGTTAATGGAGTTTCCTCCACATTGAAAACATAATAATCAGGGCCAAAATCTTTTTCTAATCTGGCTCTTTTACTCCTTCTAGGTTCAAAAACTACAGTATCTTGGTTTTGTAAAAGAGGAATAGAGGAACCGGTTTTAGATAAAATATTTTCTTGATAATTTTGATCCCCACCATTTTTATATTTAAAAAGAAATTTTTCTTCATGAAAAATTGCATCACCTAATTCAAAAATTATTTTATTTTCAATATCAAAAAATCTATAGGCTGTACTATTTGTTGCATATTCAAGAAAAGCACAAGTGGTAGCTTTCACACCTAATTTAGGTCTTTTAGGGTTCACAAGTCTAACAAAAGCTAGACAACCCCAAACCCTCAAATATCTCAAATTTGACTTATGCCATTTCCACAACTCAAAAGGTGTAACTTTAGTTTTTTTATGTGGCACTCTATTCATAACATAACATGTAGTTAAAATTGCTTCGCCCCACAAATTTGAAGGAGCATTTGCTTCAATTAGCATAGCATTTGTTAAATCTGTTAAAGTTGTATTTTTCCTTTCTGTTACACCATTAGATGCAGGTGAATATGGTAGAGTAGTTTCATGGATTATTCCCAAAGACTGAGCAAACGAGTTGAATTCAAAAGATTCATACTCCCGGCCTTTATCACTTCTATATCTTTTAATCTTTTTACCGAATTGATTTTCGACTTCAAGAAGGAATTCTTTAAACTTTTCAAAAGCATCACTTTTATTTTTCAACAAGCATACAAAAGTGTATTTTGAAAAATCATCAATAAAAGTGATAAAATATCTATTTTCACCACGTGTTAAAATTCCTTCAAATTCATATAAATCAATGTGAATTAATTCTAACAATTCAGTATTTCTCACCACACTTTTATGAGGCCTTTTAGTTATTTTTGCTTGACTGCAAACTTCACATTTCTCAAACTTGTTTGTTAGTCTAGGAATTAATCATAAACTACTCATGACTCCCACATATCGGCTATTAATATGACACGACGAGCATGCCAAAAATTCATAGAAGACAACATGTGAACAAAAACATGTGCTTTCTTATTTTCAACATTTAATTTAAACATTCCATTATAGGCATACCCTTTCCCCACAAATATGCCTTTTTTAGTGATTACATATTGGTCAAATTCAATAGTTTGCTTGAAACCAACTTTGTTGAGCAAATAACTCGACATCAAATTTTTTTCTCATAGACGGTGTGTACAACACATATTTCAAAACAAGCACATGTCCAGAGGTAAAATTCAGCTCAACATCCCCACACCCGAGCACCTTGGTTAAATTGGAGTCACCAAGCATAACAGTCCTCTCCTCATTAAAATGAGTGAAATCTTTGAACCAATCTTTATCATAGCAAACATGCCTATTGGCACCAGAGTCTGCCCACCACCCTTCGATAGATTGAACCATAAAAATATCTGTAATCATAGCCACAAATGGTTTCTCGATAACATTAGCTTATGGTCGAGACTGTTGTTTTCGAAATTTGCAAGTTCGAGCAATATGCCCACTTTTGCCACACACAAAACATGTCGCATTTGTCATATCTTGTGAAGGGGGTTCTTGGTTCCATTTCTTTTGCCTCGTGTAATTTTTATTTTGTGGCCGTCCAACATTTTTCCAATTTTTCTTAACTGGCTTCAAGTGACTATTTTTATGAAATTGACCTTTAGGTAAAGTATTTCCAGAAGTTAAATTTACCTTTGTAGTGGAATGTTCTTGTGTCATAAGTGTATCTTGTCCTCGTACTTCCTTCTCCACCCGAATCCGTGTGATTAGAGTCTCCAATGACGTCTTTTTTTGCTTGTGACGCATTGACTTCTGGAACTCCCTTCAAGATTATGGTAGTTTGTCAACAATACCTGCTACAACAAAATTGTCTCCAATTTTGATGTCTTCGGATCTAACTTCAGCCATTAATATTTGAAAATCTTGAACTTACTCCACCACTGATTTTCCATCTATCATTTGATAGCGGAAAAAACGGCTTGCAACATATTTTTTAGCGCTTGCCTCTTCAGTGTCATATTTATAAAATTAACCTCATTTTTTTTTTTTTCTTTTGTCACTAAAAAAAATACAAAAATTTACATCAAATTGTAAAAAAAAAATATTATTATTATTATATAAATAAAAATGAAATATATATAAAATATAAGAGATAATAAAAATAAATAAATAAAAATTAGATTCTTATCTAAAAAAATCTCACCACCTAAATTATCATAATAAACCATCAATACCATTCACTAAATACAAATACCTCAAAAATACGAAATACACTAAAATAGCCTAAAAAAATAATTACAAGTTTTTTTATTATGACAAATCAATCAAACGATGATAAAATAATCAATTTATCATATTGCACAACAAATCAACTATAATTTATATAAATTCATTTATTCACCCACTTCAGACAACATGATTTTTACCACAATAATCAAGTAGATTACAAATTGAGGATAATTTAAAATAAAAAAATTTATTTATTTATTATAATAAATAAAAAAAAAAATGATAGATATAAAAGGAATGAGATATATAAAAAAATAAAAAAAAAAAATATTTCTTCTTAAAAAAATCTCACCACTAAATTATCATAATAAACCATCAATACCATTCACTAAATACTAATACCTCAAAAATACGGGGTGTCACATATTTATTATTTATACTCATCTGTATTGTATTTCTCGATTTTTTCAAGATGAGTAGCATACTCCTCGTCGGTCATCTCTTCAGTTGGGACTTTGTTTGGATTTTTTTCGGTCAGGATATAGGCCACCTTGAGGAGACTGAGGTAGAAAAGCACCTTGCCTTTCTATCTCTTGAAATGGGCTCCTTTGAACCGGAAGGGCTTGTTGAGATTGTTGGTATTCTCGTTTGGCTTCTTCAATACTGGCTCCATGAATTTTACTGTTTGAATCTCCTTAAAATTGTTGGGGATAATTATAAATAAAACACCAGAAAGTATAAATAAAAAAAAATTACAATAATTATTGATAGGGCTGAGGTGCGAGAAATTCGCTTTCTTTAAGGAGATTCAAGCCCTCTGCGATTAGACAAAGCCTCACACCAGTGCAGCAGAAAAAACTTTGACTTGTCCCTTCCAGGATATAATAGCCCGACTAAGTTGTATGGTTCACCAATACTGCACAATTGGTTGAACCCAAAACTTTATCACATATACCCTTTTTTGTTTGCCTGATAATCTCACACAAAACATAATAAAGCAACAAAAACTTTTTCTCCCTTCCAAGATAAGAAGTTAGATCAATTTATAGAAGATGAAACTTGGTAGGCAAGTGTCTTGGAGAAGAAGACACTTAGTGGATAAGTTTCTTGGAGACTTGGTGGATAAGAATAGGAAGCAATTTCCTTGGAAGACTTGGAGACTTGACTTGACTTGGAGATTTGAAGAGAAAGAAAATGAAAATTTGGAGGGAAAGAAAAGAAAATCAAAACTATAACACATTATAATATTAAAATATCTGCGAACACCCAACAAAACCCACACTTGGATTTGAGGCAAATCAAAATCAAGATTGAGAGATAGATGAGGAGATTCTTATAGTGAAACGAGGAGGGACCTTGAAGGAACAAACAACAAACCTAGGATCGATTCGGTCGATTTTGATACCGTTGAGTATAAAATCTTGGAAGAAGCTGCGCTCGATGCCGGGTCGGTGAGTCGGAACGGTGACTCGGGAGACTATCTCAAAGTCTTCATCGCTCACCTTCAAATACTCCTGCGCCTTCTCCATTTTTGGCTTTCTCGAGCTCCTCCTCCCTCCTTTGTACTCGCTAAGTGGTTTTTCCATTTTGAGGAAGATGTTAAAGAAAGTTTTCTTCTTTTTTTTTTTGTAATTAAAAATAAAAATGAATTATTATTATTATTAAATTTTTAACAAACAAGTTTTATAATCTTTTGGATTATTTGGGGCTAAAAAATTAATTTTTAATAACATTCCAAACAATACCTAAATAAGGGTTAATTTCAGTTTTATTCCCAAAATTATCACCTTTTTTTTTTTTTTTCTGATTTTATCTTATCAGTTCTGTTTATTTCAGTTCATGTTGTCTAATTGGATATAATTGTACAAATTTGCTGTATGGTTAAATTGTTCAATAATTTACAACTATTAATTTGTACAATTTCCAACTAGATTAGATAAACTAAAATAAAAAATAATGATAATTTAAAATATAAATGTGAAATTAATCAAATCGGTGGTGAACCGACTCGGGCTCTTTCTCAGCCACGGCTAGATGTTCTCTGGCTTTTCAAAACACAGCTGGTTTGGTTTGGAATTTTAGGATTTATTTTTTGAAAGTTTGAAATTTTTTATTATTTTTTATATTTTTACTAAATTTTTTAATATTTTAAGTAACTATTTTTAATTTTTAGATACATTTAACATAAATACACTTAAAAAATATAATATTTGTGAATTTTTTTGAAATTTTTTTTATTAAATACCAAAAATATAAAAAAAAATACGATAATGCAATATATTTTTTTTTGTATTTATTGATATTTCAAAATATTTTGTTACAAATATTTTACTTTTTAGATACATCTAAATAAAATACATCTAAAAAAATAAAAAATTTGCTTAAATTTTTTAAAATATTCATTAAAAACAAAAAAAAAACACAAAAAATAAAAAATAAAAAATAATTAAAAAAAAAATTAAATGCAGAAAATTAAAACCAAACAAACTGATTATTATTATTATTATTTTTAATCAACTAGAACATTACTCTTTCCATTTTTTTGCCTTCTCTATCAAATCTCTTTCTCTCTCTCTCTCTCTCCCTCTCAACAAAGATCAGATGGAAGTATTTGTCTGGTTTATTCAATTTGGGTTATTTTCAATGAAAAATGATTTGTAACTCGAAATAAGTGAGTTCGAATGCCCCAAATACACCTCTCTATCAGTTTCCTCCTCCTCTCTCTCTCTATCTATGTTTCCTCTCCTCTCTTCTCTCACCTCTATCTCTGTTTCATTCAACTGTACTCATACATACATGAATAGAATGCAAAAAGTGAAATTGCGACTAGAAAGCAATGGAAATAAGAAGAAGCTTAAGAACTGAAAAGAAATTGGGACCTGCGTAGCTCTTGGAGATATTGACGGTGCCCTTGAAAGAGTTTCCGAGGACACCGATGACGCACTTGCGAGTGTCTTTGGTGACTCAGTTGTAGTTGTCGACGATATTGAGAAGAACCAGAGGGTGCACTCCTGGTTTTGATTTTAGATTTTAATTTTGATTTTGTTAAACTATGGGTTTGGTTTTTGATTTGGTTCTGATTTTAGACTTTGATTTTGATTTCGATTTTGTTAAACTGTGGGTTTGGTTTTGGATTTGGTTTCGATTTTAGATTTGACTAGCATATTACCCGTGCTATGCACGGGTTGTGTTTCACCACTTTGTCTTTCTTTTTCTTTTTTTTAAATGTCTTCGTTTTTTTTTTATATATATTATATCAAAATTTAATATTTTGATAATAATCATATGTGTTGGACTTTTCAAGGAATTTATCTGTGTTGGATTTTTCAAGGAATTTTTTTTATACTTGTTCTTAATGCATTAAAGTATTATTATAAGGGATAATAATCATATGTGTTGAACTTTGCAAAGAATTTATATATGTTGAACTTTTTAAGGAATTTTTTTTATACTTGTTCTTAATGCAGTAAAGTGTTATTACGAGGAACAATAATCATATGTGTTAGACTTTACAATGAATTCATATATGTTGGACTTTTCAGTGAATTTTTTTTATGCTTGTTCTTAATGCATTAAAGTGTTATTACGAGGGACAATAATCATATGTGTTGGACTTTTCAAAGAATTTATATGTATTAGACTTTTCAAGAAATTTTTTATGCTTATTCTTAATGCATTAAAGTGTTATTATGAGGGTAAAGCTTGGGGGTTGGGAGAAGTTAATAAATGCTAAAAAAAAAAAATCAAATAAAAAAAAAAAATAGAGATTGGAATATTTGGTTAAAAAATTGGGGTTAAGAAACCTTTTTTTCTTATATAATACTAGCCTATCACCCGTACTATGCACGTGATAATTATAAATATTTATATTTAATGCATTAAAGTGTTATTATGAGGGTAAGGCTTGGGGGTTGGGAGAAGTTAATAAATGCTAAAAAAAAAAATTCAAATAAAAAAATCAAGAAATTTAGATTGGAATATTGGAACTCCCACAAAGCTTGGGGGTTAGAAATCCTTTTTTCCTCATATAATACTAGCCTATCACCCGTGCTATGCACGTGATAATTATAAATATTTATATTTATTTTAGATTTTTTTTAATATATAAATTATGTTTTTTAAAATTTTTTATAAAAATAATTTAACAATCTTATCACTAATTATTATTTGTATCTATAATTATTTGTAGAAGAGATTTTAAATGCTAATAAGGAGATTTTGACCAAATCAATAAATACAGTCATGTGGAAAGACATATGGATTGAAAGATGTTAATAAATGCTGATCAGGAAATTTTGACCAAATCAATAAATGCTGAGTTTTTTTTTTTTTAAATAAAAAATTTAGAAAATTCATATTGAGATATTGAAATTCTCACAAGCCTTGGGGGTTAAAAACCCCATTTTGCTTAATATATAGTATATAGATACTAGCATATCACTCGTACTATGCACAGAATTGGATTTTTAAAAATTATTTATGATTATGTCAAACATATTTTTAAATTATTAGCATAAAATATACATAATTTTGAAAAAAAAAATATGTTGATGTTTTATAATTGAAGTAATAAAAATAAAAATTTATTCCGTTTGTTCGAAATTCACTAAATAAATGAGATATATTATAACTAAAATCTAAATTATTGTGGGTCTTTTATCAGCATTCTTGCATTATCAACATGATAGTTAGTATTATAATTGATAAACAACACATATATTATGTATTTATAAAATATTATAAACTAAAAATGTTATACTTACATATTATATATATATATATATATATTATCTTGTAAAACGTATAGGCATTTTTTAAATCAATCTATATTTAAAACAAAATTCGCGCACGGTGCACACTCTAGTTGACATAGCATTGTTGGTACAGGTATGATAAATGCATAGGCACAGTCTTGGCATGTCGCAATATAATCTTTAATCATTCTGACTCTATTATCCTATAAAATTTTGAAATTATAACATTGTGTTTGAAAATATAATAATAAGTTATTTATAATAAATTTTACAATTTTTTACCTTTGATATCATATTCTTCAAATATGTTGGTTGGTATCACAAGATAAACTCTATCCGTTTATCTAGAACATCGAGATTTATTGAAGCAGCCTTTGACCACAATGTTAACATTATATTTAATCAAAAAAAAAAAAAAAAACTTGTTAAAAGGAAATATTGTACTTAATAAAAAATTAAAACACTTGTTAAGTTTAAATTATTATTTTACGTAGCAGTTATTTACCTAAAGAAAATTACCTCGTTATAATATCAGTATCATCATGTATGCAGTTTCGACAAACATTGTGACCATAATAATATTCAACTGTTTGATAACAATGTAATTTTTAATAAAATTACCGTGGAAGGCTTGAAAAAGGTGTGTAATTTCCTAATTGTAGTGTATTTTTTTTCTCTTTTTTTTTTTTTTACAATTGTAACCTGTTATTTTTTAATAAAAAATAATATTTGTTTTAGATATTTTTTTAATATATAAATAATTTTTTACAATGTAATTTTTTTCTCTTTTTTTTTTTTTTTTGCAATTGCAACTTGTTATTTTTTAATAAGAATTTATATTTATTTTAGATTTTTTTAATATACAAATTATTTTTTTTAGATTTTTTATAAAATTAATTTAACAATCTGATCATTAACCATAGTGTATGAGAGAAGTTGAAAATAGTTGTTTTAGATATTTTTTTAATATAGAAATTATTTTTTGTAGTGTAATTTTTTTCTCTTTTTTTTTCGCAATTGCAACCTGTTATTTTTTTTAGTGTAATTTTTTTCTCTTTTTTTTCGCAATTGCAACCTGTTATTTTTTAATAATAATTTATATTTGTTTTAGATATTTTTTTTAATATATAAGTTATTTTTTAGATTTTTTATAAAAATAATTTAATAATCTCATCATTAACCATAGTGTATGAGAGGAGTTGAAAATGGTGTGGTAATAAATATGAGAGAAGTTAAAAAGGCTTGTGAGTTTGAAAAAATTAATAAATGTTAAGGTTTTTTTCTTAAATAAAAAAATTATAAAATTAGAATTGAGATATTGGATTTTCTACAAGACTTGTGGGTTAAAAATCTCATTTTTCTTATATATTATATAGATAGATATAGATTTTTGATTTTGATTTTGATTTTGTTAAACTGCTGTGAATATAATTTTGAGAATTGTAATCATGATGAATCTCTTCTTTTTCTTTTTCTTTCTCTAATTTTTTAGTAGGGGGAATGAAGAAGAGAAGGAAGGAACGAAGACCAAAAAAAACAAAAAAAAAAAAGTGTCAAAATGACGTCATTTTGACACTTTGAGCTATTCAGACCAAAAGCCATTCGAGCTACCCAGCAGAATTGATTTTTAATTTACCTTTTGGGACTTCCATTGTGAATATGTACTTTTAGTTTGCTATGTTTTGTTATAAAAATAAAAATTAAAATTAGTTTCATAAAATAAAGAAAAAAAAAGTACAAACCTGTATATTTAATCACAAATATTTACAAAAATACGTGGTGCAATTCTGTTCTGTCTAAAAAACACACCAAATGTTGCCCCACATGAAGATCTCATATTTTTGTAAATATTTTCATAATCTCCAATTGATTGGTAATTTTTCTTAAAATAAACATAAAAGTACATATTTTTTTAATTTCAAAAAATTTATTTCTGCCCTTAAAAAAGTAAAATTATATAAAATTAAAGAATTTTTTTCTTTTTCATTATTTCAATTAACTAAATTTGAATTTTTTTTTTAAAAAAAAAACACAATTTTGAAAACTCAACTAAACAAATCCATTTAAAAGTGTAATTTATATTTTTTTTGCTAGCAGAAAACATGAAACTAACAAGTAGCCGCTAAAGCCTCATTAAGACCCAAAAACATCAAAGAAGCTGGAACCTCACCCATCTAAACCGTCGTGCCATCCAAGTCCACCGCCATCCTAGTAAGACAGTGAGCCACCAAATACCCTTGATGGCGTACATGCTGGATCGACCATACTCTGAACAAATGATGAAGCTCTTGTGTTGCCAGAATACAAAAAGCGTACCTTAGACCCATGAAAGTGTTTTACTTTTATAGTCAGCACTAACCTGATCCCTGTAGAAGCTTAGCTTCTCTTGGACTCTGACCCAATGCTCATCTTGGACTCCCCAATAAATAAAGATAAACTCCTTAAGAGCTTTATCCTTATCCAGGCTGAGGTCCTTCCCCATTTTAAGACCCTTGTCCCTTATCCGTTCATCTCAGATTCCGGTATTTTCGCAAATAACCTCGACCTAGCCGAGATCATATCGGCGTCATGACCAAGACACGTGGCATCTCGGCTGGCACTTCGGTGCCACCTTGGCCATGTGTTGTTATTCAAAAAATATGTTCCCACAACTGCCCCATAGATTCTATTACCTCGGTAACTTGAGGTGATGGAACCTATATTATTTAACCACATAGCACGTCGGCTAAGCTTGCTCTACCTTTTATTACTGAGGTTATCACACATCGGCTTCCATATGATAAAAACTTCAATGTGTTTGCATCAATGCCTTAGAACCAAGAACCAAGTTTTTTCAAGTTCTTTAGCTGAGATTGTACCCCTAGCGGAGGTCTTTGGTTTATTAAATCAAGAATTCCAAGAGTTTCTACACGCGTACGAGCTGTCACGCACAGTAACTCAACCGTTTTCGCCACGCGTCCTTTCCCTATTGAACCGCACCTGATACGCACCATCTAGTCGCGTCGCATTTGCATGCGCCGCCGGGCAAACACATCGTCCTAGGCACACTAATTGCGTTTTTGCCGCATTTCATGCTTTGATAAAAAACACTTCCCTCTCTCTTCGCCGTTTCATTTTCGTATCTTCGTCTTCGCTCAAGTTCTCTCTCTCTACTCTCCTAAATCCTTCATTGTTTCAAGCTCTCAAGCTTTGCAACCACTCCATTCACCTCCTCCGGCGAAGTTTTTGCTGCTTTTCTCTGTTTGCTGCCATCGTTTGACCTCGGCATACTTCACACTAGTTTCATTTTCTTCGATGAGTTACTATTTCCCCTCTCTTTAGTTTCATACTCTGTTGCCTCTCCTTATTTGCCATGGTGAATACATTCATACTCTCTTGTCTTTGTCTGTGTTTCAAATTTCACCCTTCGTATGCTTAAACACGTTCTGTTTCATCTGTTTCTGGGTATACACACACACTCACATGTTGTTCACACTTTTGATGTTCTTGATTTTTGCTTTCTGGGTTTTGAACCAAATACAAATATTTGGTATTCTGCCACTATCTTTGGCTTTGTCTATCTGTATATTTTTTGAAAAATGTTCTTGAATTCTTGTTTGTCTTCTTGAGTCTGAATTATGTTCTCGTTTCTGTTTTCTTTTTGCATTTTGCCAGATTCTTGCCTCTAATTTCCTATTTCCACATAGATTTTAGGCTTGGGTTTTGATAGAAGCCAATATCCCTAGGAAAATTGGAACAAATTTCCCCAGATCTTTTAAAAACTCTTGCCCCAGCATACGTTTAGGTTTTGCCAAGGTCCTTTAAACCTTATCAAACCACTTTCTTCTGAAATCCAACACCTCCCCCACTTAGCCGACGTTATGGGTATGTTCAGGTGGAGGGTAAACACCCCAACTAAGTTAGAATACTTTAGGTAGGAGTTTGTCATCCCTACCGACGTTTATCTTAGGTTGGCTGGGGAGGAAGACTCCATCATGCCCAAAGACGACTCTATGCCCGTCCTAGTGGTAGCCTTCATAGAGTGTGAACTTAGGTTCCCTTTTGACATCTTTTTTCGAGAAGTCCTTCACTATTACAAACTGAACCCAATGTAGTTTGCCATTAACTCTTACCGAGTTATCAATGGTATAATTGCCTTAGCCAAAAAAGAGAACACTAGGGTTACTCTTACCGATATCCAGTATTGTTACACCATGTGCGACCTGAAGTCAGAAAAGGGCTATATCTATTACCTTAAGCTGAGATCTACAGAGTACAAACTTGTCGCCGACCTCACAAACTCCAACAAGGGTGCTGGAGACATTACTTCATCGTCTCGGGCAGCTGGGAGTTCCCACCAAATGATAACCTTCATCTCTATTCCCTAAGTCAAACAGTTTTTAGAGAGGGAGATGGTAAGAGCCAAGTGTCACATTTACTTACTTTCAAGTATTTTTTGATATTTGTATGCTCTAACGTCTGTTTGTTTTATCTTTGCAGTTCTTCCTCAACCACCCATGGACTTCTGCAAATCTTTCTATCCCAACAAGGATTTCAAGAAGTTGTTGGGTTTGCCAGTTGACCAGCAGAAAGCCCTCTGCTGCTCAACTATATCCTGACCTACAAGTCCATTTTGCCCGACGTGCCGAAGAAGAACAAGTCCCCTCCTTCTACTACAACTCCTACTACAACTTCGTCACCTCGGCCAAATCAGGGATCAACCTCTGCCCCAGCAAAATAGCCATCAATCTCTGCTCCACAACTGATTCCACCTTCTCAACGCCAACGCCGACATCGAGCTGCGTTGTTCGCACTAGCAGGCAAGAGTTGTAGCCGAAGACACCGAAGTTTTGAGTCATCGGCTTACGATCCAACCAACTCACCAACTGTACTTCCAGCGATCTGCCTTGGCACTAAAGTTATTGTTGCCATCTCTCCTGACGAAATAGGGGGACAAAAGGCCTTTGCTGAAGACCTTCTTGTTGATATCCCTAATGTCATCTCAGTTCAGTCTTCCCCTTTCTAGTCTCAACCAAAGCCAAAGCCAAAGAGGCTGAAGAAAGCCCAAGCCAAGGCAACGGTGACTCAGATCGACTCTGAGGACACCTTGTGTATCTCCAAAATAGCTAAGGCCGAAAAAAGTGTCTTTGCTACCGAAAAGAGGCCAACAGAGGCTGCTCTCTCCGAATCCACCTGGTCAAAGAAGCCAAGGTCGGAGTCTGCTACAACCTTAGGGTCCCTGAAATCTAGGGGTGAGCATGGTCCGGATTGGACCGGATTGGGGTAAAACCAGGACAAATCCGTTATCTACGGTTCCTGAAAAATTGAAACCAATCCAATCTGTTTAAATCATGGAACCAATCCGAACCAATCCATT
Organism: Camellia lanceoleosa; assembly: GCA_025200525.1. NCBI lineage: Eukaryota > Viridiplantae > Streptophyta > Magnoliopsida > Ericales > Theaceae > Camellia > Camellia lanceoleosa. The sequence goes on along the minus strand of CM045768.1, from coordinate 51,057,809 downwards.
TAAATACGGATTGGATCGGTTTAGGACCATGGATTCACATAATTAAATAACAAAAAAATATATATAATACTTTAAAGTCATAAAAATATAAACATAGCGCTATATTAGTTCCACAATAGTAACATGTTTTTCTATAATAGCGACATACTATTCTAGAATTTAAACAACTAGAAGAAAATTGGTTTCACCATAAGTATTTAGACCATTACAAATTAAAACTAAAAACTAACAAACAAAAGTAATAAAAGAAGATATTATACAGTTTTAGGTTTCAGTTTAGATTTTATATAAAATAAGAGAAGATACTATGGGGGAGGATGTATAATAAAAATATAGACTATTTGTATACGGTCCGGATCAGTTCCAATCCGGAACCATGGGGTTAAATCCGGAACCAATCCGTGGACTACAGATTTTTAATTCTTCAATCCAGAACCGAACCACAGATTTAAAAAACCAATCCAAACCTATCGGATTGGACAGGACTGGATCGGATTACGGATTTCACGGATTTCTTGCTCAGCCCTAGAAATCTGCTGCCCCCTGGGCCCCTCCAATCACCATCGAAGACAAGCCAGTCAGTGTTGGCGACAGCGCGGCTGACATTGAAGTCGGCGTTGCCCTCTCTACTGCCTTGCTCATTTCTAAAGACCTCGAACGCAACGCTGAGGTCAGTGAACATGAAAATTTCGCTCTATAGTTGCAGCACTCCGTACAAGTAAGCCCCTAATACTTGGTACTTTCCAATCTCTGTTTTTTTCATACTTATAGAGTTTTACCAACTTCTGTTTTTTTTTTTTTTTTTTTTTTCCATTTCTTGTAAGCGATCCAGCACGCCCACGCCTTCGCAATGCAAGCCTTCGACATTAAGAAAGAGTTGACCCGTAAGGCCAAGGAGGCTGCTGGCTTGCTCAAGACCATCAATAAGGCGAGGCCAAGATGAAGACGTTGATAGATCAGGCCAAGGAAGCCAAACAGGCCCAAGACGAGGCCGAGAAAAGGGTAGAGGCTGTTGTGCTATTGCTGAGGTCCTCAAGGCCGAAAAGAAAGAGGCCGAAGAAAAATTACCGAAGCCCAAGCCGAGCTCATCATTACCTTGGTCACAAAGGACGCCAAGATCAAAGCGGCTGACGAAAAGGCCTACGCCGATGGGGCAGCCGACGTCCGTGAGGACTACAAGAAGCAAGTAAAAAAGGCATGCAACAAGGGTTATTCTTTTGGCTGGATGGCTGCTTTAAGGGAGTTGACTGTCCCCGAGGATTCACCTCTCTGAGAAGATAGCCGCATTGTCTTGCCATTCCCACCTACTCCAAGCTAGTCCGAGTACGAAGCTGAGTCCAATGAGGAGGCCAAGGCCAAAGAGACCGAAACTGCTGAGGCCAAGTCCCCAACTCTGAATGAGCAGTTTTAGACTTGACTCAGGATGAGGAGGACGAAGTCCAAAAGACCACCTCTGAGGCCGAGGTCGAGACTTCTAACAAGAGCTTGGATGATACACTACGTGAAATCGACGCTGAGATCCAAGTTGAAAAATTTGCCCAGCTGTCTGCCGAGGCTGACACAACGCCAATTGCTAAGGTAAGGCAGACTGTGGAAAATGCATAAACTTTAGTTTTTCCTTCTTTTAGTACTTGCTCTATTTTTTACTTTTGGATAGCTGTAAATCTCTTTCTTTTGAACAATGTTAACTTTGTATTTGGCCGATGTGTCTTTTTTGTATTCTGAACAAGTAATCCTCTGTAAGCCAAAGTTCCTTGTTTCCTTTTGAATGCAAGTCTTCTTTTTTTACTAAGTGTTTAAATGCTTGTCTTCCCTTTACTGTCTTGTATGATTCCATACTTAAATTTTTTTGCATGTCTTTGAAGTACACCTTAACTGTGCAACCTCCTCGGGGTGGAATACCTCGATTATACCGACTAACGGTTTATCTCGGCCTTGGCTTAACACTTGAAAATATTAAAAAATATTTTCACAAGTGTTATTTACAACTTGCCACTTCACTCTTATTTATCAAGACCTCTGTCTTCCATTATCTCAAAGCTGGGCAATCTGGTCATCTCGGCAAGTATGTAGATACTTCTTTCAACATAACATTGGCTTAACTTCAACTTGTAAATTTTTCTTTATTAGACACAACAAGTATTAAAACCAACCTTCTTTTAACATAACCTCGGCTTAATTTCAGCTTGTAAATTTTTTTTTAAAATTTTAACAAGTGTTAAACCAACTTTAGCTTGTAAATTCCAACTCCCAAGCATTGTTCTCCAACTATCTGCCTCCTAATGTGAACTTAAGTTTCACTTGGGTTCTCATTAAGCATGTGGCTTATGACCTCGTCGCCCAATTTTAAACAGAAACTAGCCGAGGTTCTCAACCTTGGTTCCTTTGTTAATCTAACCCAAATGCACTTAGTTTCAATCTATGTCTGACTCTGCCGATATGGCAAGTCCAATTTAGTTCAACTGCATTATATGCGAGTATAATTCAACTCTGCCATATGATGAGTCTAAGTTGTTCATCATGTTTCAATCAGAAACATCGCCAACTTAGTTCAACTCTACTATATGCAAGTATAATTCAACTCTGCTATATAGTAAGTCTAAGTTGTTTATCATGTTTCAATTAGAAACATCGCCAACTTAGTTCAATTGTACTATATGCAAGTATAATTCAACTCTGTCATATAGTAAGTCTAAGTTATTCATCATATTTCAACCAAAAACATCACCAACTAATTCAACTCTATTATATGCAAGTATAATTCAACTCTGCCACATAATAAGTCTAAATTATTCGTCATGTTTCAACCAGAAACATCGCCAACTTAATTCAACTTTATTATATGCAAGTATAATTCAGCTCTGCCATATAATAAGTCTAAGTTATTCGTTATGTTTCAATCAGAAACATTGCCAACTTAGTTCAACTCTATTATATGCAAGTATAATTTAACTCTGCCATATAATAAGTCTAAGTTATTCGTCATGTTTCATTCAAAAACATCGCCAAGTGACTGGTTAATTGTTTTACACAAGTTTGAAATCAAAAATTGAGCTAAAATTTTATTAATTACTTCGGCTAATAACAGAAAACTTAAAAAAAAAAACAAAAGGAAATCTAATGATAGAAAAACTTTAGGTTACAAGTATTCCAAGGTCTTGGCAACTGTTTGCCTTCACTGTCTTCAAGCCGATATGCCCCATTGTCCAGGACCGAAATGATTCTATGAGGTCTCTCCCAATTTGGGCCAAGCTTGCCCTTTCTGGGATCCTTCTTGTTGCCGATGACCTTTCTTAGGACGAGGTCCCCAACTTGAAATTTTTGTAGGTTGACCTTTTTATTGTAAGCCCTAGCAAGCTGCTGCTAGTATGCCCCCAGTTGAATTGCTGCTTTCTCCCTTATTTCTTCTAACATATCCATATCTCGGGCCAAGAATGCCTCATTGGTGCCATTTTCTATTCCCTGGGTTTTGATCCCTAGGATGCCAACCTCCAATGGAATAACTGTTTCTATGCCATAAGCCATGGCAAATGGGGACTTCACAGTTGATCTTCTAGGCGTGGTCCGATATGCCCAGATTGCATTGAGCAACTCATCCACATACTTTTCCTTTGCCGTTTCCAGCCTCTTCTTGATCCCATCCAAGATAACCTTATTGGATGCTTTTGCTTGACCATTACTCTGAAGAAAGCTTGGAGTGGAATAGTAGTTTTTGATTTTGTACTTTGTACAAAAGCTTTTGATCAGTTTGTTGTCAAATTGCGTTCTATTGTCTGCTATTATTGCCCTTGGGATCCCAAACCTGGTGATGATGTTCTTCCATATGAAGCTCTTCACATCAACATCTCGAATCTTTGTGAGGGGTTCAGCTTTAACCCACTTGGTAAAGTAATCTGTTGCCACTAGTAGGAACTTCCTTTGTCCAGTTGCTTGAGGCAGTTGTCCAACAAGGTCTATGCCCCATTGGGCAAGTGACCAAGGGCCGGACACTGGGTTCAGATCTGCTGCTGGTTGGTGTATCAAAGGTGCAAACTTCTGACACTTCTCACACTTTCTAACATAAGCTTCAGCATCTTTCTGCATGTAAGGCCACCAGTACTCCTAAGTGATGGCCCTATGAGCAAGTGACCTGCCCCTAGTGTGGCTTTCACATACTCCTTCATGTATTTCATACAAGAAGTCTTCAACTTGTGAAGGATACACACACCTCAAAAGGGGACCAATAAAAGATCTTCTGTAGAGATGCCCTTCTGCTGTCAGACTGAATCTTGCCGACTTTAGTCTGATCTTGTGTACTTCTTTATGATCATCTGGCAATTTTCCATCTTCAAGGAATACTATTATTGTATCCATCTAGCTTGGTCTCATCTTCTCACACATTGCCTCATGCTTTGTGTTCAGTGGTTCTACACTTGGACCTGACAAGTAGTCAATCATTATTGTCCTTACCTCTCCTAGTTTCATTGCACTAGCCAGGTTGGCTAAGGTATCAGCATGCCTGTTGTCATCTTGGCTAACTTGTTGTAGTCGGTAATTTTGGAACAATGCTATCAGTCTGCCCACCTCCTTTACATTGGCCATCATCCTTTCATCTCGGGCTGCGTATTCACCTGTTGCCTAGTTGACGATAAGCTGGGAGTCACAGAAGACCATTACCTCCTCGGCTTCCATTGCTGTTGCCAACTTTAATCCTGTGATTAGTGCTTTATACTCTACCTCGTTGTTTGAGGCCTTAAACCCCAAATGAATGGATTGTTCCAGCATATGCCCATCCGGTGATACTAGCACTACTCCTGCCCCCACTCCTTGTCGGTTTGAACTTCCGTCAACAAACAGGCGGAAGGAGTCGCCGACATAAACACCGCGGGGCCTGAGTTTCTCTTCTTTCCTCTATTCTACTATCCCCAGCTGGGTTTCTGCGTGTTCACCTGGACATCGCTCAATGGAGCCCGATGTATGATGGCTCCTAGTGTGAACTCGGCCACAAAGTTGGCCAAAACTTGGCCTTTGATTACTGTTCTAGGTCTGAATTCCAGGTCATATTAGCCTAACACCACTGCCCATCTGGCTATCTTGCTTGTCAGGTCTCCTTGTTGCAACAGGGACTTCAAAGGATGCTCAGTTAACACCACAATCTTATGGGCTTGAAAGTAATGATTCAAGTTCTTGGAGACCATTACTAAAGCTAGTGTTAGCTTCTCCAAGGGTAGGTATTTGGTCTCTGCATCTGCTAAGGTCTTATTTACGTAGTAAACTGCCCTCTGTTCTCCTTTTTCTTCCCTGATTACCACTGCACTTACTGTATGCTCTGAAATCACCAAGTATAAGAATAGCTCCTCTCCAGGTACTAGATTTGAGAGAACTGGAGCGATGGTCAAGTATTTCTTCAAGTCAGCCAAGGCGACTTTGCACTCTTCTGTCCATAAGAAGTCTGTGGCTTTCTTTACTAAACTGAAGAAAGGTTTGCATTAGTCAGAACTTTTGCTTATGAATCTATTTAGGGCTGCAGCCCTTCCAGTCAACATCTGCAGTTGTTTTGCTGATGTTGGGCTCTTTAACTCTAAGATGGCTTTGATTTGATCCGGGCTTGCCCTAATGCCCTTTCTGGTGACCAAGTATCTTAGGAACTTCTCTGACCCAACTCCAAATGTGCACTTCGATGCATTGAGTCGGAGCCGAAATGTCCTTAGGATATCAAAGACTATCTTCAGGTCGGTCAGATGATTCTCAGGTTCCTTGGTCTTCACGACCATGTCATCAATGTATACCTCCACTATTTTGCCTATTAGATGTCTGAACATCTTAGTCACCAATCTTTGGTAAGTTGCTCCTGCATTTTTTAACCTAAAAGGTATCACTCTGTAGCAATACAGCCCTTTTAGGGTGATAAATACAGTCTTTTCCTCATCTAGGGGGTACATGGTTATCTGATGGTACCCTCTGGAAGCGTCTAGGAAGCTCATCCTTCCATGCCCTGAAGTGGCATCCACCAATTGGTCAATCTTGGGTAGGGGGAAACTGTCTTTGGGACAAGCCTTGTTCAGGCTGGTAAAGTCCACGCAGACCCTCCACTTCCTATTCTTTTTCTTCACAACAACCGTATTTGATAACCATGTCGGGTAGTTTACTCTCGAATGGCTCCAACCTCCAGAAGTTTACCCACTTCCTTTTCTACTGCTTCAACATACATCAACGTAGGCCTCCTTGCTCGCTAGATGACAAGTTTGGCCGACTTGTCTACATTCAGTTTATGGCAAGTGATCTCAGGGTCAATGCCAGGCATCTCATATGGTGTCCAGGCAAATACCTCAAGGTTTTTTTGCTCTCAAGAACGCCTCTAATTCCTTTTCCTTCTCCTCAGCCAAGCCTGAGCCGAAAAGGAAGAAGTGCTCTTCATTCTCTTGCTGGACCAAGATCTTCTTCAGGGCTTCCTCACTTTTCTCGGCTGGTTCTTTGCTGACGTCCTCAAGGATATCCATGTCCTCATCTTCAATCTCCGTTGCTTCTACTTCTCGTATGTTGCAGGTAGATTTCATCGCTGCTATGGAGCAATTCTTTGCCTGCACCTGATCTCCTCTGACCTCCTCAATTTCATGTTCTGTTGGGAACCGCAACAGCTGGTGCAATATTGAGGGAACAGCCCCCATTGCATTCAGCTATGGCCTTCCCAAGATAGCATTGTAAGGAGAGGGAGTGTCAATTATTGTGAACTCAATTTTTACCGTCTTGGTGCCAGCCTGCACCTCCAAACTTACTGCTCCTAGGGGCCACGTCGGCATTCCATTGAACCCGACCATTAGACCATTAGATTGTTCCAGATCATCTTGGTGAAGGCCAAGCTCCTTGTAACATCTGACACACATGATGTCACAAGAGCTGCCTTGGTCGATCAGAATTCGCTTTACCTGACACTTTCTAATCTGGAGGGATATTACTAAGGCATCGTTGTGTGAATGCTGCACTATCTCTAGGTCGTCTTCAGTAAAGGACACCACTGGTCCCTAGCGCTCGTTTGCCCTAGGTCTCTTCTGCCAGACCTAATACACATGTTGCAAGTGTTTTACTTTCTGAGTTCCCCATGTATCTCATTCTCATTGACCTTCGAGTGAATCACATTGATCACTGTGGTGCTGGTGGAGGCGGTGTTGCCGGTGCCTGATGTAGTCTCGCTTGCTCATCCCTTGTCCTAGCCTTATCTACTAAGTTCCTTAAATGACCCTGTCTTACCAGGTCTTCCAAATGTGTTTTTAGGGCTCTGCATTCTTGAGTTAGATGCCTATCCTCATTGTGGTAGGCACAATGTTTCCCCAGATTTCTTCCCATAAATTCACCAGGAATCTTCTCTGGTGCTCTATAATAGGGCTGATTCTGGATTCTTTCCAAGACTTTGTAGACCGAAATTCGGAATACGGTTGTGACTGCTTGTGCAGCCCTCAATCCTGTCTCTTGTTTATTGTATCTACCATTACCTCGGCCTCGCTTCGGCAAGCTGTTTCTCTTCTCTTGTTTTGACGCCTTTGTCCCAGCGTGTCCTCCTCAGCCCTGGCATACTTTTCTATCCTGGCCATAAGTTCCTCCATACTTTTTAGCAGTGTCTTTGCCAGTGATTTTCGAAGTAGACAATCATCATTCAGGCCATTCTTAAAAGACACGACTGCTACCTCTTAGTTGCATCCTGGTATTCGATTGAACATCTCATAATACCTTTTGGCATAGGCCTTAAGGCTTTCATCCTTGCCAATTCTCAGAGCCATCAGGGAATCTACTCTCAATGGTTGTAGTTTGTTTGTCACGAATCTGGCTACAAACATCTCGGCCAGGCCTTTCTAACTTTTCACAGTTCCTTTTGGCAACTTGTGAAACCAATCTGACGCCATTTCCCCAAAGAAGGAGGGGAACACCTTGCAAAGCAACAACTCGTTCCTAGTGTACAGTGCCATTGAGTTCAGGTACAAGCCGATGTGAAAGTTAGGGTTAGACTTACCGACATATGCCCCAAAGAGGTTTCTAAAATCTCGGCATATGAAACCTCTTCATATCTAAAATCTCGACATATGAAACCTCTTCAGGGCTTCAAATTTGTCCAATTCTACCAAGAACGGTGTTCTCAGCTTGACCGGAGAGGTTACCTCAGCATCTTGTCGCTTCCTTTGGAAATAATCTCTTAGGTCTTCTTTGGTCCATCCAGGAGCTCGGCTATCTATGGATTTTAGCCTCTTTGGCGGGTTACTCCCGGTGTCGTTATGAGTCCTCTTAGACCTCCCTCCATTGGTCGTGTCGAAACAAAGTTCCTTCTGTTGAACATGTAGATGTTCTTTGGGATCAGCTTCTTTGGTACAATGTGTCCTCCGAGAATCTCCCTTCATTGACTCTCCCTACCTGACCTCCCTTGAAGGCCAGTGAGAGTGTTCCTTGGTCCTAGTGTGTTAAGAGACTAGAGGAACTGTTTTCTGCCTCCCTTTCTGGGCAATTTTTTTGGCTGCTAGAATCGGCGTATCTTGTAACAGAAACGGTGGCTATATGACGTTGTTCTACATCATGAAATTGACGACCGATTGCAGGTCTGCCAATTTGTTTGCCATTCCCTTCATCTCGCTGTCCTTCCACAGACATCTATCTTTCTATACCTGGAGGTCGTCCTCGTTCTAATACCCGCCGCGGTCTGACTTCTTTGGTATATCGCCCTCCTGGTTGGCGTCTTTCTCTCCAAGATTCTGATCCCGAGTTTCTTCGTTGTAGTTATCCTCCTCTACATTAAGATCAAATTGTTTACCACTTCCAATAGGGATGTCGTCCCCAATCTTTTCATTCTGTTCGTTGTTGGCCATTTATTCTCCTTTCTTTCCCACAGACGGCGCCAAATTGTGTGTGCTATTTTCTGACCACACTACCAAATAGGTACTCAACTGGAGAACACCGGCAGAATAAATTGCGCCCGAACGACTTGTCACAGAAAGAAAAAACTCCGGCGGGGCAATCCGACGATCAAGTCAATACTCAGTTATCTCTCAAAGATAATAATTAGTGCTTAACTCACTAGCCAGAATACAAAAAAACATACCTTAGACCCACGATGGTGCCTTACTTTTATAGTTAGCACTAACTTGATCCCTGTAGAAGCTTAGCTTCCCTTGGACTCTAGCCCAATACTCATCTTGGACTCCCCAATAGATAAAGATAAATTCTCTAAGAGCTTTATCCTTATCCAGGCTAAGGTCCTTCCCCATTCTAGGACTCTTGTCCCTTATCCGTTCATCTCAGCGTCATGACCAAGACACGTGGCACCTCGGCTGGCACTTCGGTGCCACTTTGGCCACGTGTTGTTATTCAAAAAATATGTCCCCACACATTGTATATACTAGGCATCTTATATATATACTCTCATTTTCATGGCACTGCAGTAAATGATCCCTACAAATTAATTTTGGCCATCCATTCCTTGTTTCTAAATGAAACCCAAAAATATATCAACCTTCCATTTTATCAATGAAACCCAAAAATATATCAACCTTTAAGGTATCCTGTACTCTTAAAGGGGTTTATATAACTTGCTCTCCTTTTCCATGTACTTTTGGAGTAGCTTTAAACCTTTTGTATAATACAATTCATTTCTTGCATTTCAATTAGTTTAGCAATGTTACAAACTCAGAAAAAATAATCAAAATTTTTTTTAGAAACAAATCAATGGTTTATATTCATTGTAAGTGTGACTCATATCTCATTAACTTTAAATTTATATCGCACATACAATTTTGGGATAAAATTCAATATATATTTTTATGGTTCGTAACATCTTTTTTTTCTTTTTTTTTAACCTCTGTCCCCTTTTCAATTTTTTCCTTTTTATTCAGCAACAAATCTTGTGAGGCATATGCTATTACTTCTTTCATGGTTCATATTTCTTTCTTTTATTCATTCATCAATGATTTTCATTGTTATTACTTCTTTAAATTTCAAGCCATATGCTTTTTATCACTACATTATTTTAATTTTTTATTTTACTTTCTATGTGTATTTACACAACAAATGTATGTGTATATGTGAGGCTATTGGCTACATATTTTGTAAAAGCCAATTACAGTCCGACACGTGACAAAGTAAGGGTAGTGTGGGGAGATTACTCAAGTCTTCGATCTTGATCGTACACGTGTCAGTAAAAATTAGTTCTCACTTGATCTGAGTAGCACAAGATCAGTAAAGAAATACAAGATGACGTGGTTTCAACGGTTACTCATATTCAAATTCAAATACAATAAGGAAGTTCAACTGCAAGAAAAGGCGTAGTGGAACTATTTCTAAGACAGCATGATCAGCAATCATGGAGGAGCAATTCGACGGTTTGAAGTGTAATTCGATGGTCATCCTTGAGGAGTATAAATAGCAAGGAAGTCCCCAGAAAAACCCCCAGACTCAGATTATACAAACCAGTCTTACTCTACATATTTTATTTTCCAGTTTTTTTACATTTCCAGTCTTTACCTTTCTTGTACTTTAAATACTTGTTCTGCACTTCGATTCATAGGAATAGTTTCAAGTAGATCGTCACTGTAAATCTCTTCGAGGCTGAATTCTGATCATTGTAAGTGTTCATTTTAATGAAATACTTCCATTGTTCTTCATATTAACTGTTATTCCTCTTAATTTCTCCTAAGTCAAGCCACCAGTAAAAGTCCTCTTCATTGAGGTTGAAATAACTAAAACACAATCGTCTGATAATTAGTTGGCAATTATAATTTCAGAAGGGTGATTGATCCTTCTTGCTGCGCTTCGCATGTACAAAAATAACCTTGAGCGACCAAAAAGCCAACATATATTTTTGGCACGCCTGGGACTAATTAAAATGGCTGAGCGAAGGCAGCGGGAGAAAATGAACGCTTGAAAGAAGGCGTAGAAGGAGAGGTAGAAATACCTAATCCAGAGGATAATGTGGTAACACATCATTTGGAAACTCCCATGTTATCCAAACCTATGGTCGAACAGACTAGTACTTCGGGACAAGAACCATATGTTTATAATATTGGACGAAGCCAAGGAATTGGACCATCCACTGTTCCATCTATTCAGCCAACCAATCCATGGGATGGCTTAGTAGATGCTATGGGACAACAATTGATGAACACAATGGAAAGGTGGGCAACATCCTTTTTGGATCGAATGAATAACCACCAACCAACAAACACAAGACACACAGAGGAAGTTTTAAATGTCTCTCAGCAAAGATTGGCTAGAGACAAACATCCTATGCAAGTTAATGGACATTTTAATGGTCAAACTAGTAACCAAAGCTATGAAAGACCATCACCTCAGTCTTGGTACGAACCCATTTCGAGGCCTATAGCAGGCCAAAATGCCTCAGTACTTAACAATGAAACCATACAAGTTGGTGGATCTGGCCAAGTATAAGAAACTGGCGTAAGAATGGCTACAAACCCCATGTTCGAAGCCATACTTGGCACTAGGGGGTATAATAATCCCTTATTCGAATTTATACCCGGAGGGTTGGAAGGTTAGCCTGCAAATGTAAGGGACACAACACTTGTCCCAGCACCTTTCGTAGGACAGGCTCAAAGGGGTTACCCACACCCCCAACAGCAACCTGCACCACAGGGGCAACCAGTCCCAAATATACCACCTTATGGACCAAAAAGACCGCAAGCACAAGTTTGTCCACCAAATCCCGTGTTTATCCCTCCAGTAATGGTTCAACAGGCATAAAATATGGTTCCTAGGGACCAAATTGCTGATATTATTAGGGAGATGTGTGGACCGATAGGTCGGGGGATCCAGACTCCTGTATATAGAAAACCATACCCAGAATGGGTAGATAGGGTACATGAATACCCAAGGGGGTTCAAGATACCAGATTTTACCCGTTTCTATGGAACTGGAAATCAATCAACAATAGAGCATATTGCTAGGTTTGCTGCTCAATGCGGTGAATTTACTAATCATGACTTTATGAAACTAAGATTATTTCCAAATTCTCTAACTGGAGGAGCGTTTGTATGGTACATCAACCTTACACCTGGCTCTATTCAAAATTGGCAACAAATGGAAGAGGCATTTCATGCCCAATTCTTCCAATCAGAGCCAGAGGTTTCTATGGCAAACTTGGTTAGATTGAGTCAAAGGCCTGAAGAAAAGGCTACTCAGTTTATTGCCAGATTTAAAAGGGCTTGAAATAAATGTAGAGTCATCTTGCCAGAATCAGAATTTGTAAGATTGGCTCAAAACGGCCTAGAGTTCAGGCTTCGAAAGAAGTTTGACTCAACTGAATTCAGAGATTTGATGGAACTGACCTATAAGGTGTCTAGATACGAAGCATTACTAGAGGAGGAACAAGATCTAAATAATGCGTCGTACAAGACATATTATAGAGATCCTAATTATGAGATCGATCTGAGATTGTGGGCAAAGAACATGTCTGTGAAGCATTAATTCATAAGGATACAACAATTGACGGCGGTTTAAAAGAAAGACTTTCATAGAAAATACTCTTTCGATTTAACAAAAGCAGATGACATCTTTGATCATTTGCTTGCGGCCAACTTCCTTAAGTTACCTAAAGGAGTAAAACTGCCATCTCCAGGTGAACTTAAGGGAAAAGCATATTGTAAATAGCATAACTCTTGGTCTCACTCGACTAAAAACTGCATTGTTTTTCGAGACAGGATCCAAGAGCAAATTTGGAAAGGGAGTTTGAAATTTCGGCCAAAAGCGAGAAAAGGTCATGGGGATTGACAAACCCGTTTCGAAGTTGGAGAAAACAACTATTGTGGTTGTACCAAACTTCCAGAATCTATCTCTACAAGAGTTGGAAGAGGTCAATGTGCAGATGCATATTCCCAACCAGACAACTACCAAGAAGGACACTGGAAACCCACCAGCCATTGAACAAGGTTTCCCACACCAGAAGGAACACTCTGATGAAGAAGCACTGAATGATGATTCCTTGAAGCGGTATGTCAGAAGGATGTGTCAGTGCGGTTGAGTTATAAATGGTTGAAGGGGCTTCCAATTGATAGGAAGCAATACTACAGGGATGTTCAGAGACGTCCTAAATCAACCAACGCTTACAACAAAAGGCCGTATCCGGCTAGTGATAGGCAACGACCACTAGTGGTTGAGCTTGCAATGGACAGAATGCATGCTAAAGGCAAGAGACCCTTACATAAATCTAGGCCACCTAACTATTATAGAATGGAGAGTCGTCATTCTGAGAGAAGATTGGAGAGAGACTCATTTCATGGGATTAAAGCCAGGGATTGGCCCCCTAGACCCACCTCGCGTAGGACAGAAAGTGGCTATCTGCATCGAAGGTCTGAATCAGGCTCAAAACATAAGGTCAGAGCCAAATACTTACCTTCACAGCCAGCTTTAAAGTTGGCTTCAAAGGTTGAAAAAAGCAGTTCAATATCTGAGTCAATAAGTTCATGGGTACCTAGGGTACCAGATTGGTTTGTAATGCAGAACAAGCCTAGGGAAGTGCCTGCCCAATGGGATGTCGGAAACCAAGGCAAGATGGTCAAGCCTCCATTGGTGGCTCCAAACAATTGGGTATTGCTTAAACACCCAAAGACAAAAGAACCAGATATGGTCCCAGTTATTTCAAGGTCACAGAGGAGGAAAATTCAGCGTAGGTACACCCAGTACCAGCAAGATCTGAAAGAAAGTGGAGCGAGTTCTTCACTAGTAAAGACAAATGAAAAGAAGAATCCAAAGCCAGACCATGCCCCAAAGCCAAATCCACAGAACAAATTGGTTGGCAGAGAACAGTTGGCCAAGGTTTATTCTGAACTAAAGGCCACGGAGAGGGCCAGCCTAGCAAGGTTGGAGAAGGCTCTGATGGAAAGTGATAGCGAGACGGAAGAAGAGATTGGCATAAGCCAAAAGAAAGAAATGGCAGAGGAAGAAATGTTTGAAGCCTTCATGGCTGAGCAAACATTTCTGGCTGAAGGACCACTTGAGAAAGATCCTTCAAAAGAATCAGGAAGCAACGAAGTGCCAGAGTGCAGCATGGAAGATGCTGCTGAAGTCACTAATCAAGATAGCCAGGAAAGGAGACAGACACAGCCAGGTATCCAGTTTGGCTCATTTCCTTCGGTGTCAGTCAATATGGTACACATACTGCCTCACAAGTTCCAGGCTGAAGAGGAGGACCAAAATGACCAAGACATGGATCCTATTCCAGTCTCTAGTGAAGAGTCGCAAGTGAGTATGGTACAGGATGAGTCTGAAATGGCTATTCCGATGGAAATTGAATGCGAGGGCCAGGAAGAGGTGAGCATCAACCTCTTATATCCTTTTGAATATCCTTCGAATTCTATGACACAACATGTCAAGCCTTTGTATATCAAGGCTTTCTTTGATGGGATACAATTGAATCGGGTCCTGATAGATAATGGGGTAGCAGTGAACTTACTACCGAAATCTTCTTTGAAAAAATTAGGGAAAAAGAATCCCAGGTTGATCCCAACCAGCACAACCATCGCTGGCTTTGCTGGAGACAAGCAAATGGCTCAAGGGATTTTACCCATTAACTTGAGTGTGGGGACCAGGGATTGCATGTGACATTCTTCGTGTCGACGGTAATGCTAAATACAATGCCCTACTTGGGAGATTGGATCCACACTAACAAATGTGTGCCTTCCTCTTTGCATCGAGAAAATCATGATGGCTTTGGGCAATGGAGAGCGAAGGAGATCGTCTGAGATCCTCAACCCTTTATAGCTGTCAGATTTTGCGAGAGGCCAAGTTGTATATTGAGGGCATGACACGGTCGATTATCTTGAGGAAGTGATGGCTCGGCCAAGTAATGGTGATGAGGAAGTAACACACTTGAAGCACTTAGTCCAAAAGAGTGCTGATGAAGAGATTGTCGTTAAAGATGACAATGATGCCTGGTTGTAGGCAAAGAAATGAAGAACAAGAAGCCAAGTCTTTGGCTCTGATTAAATTCTCAACATTTGATGTAAAAGCTATAGTCCAGAAAGTACAAGAGCAAGAAAAAGAAGCCATGATAATTGGCTGTAAACAGGAGCAGCAGCAGGTCAGAATTTTGACCGTTGGGAAATACTGTGCATTGGACATTGAGACAAAAGTCCAGGAAATACAGGAGGAGGATGCCTTATGGACAGATTTTGTCTATGAGGAGGAGGGCAAAGATGTTGAGCTAAGGAACCTAGGAGCAGAACAAAGCAAGAAGGTTGCTTCAAAGGTCAAAGAAACCAAGGAAGAAACTTCAATAAGTTCTCAGACACAAGACCCTTTAGAAGAAGTAAATTTAGGGGAAGGTTCTATACAACAGCCCACCTATATAAGTGCTTGCTTGAATATTCTGGATAGAGACCAGTTGTTCGTTATTTTGAAGAAATACAAAGATTGTTTTGCATGGTCCTATAATGAATTACCAGGATTGGATAGGTCATTAGTGGAACATAGGCTCCTTATGAAGCCTAATTTTAAGCCATACAAACAGAAACCAAGAAAAATGAGTCCAGACGTAATTCAGAAGGTCAAAGAAGAAATTCTTAGACTACTCAAGACAGGTTTTATTAGGACAGCCAGGTACGTTGAATGGCTATCTAATATTGTGCCTGTAGTTAAGAAGAATGGCAAAATGAGGGTATGCATCGATTTTAGAAACTTAAATCTAGCAACTCCCAAAGATGAATACCCTATGCCTATAGTGGATCTGCTGGTAAACAGTTCGGCAGGGCATCAGATTCTATCAATGATGGATGGGCACTCTGATTACAACCAAATCTGCATTGCAGAGGAGGATATCCACAAGACAGCATTCAGATGTCCTGGGAATATTGGCACCTTCGAATGAGTTAAAATGCCATTTGGTCTGAAGAATGCTGGGGCTACATATCAGAGGGCTATGAATACTATCTTTCATGATCTCATTGGAGGGTATTTAGAGTGTTATATTGATGACATTGTAGTGAAATCCCAATCCATGGAGGAGCATCTGTTTCACTTAGAAGCAGCTTTTGAAAAAATGAGGAAGTTCAAGTTGAAACTTAACCCTCTTAAGTGTGCTTTTGGTGTATCATCTGGAAACTTCTTGAGTTATGTAGTGCACAAGAAAGGAATACAGATTGATTAGAATAAAGCTAAAGCCATTATTGAAGCCAGGCCTCCATCAAGTAAGAAAGAATTACAAAGGTTCCTTGGACAGGTTAACTTTCTTCGAAGGTTCATTTCTAACACTGTAGGGAAAACTAAAGTATTTTCTTCCTTGTTAAGGTTGAAAGATGAAGAGGAATTCGTGTGGACAGCAGAGCATCAAATTGCTTTCGAAGGTATCAAAGCCTACTTGGTCAACCCTCCAGTGCTGATGCCACCAAAGGGGAACAAGCCCTTGAAGTTGTACATAGCCACAGCAGAAGATTCATTGGGAGCTTTTTTGGCCCAAGACAATGAAGAAGGCAAGGAGCAAGCTATTTATTACCTTAGTAGGTTTTTAAATTCTTGTGAATGTAAATATTCAAATTTGAAAAGTCATGTCTTGCTTTGTATTTTGCTGCAATGAAATTAAGATATTATCTTTTACCCACAACTGTCCTGGTAATTGCAACCACAAATTTGGTTAAATACATGTTATCTAGGCCTATGTTGAGGGGGAGAATTGGTAAGTGGATACTAGCCTTATCAGAATTTCATCTAGAGTATGTCCCCCAAAAAGCAGTAAAAGGACAGGTTTTAGCCAATTTTCTGGCAGATCATCCATCTCAAACAGAGAGCCAAGAGATAATGGAACTTGGTATGGCTAGTGTTGAGCCATGGCAGATGTGGTTCTATGGATCGAAAGCCAATGGCTTAATTGGAATTGGTGTTGTGATTAAATCTCCACAAGGGGTAGAAACTACACATGGTTTCAGAGTAGATGAAGCCACCTATTCTAATAACCAGGCTGAATATGAAGCCTTAATAGTGGGACTAGAAATTCTCATTGGATTACAAGTACATGCAGTTGACATATTTGGAGACTCTCAATTGGTGGTTAACCAAGTAAAAGGGACTTTCAAGTGTCAAAGCATAAGTATTTTGCCATACTATGTTGTTGCATTACATCTGCTTTCCCAGTTTCAAATAGCAAATGTAACTCATGTTCTAAGATTCTTGAACAATAGAGCTAATGACGTAGCTCAGAAAGCTTCGAACTTCAAGAGAAGGGATAATACCCAAAGCGACATAAGCCAAACAACATATCAAAGATTAATACAACCTTTGAATAAAAGGAATGTGGTCTTGGAAGCCAATCATAATGACTTACAAGAACAAGATTGGAGGCATCCAATAATGCAATACTTAGATAGTCCATCTTCGAAAGCTAGCAGAAAAATCAAATTACAGTCTATGCAATATATGATTTATGGCAATGCTCTCTACAAAAGGGAGGGAGATGGCTTATTGCTGGAATGTTTAGGCCCAAAAAAAGCATTAACAGCTATGGCTGAGGTTCATGAAGGCATCTGTGGTGCTCATCAGCCTGGTGTAAAGATGAGATGGATGCTTCGAAGGCATTCCTACTATTGGCCAACTATCCTTAAAGACTACATAGAATATGCAAAGGGTTGCCAGGCATGCCAAAAGCATGGCACAATAAGGCATGTGCCCATAACTGACCTACATGCAGTAGTGAAGCCTTGGCCATTCAGAGGATGGGCCATGGATATGATGGGAAAAATACACCCACCCTCTTCGAAACATTATTGTTTCATTCTAGTGGCTACTGACTACTTCACTAAGTGGGTTAAAGCCAAGCCATACAAGGCTGTAGACCAAACAGAGGTCATTGGGTTCATTAAGGATTTGATCCATAGATTTGGCATCCCACAAACCACAACTGTGGATAATGGGACTGAGTTTGATGGGAAAATGGTGAAGTCCTTTGTGGCAGAATTTGGAATTAGCCTTGTTAATTCCACACCTTATTATGCACAAGCCAATGGTCAAGCTGAATCATCCAACAAGTCCTTGAAAAAAGGGATACAAAAGGTTGTGGAAGATAACCCCAGGGATTGGCATAACCTTTTGTTGGATGTTTTATGGGCATCTGAGAACTTCCCAAGATCAAGCACGAGTCACACCTTATGCTTTAGTATATGGGCATGATGCAGTTTTACCTGTGGAAATTAATGTTAAATCTTTGAGAGTAAGATGCCAAGATCAGTTAGATCCTGAGCAATACCATCAAAGTATGTGCTTAGAGTTAGAAGGCATAGACGAAGCCAGAATTTTGGCGTTAAATAGCATTCTTTTCCAAAAGAAGAAAGCAGCCAAGAATTATAACAAGAAAGTCAAACACATTGGCTTTGATGAAGGTGATTTGGTATGGAAAACAATACTCCCAATAGGAATTAAGAGCCATAAATTTGGCAAATGGTCACCTAACTTGGAAGGACCATACCAAATTCATAGAGTTCTGCCTTTTGGAGCATACCATTTGAGAAATCTGAATGGATATGTACATCCCAAAAAGATTAACGGCAGATATTTAAAACCTTATTTTCCAACCATTTGGGAAACACAAGGAATAAAATAAACATTAAAGACAAAACATAAGACTGTTCAGATGATAGACAAAATTCACTCTTTCATAAAGAATTAAGTACATTGTGCCACAAATTGGCCAAAAATTCATTACAATGTCTTAATTGATTTTGTACAATAGATTTCCTATTGCTAAGTGAGGGAACTAGTTGAATAGCTGTAGTCATGTCTTCTTTGCGATCGGCCAGTTCTTGGTTGGTGATTTGCAATTTAGTGTCCGTTCGAACCAAGGCCTGGTTTACTGCAGCTAACTCCTCTTCAAGTTGGGTTTTCTTCTCCAGCAGCTGGGCTCGAAAGTGGGAAGCAGAGGAGTGTTGTTCTTTCAGAGTTGATACTTCGGTATGTACTTGGGAGACGAAACTCTGATCTCTGGCTAGTTTCTCATCCGCAGCCTTGGCAGCCTGGCAAATACTGATATAAAAATCGATAGTAGCTGCTGCCTGAGATAAATGGTTTGAAACATTCATACCTGACTGCTCAACAAGTCTGCAGCACTGGAGGAATCCATTTCCGATTATAGGCCTCTGTAGAGCCTCGAAAGGAATACTCGAAAATAAAACTAGCAATTCCAGACATGTGTCCAGGTTTATTGAAAGTGCAGAAGGCTTACTGATGGAAGAAGAAGAACTCTCGAGAATTTCTAACAAAGAATCAGCCAAAACTAGTGGCTCAGTTTCAACATTGAATGTTGGAGAGGTAGAAGGTATGTCAAAAAGACTGGCTAGTCTTGCTTCGAAGACATCTACCTCATCCATAGACATGAGGGGTGCAGAGAGAGTTGTGGTGGAAGGCGTAAAGGACTGCATGGGGATAGGAGAAATGTACGAAGCATCTTTTGCAGCCTCTATGGTCTTAGCCACCAGTGAATCAAGTGAAGAGGGGCTGGAAGTAAGCAAAGGTGATGAACTATGAGTTGGAAAACTACCAGCATCCTCTGAAGGAGAATCAATTGCCATTAGAGATGGAGTAGCAGTTGGAATTTCTGTGAAAGGAGGAGGAGCGAGGCTCGAAGGAGAATTGGACTGAAGTAGGTCGAAGGTCAAGAAAGAGAGGTATGGGTCTAAGCCAAGGAAGAGAGATGCAGGAATGTTAGGGCTCACAGGGGGTATATGAAATATGGGCCTAGGAAGTGGAAGTGTTATCTGAATGGCTTTCACATTATGCATTTGATTAACTTCGATTGAAATTTAGGGAGTCCCCATTGGAAGTATAGCTTCAGTGTTTGCCACTGCGAAAAGGAAGAGATATAAGGCCAAGATCTAGCGTCAAAATTTGATAAGGCAAAACAGTGGAAGCATGAAAGAAATTACCTGCTCTAGAAGCACTGGCACTGATGGGAGAGCTGCGAAGAGAGTAATGTTCGGCAGTCTGTTGCCTTCTTACCATTTCTCTTTGTAACGCATCGGCAGCAACAGCTTCCTCTCTTAAAATTTGTTGTTGCCGTCTCCTCTCAGCCCTTTCAAAGACAATTATGGCCTTGGAATGTTCTTGGTCTACGGCCTTGGCAGCTACCTCATGAGGGGGATCTTCAACCAAGACAGTAGTTGAAACAGTCACTTTCCTTCTCTTTTCTATTGCTTGGGCGATTGTCTCGGAATCAGAGTCCTCAATAAAGTCAGAAGGAGAGACAGTAATCTTTCTTGTCCTCTTTCTTTGAAATGGCATTGTCTGTTCCTCAGATTTTTTCTCAACTTCTGCAAACTGAGATTCGGATTTCCTAAAAATAAATTCCTTCTCTACCTCCCTAGTGGTTGTCTCCTCTTGAAACAAATCAATCACTTTTTTCCTTTTTGTCAATGGTGACTCATGCTCTAGGTTTGTTTCTCTTTCTTCTTCTTCTTTTCCTTCTGGCACCTCAGTTGTTTTCTTTTCAGAATCAAGCAGTCTTCTCTTCTTTTGCTGCTGATCACCTTCACAAAAAAATAGAAACAAAATAAGAATAACCAAATCAGCATTGTATAGGAAGTCGAAGGAGAGAAAACAAAGGCATATACCTTTCTTTGAAACAGCCCGAGTGGCTTTTGAAGGAGTTGAGGTAGCAGGAATGGACTGGGTTGTAGGAGGCACAGTGGAAGAAGGGACAGTTTCAGCTCCCTTAGGCTTGGGCACATCTAACATCTCCAGTAGGTTTTGAGGTGAAATGGCTAAATAGATTTCCATATTACTTTCCCACCAATTTTGGTATCTCTTCAATGCGGTACCTTCAAGAATGAAAGGGGTGTACTCAAAACTAGCCAAGTCATCTATGAATTTGAAGGTTGCCTCCTCCAGCCTTGACTTCCTAACCTTCAGGTCTCTCCTGGTAAGGCTCAGATTGGTGTTGCTGCAGAGAAGTATTGGGACCCCTTGTGTGAAACCAAATTGTCTAGCAAACTGAACAGGGCAATAAGGCTTAGCTATACATTTATAAGCTCTGGGGTTCGTGGTCCTGATAAACAGCTCCCTAGGAAGCAGAAGGGAAGTCCATATGTCCTTGTGAATAGGTGAAGCACAGAGCCTGTCACTTAAGGAGTGACTCAACCAAGTTGGACCTATGTTGGTCTCGAAGGGACGGAAACAGTGAATAGGAAGGGCAGCTGGTAGTTGGTGGAAGAAAGAAAAATAAAAGGCAAAAGTAGAAGGATAGAGGGAAGCATTGGCCAATCTTATGCCATGGGTAAGAGAGTGTAACCCAGAAAATTTAAGGCATTTGGATTGTAATTCAGTAAAATAGGCGAAAAGCCAAAGCTGAAGGATCCAGAATGCCCCCCCTTGATTAGCATCTAAGGGCTTCTTACAAAAGAGGGAACAAACTCTGTATACATGACCTAGAATATATGGGGCTAAGGCTACCATTTTTTGCAAAACAAAGGCTTTGGTAAGAGGAGCAAATTCAGGCATGATTCTTTGAGAGGAAGTGTAGAAGAGGAATTTGCAAAGCCAGTATAACAAGAAGGAAAAGAATTCCCTATCGCCATCGGGCCCTCTTTTTATTCTCACTTTAACAAAATCCTCAGAAGATAAGTTAAGAGAGGGAAGGGAGAAAGAGACTGTTAAGTCAGGGAAATCTGGTGTAATGAGGGTACCAATAGGGGATACTCCTAGTAGATGGCAAATGTCAAGAACAGTAGGAGCCATCATCCCATATCTAAATTGAAAGAAATTAAAGATAGGGTTCCAAAAACATAAAGCAGCAGGGACTAAGAAAGGGTCCTCCGAGATAGTTACCCTAGATGGTCGGAGAGTATCGAGAAGGCAGAGCTCTTGAAGGTCCAGTGTCCTCGCAGGGATGACCCGGTCATACCATTCTTGCCACTCCGGTCTCATTGTGGGCCAACATCGGTGAGGGCGATTGATTCTCCAGTTCCTCCAATCGAGACCACCTTCATAAAGGAGACATTGGTTTTCCAGACGAGGATATAGAGCTGGGAGCTCAATAGGGATCTCCTTGAATATTGGCCCGAGCACGTAGTCTTGCTGCTCATGACGACGAGGGACAAAGATACGCCCGTCAATGGCGCTTTTCCTCCCAGTCTTGTACTTCTCACATTCCACGTCAATGAGCCTTTTCAAGGCTACGGATGAGCTCACACGCTCTATGATTGGCACTTCTGGTGAAGAAGAAGCCATTGATGATACGTTTTTTGAAAAGAAAAGGAGGGAGTGAAGAGAAGTGAAAGATTGATGAGGGTTTATGCGTTAAAAGAGCAAGTGATTTCAGAAACACGAAGCAAGAGGGTTTTAAAAGCTTTTGTGTCTGGAAAATATATTGCATAAGTCGTTAAGTACTAAAAGTACGAATACGAGGAGTCTCTTCCAATATTGATAGTTTTGGAGGAAAAAAGCATATTCCGGATGTTGACGCCAGCTTCGAAACAAGATATTTGGCTTCAAAATGAGATTTTGGCGCCAAAAAATCAAACAACAACGGCTTCGAAATGCATAAGTCGGCTTCGAAGCATACTACATGTTTAAAGATGCTACAATGCTTGAGGATCAGTCTACTTAAAAGGGTTTAAAGACCTGTTCGAGGGTTATTAATGAAAATAACGACCTTCGAAGCAAAAATTTGGGATTCTTTAAGAAGAATTGCTATTCAAAACATCAAAACCAATCGTTGGTTTTAATAAAAGAGGATTATCTTTTAAACTAAATTAGCATGAACTGCTCTTCGAAGTAAAAGTGGTCAATTTAAAATTGATTAACTATATCAACTATGACCATATATTGGTTATAGTTAGTTTTGAAGGGTAAGATTGTTAAATTCGAAGCACTAATTTTAGGTGATATCAGCCAGAATTGTCAACTCTACTCCATAAATTGGAAAAAGACATGATTGGTTCCTTTTAGTGTTTTATTTTGAGTCCATATTCGAAGAATGAGTTTGTTCAATTCGAAACCCTAAATTGGCTTTTAAAGGTAAATGGAAACAAGGTCAAATAATGCCAAATGGAGGATTCTATTTATATTTAAAGACAAAGCAATCACATCAGATGATCCTATCTGAGTACGAATTCAAGCTCATAAAAGTAAGGAATAGAATAAATGACAAGATTATGAAATTTGATCCAACAGTGGTCAATAAATTTCTGCTCTGTCTTTATTATGTCTTCTATTTCTTCTAATGTTGGCTGCATAAGTTGGTGTGCTCTCACTTCATAGTAGAGCTCTTCAGCCTTTATTTCGAATGCTTCTTCTCTCAATCGTTGTTCCACTTCATCTAAGACCAAATCATCCCAATACGCAGAAGCTTTATTCTTGAAATCATCGAAGTCTTCGATGAAGTTCTCTACTTCGTATTGGGCTTGAATTCGGAGAGACGAAAGTTGATCCAAAGATTGTGTAGTAACCTTGGAATTTCGATACCAGTAGAGGAGCACTGGGAGTTGGTCAAGGAACATATGAAGTTCTGCTTGGGCAATGGGGTTAAGAATATGGCCCATAGTCAAAATATCACAAGCCCATCGAAAATTCTTGAAAGGGACGTCGTCCTCAAGAACATTGAAGGGCAAGTGAGAGAAAGCTGCAAGCAAAAGTTGAGCCTCTTTTCGCTCAGTTGGAGTAGGGATTGATGGAGGTTTGTAAGGTAGAATGACTTCGTTCATGGGGAGGGCAAGCCTCAATTTTTCTGTTCAGGAAAGAGTTGATGAAGAAGGAATAGATTGTTCTGCTTCAGAAGATGAAGAAGAAGGAGCAGATGTTTCTGTTTCAGATGGTGGAGAAGAAGGTGTGGATGCTTCAATTATGGAAGATGGCACAGGACTAGAAGGAACAAAGGCATTAATATAGTCAAGCCAGTCAGAAGAGCAAATCTTCGCCTTTTTGGCTAAGAAGGATGGGTGGTACCCTTGAGCTTCTTCTGAACGTTGGGCAACAACACTGTCTTGGTAGGCATGGAGGATGTGTACCATGCCACAAAAAGATTTTCCTCCAAACTACGTCGAAGGTCAATGGGTATGTAAGGGTAGACCACTGAACTTCGAGCATAGGGAGGAAACTCCAAAGGGTCAGTAAACTCTACAAAGTGATGGTTGATTCGTTCCCTCAAATCATAAGTCTCAGGTGTTGACCAGCTTGTCTAGCCAGAACCCCCAGAAGACGAAGAAGTTATAGTTTTATCCCATGCAGAATTTTGTGAAGAAGAGTTTCCCAAGTCCATATTCGCAACTTGCCAAATCAAAGGTTTGAGAGCAGTTCGTTCAAGGTACAAAGGGGAGTCAAAGGAAGAACTTCTTGTATCTGTGTCTGTGACTTGTTGAATCGAAGGATTAGGGACAATGTGTTCGTAGTCCAAAGGTTGGTAATTTGCAAAGGCTTCCATGACCTGAATATAGAAAGGTGGGTAAAGGTGGCTAATAAATGCGTGGAGGTTCTTTCGAGGGGAAACAACATTACTCAATGGCTCTTCGTGTGCTTGATCAATAGAAATGGGAATTGATTCAGCCATAGTCTGTTCGAATGCTAAGGTATTGGGACATTCAACAAATTGAAAAGAGGTAATGCAGATTATCACCAAAGAGATGACGGTTGTGTTTCCAGAAGATAGACTCTATGCACATTCCAAAAGCGCGGGAAAAGCTGTGATCCACTAATATCACCAAGTATTGGGTATATTAGTGCGGGGGGTAATGTTGGCTACATATTTTGTAAAAGCCAATTACAGTCCGACACGTGGCAAAGCAAGGGTAGTGTGGGGAGATTACTCAAGTCTTCGATCTTGATCGTACACGTGTCAGTAAAAATTGGTTCTCACTTGATCTGAGTAGCACAGGATTAGTAAAGAAATACAAGATGACGTGGCTTCAACGGTTGGTCATATTCAAATTCAAATACAAGAAGGAAGTTCAACTGCAAGAAAAGGCGTAGTGGAACTATTTCTAAGGCAGCATGATCAGCAATCATGGAGGAGCAGTTCGACGGTTTGAAGTGTAATTCGATGGTTATCCTTGAGGAGTATAAATAGCAAGGAAGTCCCTAGAAAAACCCCCAGACTCAGATCATACAAACCAGTCTTACTCTACATATTTTATTTTCCAGTTTTTTAACTTTTCAGTCTTTACTTTTCTTGTACTTTAAATACTTGTTTTGCACTTCGATTCATAAGAGTAGTTTTAAGTAGATCGTCACTGTAAATCTCTTCGAGGCTGAATTCTGATCATTGTAAGTGTTCATTTTAATGAAATACTTCCATTGTTCTTCATATTAACTGTTATTCCTCTTAATTTCTCCTAAGTCAAGCCACCAAGAAAAGTCCTCTTCATTGAAATTTGAAAGAACTAAAACACAATCATCGATAATTGGTTGGCAATTATAATTTCAGAAGGACGATTGATCCTTTTTGCACGCCAAGCATTTACAAAATAACCTTGAATGTACCAAAAAGCCAACAGAGGCATATGATAGAACCCATCATGCCACATGAGAAGTTACATGAAAGTAAATTTTTTGATAAAACATTTAAGTGATATATACAAACCTATTAAATTTTATATTAATTTACTTGTATTTGATTCAAAATTTATTACATGTAAAGTAGGTTTAACTACACTCGTATGTCCGATGGGATTTATCTCGCTGCCATTATTTTGGTCCACAGTGATTGAGCCCTGACTCCGCCCTTGACTGAATGCCCCTAACAATAGATAAAGAGTCACCTACAAGCATAATACAATGTAAACCGAGATCACTTCCCAATTGTAATGCCTTTAGAGCCGCCATCGCCTCAAAACAATCCACTCCATAGATGAACAATTTTTTCGACATAGATGCAATCACTTCCTCACGCCAATCACGAATAACCATTCCAAACCCCACTGGCCCATGTTGTGCAAAGAAGGCGCCATCAAACTTTACCTTATAAACGCCCTCCATTGGAACCTTCCAGCAAGGAATCAAATCTGCAGACGGGTCAACCTGTATTGTGAGCCATATGCTGGGTTTTTTGGGTGTAGATAGGCCCTGCTACGGCCCAGTTAACGAAACTCGGGGAAGGGAGGGGGATTGTTTTATCAAGGGTGATACAGTAACCAAACGAGTGGAATAGTTAACTGTCCATACTTGATTTGATAATTTTAATAAGTTTTAAAATTTATTTAAGTTTGATTTGTTAAATTTTCAAGTCGATCGCAAATGAATTTTTATCGAGTCGAACTCCCATAGATTGATATTTTATATAATTTAAGCTTATTGAATCGAGTCGAACGAGCAATTAGTTGTTCAAGTTTAGTTTGAAAACCATAATGAGTTCTTAAATGTGTTTAAGTTTGTCTTATTTATTTAACGAATCGAGCTTGAATGAGTTTTTAACAAGCTAAATACAAGTCAAGTTCGAACCATTTAATGCGTTTATCATACCTAGATATATAGGCCCATATGACCCAAAAAAATATATAATAAAATAAAATCATGAGATTAGATAACGAATCAAATTTTATCTGTCAATTTGTCTAAAATAAAATAAAATTATGAGATTGGATAACTAATCAAATTTTATCCATCAATTTATCTAAATCCATAAACAGATTTAGGGGTGACTTGAGAAGTTAGTTAAAAACTGATTTTTTGACCTTTTTTTTAAGCTTTTTTGTTCTTTTATGTGTAAAAAAATATAAAAGATAATGTGACTCAAAATGGATTAAAAATTAAAAGTTAGTCTTTTGCTAATTTCCCAAATCACTCCTTAAATGAGCATGGATTAAAAATTAAAAGCTAATTTTTTTGGTTAATTTCCAAGTCACTCCTTAAATGAGTTACATCTTGAGAACCCTCCCCGCCACACCACCTCATATACTATTAAAAAAAAGAGTTCAATAAATTAAACAATGAGTTTGTCAAGTTAATTTACCAAACTAAACGAGTTTCACTAGTTTTAGTTAAATTCGTTTGCAATGTGGGTCGGCTTTTTAATTATTTTAATCTGTGATAAAAAAGTCTCGTTTGGGATAGGCTTGTTAATTTTTTTAACTTTTGTAAAAGAAAAATAAAATGTTTATAGGTTAGATGTGATATTTTATTATATTTAGCTAAAATAACATATTTTTATCCTATATAATTATTTTAGCCTAAACTAATATCCCAAATAGGATATAACTCATTTTAGCCTACACAAACTTTGTCCATTTGCCATGTGGTGGAATAAATAAGTACTGAAACATCTTGAATTTGATAAATAACTCGTATTAGTTAGGGAGATGTTACAATGTGCACTTTTAAAAATGTGTATATGGTATGTTTTTCATAATTTTTTTTACAAAATTTCATAATTTAAATCCAAAATATCATAACTTTTTCACTACAAAAGTCATAATTTTTTTTCATTGAAAAATGTCATAACAAAAATCATAAAATCTCATAACATTATCATTCATAACTTTAGGGTACACATCATAAATTCGTTATTTATAACTTTACTGCCACGACCCAAACCCGCTCTTATAGGTTTAGCGTCGTACTGGCCAGTAATCCTTGAATTACCAAAGGCCTCTTAATAAAATAACATATATTTAGAGACTGCAGAAGCAAATATATAAAATATACATAGTCCATTGAGTTGTGAGGACATACATGAGACATATAATCTTAAACTTTTATAAGCATACGAGCTATGTAGCATGGACACGGACACAGGACACGACATGGACACGACACGGACACGCGAAAACGCAATTTTTCAAAAAATAGAGGACACGACACGCTGAGAACACGTTTAATATATATAATTTTATTTATTTATTATATGTCTAAAATAAAAATAAAATCATTAATTCTTATACAATCAAAATAATAATAAAATTAATAAATATATTTTTTAAAAAAATTAATAAAAAAATGAGTTTTTTAAAATAAAAATAATTTATTTTATGAATTTTAAGTTTAACATAAAAATAAGGATAAAGAAAAAAGAATAAAGAAAAAAGAAAAAAAAAAGAACGGGGGAGAAACGTTGAATAAGAAAAAAAATATAAAAGAGAAAAGATAGAGGAGAGAGAAAGTGAAGTAAAAAAGCAGAAGGAAGGAGAGTCCGAAAAGGGAGAGACGAAAGGGAGGATGAGAGGAAGAAAATGAAGAGGAGAAGAAGAACAAAGATGGAGACAGAGAAGACGAAGAGAAGAAGGAGAAGAAAAGAAGAAGAAGAATACCTCAGCTTCAGCTTCTTGGATTTGAACAGGTTAGCTTCTTCTCTCCCTCGATCTCTTTCTCTCTTTCTCTGTCTTCTCTTCTCCCTCGATCTCTCTCTCTTTCTCTGTCTCCCTCGATCCCTTTCTCTATTTCTCTGTCGATCAAGGGAAACAGTTAGGGCTTCTTCGATCCACCTCATGAGTGTCCGAAAAGTGTTCCGCCGTGTCCATGGCGTGTCCGACTGGAAGATTTCAAAAAAAAAAGAGACACGTTAAAGAGAGTGTTGGACACGTGTCTACCGCGTGTCCGATGCGTGTCCGACACGTGTCTGACACTTGTACGCAAAGCCTGGGAACGTGTCGGTGCTTCATAGCATACGAACGACGTCAAAAGACACAGTATTTACACGTTACTCCATGTACATATAAAAAGAAAACTTATCTGTAAATCAAAAGAAACAAAGTCATATACATTCATAAAAACACAGCCACTAGACTTGACTTAATCCGGAACCTCTTCGGGGAGGTACGAAGGCTGGCTGAAAAAACTGAGATGCCAGGTTCTCAACTCTGATCCTGGTCACGTGCCTGATCACCTACATACATAAGATAAATAATGAGCGGGAGCCCAGTGAATAATAACAGAGTAAATGGTTAAATGAATGATGTCCCATAACTAATTCTGTACGTAGAATAGATTCATGTTCGTATTCTTGTTTGAGTCTTTGACAGAAATCAAAATTCATACTTGATCATACATGGTTTATCCATTAGCGCTAACAGATCACATACAAAGCATCAATGGTCATACATGTCAGTTCCATATAAGAACCTTCGGCCAGGTACAGATAACTTGTCAGTTTCTTAAAGGAACCTCCAGACTGTAAACGAATAACTTGTCAGTTTCATAAAGGAACCTCCAGCTGGGTATAGATAATTTGTTAGTTCCATAAAGGAACTTTCGATCCGGGTACAGATTGTATACTTGAATCACAGCATTAATGTCACA
This sequence comes from Camellia lanceoleosa, assembly GCA_025200525.1. Classification (NCBI taxonomy): domain Eukaryota; kingdom Viridiplantae; phylum Streptophyta; class Magnoliopsida; order Ericales; family Theaceae; genus Camellia; species Camellia lanceoleosa. The sequence continues at coordinate 51,028,640 of CM045768.1, read as the reverse complement.
ATTATTTGTCAGAAATAGACAATCATTTATAGTGCAAAAACATAGCATTCATAGAACAGATCTTATTTCATATACAGAAAATAATTTAACTTGAACATAGCTTTACTAAGTTATTACTCACAGATAACAGATGGCTCCAAGTAAACGGACTGAGTAGGAAATTTAGATATCTCGTGGCGCATGACCTACACAGATACAGAACGAATACATACTGAATTACACACCCGGAATCATTAACTTAGTTCTTTCTTGTCTTGGTGTGTTCCTACTTCTTTATCTTTATTATGATGTCTTAAACTTGGCCTAGGAATGCCTAGGATGCAATGAGGATGCTAAAATACACTTGAAAACATTTAACAAAAATTACTGAAAACAGGGGTCTTGCTCGAGCGCAGCTTTCTTCGCTCGAGCGGATATGCAAAATGTGAGTGGTCGTTCGATCGATCTATAAACTTTTATGAAAGTGTTGGTTACTTGATTTTTCTACTTGATGCTCACTCGATGCTCGCTCAAGCATGAGACTCATACCCTTGCTCAAGCGCAACTTCTGTTACTCGAGCGGTCTGCAAAACACGTAAACTTTTGGGAGGATGCATTTTACGCCCGAGCCAACTTTTGGTCACTCAAGCAGAAGTGCGAAAATGAAGGTGGTTGCTCGAGCGCAGGATCTGTCGCTCGAGCATGGAAGCAGAATTCTGAAATTTCCATATTTGCTTCCAAGTTTCAAATTCAACCCCAAAGATGCAAATTATGGTTTATTGGGCCAAAAACTTGAGAGAACTTGTGATATCCTTGTTCCGTAATATGCTAATTGGTCCCTAATACGTATGTGATTATATGTTTTGATATGATTTTTGTGTGCCATTATGTGAATATATGCGATTTTGGAATTCTACCTGTTCACCGTAGGAATATCTATTTGAATAATCTGCTCTAGAAATTAAATTGCGGGCCTTATCGGCCACAGAACCTGAAATTGATTACGCCATTGTGATTGGCATAATTTTTAGAGCCTACGGTGAAATTTAATTGAAAATTGATTTGGGTCAGATTAAATTGATTAAATTAATGAATTGGTGCCCAATTACTTTATTACTATTATATTGGCATTAGTGGAATTTGTTGTGTGAGAGCACTACACCCTCTATTCTCTCTTCTTTGCTTCATTTGGCTAATTTGAACTCAAAGTTAGAGAGATGGCCGGTTATAAAGAGAGGAGAGAAGAATTGGGCAATTTTGGTCTTGAGGCTTGGAAATTTGGAGGCTAACTCAAGATCTAATCATAAATTGGAAAGATTAAGGCTCCTAGGTGAGTGAATTTGTGTATATCAGTTTGTAATTTTTGTGAATTCAAGTTGAATGTTGATAAGGAACATAAAATGAATTGATCATGATGAATTTGAGTTGGTTTTGTTGATTTGGTAGTTTATATGCACATGCATGTAAGAAAGTACTTTGAAATTGCATGTTTGAGCACAAATGTGTGTAATCCATGTGAAATGTTAAAGAAAACTCATGTTTTGATCACCATTTAGGTTATCCAAGTTGAGAATGTGGCTTATTCATCACATGCAAGTACAATTTGAGAAGATATGAGCTTGAATGCATGAATTTGTTATGTTGGTGTTGAGTTTGACATATTTTGGGCCATGCATGTAGATAAATCAAGAAATTGAACTTCATAATGTTATGATCTTGTATTGGTACCATGTTGGTATGATTATATTTGAGATTTGAGTCATTGCATGCAAGTAATGTAGCTGGAAAATCGAATTGGAGCTCAAAAACTCAACCTGGGATTTCGAAGCGGAAAATCATGCTCCTAGCACTTTTTGCAGACATGGCTCCATCGGCGGATTTGACCTCGGCGAGGAGCTAGCGGCCGAGTTCACGCTGAGCGAATTTGAGGTAACCAAAGACTTTAGCTTAAGGGTTCGCTCGAGAGGGGAAGTCCACGCTCAAGCGGGGACCCTGTTTTCTGAAATTCTGAAAATGCATTCTGTGTTCTGTTTTTCCGTTTTCTTTCACTTGTAAGCACTCTTAGGCATATATTAAGCATTGTAAATGAGTTAATGAGATAAGAATAAAGCCTAATGAGGAGTATGTGAATTAAAGAACGGATTGAACTGTTAGTGACCCATTTGTGTTCATGAAATGTGTAGGGTCAAGCTCCGGGGCAAATCCACAAGCCGATCACGGTGAGTAATATCGATGTTTGAATACTTGTGAATGTCCAATGGTTTACTCCCTTATAAGCTGTATGAGTGGCTAATTGGGATTCTGGACAAAAGTCTGACATGAATAGATAAATGGACCAAAGGTCGTTCTGATAAATATAAATGGACCAAAGATCGTTCTGATAAACATAAATGGACCAAAGGTCGTTCTGATAAACATAAATGGACCACAGGTCGTTCTGATGGAAATGAGTGGACCGAAGGTCGTTTTGACATGAATGAGTGGGCCGAAAGCCGTTTTGACACGAATGTATGGGCCGAAGGCCGTTTTGATAGAAATGAATGGACCGAAGGTCGTTTTGATAGAAATGAGTGGACCGAAGGTCGTTTTGACATATATGAATGGACCTAAGGTCGTTTTGACATGAATGAGTGGGCCGAAGGCCGTTTTGACACGAATGTATGGGCTGAATGCCGTTTTGACGTAAACGAATGGGCCGAAGGCCGTTTTGACATAAATGAACGGGCCGAAGGCCGTTTTGACATGAATGGAAATCTGAATGGGCCAAAGGCCAGAATGTTTGGAACTACAGTCACTTGATTTGAATTTCGTATAGTTATATATCTGTTAAATAGAAATAGGAATTGGACCTAAGGCCGTTTGGAACATGTTGTTCTACATTGTTATGTAACTTCTGTATTTGATTTGATATTATTCACTGGGCTTTCGCTCACGTTCATTCATGTGTTTGTAGGTGAGCCAAGAGAAGTCCGCACTCGATGAAGTCTGTATGGAACAACTAAGGTTTTGAGAGAGTCAGCCCTTGTGTCTCACGTACGAGACCCGTCTTCGCCCTTTTATTATGTATTTACATTTTGTCAGGTTGGCGAAGTTTTGAATACGTCTGTATATAGTTTTCATGGGTTGACTTAGTTTGGATAATCCTGTCTGTATAGAATCTTATGTCATTACACTTTCTGTTGTGAGTTATTAACATATGTACGTATGGAATGTTACGGTGTGAATATAAGCATGGCTCTATGGACAAAGTTTTAAATTTGCTTCCGTTTGGCCTCTTTTACTCTGATGAGTCTTATCTTTTTTGGTTTGAGGCCGTAGGTAATCTCATGATTACTGGCCGGTTATGGCCTTAACCCATAGGGGCGGGTTCGGGTCATGACAGAACTCTTGTAAACTTGGAAAACATGGTGAATTCAAAATCAATTCCACAAAATCAAGGTTCAAGAGCATGTGATGTATGCTAAACCAAACCCAATTCTTTGAAAACATAACTATATACATCATGTATGTAAATGTGTAAGTTTCAAGCTTCCAAAACATGATCCAATGAGGTGTCTAACTTAAAAATATGTTGAATTCTCAAACCAATGTCAAAATGAGGACATGCAAGAGGGAATTCTTTGAAAACAACTTCAAATTATGATGAAATGAGCATGCATGCATGATATGGTTCATTTCTCTTTAATTCCAACTTAATTCTCTTGTATTCATGAATTCACCAATTCAAAGGCAAGACTAAAGGCTTGAACTCTTACCTTAAACTTTGATTTCACAAGTGTGGAGGATTAAACTTCAAAATTCTCCTTAATTCCCAACAATCCTAGTAATTCTTCTTATTCTCTTGTTGATCTCACTCGTTCTCTTGGTCTCTCTCTCTTTCTCTCTCTCACACACATTTTGTCTCAAAATGATGAAGAAAAGATGAGTCTAGGTGGTGTAGAGGCCTTATATAAGCCCAACTAATGAAGCTTAATTAGTTTGAGTCAAACATAACTAAGTGGGATTATTTTATTCTACTTTATTCATTTCGAATCGAATTTCAATTGAACCAATCATAAAATTCTAAAAATTCTAAATAACAAGTATACCAAGTCAAATTTTGAATCGGATGCCGATAATGCCTTCAATTTGCAAACAGAAACGGAAACAGATATTTCTACACTAAACAGATATAAACACAAATAAGGCAATATATGATGCAAAACTTCACTCTAATTTCTTATTAGGCATAATTAAGCATGGATTACCGTTAATCATGAGTCGGGGTTGTTATAGTCTTCCTCCTTAAAAAGTTTAGTCCTCCAAACTCGAATTACCTTCATTTTGGAAGAATACCGAGTCCAAAGGGAACAGTTCCGGGTATTTTTTCATCATATCCTCCTTTGTCTCCCAAGTTGCATAGGTTTCCCCCATGGTTTTGCCAGTCAACTTTTACCAAGGAAATTTCCTTGTTCCTCAATCTTTTGATTCAGTAGTTAACAATCTGTATTGGTCTTTCTTTGTACGTATAATCATCCTTTAGAAGCACATGAGTCGGTTCTATCACATGGAGCGGGTCTCGTAAGTAATCTCGAAGCATTGAGACATAAAAAACATTGTGTATATGCTCTATCACTAGAGGTAAGGCTTCTCGGTATGTTACTGAATTGATCTTCTTGAGAATTTCATATGGCCTAACATATCTTGGTGCCAACTTGCCTTTTATACCAAATCGTGTCTGACCTTTCATTGGAGTTACTTTTATGAACACATGATCACCAACTTTGTATTCCCTATCTCTTCTCTGGATATCTACATAACTTTTTTGACGGCTCTGTGTAGTTCTTAAGTGTTGTTGAATCAGTTTTCACTTTCTCAATTGTTTCTTGCACAAGTTCTAGTCCCAACAATGATCTGTCACCTACCTCAGCTCAACAGAAAGGAGAACGGCATTTTCTTCCATACAGAGCTTCATAAGGAGCCATCCCAATACTTGAATGGTAGCTATTATTATATACAAATTCAGCCAATGGTAAGTAGGTTTCCCAACTCCCTTGGAAATCCAAAACACACATTCGTAACATATCTTCCAAAGTTTGATTTGTTCGTTCAATTTGGTCGTCTGTTTGTAGATGGTAGGCACTACTCAATCGTAATCATTTCCCAAAGCTAGTTGTAAACTCTACCAAAATCTTGATGTAAACTTAGAATCTCTGTCAGATATCATAGATATTGGTACACCATGTAATCTCACAATTTCATTCACATACATGTTAGCTAACTTGTCCATATTATAAGTAGTTTTAATAGGCAGAAAATGGGCAGACTTAGTTAAACGGTCGACAATTACCCAAATAAAATCCATACCTCAAGAAGAGCAAGGCAGTCCAACAATGAAGTCCATCGTGATATGTTCTCACTTCCATTCCGGGATTGGGAGCGGCTGAAGTAATCCAGCGGGTCGTTAATGCTTGGCTTTAACTTGTTGGCAATGTAAATATCTAGCCACAAAATCTGCAATACACTTTTCATTCCCGGGCACCAGAAATTCTGTTTCAAATCATGATACATCTTTGTAGTCCCCAGGTGCATAACAAATTTTGAATTATGAGCTTCAGTCATAACACGCTTTCTCAAATCAAAACAATTCGACACACAAAGTCTGTTCTATAATTTTAACACATCGTTTGCCAATATAAATCCCGGCCTTGGTTTTGAGTCCATCTCATCCACAATCTTTTTTAGAAATTCATCTTGCAGTTGCTTCTCTTTAATCTCTTTGATGATTGTAGGCTGAGCAAAAATGGTGGCTAAGATCCCATCCTGTTCATGTATCACTATCTCAATCTCATTCTTTTCCAAATCATATAGCAATTCTTTCTGACCGGTGAGCAAACATGACAAATTTCTCATTGATTTTCGGCTCAAGGTATCTGCCACAGTATTAGTTTTTCCCGGATTGTACAAAATCTATAAATCATAGTCTTTGATCAACTCTAACCATCTTCTTTGTCTCATGTTCAATTCTTTTTAGGTGAAGAAATATTTGAGGCTTTTATGGTTTGTGTACACTTCATAAGTTACACCATACAAATAATGTTGCCAAATCTTTAAAGCAAAAACCACCGCGACGAGTTCAAGGTCATGGGTCGGATAATTCCTTTCATGAGGACAGAGTTGCCGAGTGGCATCAGCAAGTACCTTTCCATTTTGCATTAAGACACACCCTAAGCCTTTGTAGGAAACATCACTATAAATCTGGAACCCATCCATTCCATTTGGTAAAGTCAAGATTGGTGCAGTTACCAGTCTAGTCTTCAATTCTTGGAAGGCTGATTCCCATTGATCATTCCAGTCAAACGGTATATTTTTCTGCGTCAACTGTGTCAATGGCATAGCAAGTTTTGAGAAATATTTCACAAATCTTCTATAGAAACCTCCAAGTCCTAGAAAACTTCTAACTTCTGACACATTTGTTGGTCTTAGCCAATCCATAATGGCTTCAATTTTCTGAGGGTCAACAGAGATACTGTCCTTGCTAATTACATGTCCCAAAAATGCTACATTGTCAAGCTAGAATTCGTATTTGGACAATTTTGTATACAACTTCTTTTCTCTCAAAATTTGTAAAGTAGTTCGCAAATGGTCCTTATGTTCTTCCATAGTTTTAGAGTAAATTAAAATATCATCAATAAACATGACAACAAACTCATCCAAATATGATTTAAACACCCTATTCACAAGGTCTATGAAGGCAGCAGGTGCATTAGTCACCCCAAACGACATTACCAAAAACTTATAGTGCTCATATCTAGTTTTGAATGCAGTCTTCTGTACATCTTCTGCCTTAACCTTCAATTGGTGGTACTCGAATCTGAGGTTTATTTTAGAAAATACTTGGGCCCCATGAAGTTGGTCAAACATGTCATCTATTTGGGGTAGTGGGTATTTGTTCTTCACGGTTACTTTATTCAACTCACGATAGTCTATACATAACCTCAAAGACCTATTATTCTTCTTTACAAATAAGACTAGAGTACCCCAAAATGATGTGCTTGGGCGGATAAATTTCTTGTCCAAGAGTTTTTGGAGTTGAACTTTTAACTCTTTTAGTTCAGAAGTTGACATTCTATAGGGAGTCTTGGAAATAGGTTGTGTTCCAGGTACTACATCAATAGCAAACTCAATTTCCCTATCAATTAAGTCCCCAGGTAGGTCATTAGGAAACACATCAGGAAATTCACAAATCACAGGAATAGTTTCCACAATGGTAGTATCCGAAGACACAGTCAACACACTATACAAGTAGCCTCGACAACCTTTTTTCAACAATTTTCTGGCTTTCATAAATGAAATCAAGTATGGTGGAGGAACCACTCTATTCCCAGTGAAAACAAACTCAGGCATACCAGGTGGTTTAAACATGACAGTTTTATTCACACAATCAATAGTGGCACAATATTTCGATAACCAATCCATGCCCAATATACAATCAAAGTGGTCAATGCTCAAAGGTAGCAAGTCAACGTACAATGTCATATCACCAATCAAAATGTCACATACAGGATATACATAAGTGTACATCATAGAACTTCCCAATGGTGTAGACACAGATAGTATGCAATTCATAGGTTCTAATGATCTAGTCAACTTTTGAGAAAAAACATGCGATACAAATGAATGCGTAGAACCAGAATCAATCAGTACATAGGCATTTTGTGCACAAAAAGAAATTAGACCTGACACCACTGGTTCAGTATTCTGTACATCCCCGGGTACTAGAGCAAACACTTTTCCCTACCTTAGTGTTTCATTCCCAGTGTTACTCATCGCATTAGTTCTTGCATTGGGCCTCGTTACAGAAGTAGATCCAGCTAAACTTGCTACTGGATGGTTTGCATTGTTGAACCTCATTGGACAGTCCTTAATAATGTGACCATTTTTACCACACCGGAAACACGCACCCGACGCACGATGGCACATACCTTTATGCTTCCTTCTACATTCTAAACAGATTGGCATAGATCTGTTACTTTGGCTTGAACTGCTTGAGGATCCAGTATTTTTCTTTTTATTTGTTAAGAATGAACGGCTCTTTTGAAAATTGGATCCAAGCCTTTTGCTTTTCCATTCTGTTGTCCGTGCCTTGGCTTGTCTCATTGCTACTAGGGTGGCTTCTGCCATTATCGCTCTATTTAAAACTTCCACATAGGTAGGCAATTTCAAGATGCCTACTTAGTCAAACACTTCCAGGTCCAACCCGCCTTCAAATTTCTGTGCCTTCTTGTAATTAGTATCCACCATATGTGGAGCAAATTGAGCCAATTCAATAAATTTGGCCTCATATTCAGCCACGAACATCCTGCCTTGTTTAAGTTCTTGGAATTCATAAACTTTCCAATTTCGGAAGCACTGAGGGAAGTATTTATCGTAGAAGATTGCATTAAATTGTGCCTACGTCATATTCCCATTACTGTTTCGAATTAGCAACCACCACCTCCGGCCTTCATCTTTTAGAGTGTAGGTGGCCAAAGAGACTTTCTAAATCTCAGAACAAGGGAATACTTCAAATAGTTTCTCTATTTTAAGTAACAATGTTTCTGCTTTTAACAGTTCAATACCACCCAAAAAGGTCGGCGGTTTCATCTTCAGGAACTTTTGATTTAAATTTATAAGATCATTGTTATTCGGCTCAACTTGGATCGGTAAAGACGAGGGAGGTAAAGGTTGTTGCCTCTGTTGTTGAGCCATTGCCTCAATTAAAGCAGCAAGCATTTGTTCTATATGACTCATTTGAGCCTCGGATGATTCAACTGTTCCATCACTTCTTGTATCTTCCATTTGTTATAGGCAAACAGAACATTATAAACATAGGCAAATAGTCATTTTTCAACATTCAGATCACTTGTTTCCATATCATGTGGTCATAATTAGATTTAGTTTTCACTTTTAATTAACACACACTTACACATGCAAATGGAATGCCCCTACTTCTTACTAGGACATCCTAAGCTCATACGGACTCGTGTGTGGAGTAAAACACGTGCTTTGATATCACTCTGTCACGACCCAAATCCACCCCTATAGGTTTAGCGTCGTACCAGTTAGTAATCCTTGGATTACCAAAGGCCTCTTAACAGAATAACATATATTTAGGGGTTGCGGAAGCAAATATGTAAAATATACATAGTCTATTGAGTTGTGAAGACATACATGTGACAAATAATCTTAAATTTTTATAAGCATACGAGTGACGTCAAAAGACACAATATTTACACATCACTCCATGTACATAAAAACAGAAAACTTGTCTGTAAATCAAAACAAACAAAGTCTTATACATTCATAAAAACACAGCCACTAGACTTGACTTAATTTGGAACCTTCTCAGGAGGCACAAAGGCTGGCTAACAAAACTGAGACGCCAAGTCCTCAACTCTGAGCTTGGTCATGTGCCTGATCACCTACATACATAAGATAAATAATGAGTGGGAGCCCAGTGAATAATAACAAAGTAAAGGGTAAAATAAATGATGTCCCATAGCTAATTCCGTACATAGAATAGATTCATATTCAAATTCTTGTTTAAGTCTTTGACATAAATCAAAATTCATGCTTGATCATATATGGTTTGTCCGTTAGCGCTAACAGATCACATACAAAGCATCAAGGGTCATACTTGTCAGTTCCATATAGAAACCTCCGACTACGTACAGATAATTTGTCAGTTTCTTAAAGGAACCTCCGGACTGGGAACGGATAACTTGTCAGTTCCATAAAGGAACCTCCAACCGGGTATAGATAACTTGTTAGCTCTATAAAGAAACCTTTGGTCTGGGTATAGATTGCATACTTGAATCACAACATTAATGTCACAATTATTTGTCAGAGGTGGACAATCATTCATAGTGCAAAAACATAGCATTCATAGAACAGATCTTATTCCATATACAAAAAATAATTTAACTTGAACATAGCTTTACTAAGGGTGTGTTTGGTAACGTTCACGTTTTCAGTTTATATTTACAAAAATTTTATAAACTGGTTTTTGTTTATTTTTAGAAAAACGTAAACTACAAACGTGTTTGGTAATTGACAAAATATTTTTAAAAAATTAAAAATATAAAAAAGAGTGAGAAATGACAAGTGGTGGCAAGTGGCGACGGAAGATGGTAGCGGGTGGGTGGTGGTGGTGGTGGCGGCGGGTGGTGGGTGGTAGTGGTAGGTGGGCGGCGGTTAGCGGGTGGTGGTAGTGGTGGTGGTGGTGGCGGGCGGTGGGTGGTGGTGGTAGGTGGGTGGCGGATGGCGAGTGGTGGTGGTGGGTAGGTGGGTGATGGTAGCGGGTGGAGGGTGGTAGCGAACGGGTGGTGGTGGTGGTGGCGAATGGTGGGTGGTAGTGGCAGGTGGGTCTTGGGATGGCGGGTGGTGGTGGTGGTGATGGTGGGTGGTGCATGGTGGTGGGTGGTGATAGCGAGTGGGTGGTGGTGGTGGTGGTGGTGGGTGGTGGTGGCGGTGGGTAGTGAGTGGTGGTGGCAAGTAAGTGGCGGGTAGTGGTGGGGCGGTGGATGGTAGTGGATGGTGGTGGTGGTGGCGGGTAGATGGCAGGTGGGTGGTAGTGGTGGTGGCGAGTGGGTGGCAGGTGGGTGGTGGTGGCGGGTGGTGGGTGGTGGTGAGTGGTGGTGGCACGTGGTGGTGGAGGATAGGTGGTGGGTGGTGGTGGCGGAAGACGGTGGTGGAAAATTGTGGCGGGTGGTAGCTAGTGTTGGGTGGTAAAAAAAAAAGAAACTCAAAACTCAAAACGGAAACACATTTTTTGTGTTTTCATTTTTTGGCTAAATTTATAAACTGAGACCACTGATTTATAAATTAAAAATTTTACCAAACAAGTTTTTATTTAAGTTTTTAAAATTTTTGTAAATATAAACAGAAAACTGAAAACGTAAGTGTTACCAAATGGCACCTAAATTATTACTCACAGATAACAGATGGCTCCAAGTAAACAGACAGAGTAGCCAATTTAGATATCTCGTGGCGCGTGACTTACACAGATACAGAACAAATATGTACTGAATTACACACCCGGAACCATTAACGTAGTTCTTCATTGTCTTGGTGTGTTTCTACTTCTTTATCCTCATTATGGTATCTTAATCTTGGTCTAAGAATGCCTAGGATGCAATAAGGTTGCTAAAATGCACTTGAAAACATTTAACAAAAATTGCTGAAAACAGGGGTCTCGCTAGAACGTAGTTTTCTTCGCTCAAGCGGACATGTAAAATGTGAGTAGTCGCTCGAGTGGTCTGTAAACTTTTGCAAAAGTGCTGGTTACTTGATTTTTCTACTCGATGCTCGCTCGACGCTCGCTCAAGCATGAGACTTATACCCTCGCTTGAGCAGTCTGCAAAACACGCAAACTTCTGGAAGCATGCATTTTACGCTTGAGCCAACTTTTGGTCACTCGAGCAGAACTGTGAAAATGAAGGTGGTCGCTCGAGTGCAGGATCTGTCGCTCGAGCGTGGAAGCAGAATTCTGGAATTTCCAGATTTGTTTCCAAGTTTCAAATTCAACCCCAAAGATGCAAATTATGGTTTCTTGGGCTAAAAACTTGAGGGAACTCTTGTAAACTTGGAAAACATGGTGAATTCAAAATCAATTCCACAAAATCAAGATTCAAGAGCATGTAATGTATGCTAAACCAAATCTAATTCTTTGAAAACATAACAATATACATCATGCATGTGAAGGTGTAAGTTTCAAGCTTCCAAAACATGATCCAATAAGGTGTCTAACTTAAAAATATATTGAATTCTCAAACCAATGTCAAAATGAGGACATGCAAGAGGGAATTCTTTGAAAACAATTTCAAATTATGATGAAATGAGCATGCATGCATGCTATGGTTCATTTCTCTTTAATTCTAACTCAATTTCAACTTAATTCTCTTGTATTCATGAACTCACCAATTCAAAGGCAAGACTAAAGGCTTGAACTCTTACCTTAAACTTTGATTTCACAAGTGTAGAGGATTAAACTTCAAAATTCTCTTCAATTCCCAACAATCCTAGCAATTCTCCTCATTCTCTTGTTGATCTCACTCGTTCTCTTGGTCTCTCTCTCTCTCTCTCTCTCTCTCTCTCTCACACACACACACACACACACACACACACACACACACACACACACACGTTTTGTCTCAAAATGATGAAGAAAATATGAGTCTAGGTGGTGTGGAGGCCTTATATAAGCCCAACTAATGAAGCTTAATTAGTTTGAGTCAAATATAACTAAGTGTGATTATTTTATTCTACTTTATTCGTTCTAAATCAAATTTTAGTTGAACCTACCATAAAATTTTAAAAATTCTAAATAACAAGTATACCAAGTCAATTTCTGAATCGGATACCGATAAGGCCTTCAATTCGCAAACCGAAATGGAAACGGAAATAGATATTTTTACACTAAATAGATATAAACACAAATAAGGCAACATATGATGCAAAACTTCACTTTAATTTTTTATTAGGCATAATTAAGCATGGATTACCGTTAATCGTGAGTTGGGATTGTTATATTTACTACAAAATATCATAATACACATCACAAATAATTATAACGTTTATTATAAAAAATCATGACTCTTTTACAATGTGTATCATTTGAAATGGTACACATTATAAATTTCTCCTATTAGTTATTATGATACGTAATAATGTCATAAGGATTGTGGTCATCTCCATTACATATTTGTAATCACAAAATTTCATTACATTATCATGTTGTGAGTGTAGCGATCTTTTTTATTTTAAGATAATTATAAATTTACATTCATATTACATAATCATTAGATATGTTACGAAAATCTTTCATTACATATTTATATTTAGTGAGTGTTTGGAAAGTGAGTTTTTTTGTAGAATTTTTTAGTTGTAGGATATTATTGAAAAATTTTTTTGTTGTGTTTGGGAAGATAATTGAATTTTTTTGTGGTTGGATGTGATATTTGTAAGAGAAAAAATGAAATGATTATAGAGTTTGATGTAATATTTTGTTTCGATTTGTTTTTTTTTTTTGGTTTTATAACCAATTTGTCTTTTAGTAAAAAAATCAAAACATCTCCTTCCCAAACAGCGCCTTAGAATGGAGATGATCAAAATACTTGTCATACCTATCATATTTTTATATTATTTATAATTATTATTTTTATTTATTGAGTAATATTGATAATTAAATTGACACATCACACTAATAAAAATAAATAATTGAGGTGATTATAGTATGCTCTATGAACGCGATTAAGTGGTACTCTAGAAAGTCCATTTTTATCTATAACAGACGAGCACACGTGCCATGCCACTGTGTAATAGATCTGTTTTTTTAAGAATAGTGAGATTTTTAAATCATGCTACACATTCAAATTTTAAATCATGCAACACATTCAATTTTTTTTTAATGATACAGATTTATTTACAACACATCAATTCAATATTAATAACATATCTATTTTGTCAATAATAATTGGCTATATTTTCAGAGCACGAATGTTATATTTGGCAAGTGATTAAAATAGTCAAAAAATATCCAAAAAAGTTATAAAAAAAAAAAAAAAATCTCTCTCTTTTTTTTTTTGTTAAAAAAATTTATTTCTAAACACTAAATTTTTTTTCACCTTCATACTTTAATCGAAAATATAAAATTACTATAAAAAAGCCATCCCAAATCAACCTTACCTATTTTTGTAATTAATTGTGCTACACGAGCAAACTATAATTATAAGCGACAATGCTACGTAGCTCAAATTTTGTGGTTCAAAAGTGGCTCGAATGATCAAAACGATGTCGTTTTGGTCATTTAAGCCACTTTTGAGCCACAAAATTTGAGTTACGAGACATTTTCCAATTATAAGTCCTCTCTAAGAAAATTGGCCCACTTTAATTGTTAATTATAACGAATAAGCGACAACTCAAGTTGACCAATTACTTTTCCATCCCATCATTAATAGTGAACATTATTGTAAAAAAAAGAAAGGGCAAATTACATATACCCCTTGAGATTTAGTAAAATTATAAATACTTCTTGAGGTTTGAGAAATTACAGATACCTCCTGAAGGTACTATTTGCATAACAAATTAGGAGGCAAATTGTTGTGAAAATATAAATATCAGGAGACAATTTGTTATGAAAATATAAACCTCAGGAGATATCTATAATTTCTTAAACCTCAGGGAGGTATCTGTAATTTAACTAAATCTCGAGGAAGGTATATGTAATTTGCCCAAAAAGGAGGAAAAGAAAATAAAAACATAACATCAAAATTTTTAATCATGTTTGGAAACCTCAATTCCGTTTTCTTTAATCACCCCATTATTAAAATCTAAAATTGTAAAATTTATAAGCTAAAGAGAGAAATTTTAAATTGTAGAATCTACCTCAAGGAAATGTTGTTGTGGTTTGATAAAAATAGACACAAATTTTTTTTAAAAAAATTAAAAATGAATTTTGTCTCAAATAAGAATATTTTTTTTTTATTTCGTTTTATTCACCAAACTAGATTTTAGTTTAAAAAAAAAAAGAAAATATAACAAAAATGATAAAATATTTATTGAATTATTAAATTTTCTACCGATTATACCCACGAATATGATCCCGTATAATTAATAAATAAATTAATAATTTAAAAGAGAAATTATAACCAAAAAAAAATCAAAAATTGACTTTTGTAACAAAATAAATTCTGAAATTTTAATTTTATCAATTTAAACTTAAATATTTTGAATTGTTTTCGATCTAAACTATTTGTCTATTTTCGTTAAGTAAAAAAAAAAAAGATATTTTAATTATTAAACTCAACAAAAATGATATTTTAGATATTTTATGTACACTTATATTGAGTTCAATGACTAAAATATAATTTTTTTTGTTGATTTTACTTAACCGTAATAAGTAAATAATTTAAATTGAAAATAAATCAAAAAAATAATATTAAATTTAAATCGACAAAATCAAAACCTCAAAATTTATTTATTATAAATGTCAAATTCTTGGAATATTTTTTTAAAATTTCTCCTAATTTAAAAAGAATCTGTAATAAAGGTTGGACTATAATGAGCAAAGTGGTAGAAGGTGGTAAAAGTCTCGTGAAAGTGTTTAAATCAAATGCATATTTTCACTTTTGTTTGCTCCCGTGCCGAAAGCAACCATCATGATTTTTGAGAATCACAAGACAAAAGAGGTTTCCCTTTGTATTGCCCTTACCATCTCCTATCCTATCATATTCATTCTCTCGATTTGGGCAAACGTTCTACCTTTAAAAGTTTGTATTTGTTTGGGAGGGAAGAAAAATCTTGGTCTTATTGAGAAGTGAAAATTTTATTACACGCATGTTATGAAACATAAAAGTGTAATTAAAGATTATCATTTAGTTTGAATGTTTGTAATTTAATATGAGCTCGTTTAACTTGATCTAAATTTATCTGTATCTTGAGCTTTTATTTGGATTAACCTTGATCTCTGAATGATCTAATTGAGCTGAATAAAGTGTAATCTATTTTAGTCTATTGACTTGTGAGTAGGGCTGCAAACGAGCCGAGCCGAGCCGAGCTTTAGTGTGTTTGGGCTTGTTTATTAAGATTTTAACGAGCTCGAGCTCGAGCTCGAGCTGAATAAAAATTTAACGAACCGAGCTCGAGCCGAGTTGGCTTAGGCTCGACTCGAGCTCGAGCCTGTTCACGAACCTTAACGAGCCAAAAAATTTATAAATTCATACTTGCATGTGAGACTAAAGTTACAATTAAAATTTTGATTATACAATTATATATACAATATATATAAATATACTAAAAAAAAGTCCCTATTTTACTAAAATAATAATATCTACTACCACTATTATATAAATATACTATCTATAGTTAAGTATTATTTACATTTATATTTTTTAAATATATAAATAGCATATTTCTCTTATTTTTTATACATAATTTTATATTATTTAATATATAAATAATAAATATTAAACGAGCCAGCTAACGAGCCGAGCTTTAGACTGTTTGGGCTTGTTTATTAAAAATTTAACGAGCTCGAGCTCGAACGGCAAAAAAAATTAACGAACCGAGTTCGAACGAGCTCTTACCGAGCCGAGCTCGAGCTTGTTCATGAACGGCTCTGTTCATTTGCAGCCCTACTTGTGAGACGCTCACAAAGCTCAACATAATACAAATATATATATATATATATATAAAAAGTCAACTAAAGTAAACTTGCATTTTGGCCCATTTAGAGGTGTTTTGCGATTCTTTTAGTTTTTTATCAAGTTTTTTTTGACTATTTTAGAAAGTGATGTGGGAAGATAATAAAAAAGTTGTTTTTGACTTTTTTTGATTAATATTTATTTATGATATCACATTACAATAAATGGCCAAACTACCCCATCCAATTTAAAAAATTTATAATTTTCATCTATGTATAACCCCAAATAATATAAAAGGTATAATTATTATTTTATATGTAATTTTTTTAAACTTGTCAAGCGACTCCATAACTAAAAAAGCCATCTAACTTTTTTAGCTCTCAAGTTGCAAACGCAACTTTTAATCGAACTTTTCAAAAGATCACGCCTGTTTGGTAACGTTTACGTTTTCAATTTATATTTACAAAAAATTTATAAACTGATTTTTGATTATGTTTTGTTTATTTTTAAAAAAACATAAACTACAAACGCGTTCGTTTAGACAAAATGTTTAAAAAATTTTAAAAATATAAAAAAGAGTAAGAAATGGCAAGTGGTGGCGGGTGGTAGGTGGTTGTGAGTGGTGGCGGCGGAAGACGGCAGTGGAAAATGATGGCGGGTGGTGGTGGCGGAAGACAGTGGTGGAAAATGGTGGCATGTGGTGGATGATGGTAGCAGAAGACGGTAGTGAAAAGTGATGGCAAGTGGAAGGTGGGTAGGTGGGTGGTGATGGCGGAAGACGGTGGTGGAAAGTAGTGGCAAGTAGCGGGTGGTGACGGCGGAAGACGGTGGTGAAAAGCGGTGACAGGTGGGTGGATGGTGGTGGCAAGTGGGTGGTGGGTGGCGGGTGGTGGTGGATGGTGGCATATAGGTGGCGGGTGGTGGTGGTGGGTAGTGGCGAATAGGTGGTGGTGGCAGGTGGTGGGTGGTGGTAGCAGGTTGGTGGTGGTGGTGGTGGTGGCGGGTGGGTGGTGGTTGGTAGTGGTGGGTGGGGGGCAGGTGGGTGGTGGCTAGTGATGGAGGGTAGTAGATGGTGGTGGCAGGTGGGTGGTGAGTAGTGGTGGCAGGTAGGTAGTGGGTAGTGGTGGTGGTGGTGGTGGTAGCGAGTGGATGGTGGCTGGTGGGTAGCAGGGGATGGTTGGTTGCTGGTGGGTGGTTGGTGGGTGGTGGTGGCGGGTGGTGGCAAGTGGGTAGTGAGTGGTGGTGGCAGGTGGCAGGTGGGAGTGGGTGGTGGGTAGTGGTGGCGGAAGACGGTGGTGAAACATGGTGGCGGGTGGTGGCTAGTGTTGGGTGGTAAAAAAAAAAAAACTCAAAACCGTAAACTCATTTTTTGGCCAAATTTATAAACTGAGACCACTGATTTATAAATCAAAAATTTACCAAATAAGTTTTTATTTGAGTTTTTAAAATTTTTATAAATATAAACAGAAAACTGAAAACGTAAGTGTTACCAAATGGCACCTTAGCTTGTTGGCGAAGGTTTGAGTTTAAAGTGTTTGACCATCGATTGATTTAGTGCCGTTTTGGGAATTGTCTAAAAAAGTCACGTTTTTTTTTTTTTTTTTTTTAAACGCAAGTGGCCAAAAACGCAAGTGTGAAATTACAAATTAGGACCCATGACAAA
The DNA here is from genome assembly GCA_025200525.1 of Camellia lanceoleosa. NCBI lineage: Eukaryota > Viridiplantae > Streptophyta > Magnoliopsida > Ericales > Theaceae > Camellia > Camellia lanceoleosa. The sequence continues at coordinate 51,010,835 of CM045768.1, read as the reverse complement.
AAAATAAAAAAATAAAATTCTTATGTTGGGTGAGGGTATTTTGATCATTTTAATTTGATTTGATACTATAAATAAATATTAAACTAAAAAATAAAAAGTCAGCTTTTTACTAACTTTTCAAATTACTTTTTAAAAAATTTGATAAAAACTCAAAAATCAATTTTTTACCAACTTCTCAAAACACTCCTAAGAGATTGGATACTATTTCCTTAACCTAACTTGGCTTGAGGTTGATCGTTAATGGCAATAATAATAGCGATAAAAGATGGAAAATAAGTAAAAGTAAAGAGAGTGGTGATCAAATGAGAGATAATAAGACCATCTCCAACGCTTTAGCAAATTTAATATCAAATTCAAATTTTGATGAAAACGGTACTATTTATGACTCCAACCGTTCACCAAACCTGATACCAAAATGAGATTTCATCAAAACTTTCATCAGATCGACGACGAAGTAATGAATTCATCAAAACAACATTTCGATCGTTGGAAAGAGGAAAGGTTGACCAACCAGTTGCCCGGCCGGTTGACCAACCGGTCAACCAGTGAAAGGTTCAAACAGTTCAAAGAAAAGAAGCTCAAACCGTAAAAAAAAAAAAAAAATAAATAAATAAATTTTTGCCTAACCAGTCGACCACTCGGTTGTCCCGGGACAAATTTGGTGAAAGGTGAACCGTTAAAGCATCTGTTAAAAAATTTGGTGAAATGGATTAATTTTTACTCAAATTTGGTGAAAAATTTGAGTCACCGTTGAAGATGCTCTAATAGATTTGGTATGTATGATTTATAGTGTGAGTAGTTTTGGAACGGTTGAAATTTTGGTTTTTAAATTAAAAAGGTTAATAAAATATTTTTTTAAAAGAGGTCACACATATAACTAAAAAAATATTTTTTTTAAAAAAAACTAACTAAACAAAGCTTAAATCCCCATACCTCAAAAAAATAATAATTTAGAAATTAAATTAGAGGTCCTTGTGGTTAAAAAACAAAAAAAACTTGATAGTATAATTATCATCATCTTCTAACACTCAAGCATTTTACTTGGATTTTTTTTTTTTACAATTGGTAAAGTCGGTTGAAATTTTTTGTTGTATATAAAAAAGATTAATAACACTATATAAATTAATAAAAATTTAAAATGTGTTTTACTTACTTGTAAATGACTATCATATTAGGCTTCGTTTGGGAAACTTGGTTTGAGGCTTTTTTGGTTATTTTATTCACAAAAAATAAAATAGGCTATTTTAGTCACAACAAACAAAACATCACATCCAATTCATAATCATTACACTCTTCTCTTACAAAAAAAATCAAAAAAGTCAAAAAATCAAAAAGCCATTTTCAAATCAAACTTTTTAAGCTAAGTTAAAATAGCAAAAAAAATTAAAAATTTAAAAAGTCAACCCACTTTCCAAACGAAAGTTAAAGTAGGTTACTTGTTTAGAAATTTGTGGGAAAATTTTGTAGCCTAAACAAATTATAACTATAACTTTCAAAAGTGATTTCACTTATTCTTAAAGATCTCCTACATTTCAGAATAAAGTGATTTCCACAAAGTTTATGTTTATAAGTATAATTAAACCAAACATATCAAAATAAACTAAATTAAATTTGAAAATTTGGAATATTTGAAAATAATCTCTGCCAAACAGGCCCGTTATATCTTTAAAATAAAATTTTCATTATCTAATTTCATATTAATTGATAAAAGTAGGGTTTATCGTGGGTTCTTGGAAATACAAAAAAAAAAAAAAAAAAAAAAAAATCTCCTAATTTTCTCACACCTGTTCATATCCTGTTCTCCGTCTCTCTCACCTCCGTATTGCAACCTCCAACGACAATTTCTGACACACTCTCTCGCTCTCTCTCTCTCTCTCTCTCTCTCTCTCTCTCTCACTTCACTCTCCTCTACTGCCTTTCTCTAACATGAGCCTAGCCTACACTGCGCACCTCCGGCTATGACTCCGGACGCTCTAACCAAACCTCGCCGCCTCTCCACCACCTGCCACCGCCACCCTTCAAAGCCCGTCACCGGCTTCTGCGCCTTGTGCTTGCATGAACGCCTCGCCGTACTTGATTCCTCCGCCACATCCGCCAGCACCTCCGGCGTAGGCGGCGGTGGAGCTAAGGGGACCAGTGGCCGGATCAGAGCCGGCGAGGCGGAGCTCCGCCGTTGTCAGTCATATTCTGCGAGCAAATGCGGAGGTTCTTACGGCGTATCGGAGCCGCGGAGGAAGTCTTGCGATGTTGGGGGTCGGAATACACTGTGGCTTCTTTTCAACCTCGACGATGAAGAGAATGGTGTGAAAAGAGTTGAATCGAAGAACTTAGGGTTTTCGGGAGTTGCTGGTTGTTCGGCGTTCGAATCTGAAGAGGTACAAAATGGAGATGAGATTAGGGTTTCTGAAGATGCGTTGGAGCAAAATGTCAATGGAAGCGAGCAGAGAGTCGAAGAAGAGGTTGAAGAAGAAGAATTGAAGACGATGAAAGAGCACATAGAACTCGAATGGAAGAGTAGAAAGCAGACCGGGAGGGATTTGAAGAACATTGCTGGAAGTTTCTTGGTCGCTGCGTCGATTTTCAGCCAGAAATTGCGGAAATGGAGGCTAAAGCAGAGGCCGAACAACCGCCGTGGTGGCCGCGGCGACGGAGGAGGAGGCAATTTATCACCAGCGGCAAAGCTAAATGGGCGGAAGCTGAGGGAGACGCAGTCGGAGGTCGGAGATTATGGATTCGGGCGGCGATCTTGCGATACAGACCCAAGGTTCTCAGTCGATGCTTGTAGAATTTCTTTAGATGATCCAAGGTTCTCATTTGACGAACCTAGGGCTTCTTGGGATGGGTATATGATTGCGAGGACGATTCCTAGGCTTGCGCCCATGCTTTCTGCTATTGATAATGTGATGATTCCACCTATAATGAACAAGTCTGAATTTGGGATTTCAGTTGAAGATCAGATGACTTCGATAATTGAAGATGAGATGACTTCTGGTGGATCAGCTCATACCAGGGATTACTGCTCTGATTCATCGTCTTCGCATAGGCAAAACAGTTTCGATTGTTCGAGTTCAAGTAGAAGTTCCAATAAGAAGACAGTGGTAGTAGAAGTTGATGAAATGAAATCCATTCCCAATTCCCATGTGTCTCCTTCAACCATTGATGTCTTCCACAGGATGAAATTTGTAGTTACAGACAGAGATACGGGAAATTCGAACTTCAATTCGATCAGATTTGATCATTTGGAGACCCTTGAATCTGCTTCCAAGGATGCCAGTTCTGTTGCTGGTGGTGGCTACTTGAACCGGTTCAAGAAATTCGGAAGGTGGCGAAAGGGGTGGAACATTTTGGGTTCTAAGCATAGGCTCAGCGACACTAGAAATGGTGAAGTAGACGGGAATTTGAATTGCCACCCACTTAGAGATTGTGAAGCAAAACAGGGTGAGGAGGCCAATGGGGCTTCGCTTGCTCGGAGTGGCAGTTGTGTTAGTGCTAGGAGTTCCGATAAAAAGATGGGGTCGTATCACCGGTCATTGAGTGTTGCCGAGGCCAGAGGCTATGCTAAGAAGGGTAGAGAAGAATCTGTTTTGGAGCGAAACCGGAGTGCTAGGTATTCCCCAAGCAATCTCGACAATGGGCTATTGCGGTTTCATTTGACACCGTTGTGGAGCTATAGGAGGAAATCTGGAAGAAACAGACTAAAAAATTCACAATCCATTGCCAGGAGTGTGTTGAGGTTGAACTGAGCTAAAGGTACTACACTGGTTGTTGGTGTTATTCATTGGAATGTAATCATGTAAAGATATATATTTATCTGTTTCTTTCATGTTTGAACAAATGCACAAATATTGTTACTTCTATGCACTTAGAGCATGCTTTTCTGTGATGTAATAATGCAAGTTTTAACATTTCTTGGCAACTGGTGTTTGACTATGAGAATTTTCATGGCATAGTGCGGTTTACAGTATGCATAAATGAAACCGTTATAACATATTTTTCGTTTGTGTTCAAAGATGTTAGTTGGGGTAACGCATATTTTTATTGTATTGATCATATTCTTTGTGGTTGGAAATTTGTGATACTTGCATCGCGGTAATTTTAGTTTCAGTGTCATAATGACTTATTGACATTGTCCACTGAGATTTGTGAACATTCAACTGGATAACGATAGTTTTTCACACTAATCTTCATTTTAGTTCTTTGAAGTTGTGTATCAGGCTAAATTATCAATGAATCCTGTCAGTGTTATTTCTCTATTGTTTAGATTAGGAGCAGAATGTGTGAAAACAGAAGAGAGGGGGGGTGGGGGGCAAGGAATCATAGTCTTGTGAGTCAAGAAGTTTTTCTCGTTTTCTTTGTGAATTGTTACGTGGTAATACTAAATGTTACCTTAAAAAATGAATTGAAGGAAAGGACAAGAAAATAGAAATGACTTACTTTCCTGTTAGTTATTCAAGAAAACAGTTATGGTACCCATATATATATTTTTTCTGCAACTGAACACATATACAAGAAAAGAAAACGGTTTTTATTTTCCTTTTCCTGTCAATTGAACACAGCAGAAGGGAACTGCCATCTTTTTCTGTGGCACAAATTTTGGATACTTTTAGCACTGTTCTAATTTTGGGATCTAGTAGGGATAATATAATACCTGGAATAATTCAGAGAATTTCCAAGAAAGGATTCTGTATTATGAGAAGGGTTAACTGTTGAGAAAATTAGTACACATTGGATTCTCATGTTTATATGGAATTTGGGAAGTGGGTTATAATCCACTTTCCAGATTATATAACCCACTTCCTCTCTTACAAAAAAGTTGCATATAAGTAGTTTTTTTACCAAAAAGTTGATTATAACCATCTTTCCAAAATAGCCCTACGTGGCTAATCATTTGCTATAGAGTAATTGTGGATAATCTGGAAACAACTTTGATTTGTGCACACAATTTTTGTGGCACTAATAGCACTAATTTCCATATAAGGCAAGAAAAGAAGAAAAAAAAAAAAAACAGTTACCAGAATAGGAAATTAGTGCCATTAGTGCCACAAAAATTGTGTGCACAAATCATTTTTCATCTGGAAATATGGAAAAGATACTGGAAATGTTTGGAAATTGTTTGTTTGACATAAAAATCAGCATAAATTCAGGGATCTCCTAAAATGATAGTTTTGAATAAAGGGGATTAAATCTCTATTAACTAAACTTTGAAATTATTGTTGTATTAGAATGCTTACATTGTATCCATGTATAATTAATGTTTCTTGCTATATACTTTTTTAGCAATTCTTATGACAGGTCACAACAAACAAAGTGTAAGTGGATTATAACTGAATGGTTTTGTTTTGATTTTCCAAATGTTTGTATTTTCCAACTCTCCAATGTTCTTGTCCTTTTCAAGATCTTTGCACATTTTAATGGTACGCTGGGATGAACCTTCGGACGCTCCATTACTGAAAATTACTTACAAATGGTAATTTCTCTAAGCTTGGGTCTAATTCATATTTGAGGTCTTATTTTGTTTATCTGAGAGGCCTTGGACCTGCTTGTATATGATCTGTTTGATATCTTTATATATGGCTTGAAGGGGAGAGTTGGATATACCTCTTTCAGACATTGCCGTAAGCAGAAGTAAAGTCTTGTGCACTGAATTACTTTTTTTTAAGTTGAGAATCAACAATTCTATTACACATGGAAACTTTCAAAATTTTACTCGAAAGTAACAAAAGGATTAAAGGATGTGTATCTTATGTACTTTATAACTATATAAGAAAATTATATAATTTTATATTTTTTGAGGGATAATTTAAAAAAAAAATCATAATCAAATATTAAAAAATTATAATTAAATATCTCAAAATAATATCATAATTAAAGAAAAAAATTAGTCATAATTAAATAAGAAAATAACTTAACTAAGGATGCATATGGTATGAGAGTGTATAAAAGAATTCTTCTGAAAAATAGTGTGTAGCGTATAAATTTTTTTTTTTTTGATAACCGGATGTTCGGGATAGTTTACACATACCTTAACTAATTCTAAGAGACCAATCTTACTATCAACTTACAGGAGTCCCATTAAAAGCTACCACACTTAGAGAGAACACACCTCTAGGCTCCAAATTTTTTTCACTAGGGCAACCTCTTGAGGTTGTGGAGGGTATAGATTTAGAGAGGGTTTTGTGGATTATTATCTAGTGAGCAATGATTGGGATACAAAATTTTTTACCAAACAGAATGTAAGACTCACACTATGTGTGATCCGTACTATAGTCTACACCCATATGTGACCCACATTCACGTTAGTATTTAGCAAAAAAGTTGATTAAAAAATGAGGATGTCTAGCAATCTCGTTCTCATGCGCGAAGGAAGGGTGCTTGTGCTGTTACAAATTTTAATTGCCGAGTTCTTAACATAAAAAAATTGTTGTTGCGGTTCGTATCGGTGGATAATGTGATACTGTTTTTAACATTAGTACAATGAAAAATAAAAATTAATAAAAAATATTTTATGTTGTCAACATAAACATGTTCACCGAAAAAAAAATATTTTTCCAACTAAATTTTTATCACACCACACCAATACTGGTATCACCACAATCGTTAACACATCAGCGTCAAAAGAAAAATGCTTGAAATCTTTTTTTTTTTGAGACCCTACAATTCCTTTGTATCTCAATCATTGATGTAAGTGAGACCCATTCAAGTATGCGTAGAACCCACATTATCAATGATTGAGATTCAAAGAGAATTGTGAGGTCTTAAAAAAAAAAGATCTTAATCATTGTTGGTGTCAAAATTGCAATCAAATATTAAAAAATATTTTTTTGTCAAAACCAAAGTACTCTCAACAAGAGAGGCTTCAAAATCTGAGTCCAAAACGACATGTCCCAGTCGCAACCCTAAGAACAGCCAGATTTCAACATGTGTGGTGGGCTGGTCCCCAATGTTCGTTCATCATTAAACCAGAATGCAAATTGCCAAATAAAACAATGGTCCTGAGCAATGCAAAGTTCCAGTTATTTCTTTCCTGTTTTGGCTGATCCGCAATTACTAGTGATTCCAACTTCATGCAGGCAAATGGCAGTCTGTTTTCACTTTTCAAGTTAAAAAAAAAGTTACACTGAATTTTAAGATACTGGTTGATAAAATTTATAATTTACTATTTCTAGTTTATAAAAAAATATTAAACATTTTATATTTATTTTTGATAAAAAACAAAAAAAAAAACATATTCGGTACACACTTGTTTTTAAACAAGTGAAAAGGAGTTGGATGGTAGGAGGTGGTTGTTTGCTGCCCAATGTTGTGATCCAAAATGGTTCCCACTTGTGGGAGGTGGTTGCCGGACTGGGTTGGTGGCCTAAAGTGATTGTTAGTAGTTGGAGATGGTGGTCGCCAAATGACTTGAGGTGGTGGTTGAAAATGGTTTTTGCCAAGAAACAGTGGCCAACCATGGAAAGTAATTGTTGGAAGAGGTCATCGACGATGGTGATCGGCAATGTCTAAAAGAACAGGGAGAATGAGTAATAAAGAAACAAAATTCTAAATAAATGAAACTAATTTTTTTGTAGTTACAAAATTTGTTAAAATTTTGCAAACTGTGTACAATTTTTTTGAAAATGAAAATGACACTAAATGAATTTTGTTTACAGTTTTCAAAATTTCTAAAAATGTAAACAAAAATTGGTATTAAACAAGCTAAAATTAACTTTTTAAAAGTGAACAAGCATGCCCAATGTGTAGGATCCACAAGCTTGTAAGAGCTTCTCTTTAGTAATTGTTGAAGGAAAAAATTACTGTGGCCCAAACTACTTAAATTTGGGAAGAGAACCCCTCTATGCCCTACCATGCATGCAAGCAAGCTCTATGTTTACAAAGTGGGCTTTTCCTCCCAAAGGGGAAAACTTGTTCGAACACTCCCCAAGATGTGAGTTCTGTATTCATAATCTACAATTCAATAGTAACAAGAAACACCAATGGAGGATATCAAATTCATTCAAAGTCATGTGCCACACTAGGAATTGAAACAAAGAGCTCTCACATTTTCAAAGGTGGAAACCAAGCAAGGAAGAAATTGCGTCACGCAATGATAAGACTCGAATCTAGACATCATACCTTGTAACGTTCAAAGTAGCATTTACCAAAGAACATCAACATAAAAATATCCCCAAAAAAAAAAAAAATTAACGCAAGAAAATTGTCTCAAGTTTAAAAAGACAAAACTAGTCAGGCTAGTAAATTACATAGTTCAGAGCTGAATTCAGATACAAAAACAAACCAATGGCTAACAAAAAGGATCGCGAGATACAAGAGTTTACCATGATTTTTCATTTTCAGTTGAACCCAAACACTTTTATGTGCTTTACCTGTTTTACACATTACAATACAAAACATCTCTCTTAACCTCAATCGGGGTCTGAAAAGAGTAAGATAGTCATCTTCGCCCAGTCAAGTACCTGGTCTTCACATATTTACTACTGCTCGAGGTAACGCTATCAGCTCTGCACCTTTTTCGAGAACTTTTTGAATGAGGGGCCTCATCGGTCTCATCATCATCGGTGTCGATAATTTTGCATCCGGCCCTGGTCTGGATACTCATGCGCCGAGGAACATAGACATTGAAGTAGTAGCTTACTATGGTTTCTCTGCGCTGGGAAGGCAAACGCTCCAACGCAGGCTTCAAAAAACTTTTACCCTGAGATATGGGATTCGATTTCACAAGATAATCGAACTTTCTCTGCTCCTCTAAATTCCACAACTTCGAAACATCTTGTCCCATCTCATCAAATCTCCATTTCCAAAAGGCGGGACCCAAATCAAACTGCAGCTGTAGCCTCTTGTCAGTGACGTGGCGTTTAACACATTCGATAGATCCAGGGGAGACACATGGGCAAAATTCGGGCCTCCCTTTCCCAACCACACCAGCTTTTGTATCTGGATCATTGCCTTTGATTGGCCAAACTTGGATGCCCAACCATTTTGAAGTATCTGATTCATTGTGAGAACAGTCCTTGTGAGGTGGACCAGTCCAAGCTGGAATTTCAGCTTGGAAATGGGGTCCAACAGGAATTGCCAGTCTGAGACAATCATCGTTGATGTATTCTATCCATTTTGTTGGCATCGGCTTCTGTTGGTTTGGCTTAGGCTTCGGTTGCTTTGGTTGCTCTGGCCTCTGCATACTTGATGAGTTTGGATTCTTGACCAAGTAGTCGAAATAGAACAAGGACGGTTTGAATATCAGAACAAAATGCTCTGAGAAAACTATCTATGTTCTTCAAAATATGATTATCAAAACGATCAGCGGAGTCAAGGGTTATTGAGTAAGCAATATATCAATGAGGTGAAGGAACAACACCACCATGTTGACTTGGTTGTTTTATGCCCCATAAATTTCTTTAATTCGAAGATAGTGGAAATGTGCTCAACAAACTGATGAAGTCGACACCTTTTCTAGAAAATGGAGAAAGGATGAGTAAATTGTTTTAGTTTAGAGATTGTATATTGATGTGGCATTGAAAAGAATTATATGAAGAAAAAAACAACGTTAAATGGAGAAATTCTAAAAACAACATCCAAATAGTACACATTAATGTGTGTTTGGAAGGAGAAATATTAGGTATACACCTAACCTTTGACATAGTACACAAAGTGGTTGTCCCGAGACTTGAACCTATAACCTCAAGGTTATTAAGGCAAGGTTTTACCATTGAACCAATGGTCATCCCTTAAATGGAGAAATTCTCAAAGAGGAAAAATCAATCAACAAGGTTGAGAGATTACAGGTAAACCCATCCAAATATCACCAATTTAAACTTCAAAGCAACAAATAAAGTCTAGATAGTTATTCAATTACAAAGATCACAATCACACATGAAAACACACGATTTATAGGGAAACTCTTAAATAAAAGATCAAAACAATCCACTGTAATAAAGTGTCGATACAAGACTCAAGATAAGTGAGTTACAACACTAACTCGGATACAGTTGAGAATTAAGACTGGACTCCTTGAGATTGTTAAGTAAGATAACCAAGGATAATCAAAAGACTAGTTTGGTAAACTGATTCTGAATGCTATTTTAGGGAAACATTTCTGAAAACAAACCACTTTTTAAGAAAATATACAAAAAGATGTTTTTGAATTTTTGAAAACCATTTTTACACAACAATGAAAATGATGGGTGTTTTCAAGATTTTTCATTGTTTTTGTATCCTAAAACATGAAAAATGAAAATGTAACCAAACAAGGTAGAGTAATTGAAGAAATTAAAGCTAACACTCATGCTTCTTTTTAGACCTATGGTTTCTAAACCTGATGAAGTGAATGTGTGTACTTAAACAGATAGAAAAGAAGTTGAAAGCCAGAAGAATACTAGAACAATATTCAAAGTAATCTTTCCTAATTGGCATTCTCATACCCAAAATATGATTTCCCAAACACATACAAGCCTAGTAAATTACTCAATCATCTACCAAAATAGTGAAATCAAAATCTCAAAACGGTCTAAACAATTTGACAACCAAAACCACTATTTCCTAATGATGATCTCAATAGTTTCATAACCCTTTATGCTATAAATTATAACTCCAAACAATGCCAAAACCAATTTCCAACTATACCTTTCTTCTTCAAAAACAGAATTTTGCACCTTTGAAGTACCTTCCGTTTGTTTTAGCAGAAAATATTTTTTTAAGTTTGGTTGCGACTTTGAAACTAATGTACTAGTGGTGGTGTTAATGGCGGTGGCAGTGAGATGACGATGATGGAGGAAGTGGTGGTGGTGGGTTGTGATGTAGTGGTGATGTGGTGGCACTAGCCATACTTTAGTTCAAAATATGTTTTCTACAATCCAAAAGAAGAAAACATTTTCAGCCCAACAAGCTTGTTTTCCACAGAAAATGTTTTTCGTCATACCAAATAGCGTAAAAATTTTCAAAAAATATTTTCAAACAAACAGCTTTTACTTTAAAGGTGCCTATCTGAATTTGGCATAGTCCTATCCATTCCCACTCCAGAATATGCTGCATACCCCCACACCTCCAAACATGCCAAAGTCAACCAAAGTTTGGAGGTAGAAAAAAATGGAGCCAAAATAGAAATACCCATCTCCAATTTTTTCCCTAAATTCACTCAACATCACCCCTCTTCATCGCTTGTCTCTGTACGAATTCAGATTTGCAGAGCTGTTGTAACCATCAGTCAACGGTTCTGAACCTAGATTCAAAACATTCTCTAACCTTAACAAAGCGTAGAGAATCGAAATCATAAAATTTCAAGTTCGAAAACCCTAAAGCGCAGTAACTTTCGAACTGTTCAAATTAATTATAATATAAAACCCTAACCCTAAAATTCGATTGCGAACTACAACATATATCAATGGAAGGTTCGCATAATCGAGCTGATTCGTGAAGAAATCATTAGGACCCATCGAATTATCGAACGATTTTTTTCTTTTTTTCTTTCCTTTTACTTTCCCCCTCTTATGTAAGAGAAAATGGAGAGAAAAAAAAAATTTAATACAGTAAATGGCAATGGAAAATAACTCCTATTCCTACCACCAAAGTGTACTTTGTGCAATGTTAATTTTTCAATTTATGTTTTTTTTTTTTCTAAGATTTGTAATTATATATTAACCACTAAGGAATTTGAAATCTCGATAGTGACTAAGTTTCCTATCTATTAGAAGTAAAATTTTGAGACTGATGAATTATTTACCTCTTTTAATCTTTTATCGTTGTTTGTCGACGACAGTCAAACAATTGTTTCTTCAGTACTGGGCCTGTTAAAAATAAAATGAAAGATAAAAGGAAGAAAAAAACTAAAATTTTCTTAGAAGTAATTTGCATTTTTGCCTGAATAAAACTAGAAAATTGGAAACCTCACAAAAGAGCCTCCAAGCACAAGTGAAGCCACCCTCAAATGCCTCTTCTTGTTGTGAGTTTTGAGTCTTTATATAGGTTGGAAGAGCATGGCAACATCATTTTAAGAAAAATACTATTTAAAACTCTTAAAAGGTTACGTGGTTGTTTTGGAAATTAACTATTTTAGTTAATTTTTTTAATATTTTTTATAAAAAAGACATGTAAAAAAATAGAGAGAATAATTGACTTTTTGACTATTTTATGTCCAGTTTGGAGAGTTAAGATTTTAGTTAAAAAAAAGTTACTACAAATTGTCAAATCATTCTCTATATTTTTTTGTATTGCCACATATATTCTCTAATTTTTTATTTCATTTTCTTGTTTCTAGACACAAATTAATAGGATTCACATTTATAAATGTATATGGGACCCACTCACATGTGTCGTTAAGTGAGAGAATGAAATAAAAGATAGAATTATATGTAGCATTTTTGCCTAGATATATGTGTAGAGGTGCTAAATACACTCAACAATTTTCTTTACACCCATTGTAGAATCATTAGGTGCTCCACAGGCATCACTATCCCTACCACCATCTAATCACTAATTGTTTCTTACTGGTTTTTCATGCTGCAACACAAAATCACGAATCTTACTCTTTTTATCAATCCCAACTTCTTTGAGACATCACTTGATTATATCCAAAGACTACTGAGTAACCTCTCCCCACTCCATTGTACAAGATTTTTCATAAAATACAAGGTAGTGTTTGGTTTGATTTTTAAAACATGATTTGAAAAAATAAAAAAAAGATTAAATAGCTTATTTAGTTAACTAATTTTTAAAATACAACTCCCTCAATTTTCTCTCTCATCTCTCTCTCTCTCTTTTATTATTATTAATAAATAAATCAACACTTTTTTCTCTCCTCATTCTCCTACATTTTACACATCAATCAATCAAAATTTCTTTTACACCCATCTATTCAACTAAAAAACAATTATAAATCATCCAAAAACTATTTTTAGAACTCATAATTAAACAAATTTTTAACTTTCAAAACTCTTTTCAACAACTTATCTTTCCAAATATAATTCAAAACTCATTTTAAAAACTAAATCAAATGAAGCCCAAGAGCTTCAATGCATAAATTGGGTGTAGAGGAAAATATGGAAAATGGTAGGAATACTAAATTTTTTACCAAACAAATGACTAAATGTCTTACATAGGTGTGTGGTCCATAATTTTGCGAATCTCACATTCATGTGAAACATTTGACCATTTATTTAATAGAAAATTTGGGATTTATAATATTTTCTAGAAAATATATAAGGTGTACTCAAGAGGTCCACTGATGAACCTCACTACCAAAAGGGGTGATAAGGTCGGATTAAAGTTACATGGCCCACTGAATAATTTCTTCATTTTAAAAGAAGGGGTTGGTTTATCTATATTTCAATGAGTAATGTTATACAAATTAATAAATTTTGTAATTTTTTTTGGGAAGAGATTTCTTTTTAGTTGGAAAAATTAATTGGAGGGTGTTATTAGGCTTCCGTAGACCTACTACAGAGCCCACATCGATAATTTGAATTGTTCAAATGTGTAGGGCTTGTTGAGTATTACATCATTCAAAAAAATCATGTTAATTAGATATCAATAGTCACTTGATCAGATCACATTTCATTTTTAAAAAAAATATTTGTTGACATAAATGTGATCTGATCAAATGACTATTGATATCTAATTAACGCAATTTTTGTAGGGATAAAGCACTTGATGAGTCTTACAGATTGAACTCCTCAAATCATCGATGTGGATTTCACGATGAACCTACGGAGGCCCAACAACAACCTTCAATCCAATATGAACTAAAGATAAACCCTCTCTCTGTTTACACTAATGCGATACTTATAAACACGACACCTATTACATTATTAAAGTTGTTTCAATTTAAATTTCTAAAATATCTTTTTTTATTACAATAGTCTTATTTTAAAATTATAACTTCTTTTTTTTACTTTTTAAATTAGATATCACATCAATTAGTAAGAAAATTTGTCAGATTTATTGATACGTTTCCCTTCAATCTATGGAAAACCTTATCGTGTACACCCCTTTGGTGTATCCTATATACACCTTATCATAAAATGTATATCTTTATAAAAAATTATATACAAGCCCACATTTTATATTCATTTTCTAAATCTAATAATGTGTAAGTGATATGATTAGTTTATAATTGAGAAAATATGAGAGAAAATGTTATCTTTAATATCCTACTTGATTGCCATATCATTGGGTTTGAAAATTAAGTCTATTTTTCGGTCTTCAATAGCAATGCTCTAACTTTATTACAATAATTTGTAATATCCATCACAAAATGCATAACCTCTCGACAAATTGATGTAACAAAATATTTAAAATTTTGTAGTTGATATTGTAAAAGTTTATTTTGTTATAACATTTTTTTATTACACCAATTTGTGGCGGGATTACGTATTTTATAATTAATATTACAAAATTTTATGATAAAATTAAAATTACACATTTTATAGTAAGATGCATATGATATGCCCTGCTAAAATGGTGCACATCATTTCCCCTTCAATCCAGATATACAATGTATATGGTCTTAATAAGAGTGCTTCTATCAGTACCCATCAATTATTTTAAACCCCCTATTTCTTTGGAAACCCATTTATAAATTCTAAAACCCTTAAAAAAAAATTTCTCCTCCCAAAATAATATCAAAATTATCCTTATGAAAATATTTCACTCATTCAATTGAATGCACACCCCCTATACCCCAAAAAGTCTCTCTCAAAAATCCTAACAAAACTCACGAAGATAATTATTATTTCATCTCTACATATTTGTTCATGGCTTGAGAAAATAGATGTTCGGTTACATGTTTCTGAACAAATAAACAATGTTCAGGCTTGTTTTTTCGAATTCTGGTAATATATTTGGGAGTTCAGTCTCGAGAAAATGGCAAACAGTTTTTATTATTTTTGTCATTTTTTCAAGAAACTTACTCTTATAAGACCAATTTTCTTTAAGTTAAGAACACTATCAAAGTTATGAATATCCTGTAAGCTTTTATTATTACACTCCTCTCGTCTCATGGAGTTGTGGTTGCTCGAAACACTTCTACTCATTGTCATTGCTGGAGAAGTGTAGGTAATCAAATGGTAGTCACCGTTACCGCCGAAATATTGCCGCCAAAGAGGTTTTAAAGTTTTGAGGGCAGATAGGTTTTGAAAGTAAGATTTGGAGAAGATAGATGGGTGGTAATGGAGATAAGTGCTCTTATAAATCTTAACTTGTGATATAGTAGGTGTATGAATTTAATTGTAAGATGAGGTGTCTTAAAATTATTAAAATTATTTTTAATAATTTCATTTGAGATTATTATTATAATTAAAAAAATTAAAAATAAATAAATAAAAATAAATTGATGAGATATTAATAACAGCCCTCGTTGATAAAATCATGGCTTGTCAACATGAAAAATAAATTTTGAAAACATAACATCCTAACAACAATATTACGAGTTGTCATTATGGAAAAGATAATGTTAAAATAATTAAAATTTCAATGTATTTCAATGCATTTATTTATTTTTTATAGCTATTCTCATAGTTGTTTTGGAAAGTTGCTTCTTATATATATATATATTGAATTTTTTATAATAAAAAAATGTGTAAAAAATATATAAATAATTAATGTTTATAATATTTTTTTAAATTTGTTACTAAAATAGTATGTTGTCAAAACAATCTTCAATTATATTTATATATTTTTATACATTTTTTATATATAACAATCACCTATTAGGTGAAATCCAACATTTTCTTCATCCAGTCATCATCTATTACTTGAATGAAAGGCCGCAATTGATAATAACAATCTCTAACACTTGATCCAAAATTCAATTGATTAGTTGTTAAATTATAATCAAGAAAATCTTCTTAATTGACATTTTCATACCCAAACTTCCCAAATACATACAAAACTTAGTAAATTACTCAAATTAGCTACCAAAAGGCCATGTTTGATTGTCCGGATTGAATATAAAGGTTTTGGGAGAATATGTAATACCTAAGGATAAAAATAGAATATAATATGTTGTAAGATATGAGATGGATTATATATACTGTGGAATTAATTATACTATGTTTGATTGAGATATGATATAAGATGGAATAAGAGGAGAGTGATTATTTTTGACTTTTGGATGAAAGATAAGTTATATCCGACGGTGTTGGGCATACAATACGATAAGAGACTGTATTACATATCCTCTTTTTGCATGATATACTATTTGGATTTCCTATATCCGGAGCGACCAAATATGAGAATATAGAGAGATAAAAAAAAAATATGGTACCCATCTCATATTATACCTGGTCTCATACCCATATTTGATAAATAAACAGAGCCAAAGAGTGACATTAACAATTTGACAATGTAAACCTCTATTCCTAATGATGTTCTCAATAGTTTCATAACTCTTTCTACTATAATTTATAACTCCAAATAATGCCAAACCTCAATTCCAAGTGTCAACTATATTTCCTCATTAAAAACACAATTTCAACTCAAAGTCCATCCAAATGAATCCGTAACCTCATAAAACTCTTCCTTTCAACTAAATTTGTACTGTTTTTTACTCCAAATGCATTAAGAGTTGACTTAGGCCTCATTTAAAAATAAGTAATTTTAGTAACTTTTTAATTTTTTAATTAAAATATAAGGTAAAAAAAACTAATATATTTGAAATGACTTTTTTGATTTTTTATGAAAAGATGTGCAAAAAGTAAAGAGAAATTTTTTTTTAACTTTTTGATATAAGTCATAAGATTTTTTTTATTTTTTTAATAACTTTTTAGATTTTAAGCTACTTTTTAGATTTTAAACTAAAGGGGTTGCATGCCAAACAAGGCCTTAGTAGATGAGGGGTTGTCTTATCAGGTGTGATGCCTAAATTCGATAGTAGTCAACTTCTTCATCCCCTCGGCTCGATTGTCAAAAAAAATAAAACAAAAATTAGTTCTATCTATTCTCACTCTCCTAAAAATACTGCACGCCTAATCCCCTAACACCTCCATCTGATAAATATACCACAATTCTTAATTTTTCTTTATACTTGCATATACATAGATTTCTTTGAAAAGAGATTTACGATGTGTGAAAAAAAAACAGTTTTTTTTTTTTTTTTTTTTTGATTTTAGTGGCACTGGGGTGCTGGGGGTGCTGACTCACTGGGTGTATGTAGCATGGTTGTATTCCACTAGTTTTAAATATCTATTGTACACCTCATTTTCAGGACAAAAATTTATGATAAATAACAATTTTCAAAATTACCCCTGCCAATGTGCTTGGAACTTGGAAGTAGTAAAAAAATGGAGTTTAAATAATAACAATGATAAAAAAAAGCAATTTCCAATTTTATCCACAAATCACTCTTCGTCTTCTTCACCGCTTAATCATTAGATTATCGGCATCGAAACTTTGTCATTTACGAATTCAAATTTGCAGAGACTCCTTGAAACCCAACGATCAATATTGAACCGTCATATTCAATTGTTTCTCTTTCTACGAGTGCAAATTTGGGGTTTGGATTTGGGATCCAAAACAAAGAATAAAATTTAGGGTTTTGATTTATAAGGAGTTTGAAAAACTTGAGGCACAGTTTCGATTCGAGATTTGACATCTCAAATGAATTAAAATGAAACCCTAGCCCTAAAATCTGATTGCAAATTGCAACGGGAAGTTTGTACTATCCAGCGTTTCATGAAGAAATCGAGCCGTTTCATTACAAACTTTCTTTTTTTTTTTCTTTTTTTATATGGAAAAAGAGTAGAAGAAAAAGCAAGACAATACATCAAAATAAAAAATAAAAATTTTAATTTAGCAACAACAAAAAGAGTAATTTACGTAATGTCAGTTTTTTTTAATTATATAAAAACAATTATCTATTTTGTATTTTTCGAAGTTACGCTCCTATGACACGTGACTATAAGTTTCGCGCTAACAAACATAAATTTTTATACAAAAATGCGCGAGACTCCCAGTAAAAGCCACTCCCAGTGACCCGCAGTGCCACGTGGCACTGCGGGATTGGAAGGAAAGAAAAAAAAAAAGAAAAAGAAAACTGGCTAATGGGGGAAGCCCACGTCACTGGGGGTCGACCCCCAATGGGGGTGTGTAGCAAGGTTGATTTTTATAATTGATAAACATTTTAAAAAATAAAACAAGAATTAAAAGTATGAGACAATAATATTACAATTAAAACGTGAATAGAAGTATTGATAATAATTACCTCTTTTAAGCTTTTATCGTTGCTCGGAGACTACCAACCAATTGCTTCTTCACTGTATAAACCTGTTAAAAATAAAATGAAAAAAAAGTATACAATTCTCATTCTTGGTATTTTGCAATTTTGTTTGAATAGAAATGAAAAAGTTGAACTACCTCAAAAAAAACTTCAAATGAAGCCCCCTTTCTAAAAGAATAGAGCTCTCAAAAAAAAAAAAAAAGAAAGTGAAGCCACCCTTCTCAAAGCCTCTTGTGGGTTATGAGTCTTTTTATAGGTTTAAGGCCTTGGTTGTCAGTAGGCTAAAATAGTCGAAAAGATATTATAAGTTATCACATCACTTTTTATATTTTTTTTTGTGTATTTTTGGGTAAAATATTAAAAAATCAACTAAAATAGCTAATTTCAAAACGAGCCCTAAATATGGTAACTCCATTTCGAGAAAAATTTTATTTAATGATCCACTATCATGTAATCTTGAGTTTGATTTTGTTCACACTCTTTATAATATTTATAAACAAAACACAATCTATACTATATATTAAGCAAAATAGAGTTTCTAATCCCCAAGGCCTGTAGGAGTTCCAATATGCCAATTCTAATTTTCTAATTTTTTGTTTTTTTTAAAAAAAAATTAACCTTAGCATTTATTAACTTCTCTCAACGCACAAGACTTTTTAACTTCTCTCATAATTATTGCAGTACCTTTTTCAAAATAAATAATTTGTCTATTAAAAAAAATTTAAAACAAATATAAATATCTATATCCAAGGCCTGTAGGAGTTCCAATATGCCAATTCTAATTTTCTAATTTTTTTTTTTTTAAAAAAAAAAAATTAACCTTAGCATTTATTAACTTCTCTTAACGCACAAGACTTTTTAACTTCTCTCATAATTATTGCAGTACCTTTTTCAAAACAAATAATTTGTCTATTAAAAAAAATTTTAAACAAATATAAATATCTATATCTATATCTATCTATTTATTTATATCTATCTCTAACCCACAAGTTTTGTGGGAGTTCCAATATCACAATCTAAAGTTATT
Organism: Camellia lanceoleosa; assembly: GCA_025200525.1. Classification (NCBI taxonomy): domain Eukaryota; kingdom Viridiplantae; phylum Streptophyta; class Magnoliopsida; order Ericales; family Theaceae; genus Camellia; species Camellia lanceoleosa. The sequence continues at coordinate 50,991,606 of CM045768.1, read as the reverse complement.
GATTTTTTGATTTAAAAAAAAAGAAAACCTTAGCATTTATTAATTTCTCACAACCCCAAGCCTTACCCTTATAATAACACTTTAATGTATTAAGAATAAGTATAAAAAAAATTCCGTAAAAAGTCCAACACATATGAATTCCTTAAAAAGTCTCAACACATGTGATTATTGTCCCTCATAATAACACTTTAATGCATTAAGAATAAGTATAAAAAAATTCTTTGAAAAGTACATCACTTATGATTATTATCAAAATATTAAACTTTAATATAATATAAAAAAACAAGACATTTAATTCATTGAAAAATCCAACACATATGATTATTATCAAAATATTAAACTTTAATATAATATAAAAAAGAAAAAAAAAGAAAACATTTTAAAATCACAATTCACATATATATCCCCTGATCAGCATTTATTACATTTTTTCAATCTACGTGTCTTTCCATATGCCTGCATTTATTGATTTGGTCAAAATTCTCTAATTAGCATTTAAAATCCCCTCATACAAATAATTATAGATACAACCCGTGCATAATTACTGCAGTACCCTTTTCAACTTCTCCCATACACTATGGTTAGTGATAAAATTGTTAAATTATTTTTATAAAAAAATCTTAAAAAACATAATTTATATATTAAAAAAAATCTAAAACAAATATAAATATTTATAATTATTCCGTGTATAACACGGGTGATAGACTAGTTTATAATTAGTTCGAAGTAGCTGGGTTCGTATTTTTTTGATGGAATTAGTACAGTTGTTGGATTGAGATTTATTAATCAAAAGTTGTGCTTTGTATATAGTTATTCTAAAAACACATAAATCTGTCATAGAATCGAATACAATTATCTCATATAGGTATGTGGAACCCACAAAAAGTATAACCTACCTCAAATGAGAGAGTTGTGTTTGTTCTATGTTCCTAGACTTTTTGTTTTAGGTTGTGTTTCTCTTATATTCACATTTCAACATAAGAGAATTTAAGGAATTTGTGTGGCGCACCATAAGTCTTGTTGCAATGATTTAAACAGTTTAATTTGTAAGGTTCTCAATGTATATCATTTATGAAAAAAATAGTTTGATTAAAAAACTATAACTTTTTCTTTTTATAGAGTTTGTCTTTAAAAAATTAAATGGTCTATTTTCAAAATATAACTGTCATTCATTTTTTTATAAACAAATATAATAAAATGAAAATGTTATGATTATTGGATCAACTTAATTTTTTTCATGAATGATAAACATTGAAGACCTTACAATATGATCAGTTCGGATTATCGAAACGAGACTTGTAATGGGTCTTACAGACGGCTCAAATTTTCTCATATTGAGATGTGAATATAAGAGGAGTCCAACCTTTATTTTTATATAATCTTGTCCTATAACAATTCCAAAATGATTTTCTATTGGTCTTTAAATGTGTGTAAGCGATGAACTCATTACTAATACTAATGGTAATTATTCAACAGTCTCTAAGTACTATTATATTAAATTACTTGCGTGATATTTAAAACCAATCAAATAGAGAAAATTTTTATAGGCAAGACATGTTAACTAATTTTTGTTAAGTAGTTTAAGGGATAAGATGACTCACTTAGACTTTATTTGGGAACAGATTTTTTTAATAATTTTTTGACTTTTTGGCTAAAATGTGATGTAAAAAAAATTAGTATATTTAGGATGATTTTTTGACTTTTTACGAAAAGATGTGCAAAAAGTAAAGAGAAAAGAAAATCTTTAACTTTTTGGTATGTGTTGTTAGCTTTTTGATTTTTTTAGTAACTTTTTGACTTTTTGACTAAAAGAGACATTTGCCAAACGAGGTGTTCTTTTATGCACTATATAAATAATTTCACATAATATTCTGAAAATATTTAAAATTTTGTTATCTAGCAAAAAGGTGTGATATTTTGACTTGTTTTGAAAAATTAGTTAAAAATTGACTTCTTGATTTTTTTTTTTGACTTTTTAAAAAAAAATATATATAATAAAATAGAGAGATAATATGATTAAAAATAAATTAAAAGTCTTTCAAAATGAGGCCAAAGTCAATGATTAAGTTATACTTTTTGGAGAAGGTATTCAGTGTTTCTGGGGCATTGACCAAATACTACACACATTTGTAGCTCAATTAAGTGGGATGGGTAACCTGAATTCCTTCTCAATTCTACTCTATTAAGGACAGAATGTTCAATCATATTAAATAAATTTGTATTATTTTATTATCACATCTTAAGTCAATTTAGATCTTCCAATCCTTATAACATTTCTATTTATGATAAATATATTACTTTTCCTTATTACTACTTTTTAAGATTACATTTGAATTCAGCACATTACTAATTTATCTAATGGTGTGAAGGGTGGCAGAGGAGGTTACTGAAATCTCATTTAAGAGTATTTTCGTCATATTTTAACATTTGTTATTGATAAATAAAATTCATTTTAATTTGTACTTTATGTAAAAAAAATTGGGTTAATCATAAAAAAAAAATCCTACAGCTTTGGCTATTGTAACAAAATTAGTCTAAATTTTTTAATTTTGTCAATTTAAATTTTAATATTTTAATTTCTTTTAATTTAAATTATTTGTCTATTTTTATTAAGTAAAACCGATAGAAAAATATTATTTTAGCTATTAAACTCATTGTAAGTGTACATAAAATGTTTAAAATATAATTTTCATTAAATTTAATGACTAAAATATATATTTTTTTTTATTAATTTTACTTAACGAAAATAAACAAAGGCCTTCAATCCAAAGGACTATTTTATAAAATTGTATGGTCATAGATCTAGGAGCTAAATATTGTATTCATGAGGACATACTTTTACAAAATGATCAAATTATCTATCTACACCCCTCTCTCTCTCTCTCTCTCTGTCTCTCTACTCAACCCCAACCTATGCGGTTTGCATTCATGCGTATCTCTCCTCCATTTTTCTCTCTCTATCTAACCAAATTAATAAGTTAAAAAAAAAAAAAAAAAAAAAAAAAAAAGGTTAATATTATATACCAATATAATTTAATCTTAAGTTGCTGAACTCTCAAGTTTTTTTTTACAAATCAATTTTTTTTTTTTTTTTTTACAACATTTTTAAAAAAAAAAAAAAAAAAAATCCAAATATTTATATTTTTTTTCCTCTATTTTTTAGTCTAAAAAGATAAAAAATACACTTATTTAAGACACTCCAAACAACCCCTAACTTCACTTATCAGACCATTCATCCAACAACCCACATCCTCTTTTCTCTCTTGGCTCCAATCCCACCCTCCTTATACTTCCTCACTCTTTTTCATCTCCACAATTTTCTGGGCCTTGGACTTCTTGAAAAAAGGCCACCAATGAAAAAGCAGAGATCTAGGGGACAAACAATTCTCTCTCCTTCTTATTCTTCTACGTCGGCTTGTATCAATGGTGAAATTGGATACTCTCAAGACTTGAACTCATAATTTCAAGATTGTTAGGCCAAACTTTTACCATTAAACCAATAATCATCCCTTAAATGAAGAAATTTTCAAAGAGTAAAAATCAATCAACAAAATTGAGAGATTACACGTAGAATAGTTTGCGCCTAGAGCGGACAAATAGGCTAAACCCGTCCAAATATCACCAATTTAAACTTCAACGCAACAAATAAAGTCTAGATAGTTAATTAGTTACGCATATTACAATCACACATAAAAACACACGATTTAAAGGGAAACTCTTAAAGAAAAGATCAAAACAATCTACTGTAATCAAGAGTTAATACAAGAATCAAGAGAAGTGAGTTACAATACTAATGTTATGTTTGGTTGGGGAATTTGAGAAGAGATTTGAAATGGAAATGAAAAAGGCAAGTGAAATGTGAATAAAATATACCTAAGTTTCACCCAGTTTTACACATTTTTTCTCTTTCTTTTTCTAAATCCCTCCCCAAATCCCCCAACCAAACACAGCATAACATGAATACACTTGAGAATTAAGACTTGAATCCTTAAGATTGTTAAGTAAGATAACTGGAGATGCTCACCAAGGATACTCACAAGACTAGTTTGGTAAAGTGATTCTGAAAGCTATTTTAGGGACACGTTTCTGAAAACAAACCATTTTTTAAGAAAATATAAAAAAGATGATTTTGAAATTTTGAAAACCATTTTTACACAACAATGAAAACAATGGGCGTTTTCAAGATTTTTCATTGTTTTTGTATCCTAAAACATGAAAAATGAAAATGTAACCAAACAAGGTAGAGAAATTCAAGAAATTAAAGCTAATACTCATGCTTCTTTTTAGACCTATGGTTTCTAAACCTGATGAAGTGAATGCGTGTAATTAAACAGATAAAAGAGGAGTTGAAAGCCAGAACAATACTAGAACAATATTCAAAGTAATCTTCCTAATTGGCATTCTCATACCCAAAATATGATTTCTCAAACACATACAAGCCTAGTAAATTACTCAATCATCTACCAAAATAGTGAAATCAAAATCTCAAAACAGTTGAAACAATTTGACAACCAAAACCACTATTTCCTAATGATGATCTCAATAGTTTCATATCCCTTTATGCTATAAATTATAACTCCAAACAATGCCAAAACCAACTTCCAACTATACCTTTCTTCATCAAAAACAGAATTTTCCCATCTGTTTTAGCAGAAAATATTTTTTTAAGTTCGGTTGCAACTTTAAAACTAATGTACTAGTGGTGGTGTTAATGGCGGTGGCAGTGAGATGATGATGGAGGAAGTGGTGGTGGTGGGTTGTGGTGATGTAGTGGTGATGTGGTGGCCTTTAGCCATACTTTAGTTCAAAAAATGTTTTCTACAATTCAAAAGAAAACATTTTACGCCCAACAAGCTTGTTTTCCACAGAAAATGTTTTTCATCCTACCAAACAGAGTAAAAATTTTCAAAAAATATTTTCTACCAAAACAAACAGTTTGTACTTTAAAGGTACCTATCTGAATTTGGCATAGTCCTATCCATTCCCACTCCAGAATACGCTGAATACCCTCACACCTCCAAACATGCTAAAGTCAACCAAAGTATGGAGGTAGAAAAAAATGGAGCCAAAATAGAAATACCCATCTCCAATTTTTTCCCTAAATTCACCCAACATCACCCCTCTTCATCGCTTGTCTCTGTACGAATTCAGATTTGCAGAGCCGTTGTAACCATCAATCAACGGTTCTGAACCTAGATTCAAAACATTCTCTAACCTCAACAAAGTGTAGAGAATCGAAATCATAAAATTTCAAGTTCGAAAACCCTAAAGCACAGTAACTTTCGAACTGTTCAAATTACTTATAATAACAAACCCTAACCCAAAAATTCGATTGCGAACTACAACATATATCAATGGAAGGTTCGCATAATCGAGCCGATTCGTGAAGAAACCAATAGGACCCATCGAATTATCGAACGATTTTTTTCTTTTTCTCTTTCCTTTTCCTTTCCCCCTCTTATGTAAGAGAAAATGGAGAGAAAAAAAAAAAAAAATACAATAAATGGCAATGGAAAATAACTCCTATTCCTACCACCAAAATGTAATTTGTGCATTGTTAATTTTGCAATTTATGGTTTTTTTTAAGATTTGTAATTATATATTAACCACTAAGAAAATTGAAATGTTGATAGTTATTAAGTTTTGTATTTATTAGAAGTAAAATTTTGAGACTGATGAATCGTTTACCTCTTTTAATCTTCTATTGTTGTTTGTTGACGACAATCAAACAGTTGTTTCTTCAATATCGGTCCTGTTAAAAATAAAATGAAAGATAAGAGAGAGAAAAAAAACAAAATTTTCCTAGAAGTAATTTGCATTTTTGCCTGAATAAAACTAGAAAATTGGAAACCTCACAAAAGAGCCTCCAAGCACAAGTGAAGCCACCCTCAAATGCCTCTTCTTGTTGTGAGTTTTAAGAGTTTATATAGGTTTGAAGAGCATGGCAACATCATTTTAAGAAAAATACTATTTAAAACTCTTAAAGGTTATGTGGTTGTTTTGGGAATTAACTATTTTTTAAATTTTTATTATAAAAAGACGTGTAAAAAAATAGAGAGAATAGTTGACTTTTTGACTATTTTATGCCCCGTTTAGAGAGTTAAGATTTTAGTAAAAAAGTCATTACAAATTGTCAAATCATTTTCGATATTTTTTGTATTACCACATATATAATCCAACTTTTTATTTCATTTTCTCGTTCCTAGATACAAATTAATAGGATTCACATTTATAAATGCAGATGAGACCCACTCATATGTATCTTTAAGTGAGAAAATGAAATAAAAGATAGAATTATATGGGTTCATTTGGCAAGATGGTTTGTGGCTAAAATAGCCACAAAAGACAAAATAGGCTATTTTAGTCACAACAAACAAAACATCACATCCAACTCATAATCATTACACTCTTCTCTAAAAAAAAAAAGTTAAAAAAGCCAAAAAGTTAAAAAGTCAAATAACCCTTCACAAACCAAGCTTTTTAGCTTAGGTTAAAATAGCCAAAAAAGTCAAAAAGTCAAAAAGCCAATCCACTTTCCAAACCAATCCTATGTAGCATTTTTGCCTAGACATATGTGTAGAAGTGCTAAATACACTCAAAACAATATTCTTTACACCCATTGTAGAATCATTAGGTGCTCTACTGGCATCACTATCCCTACCACCAGCTAGTCACTAATTGTCTCTTATTGGTTTTTCATGTTACAACACAAAATCATGGATCCTACTCCTTTTATCAATCCCAACTTTGAGACATCACTTGATTATATCCAAAGACTAGACTATTGACTAACCTCTCCCCACTCCATTTTATAAGATTTTCATAAACTACAAGGTAGTGTTTGGTTTGATTTTTAAAACATGATTTGAATAATAAAAAAAATTAAAAAGTTTGTTTGGTTAACTAATTTTTAAAATACAACTCAAAACTCAATTTTCTCTCCCGTCTCTCCTTTTCTCTTTTCTTATTATTCATAAATAAATCAATTACTTTTTCTCTCATCTTCCCTCTCTCCTCTCTCCTCTCTCCTTCTCTTATATTTTACACATCAGTTAATCAAATTTTCTCTCACACTCATCTATTCAACTAAAAAAATAAAAAAAATTACAAATTATTCAAAAACTATTTTTAAAACTCATAACTATATAAATTTTTAACTTTCAAAACTTATTTCAACGACTTATCTTTTAAAGTATAATTTAAAACTCAGTTTAAAAACTAAATCAAACGAAGCCCAAGAGCTTCCATACATAAATTGGGTGTAGAGGAAAATATATAGGGTGCACTTAAGAGGTCCACTGATGAACCCCACTACCAAAAGGGGTGATAAGGTTGGATTAAAGTTACATGGCCCACTGAATAATTTCTTCATTTTAAAAGAAGGGGTTGGTTTACCTATATTTGAGTAATGTTATACAAATTAATAAATTTTGTAATTTTTTTTGGGAAGAGATTTCTTTTTAGTTGGAAAAATCAATTGGAGAGTGTTATTAGGCTTCTGTAGACTTACTACAGAGCCCACATCGATAATTCGAACTGTTCAAATATGTAGGGCTTGTTGAGTACTTCATCATTCTAAAAAATTACGTTGATCGGATATCAATAGTCACTTGATCAGATCACATTTGGTTTTAAAAAAATAATATTTGTTGACATAAATGTGATATGATCAAATGACTATCAATATCCGATCAATGTAATTTTTGTAGGGATAAAGTACGTAATGAGCCTTACAGATTGAACTCTTCAAATCATTGATGTAGATTTCACGATGGACACACAGAGGCCCAACAACACCCTTTAATCCAATTTGAACTAAAGATAAACCTCTCTCTATTTACACTAATCCAATACTTATTAATGCGACACCTATTACATTATTAAAGTTGGTTCAGTTTAAGTTTCTAAAATATCTTCTTTTTTTTATTTTTTATTACAATAGTCTTATTTTAAAATTATAACCTTTTTTTCATGAAAATAAATAAATAAATTAGATATCACATCAATTAGTAAGAAAATTTGTCAAATTTATCGATACGTTTCCCTTTAATCTAAAACCTTATAGTGTACACCCCTTTAGTGTATATTATATGCACCTTACCATAAAAATGTATACCTTTATAAAAAAAAAATTATATACAAGCCCACATTCTAGACTCATTTTCTAAATCCAATAATGTGTAAGTGATATGATTAGTTGATGATTGAGAAGATATGAGAGAAAGTATTGTTTTTAATATTCTAATTGATTGCCATATCACTGGGTTTGAAAATTAGGTCTATTTTTTAGTCTTGAATAGCAATGCTCTAACTTTATTACAAGAATTTGTAATATCAATCACAAAATGCATAACCTCTCAACAAATTGACGTAACAAAATATTCAAAATTTTGTAGTTGATGTTGCAAAAGTTTATAGTTTTGTTATGACATTTTTTATTATATCAATTTGTGACGAGATTACGTATTTTATAATTAATATTACAAAATTTTCTGATAAAATTAAAATTACACATTTTATAGTAAAGTGCATATGATATGCCCTACTAAAATGGTGCACAACATTTTCCCTTCAATCTAGATATACAATGTATTTGGTCTTAATAAGAGTGCTGCTATTAGTATCTCATCAATTATTTTGAACCCCTCATTTTTTTGGTCTCTCACTTATAATTCTAAAACCCTTAGAATTTATTTTCTCCCCTTAAATAATACCAAAATTATCCTTATGAAAGCATTTCATCCATTCAATCGAATGCACACCCCCACACCCCAAAAACCCTAACAAAATCCATGAATGTGATTACTATTTCATCTCTATATACTTGTTCATGACCTATGAAAATAAAAGTTCGATTACCTGTTTCCAAACAAATAAATAATGTTCAGGCTCGTGTTTTTGAATTTCGGTCATATATTCGAGAGTTTAGTCCCGAAAAAATGACGAATAGTTTTAATTCTTTTTGCCATTTTTTCAAGAAACTTACTCTTATAAGGCCAATCTCCTTTAAGTTAAGAACATCATCAAAGTTATGAACCTCTTTTGAGCTTTTATTATTATACTCCTCTTGTCTCATGGAGTTGTGGTTGCCCGAAAAGCTTCCACTCATTGTCATTGCCGGAGAAGTATAGGTAATCAAATGGTTGCTACCGTTATCGCCGGAATATTTCCGCCAAAGGATTTTCAAGGTTTTGAAGGTGAGATTTGGGAAAGATAGATGGGTGGTAATGGAGGTGGGTGCTTTTATAAATCTTAACTCATGATATAGTGGGTGTGTGGATTTATTTATAAGATGGGGTATCCCAAAATTATTGATATTCTTTTTAATAATTTCATTTAAAATTATTATTATAATAAAAAAATAAAAAATCAATAGTTCAAAATAATTGATAAAGTATTAATAGTCGCCCTCTTTGATAAAACAGTCCCGCTAGGTAGCTCAAAAAATTAGTGGCTCGAGTGGCCTGAAATCCCAAAACGACGTTGTTTTGGAATTTTTTTTTTTTTCTTCTTCCTTTCCATGACTGGCAAAAGAAGAAGGAAGAAGAAAGAAGAAGAGGAAAGGAAAGGGGAGGAGAGGAGAGGAGATAAAGCAGAGAGATTCAAACCCAAAAATCAAAACCAATACAAATCACACACACACACACACACACACACACACACATATATACAGATCTGAAAAATCAAAAGCCAAATCCATGAAACACACACACACACACACACACACACACACACACAGAGATCTGGAAAATCAACATAAAACACACACACACACACAAACACACACACAGATATATATATATATATATATATAGAAAAAGAGAAGAGGAGAAGAGAAAAGGCGACAACGGAGGTGGTGTAGTGGTGACACTGGTGGTCGCAATAGTAACGTAAGAGGAAGAGGCGACGACGACGATGTGAGAAGATCTGCTCCCCTTCCCTCTCCTCTCTTTCTCTCTCTTTCTCTCTTCCTCACTCCCTTTGTTTGACAGATAAAATAGAGGAAAAAAAAAATCAAAACGGCGTCATTTTAAATTCAGGCCACTCAAGCCTCAAGAATTTTGAGCTCTGAAGCATTTTTCTTGATAAAATCATGGCTTGTCAACATGAAGAATAAATTTTGAAGACGTCACATCCTAACTGTAGACACCCCATTTTTGACCGCCCTTACGACTTGGACGTCACCACTTGTACACCAATGATGAATGTGTATATGCTTATCAAGTGCTCGAAGTCCTCAGCAGAATGCCACAGCTTTGAGCCTTCAAACCCTATATACCTCTTGCCTTGTTTTGGGCCACAACCATAGTTCTTCAAGCCTGAAAACCTTGGGACCTACCGGCCACCACTGTTGGCTGCTGGCCACTAATCTTGGCTGCCGGACACTTGTGTGGCCTGCCGGCCAAAATTAGTGGCCTGTCGTCCACAAGTGTGTTTTGGCAAATATTTTTTCCAACTGTGCCAACTATTGTCATAGATGCATGCATTTGCTTACACGTGTATGTATTGATATTTCTGAGGGAGTTTGATATTTGTCTATATATAGAGGACCTCCCCTCTTGCTTTCAAGGTTGGAAAATTTTGGAGCAAAATATTTTCTCTCTCTACAATTCTCTCTCTCTCTTGCAAATTTCTTGAGCCTTTGCCTATACACTCTAAAACAAACCTTGCCATCTTTGAGTTGAGGTACTTTTGAGCCTACTTTGAGCTCTTGAGGGTGTGTATGTGTTGAATTGTTGCTTAGAAGTGTTCTCATCTTCAAGAAGTATAAGGCTTGGCTTGTTTCTTTGCTTTGTTTGCTTCTTTTTCTACTGTTGTTGGACTGTATAAACTCTGTAATTTTGGGCTGAAATTTGTGGTTTAAGGCCTTAAAGGGTAGAGGGGTGGTTCACATTTATTTCCACCTTGCTTCTCTAACCTTTACCCTTGTGTTTCCCACATTTACACTACTTTTTTTTTTGAGCCTTTAAACACTGATTTTCAAAGTTTTTTTAGTGGCTAAAATGTTGTTTTGAAGTCTCAAAAATGGAAGGGATAGTTTCCCCTCCTTATGCTTTCTTTACTAGCTTACATAGCTCCACGTTTTAGCTTATTGTTCTAACTTTTTTTGTCCTAATTCCAGCATATTTTAGGACTGATTTAGCACCGTTTTAGGACTATTTTTAGTGGTTCATTGCATTTGAGCCTTGTATTGCATGCTTGTAGTGTAATTTTCCTCATAGGCTTGGTGGTCTAGGCTTTAGCCACCAACCTATTTGAGTTAATAGCATTTATTTATAGCTTTCCATACTTGTTTTCACCTCTAATCACTTCTGCAACTTCCCTCATTTATTGGCTTTTGCTTTGCTTTGCTTTGCTTTGCTTTGAAAGTTAGTTCAAACTAGTTGTTCGTTCAAAGCATGAGATTAAGGTCTTGTGCTTAATGGTTTAATCCCTTTAGGGGTTCATTACCAACGGTATGACACTTCTCTCATGCTTAAAACAACTCTTGGTTTGATGCTTCTTTCCATTAGAGGACTTAAAGCTCATCTTTGGACTTAATTTACTAAGGAATGGTTGGTAATTAAAATGGAGTAATAAAATGAGGACTAAAAATGATGCAAGATAATAACTTGGTTAGGGTTCAATCGGACGTTAATTGAACCCTTGAGTCTTGAATCATTTCATACTTGTTAGTGATGTAAACGGTTTAAGAGTCAATATCAACCACTTCCCTTGATCAATTCATAATAGGGAGGGGGCTTGAGAGTTTTTATTTGTTGCATTTATTGAAATTGTACCATTTGGTTCATAGGCCATCATGCAATGAAATTGTATCCATTGATGGTTTGTGAATCAAATTTAGCACTCCTTTGAGCTGATTGATGATAAGGAGGGATAAGTTGTGCAAATAACCCTTAAAAATACCTTGGTTGTGCTCTGTTTGCTCTCTATTGCAGTAGGAGGAACTAGGATTTTGTGGCCAGTAGGCCACCATTTCTAGATGGCAGACCATCATTTGTGGTCAGCAGGCCGCCACTTCTGGCCTGTCGGCCACTTTTATCAATTTGAGCAGTGCCCTTTTGAAACAAAATAGAGTTGGTTTTGAGGTGAAAAATAGTTTAAGTGTTTTACTGTGCAACAGAGGCATCTGGCAGCAGAACAGTGGCTTTTTCGGGTGGAAATCCGCGCGCATGCATGAGCACTCCTCGCTTCCTGGGGCTGTTTAATCTACTTACTTAGCTTAGTTATTTGTTGTAATCAATTAGTTGTAGCTAGTTAATTTTTTCTTGTAAATATTTAGCTAGTTTGGTGTTTTAAATTATTTCTAGACTAGTTATTTACTTTGTTGTTATAATAATTAAGCTAGCATAGTTTAATTTGTTTTGTAATAGTTAGTTAATTCATAGTAATTAACTTAGCTAGTTAGTTTATTCGGACCCTCCTGTGTGAGGGCGCAAACTTGTAATAATGTCTATGTCTTCTAACCCCACGTCTTTCTCCCTTTTATTTACCTGCTTATGATGGTTAGTTTAGGGTATCATGTTTATTTTAGCATATTTCATGTTTGCATCCGCTTGTCTTGCATGCATTGAGCTCGGTTCATTATGCTAACTTGCATTGTTAGTTTAACGCTTCTTTAAATACGTGCTTAGATCGCATGCTTTGAATTGATTCATATGCCGTATTAGTAGCCGAGCTTAGTAATTGCATATCGCATACATTGCATTAGTCACATTGCATAGTTAGGATAATGTATTTTTCTTAACTCTTTCATCTTTTTGGCTTGGAGTACTAAGTGAGCATTCATTGCTTTAGCATATTACATGTGTGTGGTTATTGCCATGACAAGCATGATTACCATGAGACTAAGTGCTTAAATGATAAACTGTTTGAATGCTTATGGATGAAGGCTAGTCGCTTAAATTGGGATAGTTTAATTGATGTACATTTGGGCCCACTTTTTCAAGTGGCACATTCGCAAACAATTTTCAAAAATAAACTTGAAATCTAGTGTTCCAAGTTTTGCAAGCTAGTCTATACTTGTGTGTGTGTGCATCACAGAGTAATGCTAGGCAAATAATCGGAACAAGAGCATATAAGGTAAATAAGATTCACATCATGATTAGTAGAGGCCGATCTTTTAATCGGGCAAGGTGGGTGCTCAATTCATGACCTTCCCCTCTCGTACCTAAGTTCCTGAGTCGAGAAAATGTTGGCGATGACGAACACGTGGCCTTTGGCACGAGTCATGAGTTTCCTAAATTTCCCAAAATATTTAGGTAGCGACTCTGTATCTGGCAAAGCAATCTATTTTTGGTAATTTAATTCAAAATCAATTTTCCAAAAGATTTGCCAGATTTGGGCTCTTTGGTGTTTATCTATTTCACATTGCACTTGTGAGATCAAATTCAGAATCGCAAGAGTCCGATACTGTAGGGCTTATTCGTCTTCCGAAAGAGGGCACGAAAAGTCGAGCAACACTAACAACAATATTACGAGTTGTCATTATGGAAAATATAATGTTAATCAATGTATTTCAATGCATTTTTTTATAACTATTCTCATAGTTGTTTTGGAAAGTTACTTCTTCTTCTTTTTTATTATATATATTGAATTTTTTTATAAAAAAAAAATGTGTAAAAAATAGAAAAATAATTAATCTTTATAGTATATTTTTAATTTTTTTTTTACTAAAATAGTATGTTGCCAAAACAATCTTCAATTATATTTATATATTTTTATACATTTTTTTTTTTATATATAACAGTCACCTATTAAGTTAAAATCAGATCCTATCCAACATTTTCTTCCTTCAGTCATCATCTAGTACTTGACTAAAAGGCCGCAATTGATAATGACAAACTCTAACACTTGATCCAAAATTCAATTGATTAGTTGTTAAATTATAATCAAGAAAATCTTCTTAATTGGCATTCTCATACCCAAATTTCCCAAACACATTCAAAACCTAGTAAATTACTCAAATTATCTACCAAAAGGCCCTGTTTGATTGTTCGGATTGAATATAAGGGTTTTATGAGGATATGTAATACCTAAGGATAAAAATAGAATATAATATGTTGTAAGATATGACATGGATTATATATACTATGGGATTACTTATATTATGTTTGGTTAAGGCCTTGTTTGGCATGCGAGTGTTTTAGCTTAAAAGCCAAAAAGTTACTAAAAAAAAATCAAAAAGTCTATAACTTATACCAAAAAATCAAATATTCCATTTTCTCTCTATTTTTTGCACATCTTTTTGTAAAAAATAAAAAAGTCATTCTAAACATACTAGTTTTTTTATCTCATATTTTAGCCAAAAAGTTATTAAAATAGCATGTTCCCAATCGAGATAAGATATAAGATGGGATAAGAGGAGAGTGATTATTTTTTACTTTTGGATGAAAGATGAGCTATATCCGACAGTGTGGGATATACAATACCATAGAGGGCGGTATTGCATATCCCCTTTTTGCATCATATACTATTCGAATTCTCTATATTCGGATCAACCAATTATGGGATATAGGGAGACAAAAAAATATATGAGACTCATCTCATATTATATCTAGTCTCACACCCATATCTGGTAAACAAACAAAGCCAAAGAGTGACATCAACAATGTGACAATGTAAACCTCTATTCCTAATGATGTTTTCAATAGTTTCATAACCCTTTCTACTATAAATTATAACTCCAAATAATACCAAACCTCAATTCCAAGCTCCAACTATCTTTCTTCGTTAAAAACACAATTTCAACTCAAAGTCCATCCAAATGAATCCAAAACCTCATAAAACTCTTCCTCTCTTTCAACTAAATTTGTTCTATTTTTTACTCCAAATGCATAAAGGGTTGACTCAGTAGATGAGGTGTTCTCTTATCAGGTATGTACGAGCACGAAATAATCTTCTTGTATAATCTTATTGATCAAGTTTGCACTCCTCCAAACAACGTTGCTTTGCCACCTGAAAACACAAACGTGAGCTAACCGGCGGGTGTGTGCCGGAAATCCCTCCGATGCCTAAGTTAGTAACTAGACAATAGACAATAAGCTCTGTGTATTCTAGTGTAAGAATTGGGATACTTGTACATAGGTCCTGCTATGAGCTTTTATAGACTCTGCCTAGCACAATCCTAGTAGGATTCCAACTCTTCTTATAAGAGTCCTCCTAGGAATCACACACCCTACTCACTACCAACCAAGTGAGATGGTTTGCATAATCCTAGTAGGACTCTACTCTCCTTAGCAGAGTCCTCCTAGGAATTACATTCCCAAGGATAATGCATATTCTGATAACTCCTTACTCACTGCTTGTCTAAGTGAGATAGTTGCAACTCTTACTCTGGCTAGCATAAGACATAACCGTGCTTACACAGCTCGGTGCTAATTAAGTCAATTTAGTCAACCTAGTCTTTGGAATGACCTCTTCTCGAGCTATCTTTTAGCTCGATTCGATTCCCACAGATACCTCGGTCTATGACCGCTAGACCAGGCCACTCATAGCCCACCTTTGACCGAACCAATATGACCAAGAACCAAGGCTACCGAGATAATTACCTCGGTCTGTGGCTCGGCCCAAGACTATATCTATCTCGCTCCATTCCAACGGATTTACTTAGCTCGGCCCAATTTATGCATAAATTACCCTCTCAATTGCCCTTTAATTCCATCTGCGTAGCATGATTAGGATTATTTTCCTCCAGTTGAGCTAAGAACGTCCGACTCTGCCGTGCTAGAAAACTTGTTCGGTTTCAATAAGTCTTGTCAGTAGCTCAGCATGTCTTTCCACTAATCTAACATGTGGCATGCCCTTATTAGCCCTGTTCTCCTGTTACAGCTGTCATGCCAAAAATTTGAATAGTCTCGCCTTTTTGCCTTCAACGTATATACCCTTCGAGTTTGTAATCATACGGTGAGTCGTTCTTTCTGTGTAACCAGGATATATGTCCCACCTTTTGTAATCATCTTCCAATTAATGAAAATTTTTGATCTCTTGCTGCGGTTACTGTGTTTCTTTTTCAATGTTTTGCATCATTCCCACTGCATGTCTAGCCAAACTAATTAGCTTGGCCTTATCTGATCCTGCCGACCTTCTTTGGCCAAGATACGCATCTTGGCTGAAGAATCCAAAAAACTTATTGGTCAAACCTGCCAATCCACTTTAGCCGAGGTAACTGTCATCCCAGCCAAAGAGCACAAAAATTTTGTTGGTCAAACCTACTAACTTGCTTTGGCCGAGGTAACTGTCATCTGTAGACACCCCATTTTTGACCGTCCTCAAGACTTGGACGTCATCATTTGAACACTCGATGATCATCCATGTTCGTGTTTGTTTTGAGTTCCCAAAGGTCTTGGCTGCGCGATTTGCCTTAGGATCTCTCAACTTGTTTGTTTTGTGCTTGGTTGTGGACCAAGGACTTGTGGTTTTTGCTTCTGAGGGAAGAGGGTGGCTTATTGTCCATTCCTATAACCCATCGACTAAGGCCTTGTGCCATCGGCCTTGTTTTCTTGCCATTGGCCATAAGTGGTGGTCGATCGACACTCTGTTTGGTCGATCGGCACTCTTTTTGGTCGATCGGCCATATTTCTTGGCCGAGACCTTTTCACCTGCTTTTGTAGATATTTTTGTGCCACTGTGACAGCTGGTAAGCACAGATCTCATCCTCCATACACGTGTATGGAGGAATTGAATCAAGACTCAAGCTTGTTCAACAAGCTTAAGAATTGAATTTCTATAAGAGAAGAGACCCCTCTCCTTTTCCAGAGGTTCTGAAAAGTTGATATACAAAACATATATCACTCTCTCTCTATATTTTACCTCTCTCTCTCTATATTTACCCTAGTTTGTGCTCAAAAGTGTATTTTCTTCATACTTTTGCACTAAAGAACCTACTAGAACACCATCCTTTTGTTGCTGAGGTACTTAGGAGCTGGTGTTAGTGTTTTTGGATTGGTTTTGGTCAAAAAAAAGTGTTGGAGTTGTGTTCTTGAAGGTGTTCTTCAAAAGTGAGTCAACTAGCCTTTAAACCCTTGTTTTGGTTTAAGCTTTTGGACATATTTGCATACTGATTTAAGCTTTACTTTCTATTGTAAAAAGTTCTGATTTTTCATGGTTGTAATATTTGTTTAAGGTCACTTTTGTGTTGGGGGTTGTCTACCCCCTCTTAGGCCTTGTTTGGTCTTGTTCTTGTGCCTCCCTTTTAAGCTTTTGGGACCACCTTGTTTTGGCCTTCTCACCACTAAAATTTAGAGGATTTTTAGTGGTGGAAATGGTGTTTTAAGGTCCCAAACAGGAGAGGGTCATCCCCTCTCCTTATGTCTCATATGCTTGCATTGATGGCTCATAAAAGTAACATGTTGGTTAAGCTTGTTTTGGCTCCATCTTAGCATGTGTTAGACCTTATTTCAGCATGATATATCTCTATCTAAGGTTGGTTTGATAGCCCCTTGCATGCACCATGCACTTGTAGTGCAATCCTCTCTATTGCCTTAACATGCATCTTGTGTTTGGATCATCATTCTTGCATGTTTTGGCTCAACTCAAAGAAGTTTTCCCTCATGTTTTACCATGCTTGAGCTCTGTTTGATGTTGTTTTAGTCATGCATGTGTTGCTTTGTATAGCCATAGTGCATTCTAGCTTGTTAGCTTTGAGTGTCCAAGTCACTAGCATGCATTGCTTAGACCATTTTCATGATTTGGCATCATTTCATATGTGATTTCAGTCTATGTAGTGTGGTCATGCACTCACATTTGTCACATTTTCTATGCATTGGGAGGTTTGTGTTTTAAACCTTGAACATGAGCCATTATGCATGTCTTATTGCTTAAGCTTTTGGGATGCCATCTCAGTGGGTTTTTAGGCTTATTTTGACATGCCATAACTTTGATTTTTATTGGTTAAGTCATGCCATACTTGGTCTTGGTAGGTGTGGTGTAACCCTCTTTATTGGCCTTGCATGCATCATGCCTTATGCCCTTTATGTTGGCTTGTTTTAGCTTTGGCCCATGCATGTTTTAGACTCATTTTGGCATGATCTAGGACTATTTTGGTTGTCCTTGGCCCTTTGGGGTTTGATTCATGTGGCTTTGGTACAAGTTCCTATGCTAGTTTCAAGCTTTGAGCTTTCTTGCATGCCATACTCGTTTTGCTTGGTCGATTTGGCATCATTCCATACTTAATTTCAGAGCTTATAGTGTTGTTACACTTCCACTTTTGTCACCCTTTGAGTGCCTCTAAGGGTTGTGTTCTTGTTGCCTAGCTTGTGGACCAATATGTGTGCATGCATGTTTTGCCTTTTGGTGCCTTAGTTTTGGTGTTTTGGCCACTGATTTGGGCATGATTGAGATCTGTCCATTTTAGTTCAAGTCCATTTTGCATGTTGTTGCATGCTAGTTGCATTACATAACATTGTTGCATACTTGTTGCATGCCATGTTATTTACATGTTTAGGTTGCATTGCATTGTTTGCATGCCATTAGCTTTGTTAAGTTGTGTATGCATTGCATTGTGTTTGGTTTGGGTGTTAAGCCAAGTACGAGGAACGAGGGACGTTTCATACTTGAAGTGATGAAACGTGCCTCAATTCTCGATCGCCGACCCTCTTGATCATGCATGATAGAGGTTAAGGCATTTATGTGTTTTTGTGCATTTCATCCATATTGATTTGTGTAACTCGGCCTCTTTGGCCATCATGCATTGAAATGCGTGATTGATGACTCGAGAGTCGAGCACTACACTCCTTTGAGCTTCAAACATGATAAGGAGTGTGGTTGTACAAACATTTTCTTGCAAATGTATTGCCATGCCTCTGTTTGTACTCTGCTGCAGCAAAATAAGGAGTTTGCAGGAAGAGATGGCCGATCGGCTATCTAGTGTGCTGATCGGCTACAAATATTTGGCCAATAGTCTCAAAATTGGTCGATGACCATTATCCACTGGCCGATGGCCACCTCTCTTGGTTGATGGCCTCTTAGAATGTTCATGAGGTAGGTCAGAAACATCACAGAAGTTGGCATAATTTTCAGAGGTGCAGAATAATGCAAACAGAGGCAACATGAGGCATGGCAACGGATTTTCGAGCGAAGTCGATCGAGCATGCATATGCCCCTCTTCTCAAGGCCATTTTAACTACTTTGTATAGTTAGTTAATTTGTAATTAATTAGTTAATGTGTTAGCTAATTTAATTCATCGTTGTAAATTCTTAATTAGCTTAGCATAGCTAATTTCCAATTTAGTGTTGTAATAATTAGTCTAATTAGATTATTAGATTAGTTAGAATAGCTTAGCGTAGCTAGCTTGTATTATTCATTCAGACCCTCCGTCGAGAGGGCGAATTTTGTAATAAACGTGCATGAGTGTGTGAATGTCTTCCAATCCCACGTCTTTCTCCCTTTTACTTAACCGCTTACGATGGTTAGTTCTAGGTCATGATTTGATTAGCATCCTTATGCTTGCATGTTTTGCATTCATTTATCTGTCTTGCATGCACTGGGCTCGGCGCATCATACAAACTGTATTGTATTTCAATACATTTACTTGAATACGTGTTCAACAGCATGTTATCAAGTTGCATTTCATATGCCATCTTAGAATAGCCAAGCTTATTTTAGTTGCATTTTTGCATGTGTTGCATTAAGCATCTTAACATAGCTAGGATCATGCATTGATTACTAACTAGTTGTTGTTTTGGCTCGGAGTACACTATAAGTGTTTATGCATTAGTATCCCTGCATGTGTGTTGTTGATTGCCATGATAGCATGCTTTCCATAAGGCTATTTGCTTAATTGATTAACTGCTTGAATGCTTGTAGGTGGAGGTTAGATTGCTTCAATTGAAACAATTCATTGAAATGCGAGTTTTAAGCCCACTTGAGAGTGGCAAAATTATGTTTTCCAAGCCCACTTGAGGGTGGCAAATCCACGTCTTAGCCTACTTGCGAGTAGTACCTTCAAACCATTTTCAAACAAGCAAACATGAGATGTTTTGTTCCAACTTAGGCGATCTAGTCTATACTTGTATGCTGTGTGCATCATGTAGTAAGATTAGCTAATTAACCGGAATAAAAGTGCATGTGTTTTCAAAAACAAAATATCATGTTAGTAAAGGTCGACTTTGATCGGGCGAGCGGGGGTTCTCATTGCATGACCTTCCTCTTTCGTACCCAAGTTCCCGAGCCGAGGCAACTTTGGTGAAGACGGACACGTGGCCTTAGGCACGAGTCAGGGTTTCCTAAATTTTTCCAAAATAAAATATTTAGGTGGCGACTCTGTATTTGGCAAAGCAGTCCATGTTTGACACTTCTTTATTAAAATCAATTTTCCAAAACGATTTGCCGGATTTGGACTCTTTGGTGATTTATCAGTCTTGCATTGCACTTTGCGAGATTAGATTCAGAACCGTGACATTGAGTCCGAACTGTAGTAGCTAATGAACAAAACGGATTTCGCGCCATTCGCATGCGAAGCCGAGACGTTCGTGCATGTCTACATCATCCCGGTCAAAGAGTTCAAAAAAATTTTGTTGGTCAAACCTGCCAACCGCCTTTGCCCCTCCAGTTATGCAAGGAGTCTAAAAAATTTTGTTAGTCAAACCTGCCAACTGCCTTTGCCCCCCAGTTATGCAAGAAATCTAGAAAGTTTTGTTGGTTAAACTTGCCAACAGCCTTTGCCCCCCAGTTGGGCAAAGATTTTTGCGTGGTCAATCCTTCTTGTCGATCGTGTTAACTTTTGTCGAGGGTGTTTTGTCCGACATTACTGTTTGTATCGGACTCTGTCTTAATACGTATCCCATCTTCCTCGACTAAAATGTGTTGGTGCACTCTCTCCATTAGGGCTTCCATAGTAAGAGGCGACGCCATTATCATTGAATCCCTTAATTTATTGTCAGCTGGCAAACCTCGTTTGTACTGTGCGATAGCTAGGTTTATGGGGCAATCTCCAATCTGATTAAAAGTCTCTCAAATACCGGTTATTGTAGGACCTTAATGTTTCTTTCTCGCCCATGTCTATGGAGAGAAGCTGGTCAATCTCTACTGGCGTCTTGGTGTTTGTTCTAAATCTGGTCACAAATGCCTTCGCTAGTTGCGCCCATGAAGCTATGCTACCTTCTGGCAACCTTTCAAACCATGTTAGACGCAGGTCACCAAGGCTGGAAGGAAATATGATACACATTAGAGCCTCGTTTCGCCGAAACATTGCCATAACCTGGCGGAAGTGGCTCAAGTGCATGTAGGGGTCTGACTTTCCCTCATAAATAGTGAATTTAGGATGGTGGAAGCTGGAGGGTAATGGTGCGTTCTCTATCACCGGAATGAACGACGAGCTCTGCAACCTTGCTAACACTTTATCAGCCAGTTCATAGGCAAGACGCAGCTCTGGCATTCTAACCTCGACACTCCCATGTGTTCTAGGAGCCAACCATTGTAATTCGGAGACTCTGCGTGGGTCGCAAGCCTGAGTGTCTTCTCTCCTTTGAGCCCTTTCTTCAAACACTATCTGCAAGTCCGCCAACCTAGGCAACTTCGTGTGCCTAAATGTCATTTGGTGTAAATGTGTGGGCCGATAGTTGCTTTCTTATGTGTAAGACCTTTCAGTCCTCATTCTCTTAGACTTAGAGTAACGAGTCCTAGAAGTCCTCGATTATGTATCGCCTGACCTGAGGCTTTTACTTTTAGCTTGTAATGGTGTGACTTTTCTGTCATGATCTTCTGAGTGGTGAGGGTGCTCCCTGCTCTTGCCCACCTCTTCTTCCGCCGCCCCTTTGCCATTTATCTAGCGTTTCATAGTCTCTATGTCTGCCACCATCCTTTGTATCAATTCGTCTTTCTCCCTTACCCGATCTCCTAGAACTTGAGGATCCAACCTTTGCCTCTGCCTTTCAGGGCTTTAGAAGCGACGAGGACTGGAGCCCCATTTTTCACGGGTATCCCTCTGCGAGTTCTGTCACTGGGGATCTAACTCTGCCATGGACGGGATAAAAGGTAAGCCTTCGCGCTTTTAACCCCCCTCCGGAGTTTGCCCATCAATGGCAGAGTGTGGTAAGTCTTCATTGTGCGTCATTGAAATCAGTTGAAAGAGAACTTAATCAAGAGGTTCGTTCTTTTGTGATTGCAATTCCCACAGACGGCGCCAATTGTACGAGCACGAAATAATCTTCTCATATAATCTTGTTAATCAAGTTTGCACTCCTCCAAACAACGTTGCTTTGCCACCTGAAAACACAAACGTAAGCTAACCAGCGGGTGTGTGCTGAAAACCCCTCCAATGCCTAAGTCAGCAACTAGACAATATACAATAAGCTCTGTGTATTCTAGAATAAGAATTGGGATACTTGTACATAGGTCATGCTATGAGCTTTTATAGACTCTGCCTGACACAATCCTAGTAGGATTCCAACTCTACTTATAAGAGTCCTCCTAGGAATCACACACCCTACTCACTACCAACCAAGTGAGATGGTTTGCACAATCCTAGTAGGACTCTACTCTCCTTAGCAGAGTCCTCCTAGGAATTACAGTCCCAAGGATAATGCATATTCTGGTAACTCCTTACTCACTGCGTGTCTAAGTGAGATAGTTGCAACTCTTACTCTGGCTAGCACAAGACATAACCGCGCTTACATAGCTAGGTAACTTCCTAAATTCGATAGTAGGTAACTTCCTTATCACCTAGGCTTGATTGTCAAAAAAATAAAACAAAAATTAGTTCTATCTATTCTCACTCCTAAAATACTGCACCCCTAACCCCCTAACACCTCCCGTTGATAAATACACCACAACTCTTAGGTTTTCTTTGTACCCACATATACATAGATTTCTTTGAAAAGAGATTTACGATATGTGTGTGATATATGAGAAAAAAATCATGCATTAATATTAAATACTTAAAAAAAATTATTTAGAAAAAAATATTCACAATCTTCTTGGTATGACTCATATTTCACCAGTTTTAAATCTATATTATACACCTCATTTTCAGGACAAAAATTTAAGATAAATAACAATTTTCAAAATTACCCCTGCCAATGTGGGCTTGGAACTTGGAAGTAGTAAAAAAATGGAGTTTAAATAATAAAAAAAAAATTAAAAAAAAAAACAGTTTCTAATTTTATCCCCAAATCACTCTTGGTCTTCTTCACTGCTTAATCATTAGATTATTAGCATCGAAACTGTGTCGTTTACGAATTCAAATTTGAAGAGACTTCTTGGAACCCAATGATCAATATTGTACCGTCAGATTCAATTGTTTCTCTTTCTACGAGTGCAAATTTGGGGTTCCAATTTGTGATCCAGAACAAAGAATAAAAATTAGGGTTTCGATTTATAAGGAGTTTGAAAAACTTGAGGTATAGTTTCGAATCAAGATTTGACTTCTCAAATGAATTAAAATGAAGCTCTAGCCCTAAAATCTGATTGCAAATTGCAACGGGAAGTTTGTATTATCGAGCGTTTCATGAAGAAATTGAGCCGTTTCATTAAAAACTTTTTTTTTCCTTTTTTTTTATATGGAAAAAGAGTAGAAGAAAAAACAAGACAATAAATCAAAATGACAAATAAAATTTTTAATTTAGCAACAACAAAAAGAGTAATTTACTTAATGTTGATTTTTTTGATTATATAAAAACAATTACCTATTTTGTATTTTTTGAATTTACGCTCCTATGACGTGTGACTATAAGTTTCGTGTTAACAAGCATAAATTTTTATAATTGATGAACATTTTTAAAAAATAAAACAAGAATCAAAAGTACGAGACAATAATATTATAATTAGGATGAGAATATAAGTATTGATAATAATTACCTCTTTTAAACTTTTATCGTTGTTTAGAGACTACCAACCAATTGCTTCTGAAAAAAAAGAAGAAAAAAGTTTAAAATACTCCTTTTGGTATTTTGCAATTTTGTTTGAATAAAAATGAAAAGTTGAACTACCTCAAAAAAACTTCAAGTGAAGCCCCCTTTCTCAAAGAATAGAGCTCTCCAAAAAAACAAAAGACCAAAAATGAAGGCACCCTTCTCAAAGCCTCTTGTGGGTTATGAGTCTTTTTCTAGGGTTTAAGGCCTTGTTTGTTAATGGGCTAAAATAGTAAAAAAGATAGTACAAGTTGTCACATTACTCTCTATATTTTTCTATGTATTTTTTGGTAAAAAGTCAAAAAATAACTAAAATAGCTAATTCCTAAACGAACCCTAAATATGGTAACTCCATTTTGAGGAAAATTTATTTAATGATCTAGTGTCATGTAATCTTGAGTTTGATTTTGTTCACACTCTTTATAATATTTATAAACAAAACACAATTTATAATTAGTTTAAAGTAATTGGGTCCGTATTTTTGGATGGAATCAGTACACTTGTTGGATTGAGATTCATTAATCAAAAGTTGTGCTTTTCCTACAGTTATTCTAGGAGCACATAAACTTGTCACAGAGTTGAATACAATTATCTCAGATAGGTGTGTGGAACCCACAAAAAATAGAACCTACCTCAAATGAAAGAGTTGTGTTCGTTCTATATTCCTAGACTTTTTGTTTTGGATTGTGCTTCTCTCATATTCACATCTCAACATAAGAGAATTTAAGGGATTTGTGGGGCTCACCATAAGTCTCATTTCAATGATTTAAACAATTTATTTTGTAAGATTCTCAGTGTATATCATCTATGAAAAAATTAGTTTGATCCAAAAACGATAACTTTTTCATTTTATAAAGTTTGTCTCTAAAAAATTAAATGGTCTATTTTCAAAAAATAACCGTCGTTCATTTTTTTTTATTTTTTATAAACAAATATAATAAAATGAAAATGTTACGATTGTTGGATTAACCTACTTTTTTTCATGGATGATAAACATTGAAGACCTTACAAAATGATTAGTGGCATATTATTGAAACGAGACTTATAATGGATCTTACAGATGCCTCAAGTTTTCTCATATTGAGATGTGAATATAAGAGAAGTCCAACCTTTGTTTTTATATAATCTTATCCTATAACAATTACAAAATGACATTCTATTGGTCTTGAAATATGTGTAAGTGATGAACTCATTACTAATACTAACGGTAATTATTCAGCAGTCTCTAAGTACTATTATATTAAATTACTTATGTGGTGTTTAACACCAATTAAATAGCAAAAACTTTTATCGGTAAGACATGTCAACTTATTTTTGTTAAGCAGTTTAAGAGATAAGATGGCTCACTTAGTGTTCTTTTTATGCACTATATAGATAATTTCACATAATATTATGAAAATATTTAAAATTTTTGTTATCTAGCAAAAAGTGTGATATTTTGGTTTATTTTGGGAAATTGGTTAAAAGTTAGTTTTTTGGCTTTTTTTTAGACTTTTTTTAAAAATGTGTAAAAAATAAAGAGGTGATGTGACTTAAAATAGGTTAGAAACCAAAAAGTGACTTTTTATTATCTTCCCAAAAAAGGCCAAAGTCAATGGTCAAGTTATACCTTTTGGAGAAGGTATTCAGTGCTTCTGAGGCATTGACCAAATGCTATACACATTTGTAGCTCAATTAAGTGAGATCGGTAACTTGAATTCTTTCTCAATTCTACTCTATTATAGATGGTATGTTCAGTTAAATTAAATAAATTTGTATTTGTTGGCTTTTTTGGCTTTCGAAGGTTACTTTTGTAATTATGAGCGTGCCAACAAGGATCAATCAGTCCTTACAGAAAATTAATTGCTAACCAATTATCAGACGATTGTGTTTTAGTTCTTTCAGCTTCAATGAAGAGGACTTTTACTGGTGGCTTGATTTAGGAGAATTAAGAAAATAACAATTAAATGAAGAACAATTGAAGTATTTCATTAAAATGAAAAAACTTACAATGATCCAAACTCAGCCTCGTAGAGGTTTACAGCAACAATTTACTTGAAACTACTCCTATGAACGAAGTGCAGTGCAGGAATTTTAAAGTACAGAAATGTAAAGAATAGGAAATGTAAAACTGGAAAACAAATAAAGTAGAATAAGACTGGTTTTTTGGATTTGAGTCTGGAGCTTTTTTCTGGGCCTTTCTTTGCTATTTATACTTCTCAAGGATGACCATCGAATTGCATTTCCAACCGTCGAATTGCTCCTCCATGATCGCTGACCATGTTGCCTTATAATTAGCTCCACTATGCCATCACTTGCAGTTAGGCTTCCCTCCTAATTTTGAATTTGAATGTGAGTAACCGTTGAAGCCACATCACTTTGCATCTCTTTGCTGATCCAACGCTACTAAGATCTCGTAATAATCAATACTAACTGCCACGTGTACGATCATGATCGAAGACTTGAATAGTCTTCCTGTATTACCCTTATTCTGCCACGTGTCGAATTGTAATTGGCTTATACAAAATATGTAGCCAACATTACCCCCCGCACTAATATACCCAATACTTGGTGATATTAGTGGATCAAGGTCTTTTATCCACGTCTTAGGACGTGCATGGGCTTTGCATTCTTCTAGAAATGCAATCGCCATTCATCATTTGCATTAAACTCTCTTTCAATCTTTTGAACACCCCCACCACCTTAGTATTCGAACAGATTGATACATTTTTATGGCCAAATCAATTTTCTCCTCTATTGATCGAGCACACGAAGAGTCATCTGATGATGCTGTTCCTCCTCAAAAGAACCTCCATGCATTAATTAGCCACCTTTACCTACCTTTCTATATTCAAGTCATGGAAGCCTTTGCAAATTATCAACCCTTGGACTACGAACACGTTGTCCTTAATCCTTTGATTTAGAAAGTTACAAATATGGACATGGGAAGTTCTTCTTTTGATTCACCCTTGGACTACGAACAAACTGACCTCAATCCTTTGATTCAGAAAGTTACAAATATGGACATGGGAAGTTCTTTTTCACAACCCTCTACATGGGATAAGGCTATGGCTTCTTTTTCCTTGGGGCTTCTGACTGGGCAAGCTGGTCAGAACCTAAGGCCTGTGATTTAAGGGAGCGAATTAACCATCATTTTGTCGAGTTCACTGACCCTTTAGAGTTTCCTTCCCATGCACGAAGCTCGGTGGTTTATCCTTAAGTGCCCATCGACCGCCGACGCAGTTTAGAGGACAATCTGCTTGTAGCATGGTACACATCCTCCATGCCTACAAAGATAGTGCACGTTACCCGACGCCCAGAAGAGACACAAGGGTACAACTCATCGTTCTTAGCCCAGAAAGCGAAGCTTTGCTCTTCTGACTGGCTCGATTATATTAATGCCCTTGTTCTTTCTGCCCTTGCTCCTTCTCCTGAAATGGAAGCTTTCATACCTCCTCCTCCGCCAAATCCTTGCTGGACAGAGAGACTGAGGCTTGCCCTTTCTGCGGATAAGGTCTTTCCTTCTTACAAGCCTCCACCTTCCCCTATTCTAGTTGAGTGGAAGCAAGCCCAACTTCTACTTGCGGCCTTCTCTCACTTGCCTTTCAATGTTCTTGAGGACGATGTTCCTCTTAAGAACCTTCGATGGGCTTGTGATATTTTGACTCGAGGTCACGTCCTCAACCCCCTCGCCCAAGCAGAGCTTCACATGTTTTTGGACCAACTCCCATTGCTTCTTCACTGGCATCGAACTTTTGTGGCCACTACTCAATCTTTGGACCAACTCTCATCCCTTCAAGTTCATGCCCAGTACGAAGCAGAGAACCTCATTGAAGAATTCGATAACTTCAAGAATAAAGACTCTGCGTACTGGGATGACTTGGATATGGACGAGTTAGAACAAGGATTGAGAGAAACAGCGTTCGAAATAAAGGCTGAAGAGCTCTTTTATGAAGTGAGAGTACATCAACTTCAGCAGCCAATCCTAGAAGAAATAGAGGATAGAATAAAGAAAGAATAGAAATTCATTGATCATAGTTGGACCAAATTTCATGATCTTGTTATTTGTTCTATTCCTTACTTTTATGAACTTGAATTTGTACCCAAAGAGGGCCATTCGATGTAATTGCTTTTGCTTTAATACAACTACGACTTTTCTCTTTGTTTGGCATTGTTTGATCTTGTTCCCGTTTGCCTTTAAAAGCAAATTTAGGACTTCGAACTGAACAATCTTATCCTTCGAATCTGGACTCAATCGTTTTAAATGAAACACTAAAAAAACCCAACATGAAGTTTTCCAATTTATAAAATAAAGTTGACAGTTTTGCTGATTTTCATTTAGAATCAATGCTTCGAATTTAACAATCTTGCCCCTTAAAGCTTGTTTTAATCGTAACCAAAATATGGTCATGGTTAGTACGATCAATCAGTTTTAAATTGACCATTTTTGCTTTGAACAACAGTCCATACTTTTAAAAATATGGAAGCTCCTTTTGAGGGCTGCGCTGTTTTAGTCCGAAAAGACAATCCTTTCTGTATATATAAACCAACTATTGGTTTTGATGTTTCGAACACCAATTGCTATCCTTAAGGGGTGTCAAGTTTTGCTTCGAAGAACATTACTCTCATTAAGAAACCTAAAACAGGTCTTTAATCCCTTCGAAGTAAACAAATACTTGTGAATTCATACATCCTTAGGTATGGAATGTGCTTCAAAGCCGGCTTCTCAGTTTCGAAGTCTTTGTTATTTGACTTCTGGCACCAAAATCTGGTTTCAAAGCCAAATATTTTATTTCGAAGCTGGCATCAACATTTAAGATGTATTTTTCCCTCTAAAAGCATCAATATTGAAGGAAACTCTTCGTATCTGTATTTTAGTACTTTACGAATTACACGATATATTTTCTAGACACAACGGTTTTTAAAACCCTTTTATTTCGTGTTCTGAAATCACTTGTTTCCCTATTGCACAAACCCTTTATCTCTACCGACCTTTCACTTCTCTCTACTCCCTTTCCCAACTTCGTCCTCTGAGAAAGCTTTCTATCAATGGCTTCTTCTTCATTGAAAGTACCAGTCGTAGAGCGTGCGAGCCTGTCTATAACCCTGAAAAGGATCATTGAGGCAGAATGTGAATAATACAAGGCCGGTGAGAAAAGCGCCATCGACGGACGCATCTTCATCCCTCGACGTCATGAGCAACAGGACTATGTGCTTGGGCCCATCTTCAAGGAGATTCTTTCTGAGCTTCCAGCATTATATCCACGTCTAGAAGACCATTGTCTCCTTTACGAAAGTGGTCTTGACTAGGGAACCTGGAGGATGAACCGCCCCCACCGATGCTGGCCCTTAGTGAGACCGGAGTGGCAAGAATGATATGATCGAGTTGTTCTTGATAGGACTTTGGACCTTCAAGAGCTCTGCCTTCTCAATGCCCTCAAACTATCCAGGTTTACTATCTCAAAGGACCCTTTCTTAATACCTACTGACATTTGCTTTTGGAATTCTGCCTTTAATTTCTTCCAATTCAGATGTGGGATGATGGCCCCTACTGTTCTTGATATTTGTCATCTATTAGGATTGTCTCCCATTGGTACCCCTATTGGACGAGATTATCTTGACCTACCAATCCCCTTTTCTCTCCCATCCCTTAACTTATCCTATAGTGACTTTGTCAAGGCTGAGAATAGAAGGGAGGGCCCTGTAACTGATAGGGAATTCTTTTCTTTCATGCTATATTGGCTTTGCAAATTTCTTTTCTGCACTTCTTCTTAAAGAATCATGCCTGAATTTGCTCCTCTTGCCAAAGCCCTTGTCCTATAGAAAAAGGTGGCCTTAGCTCCACACGTTCTAGGTCATGTATATAGAGCTTGTTCTCTTTTTTGTGAGAAACCCTTGGATGCCAATCAAGGGGGTCCATTTTGGATACTTCAGTTTTAGCTTTTTGCTTATTTTGCTGAACTACAATCTAAGTGCCTTAAATTTTTTGAGCCAAACCCTCCTACTCATGGCATGAGGCTAGCCAATACTTCACTTTATCCTTCTACCTTTGCTTTTTACTTCTCTTTCTTCCACCAACTTCCAGCTTCCCTTCCTTCTTACAACTTTCGTCCTTTTGAACCAATTACTATTGGCCCATCTTGGTTGAAGAATTTTCTAAGTGATAGGTTCTGTGCTTCACCTCCTCACAAGGATATATGGGCTTCTATTCTGATCCCCAGAGAGTTATTCATTGGGACTATGAACCTCAGAGCCTACAAATGCATTGCTGAGCCTATTGTCTTGCTCAATTTGCTAGATAATTTGGCTTCTTACAAGGGGTCCCAATACCTCTCTGCAATAACACCAATCTAAGTCTTACCAGTAGGGATTTAAAGGTTCGAAGGTCCAGACTAGAAGAGGCAACTTCTAAGTTTATACAGGACTTGATCGATTTTGAATATATTTCTTTCATTCCTCAAGGTAACCTATTGAAGAGGTACCAAAACTAGTGGGTGGCCAATATGGAAGTATACTTGGCCATTGCTCCTCAAGACTTATTAATGGTGTTGGATGTGCCCCAATCCAAGCCTAAAGAAGTTGGAGTTGTCACTTCTTCCACTGCTCTTACCACTTCAGTTCCTATGCCTGCCACCACACAGTCTACTCCTGCTGCCTCCACTTCTCCTAGAGTTACCCAGGCTACCTCGAAGAAAGGTATATACCCTTGTTTCTACTCCTTTTGCCTTTTTTTATAATGCTTTTTAGCCTTATCTTTAGTTCTTCTTTTGTGAAAGTAGTGCGGGTGCTTCACAGGGAGACTCTCCTCAAAAGATCCAAGCTTTAAATCTTCTCAGGAGCAAACAGCAAAAGAAGAAAAGGAAACTTTTGCTTGATCCTGAAAAGGAAGCACCTGAAGTTCAGGTAGTAAAAGAAGAAGAAGCAGAACAAGAGCAAGAGACACCCTTAGAAAGAAGAAAGAGAGTGATTGTCTCTTCTTCTGATTTGGTTCAAGATCCTACTCATGAGACAACTGCCAGAGTAGTAGAAGAGGAACTCACTTCTGAGGAATCTGAATCCCAGATTGAAGATAGAGAAATTGAGAAGGAGCAGGCAATACCAATACAGAGAAAAAAAAGAAGGAAGATGACTGTCTCCCCTTCTGATTTGGTCGAATACCCTATTCATGAGGCAGCTGTCAAGGCAGTAGAGCAGGAACATTCTAAGGCCATAATTGTTTTTCAGAGAGTTGAAAAAAGGTGGCAGCAACAACTGTTAAGAGATGAAGCTTCTATTGCTGCTGTAATCCAAAGAGAAACTGTAAGGAGGCAGCATATTGCTGAGCACTATTCTCTTCGCAGCCTTCCCATTGTTGCTACCACTTCTGAAACAAGTAACTTTTTTCATGTCTCTATTCTTTTTCCTTGTCAATTTCTTAGTATTGAGACTTGACATTACTTTGTACTTCTTCTTTTGCAGCAACAACTACTGAGCCTATTCTTCTAATAAGGACTCTCTCAGTTTCAGTTGAAGTGGAACAAACTCAAGATGTGGACACCATTCAAATAATTCTGCCACTTCCAGGCTCTATATTTTCTATACCCTTCCTAAGGCCAAGTATTCCTGCTCATTTTCCTTCTGGCTTAACCCCATATCTCCCTTATTTTTCTTTTGATCTTTCTCAATTTAGTTCTCTTTCGAGCATTAGTTTTCCTTTCCCTCCTAAGGAAACTCCAGCTATTACTTCCTTTTTGATGGTAGCTGATTCTTCTATAGAGGGTACTAGTAGCTCTTCAACTCATGGTTTATCACCTCTACCTAGTTCCAGCCTTTCTTCCCTCGATCTGTTGGTGGCTAGAACTATAGAAACTACTGAAGATGCTCCACCCATTTCTCCTATCCCTATACAGTCCTTTGTGCCTTCCACCAAAGCTCTTTCTGCACCCTTCATGTCCATGGATAAGGTAGACATCTTCGATACGAGACTAGCTAGTCTCTTTAACATACCTTCCACCTCACCAATGGCTAATGATGAGACTGAGCCATTAGTTCTGGCTGATTCCTTGCTAAAAATTTTTGAGAGCTCTTTCACCAGTAGTAAGACTTCTTCGCCTCTGATAGACATGGACAACTGCCTAGAGCTATTGACATCCTTTTCGAGGATCCCTTTTGAGGCCTTACAGAGGCCTATAATAAGAAATGGCTTCCTTCAGTGCTACAAAATCGTTGAGCAATCCGACATGAATGTCTCAAGTCATGTATCTCAGGCAGCAGCCACTATTGACTTTTACATCCACATTTGCCATGCTGCCAAGGCTGCAGAGAAGAAATTGGTTAGAGACCAGAGCTTTGTTTCCACAGTACATACTGAAGTATCAGAGCTAAAGGAACAACATTCCTCTGTCTCCTACTTTCGAACTCAACTACTGGAGAAGAAAACTCAACTTGAAGAGGAGCTATCTGCAGTTAACCAGGCCTTAATCTGAACTGACACCAAGTTACAGATTACCAATCAAGGACTGGCCGACCGAAAGCAGGAAATGACCACAACCATCCAGTTGTTCTCATCATTTAAGAATAGAACATCTATTGTAAAAGAACAACTGAGACATTGTAATGACTTTTGGACCAATTTATGGCAGAATGTATTTAACTCTTTATGAAAAGCAAATTCTTATTTATCATTTGAATATTCTCATGTTCTTTTACTAAACATTTATTCTATTCCTTGTGTTTCCCATATAGTTGGAAAATAAGGCTTCAAATATCTGCCATTAATCTTTTTGGAATGTACATATCCATTCAAAATTTTCAAATGGTATGCTCTAAAAGCAGGACTCTATGAACTTGATATGGTCCTTCCCAGTTAGATGACTATTTGCCAAAATTATGGCTTTTAATCCTTATTGGGAGTATTGTCTTCCATACCAAATCACCTTCATCAAAGCCAATGTGTTTGACTTTTTTATTAGAATTTTTGGCTGCTTTCTTCTTTTGGAAAAGAATGCTATTTAATGCCAGAATTCTAGTTTCATCTATGCTTTCTAACTCCAAGCACATACTCTGATGGTATTGCTGGAGATCTAACTGGTCTTGGCATCTTACCCTCAAGGACTTAACATTAATTTCCACAGGTAAAACTGCATCATGCCCATATACTAAGGCATAAGGAGTGACTCCTGTGCTTGACCTTGGGAAAGTTCTATAAGCCCACAATACATCCAGCAATAAGTTATGCCAATCCCTAGGATTGTCTTCCACAACCTTTTGTATTCCTTTTTTCAAGGACTTATTGGATGATTCAGCTTGACCATTGGCTTGCGCATAATAGGGGGTGGAATTAACAAGGCTAATTCCAAACTCTGCCACAAAAGACTTTACCATTTTCCTATCAAATACAGTCCCATTATCAACAGTTATAGTCTGCGAGATACCAAATCTATGGATCAAATCATTAATGAATCCAATGACCTCGGTCTGGTCTACAGCCTTGTATGGTTTAGCTTCGACCCACTTAGTGAAGTAATTAGTGGCCACTAAAATGAAACAATGATGCTTCGAAGAGGGTGGCCATAGTCCATCCTCTAAATGGCCAAGGCTTCACTACTGCATGCAGATCAGTTATGGGCACATGCCTTATTATGCCATGCTTTTGACATGCCTGGCAACCTCTTGCATATTCTATGTAGTCTTTAAGGATAGTTGGCCAATAGTAGGAATGCCTTCGAAGCAACCATCTTATCTTCACACCAGGTTGATGAGCACCACAGATGCCTTCACGAACCTCAGCCATAGCTGTCAATGCTTTTTTTGGGCCTAAACATTCCAGCAATAAACCATCTCCCCCTCTTTTGTAGAGAGCATTACCATACATCATGTATTGCATAGATTGTAATTTAATTTTTCTGCTGGCCTTTGAAGATGGGCCAGCCAGATACTGCATTATTGGATGCCTCCAATCTTGTTCTTGTAAGTCATTATGATTGACTTCCAGGACCACATTCCTTTTATTTAAGGGTGGTATTAATTTCTGATATGTTATTTGGCTTATGTCCCTTTGAGCATTATCCATTCTCTTGAAATTCAAAGCTTTCTGAGTCACATCATTAGCTCTATTATTCAAGAATCTTGGGACATGAGTTACATTTGCTATTTGAAATTGAGAAAGCAGATGTAATGCAATAACATAGTATGGCAACATGCTTATACTTTGACATTTGAAAATCCCTTTCACTTAGTTAACCACCAATTGAGAATCTCTAAATATGTCAACTGCATGAACTTGTAATCCAATAAGAATTTTTAGTCCCATTATTAAGGCTTCATATTCAGCTTAATTATTGGAGCAAGTAATTTCATCCACTCTGAAACCATGCGTGGTTTCTATTCCTTGTGGTGACTTAATTACCACACCAATTCCAATTAAACCATTGGCTTTTGATCCATCGAACCACATTTGCCATAGTTCAACACTAGCCATACCAAGTTCTATTATCTCTTGGCTTTCTGTTTGAGATGGATGGTCTGCCAAAAAATTAGCTAAAACTTGTCCTTTTATTGCCTTTTGGAGAACATATTCTAAATGAAATTCTGATAAGGCTAGTATCCATTTGCCAATTCTTTCCCTCAACATAGGTCTAGATAACATATACTTAACCAAATCTGTGGTTGCAATTACCAAGACAGTTGTAGGCAAAAGATAGTATCTTAATTTCATTGCAGCAAAATACAATGCAAGGCACAGCTTTTCAACAGCTGAGTATTTACATTCACAAGAATTTAGAAATCTACTAAGGTAATAAACAGCTTGCTCCTTGCCTTCTTCATTGTCTTGGGCTAAGAAAGCTCCTAATGAATCTTCTGCTGCAGCTATGTACAACTTCAAGGGCTTATCACCCTTTGGTGGCATCAGCACTGGAGGGTTGGCCAAATAGGCTTTGATTCCTTTGAAAGTAATTTGATGCTCTGCTGTCCACACAAATTTATTTTCATCTTTTAGCCTTAACAAGGAAGAAAATACTTTAGTTTTCCCTGCAGTATTCGAAATGAATCTTCGAAGAAAATTAACCTGTCCAAGGAACTTTTGTAATTCTTTCTTACTTGATGGAGGTCTGGCTTCAATGATGACTTTGGCGTTATTCTGGTTAATCTGTATTCCTTTCTTGTGTACTACATAGCCCAAGAAGTTTCCAGATGATACGCCAAAAGCACATTTAAGAGGATTGAGTTTCAACTTGAACTTTCTCATTCTTTCAAAAGCTGCTTCTAAGTAAAACAGATGCTCCTCCATGGATTGGGATTTCACTACAATGTCATCAATATAACACTCTAAATACCCTCTAATGAGGTCATGAAAGATAGTGTTCATAACCCTCTGATATGTAGCCCCAGCATTCTTCAGGCCAAATGGCATTTTAACCCATTCGAAGGTGCCAATATTCCTATGACATCTGAATGCTGTCTTGTGAACATCCTCCTATGCAATGCAGATTTGGTTATAACCAGAGTGCCCATCCATCATTGATAAAATTTGATGCCCTGCTGAACTGTCTACCAACAAATCTACTATAGACATAGGATACTCATCTTTTGGAGTTGCTGGATTTAAGTTTCTGAAATCAATGCATACCCTCATTTTACCATTTTTCTTAACTACAGGCACAATATTGGATAGCCATTCAACATACCTGGCTGTCCTAATAAAACCTGTCTTGAGTAGTCTAAGAATTTCCTCTTTAACTTTCTGAATCACTTCTGGACTCATTCTTCTTGGTTTTTGCTTGTATGGTTTGAAATTAGGCCTCATAGGAAACCTATGTTCTACTACTGACCTATCCAATCCTAGTAGTTCATTATAAGACCATGCAAAACAATCTTTATATTTCTTTAGAACAACCAACAACTGGTTCCTGTCAAGAGCATTCAACCAAGCACTTATATAGATGGGCTGTTGTATAAAACCTTCCTCTAAATTTACTTCTTCTAAGGGGTCTTGTATCTGAGAACTTACTGAAGCTCCTTCTTTGATTCCTTCTGCCTTCGAAGCAATCTCCTTGCTTTGTTCTGCTCCAAGGTTCTTTGATTCAACATCTTTACCCTCCTCCTCATAGACAAAGTTTGTCCATAAGGCTTTTTCTTCCTGTATCTCCTGGACTTTTCTTTCAATGTCCAATGCACAGTATTTATCAAGGGCCAAAACTCTGGCCTGTTGCTACTCCTGCTTGCAGCCAATTATCATGGCTTCTTTCTCTTGCTCTTGCACTTTCTAGACTATTGATTTTACATCCAATATTGAGAACTTAATTAGAGCCAAAGACTTGGCTTCTTGGGCTTCATTTCTTTGCCTACAGCCAAGCATCATTGTTATCCTTAACGACAACCTCTTCATCAGCACTCTCCTGGACTAAGTGCTTCAGGTGTGTCACTTCCTCATCGGTAGTCACTTGGTGAGCCATCGAGTTTTCTCGATTATCGAGTGGTATCACTCCCTCAATATACAATTTGGTCTCTACGAAGTCTGCACAGGCTATAAAGGGTTGAGGATCTGCATCAATTTCCTCTGTTTCTCCATTGCCCAAGGCCATCATTATTTTCTGATGCAAAGAAAAAGGCACACACTTGTTAGTATGAATCCAATCTCTACCAAGTAAAGCATTGTACTTAGCATTGCTGTCGATAACGAAGAATGCCGTCATACAGTCCCTGGTTCCCACACTCAGGTTGACGGGCAGAATTCCCTGAGCCATCTGTTTGTCTCCAGCGAAGCTAGCAATGGTTGTGCTGGTTGGGATTAACCTGGGGTTCCTTTTCCCTAGTTTCTTCAAGGAAGATTTCGGTAGTAAGTTCACTGCTGCCCCATTATCCACCAAGACTCGGTTCATTGTATCCCATCGAAGAAGGCCTTGATATACAAAGGCTTGACATGCTGTGTTATAGAGTTCGAGGGATACTCAAGAGGATATGAGAGGTTAATACTCACCTCTTCTTCACTCTCGTATTCAGTTTCCATTGGGGTAGCTATTCCGGATTCATCTTGCACCATACTCACTTGTGAGTCTTCACTAGAGACTGAAATTGGGTCAATTTCTTGACCCTTTTGGTTCTCATCTCTAGCTTGGAATTCATGCGGTAATATGTGTACCATGTTCACTAATACTGGAGGAAACGAGCCAAATTGGATGGCTGGCTGTGCCTGTTTCTCCTCTTGGCCACCTTGTTCAGTTACTTCAGAAGTATCTTCCATGCTGCATTCTGGCATTTCATTACTAACAAACTCCTTCGAATGGTCTTTTTTGACTGTCTTTTCAACCAAAAACGTCTATTCAGCCATGAAGGCTTCGAACATTTCTTCCTCAACCATTTCTTTCTTTTGGCCTAGGCCAACTTCTTCTTCTGTCTCGCTATCACTCTCCATCAAAGCCTTCTCCAATCCTGCTAGACTGGACTTCTCTCTGGCTTTAGTTCAGAGTGAACTTTGGCCAATTGTTCTATGCTACAACCCATTTTGTCTTGTAGAGTTGGTTTTGGAGTATGGTCTGACTTTGGATTCTTCTTTCCTGTCTGGACCAATGAAGAGTTTTCTCCACTTTCGTTAAGGTCTTTCTGGTACTGAGTGTACCTACACTGAATTTTTCTCCTTTGTGATCTAGAAATTATGGGGACCATATCTGGTTCCTTTGTTTTTGGGTGTTTAAGCGATATCCAATTGTTCGGAGCCACCAAAGGAGGTTTGACCATCCTACCTTGGTTTCCAACAACATCTCTTTGGGTAGACACTTCTCTAGGTTTGTTCTACATCACAAACTAATCTGGAACTCCAAGTACCCACAAACTTACTGACTCGACTGTTGAACTGTTTCTTTCTTCTTTCGAAGCCATCTTCGAAGCTGGCTGTGAAGGCCACTGCTTAGCCCTGATTTCATGTTTTAGGCCTAACTCATGCCTTTAATGAAGGTAGCCACTTTCTGTCCTGCGTGAGGCTGGTCTAGGGGGCCAATCTTTGGCTTTGATCCCATAAACTGAACCCTTCTCCAGTCTCCTTTCAGGATGACTGTTTCCCATTCTGTAATAATTACGTGGCCTGGACTCATATAAAGGTCTCTTGCCTTTAGAATACATTCTATCAGTTGTTGGTTCAACCATTAATGGCTGCTGCCTAACACTAGTTGGGTATGGCCTTTTGTTATAAGCATTGGTTGGTTTAGGACGCCTCTGCATATCCTTGTAATACTGCTTCCCATCAATTTGAAGCCCTTTTAACCACTTGTAGCTCAGTCTGCACCTGAGACATATCCTTTGCATTACAGCTGCCTCTAAAGAATTGTTATCCAGTGCTTCTTCATCAGAGTCTTCCTTCTGGTGTGAGAAACCTTGTCCAATAGCTGGTAGATTTCCAGTGTCTTTCTTAATAGTTGACTTGTTGGCAACATGCATCTGCACATTGACTTCTTCCAATTCTTTCAAGGACAAGTTCTGGAAGTTTGGCATAATGACATTAGCTGCCACCTCTTCAATTTCTGGAAATGGATTACTGTCGATCCCCATGGGTTTATCTACTTTAGCTGGGAATTTTAAACTTCTTTTCCGAATTTGTTCTTGGATCCTATTTCAAAAAATAATATAGTTTTTAGTCAAGTGAGACTAAGAATTATGCCATTTACAATACACTTTTCCTTTAAGTTCATCTGGAGATGGAATTTTGACTCCTTTTGGTAACTTAAGGAAGTTGGCAGCAAGCAAATGATCAAAAATGTCATCTGCCTTCGTTAAATCGAAAGAGTATTTCCTATGAAGATCTTTCTTTTTAAACTGCTGGTCAATTGTTGTGTCCTTATGAATTAATGCCTCACAGATCACAGGTTCTTTCCCTACAATCTCTGCTGCATCAATCTCATAATTAGGATCTCTATAATATGTCTTGTATGATGCATTATTTCGATCTTGTTCCTTCTCTAGTAATGCTTCATACCTAGACACCTTATAAGTTAGTTCCACCAAGTCTCTGAACTCAGTTGAGTCAAACTTCTTTCGAAGCCTAAACTCTAAGCCATTTTGAGCCAATCTCACGAATTCTGGCTCTGGTAGGATGACCCTACATTTGTTTCGTGCTCTTTTAAATCTAGCAATAAACTGAGTAGCCTTTTCATCAGGCCTTTGACTCAATCTTGCCAAGTCTGCCATGGAAACCTCTGGCTTCGATTGGAAGAATTGGGCATGAAATGCCTCTTCCATTTGTTGCCAAGTTTGGATAGAGCCAGGTGTAAGGTTAATATACTATACAAATGCTCCCCCAATTAGAGAATTTGGGAATAATCTTAACTTCATATAGTCATTATTAGTAAATTCACCGCATTGAGCAGCAAACCTAGCAATATGCTCCACTATTGACTGGTTTCCATTTCCATAAAAAAAGGCAAAATCTGGTATCCTGAAACCTCTTGGGTATTCATGTACCCTATGTACCCATTCTGGGTACGATTTCCTGTACACAGGAGTTTGGACCCCCCGAGTCATCGGTCCACACATCTCTCTAAAAATATCAGCAATTTGGTCCTTAGGGACCATATTTTGTGCCTGCTGAACCACTACTGGAGGAACAAACACAGGGTTTGGTGGACAATCTTGTGCCTGGGGTCTTCATGGTCCATAAGGTGGTATATTTGGGACTGGTTGTCCCTGTGGTGCCAGTTGCTGTTGAGGGTGTGGGTAACCCCTTTGAGTCTGTCCTGCAAAAGGACCTGCGAAAGGTGTTGGAACTGGTGTTATGTCTCTTCCATTTGTAGGAAAACCTTCCAACCCCCAGAGTATAAATTCGAACAAGGGATTAGTGAACCCCCTCGTGCCAGGTATGGCTTCGAACATGGGATTTGGGACCATTCTTATGCCATTTTCTTGTACTAGGCCATATCCGCCAACTTGCATAGCTTCATTGTTAAGTACTGATGCATTTTAACCTGCCATAGACCTCGAAATAGGTTCATACGAAGACTGAGGTGATGGTCTTTTATAGTTTTGATTGCTAGTTTGACCATTAGAATGTCCATTAATTTGCATAGGCTGTTTATCTCTAGCCAATCTTTTCTGAGAGACATTTGGAATATCTTCCGTGTGTCTTGTGTTTGTTGGTTGGTGGGTATTCATTCGATCCAAAAAGGATTGCCCACCTTTCCATTGTATTCATTAACTGCTGTCCCATGGCATCTACTAGGCCACCCTATGGATTCATTGGCTGAGTAGATGGAACAGTGGATGGTCCAATTCCTTGGCCTCGTCCAATATTCTGAACATGTGGTACTTGTACCGAAGTGCTGGTTTGTTCGACCATAGGTTCTGATAAAATAGGTGTCTTCATAGGATGTGTTGTCACATTATCCTCTAGATTAGGTATTTCTACTTCTCCTTCCACGCCTTCTTCCAAGCGTTCATTTTCTCTTTGTCTCCTACGTCTAGCCATTTCAATTAGTCCCACTGGGCGTGCCAAAAATATATGTTTGCTTTTTTGGCTTTCAAAGGTTACTTTTGTAATTATGAGCGTGCCAGTAAGGATCAATCAGTCCTTACAGAAAATTAATTGCCAACCAATTATCAGACGATTGTGTTTTAGTTCTTTCAGCCTCAATGAAGAGGACTTTTACTGGTGGCTTGATTTAGGAGAATTAAGCAAATAACAATTAAATGAAGAACAATTGAAGCATTTCATTAAAATGAAAAAAACTTACAATGATCCAAAGTCAACCTCGTAGAGGTTTACAGTAATAGTCTACTTGAAACTACTCCTATAAACGAAGTGCAGTGCAGGAATTTTAAAGCACAGAAATATAAAGAACAGGAAATGTAAAACTAGAAAGGAAATAAAGTAGAATAAGACTGGTTTTTTTGATCTGAGTTTGGGGCTTTTTTCTAGGGCCTTCTCTGCTATTTATACTTCTCAAGGATGACCATCGAACTGCATTTCCAACCGTCGAACAGCTCCTCCATGATCGCTGACCATGTTGCCTTATAATTAGTTCCACTATGCCATCATTTGCAGTTAGGCTTCCCTTCTAATTTTGAATTTGAATGTGAGTAACCGTTGAAGCCATATCACTTGGCATCTCTTTGCTGATCCAATGCTACTAAGATCTCGTAATAACCAATACTAACTGTCACGTGTACGATCATGATCAAAGACTTGAATAGTCTTCCTGTATTACCCTTATTCTGCCACGCGTCGAATTGTAATTGGCTTATACAAAATATGTAGCCAACAGTATTATTTTATTATCACATCTTATGTCAACTTAGATCTTCCTCTCGTTATAACATTTCTATTTATGATAAATATATTACTTTTCCTTATTACTATTTTTAAGATTACATTTGAATTCAGCTCATACTAATTTATCTAATAGTGTGAGGTAGGGATGCTCAGTGTGTATTTCAATCCGTATAAACTGACAGAACTGAATTGATCTGCCGCATTTTGGACGGATGCATGATAACGAGTAGACGGTTGCGGATTGATTTTTTTCAATCCGCCTAGTTTTGAACAGATGGCAGATTTGAAATTTCTTTGGTCGTAACCGAACCGCCAAACTGCAGGCACCCCTAGTAATTTGTAAGACTTTGTATGTTTTAATTTATTTAGATATTCTGTTTATGTTTTCAATTGAAAAAGAGTTTAGATATTTTGTTGTGTTTTCAATTTGGAAATCCTTTTATCAAATGGTAAGTGTTAATATTTGATATTTATGTGTGGAAAGTATAAGATTTAATTTTGTCATTTTTTAAAAAAATAAAATAATATAGTTTTTAAATAAAAAAAGTAATAAAATAGTTTTGATAATGCTTATATCTATTTATTATTGGTATTTGACAATTTACTTGATAATCTTTTGGTTATGTTGAGTTGGATTGTTATCAAAAAAAATGTTGACAAATTCTTGAATTATGTTCAAAATTTATAAACGTTTAAACCGCCAAATTGATTCACATTAATCTGCCAATCTACTCAATCTGCATTGGCCAATCTGGCGACGGATGCAAATCAATTTTTTCTAATTTGCCAATCCGACGGGCGGATGACAAATTAAAGGTTTTCCAGCCGCCACCGAACCATTAGCACCCCTAGTGTGAAAGGTGGCGGAGGAGGTTATTGAAATTTCATTTAAGAGTATGTGAGACCCCTAACTTTAGTAAACTTTATTAGGTCCCTAAATTTTGGGTTATTATAATAAAGCCTTTAGTTTGTTGATTATTCGCAAATTAAACCTTAGAATCGAAAACTCATTACGAATGAACCCATACAAACCCTAATCGACCTTGGATGCTTAAAAATCATTTCTAACAATCTAATGTTAATTATTTAATTATGAAATTTTAGATTAATCACTCTAAACCTTAATTTTTGGTTTTCACAATTTTCGTTCGATTATTAACCTTTAAATTCAAATCAAGATAATACAAAACGAATTATTTTTTCTAACACTAATTTATTAACTCCACAATTGAAATAGATATTTTAATTGAGCCCAAGCCCTCACATTTTTCTTGAATCATATTTTGACCCAAAACTAGTACCATTATACAAATATACATATATATACACTTATACCAAAAAATCTTTTTTTTAAGCATTATATTTTATAAATTCCAACAATTGTAAGCAATATATATATATATAATAAAATATGATACTTTTTGAATTTGTCCTACACACATTTGTCCTACTAGGACATTTGGACGGCTCAGATCTATTCAAAGTATAAAACAACGGCTAAGATATATTTTTCAAAAAATATTCTACATGTACATTTTCTATTTTTTTGCTTCTCTCTCTTACTTTTTCATTTTCTCACCCATCATTCTATGATCTCATGATCCCACCTTCCTCTCTCTTTTCTTTTTATTTTTTTTTATTTTCTCCCATTTTTATTTTTCTCTCTATTTGTTTATTTTTTTATTTTCTCATTTTTGTTCAATTATTCTTATTCATATTATATGGAAAAGTCTGCGATTCCAGAATTAGAAGCCAAATTACTGTGCGTAATGGAGATTATATTAATGAATTTTTTAGTCCACAAATTAAGTGAATTTGAACAATTAATTATTATTTTTAAATATATTAAATACCTGATAGATTTAGTAAATTTAGACCTCATATGAATCTTTAAGATATTTTAATAAAGTAGGATGGTTTTTGAATTTGTCCTACACACATTTATCCTACTAGGACATTTGGACAGCTTAGATCTATTCAAATTATAAAACAACGGCTGAGATATATTTTTCAAAAAATGTTTTACATGTACATTTTCTACTTTCCTGCTTCTCTCTCTCTCTCTCTCTCTC
This sequence comes from Camellia lanceoleosa, assembly GCA_025200525.1. NCBI lineage: Eukaryota > Viridiplantae > Streptophyta > Magnoliopsida > Ericales > Theaceae > Camellia > Camellia lanceoleosa. The sequence goes on along the minus strand of CM045768.1, from coordinate 50,948,469 downwards.
TCTTACTTTTTCATTTTCTCACACCCCTCCTTCTATGATCCCATGATCCCGCCTTCCTCTCTCTTTTATTTTTATTTTTTTATTTTCTCCCGTTTTTATTTTTCTCTCTATTTGTTTATTTCTTTTATTTTCTCCTTTGTGTTCAATATATTTTACACATATTTCCATACAATGTATGTATGCCCGTAATATACTAGGACATTACGGGCATACATACAATTTCCATACAATTATATAAGCAAAAGCAGTATTGTATGTATGCCTGTGAAAATTGTATGTATGTTAGGCACATCTATCTATCTAGCTATATATTATATAAGCAAAAACGAGTTTTCGTGAAGAGTTTTATGAGAACTCCAAAATTTTATAATAAATTTGTGATTTTATCAAATTAAAAAATAAATTTAAATAGTGTTGGGATTACAATTATATTCTAGTCCTAATATTATTTACACCGTACCTTCAGGCACGAGCATACGCTAGTATATATATAAAACAAGTCCATCAATTCACCATCACATGGATGGCCATCACCTTGAAAATATGATGAATGTACTTTTTGGGACAAGCTTGCATAAATTATGGAAAATATCTTTGACTTGGTACAAACTTTTATATATGTATATGTACAACTAGGTTGGTTTGATTAGGAGGAAAATACTAACTAGATCATGTTTAGGAACCTAATTAAGGCCTTTAAACTTCTACTATTTCATTGGATTCAAACTAAATTCAAAACATCTCATTCAATTCCAATCAAAGGGCATTTTGGACCTTTCACACCAATTTTATTATAAAACAACCCCTTCCTTAGCATTTTACATACAAGAACACACACACAAGCACTTCATTCAGTTGCGAGAAAGAAAGAAGAAGAAGAGAGTGAACTTTGGTAGTGGAGGAGGGGAAAATAAGAGAAAAATTGTGCATGTACTTCACCTAACTTTAAGTAAGCCACAAAACAACTCTCTTTTTTATTTTCTTTTTCCAAATACATGTTATTAGAGTCTTGAAATAATATTTTTAGATGTGTTGTAATTGTGTTCATGTGTTCAAAGTTGATGAATTGGGTTTAATAGATGCAAAACTACCTTTTTCTTCCCATATCTCACATTTTTTTTTAAAGGAACACCATCACTCTAAAAATTTGAGTTATTAATACATTATTTAGTATGTTTTCATCACAAAAGAAGGGAAAAATTTCTCTTAGTTGGCCACTTTTCTCTCAAATCTTCTTATTTTGAGTATCGTGCATGAAAAATCTGTTTTACAGCCAAATTAAAAAAATTCTAGAAAAATTTATAAAAATATTATGGACCTAATTTTTATGTCAAAATCTTTCTTAAGGAGTTATCTTTCAAGGAAAATTAGTTTCATTGAAACAGAGTGTAATAACCCCGATCCATGATTAATGTTAATCCATGCTTAATTATGCCTAATAAGTAATTAAGATGAAATCATGAGTTAATTACATGTGCATTACATTATTTGTGTTTATATCTATCTGCGATAGGAATATCTGTTTATGTTTTTGTTTTATTCTACGAATTAAAGACCTTATTGGCATTCGATCACGAAATTAACTTGGTATATGTGTTAGTTGGAATTTTTAGAACATTGTGGTAGGTTTAATTGAAATTCAATTTGGAACGAAATAATTAGAATAATTAATACTCAGTTGATTGGTGGAGTTAATTAATTTTCTTAACCAAGCCTATAAAAGGCTTATACACCACTTTGAGTCACAATCTACTCATCATTTTGAGCCTATACAACGTGAGAGAGAGGAAGAAAGAGAGCAAGAGTGAGAATTTGATATCAACACTTGAGATTGGGAGGAATTTGCTAGAAATTGAAGGAATTGGACTTAGAAACACAAGAATCAAGCTTCTAGCTCTCACATTGACAAGCCTTGGTAAGAATTCAACCCTTAGATTTTACAATTATGATGTGTAGGACATGAACTCTAGAGAATTAAGTTAGATGATACAAGGATTGAGTTAGAATTGATAAAATTGAGCCATATCTCGCATGCATGTAAATTTCATAGCATTTTGAAGTTATTTTGCCAACAATTTCCTCATGCATGTTACTAATTCACCTTAGTTTTAGGAATTCATTAAGTTTCATATCATTTAGTGTCATTAGATCATGTTTTGGAAGTTTTGAAGTTAAGGCAATACATGCATGTTATGTTTTCTAAGAATTGAGTTTTGTTTTGCACAATTGGCAAGCTTTTGGGCTTTCATTTTGCGAAATGATTTAGAATTCCCAATGTTTTCCAAGTTCAGATATGATTCCACAAGTTTTTGGCCCAAAAGCATAAGTTTTGAAGTATTTGATTTGAGTTTGGAAGCTTGGAGGTAAATCTGAAAATTCCAGAATTCGACCTCTCCGCTCGAATGACAGATCTTGCACTCGAGCAACCATCTTTATTTTTTACATTTCCGCTCGAGTGACCAAAAGTTGGCTCAAGCATAAAATGCGTGCTCCCAAAAGTTCATATGTTTTGTAGATCGCTCGAACGATAGGAGTTGTGTTGGAGCGAAAACCTGAGTCTCATGCTCGAGTGACCGTCAAGCGTCTGTTGAGCGTGAAAATCACACAACTAGTACTTTTACAGACCGCTCGAGCTAAAGAATGTACACTCGAGCGACCACTTACATTTTGCATGTCCGCTCGAATGAAGGAAGTTGCGCTCAAGCGAGACTCCTGTTTTCAACAAGTTTTGTTAAATGAGTTCAATTGCATTTCAACATCCTCATTTCATCCTAGGCATTCCTAGGCCAAGATTAAGACATGATAATGTGGATAAGACTTAGAAATACACTAAGAACGAAATGCAATGATTGTAATGAATCCTAGGTTCGTGTTTTAATATGTACATGTTATGTATTGTTTGTAGGTCACACGCCATAAGCTATCTGATCTGTCTGCTTCATCTGTTCTACAATTGGAGCCATCTGTGAGTAATAACTTAGTAAAACTATGTTTAACTTTATTTAATTTCTGTATGATAAAATAAGATCTATTTTTTGAAATGCTATATTTTGTACAATGAATGGTTGTCCAATTTTTGATAATGTATTTGTGGCATCCTTAACATCATGTGATATCTGTTAGCTGTTACCTAGTATCGGAGGTTCCATTATGGAACTTATTATGGTTGCACTCTATTACCCATATCAGAGGCTCTATCATGGAGCTCAGCATATCTGTCATCTGTTACTCGGATCTGGAATTTCCTTTATGGAACTAGTTACTCATAACCACCATATGTTTTGCATCTATTCTTTTAGCGCTAATGGATGTACCACGTAAGATTAAGCATGAACTCTGATTTCTATATATGATTCGAACAAGAATATGAATATGAATATGAACATGATTCTGTTTCTGAATTTGAATTCTGATTTATAAATCTGGTGTGGACATCGTTTATTAAAACCCTTTACTTTATTATTATTTACTAGGCTCCCGCTCACTATTTATATTATGTATGTAGGTGAGCAAGCGCGTGACTAGGCCTAAGCTGCTACCTGGAAATTTTTGGGGTCAGTTAGCCATCGTGCCTCTCGGGGAGCTTCCCGTGTCTAGAAGTCGAGTTTTGAGAACCATGTCAAGAGTTATTTTGTGTATAATGTTAAGAACATTTATGTTTTATCTTGTTTTGTTTATCTGTATACTGGGCTAAGTCTCTTTTGATGACGCTTGCACGGTGTTGCGAGACTTATTTGGACATGACATCTTATGTGTATATTTTATAAGGTTTCAAATTTCTATCCTATGTATGTCTGCGCAGCTCTATGGACTATGTATATTTTGTATATTTGCTTCCGCAGTCCCTAATTATATGTTGTTTTATTAAAAGGCCTTTGGTAATCCAAGGATTACTAGCTGGCTACGACGCTAAACCTATAGGGGCGGGTTTGGGTCGTGACACAAAGTAAGCGATTTGAAAGAAAATTCGATTTTCGTAACAGTCGACGAATCTGGATAACGCTGGAGTGTTTCTTAAATAACTAAAAATCTAGAAAAGCTATTATATTTCCGAAACATGTTCTAAAAACTATATAAAATTCTTTATGAACCATAGGAAGTCCGGGTTCTGCAAAAATCTAACAAGGTCCTTTTAATTTCAATCTTTAAGTGGTTTTGAATCTAGAAATTCTGTTTTGCCTTGGTTACATAGTAGATGAGAGTTATAGATTTTATCAAAGTAAGATCAGAGTTATTTTTGGAGATCCATGGAGAAATATCGAGATTAGAGTGTTGGCAATAGAGGAGATTGATTTGAGGTAATTCGGGTGGTATACAATATGCTTCATTTAAATCTCTTTGCAAACAGTGTTATTTTAATCACCTTTAATTTATACTCATCTTGATGATTTTGATAATTTGATAAATTCTGTGGAATTATTCGTTGTTAATTTGTTTGATTACTCTAGTCATTTGATGAACTCTATGTAGTTATTTTGTGCTGAAAATGTTGATTTGTTTGGCTAAATGACGTCGAAATGCTCCGTACATGGATTGAGTGGACTTTGTCAATATGCTCTATACCAATAGCCTGGATAAGCGGTTGTGCTTGAGTGAGGGGGGTGAGGTCGATCACTGGTCATATATTGAGTAGGACTGGGTATTTGGTCCTGGATAAATTATCATATGTCGAGTTGACTTGTTTGTGCAATTTGGTAAATTGCTTGGTATCTCGAATTGAATCGTTTGTGTAATTATTGGATCCATGTAAATTTATTCTTTGTCCGAGCTTTGTTATTCTTGTCATATTGTATACTTCTCGAATTAATTTATTTTTCAAGTACAGAGTAATTTAGTGGAGATTGGATTTGAAGTTCTAAAGAGATTATTAGAGTTAGATATTTTGGAATCACCATTATATGTTATTATTATTATTATTATTATTATTATTTGGAGATTTGTATAAGATATATTTTGGATATATTTGTGTAATTATTTTGGAGATAAATTTGTATTTTTTTAAGGTTATTAATTAGTTAGAGGTTTAAATTTGGGCTAAGTTGATTTATTAACAGCCCAGAAGTTGGGGCGTTACAGAGTATTTTCGTCATATTTTAACATTTGTTATTGATTAATAACATTTATTTTAGTTTGTACTTTATGTAAACAAATTGGGTTAATTATAAAAAATAAAAAAAAAATTTCTACAGTTTTGGCTATTGTAACAAAATAAGTCTTAAATTTTTAATTTTGTCAATTTAAATTCTAATATTTTGATTTCTTTTCAATCTAAATTATTTGTCTATTTTTGTCAAGTCAAACCGGCAGAGATAGTATTTTAACTATTAAATTCAATGTAAATGTACATAAAATGTTTAAAATATTATTTTTCTTTGAGTTTAATGACAAAAATATTTTTTTTTCTATCAATTTTACTTAACGAAAATAAACAAAGGCCTTTCGTCCAAAGGTCCAGTTTATAAAATTGTATGCTCATAGATCCAGGAACTAAATATCGTATTCATAAGCACATGCTTCTACAAAATGACTAAACTATCTATATACACCTCTCTCTCTCTCTCTCTCTCCCTTCAACCCCAATCCACGCAGTTTGTATTCATGCGTATCTCTCATTCATCTTTCTCTCTCTACTTGTTCAAATTAATTTCACTTTTCAGAATATTCATCCAGCAACTCACATCCTTTTTTCTCTCTGGCTCTAATCTCACATTCTTTGATATTTCCTCACTTTTTTTCATTTCCACAATTTTCTGGGCCTTATACTTCTTGGAAGACAACTACCAATGCAAAAACAGAGATGCAGAAGATAAACAATTCTCTCTTCTTCTTATTCTTCTACGTTGTCTTGTATCAATGGTAAGAATAGATGAGTCGCTGGAGAAATTATCATTACTGTCCATCACGGCGTCGGCGAATCGTATGTGGTGGGTGTAGGCTCCACAGTTGCTAGATTGGTATCAAGAATTTGAACACCAATAATAATGATCTACCATTTATATACCTATAGGAGATAGAGTAATTAAAAGTAATGAGATAAATAAATGTAACGGTGGAAAGATTAATCAATCAATCAGATATAGAGTGGAGTGTACTTTTACTCTTCCGCCGCAACACCTCCTTTTTCGTCGTTTGTCACATCGAAGGCTTAAAGAAGATAAGTCCTCTCCCAAGGGGCAAGTGTCATTTGCAACCATGATAGTAGAAACACCTATTCTCTTTCCTGATCTAAAGCCTCTCATTTTTCTTCAATATAGATAGATATTGTAGATATGTGTATTTATGATTTATTTGTTGTTCATAATCAATTGACCATATCAGTCTTTCTCTTCTCTTTATATATATTTGTGTGTATGTATATCACAATTTATACAAACAAAAAATAAAGAATTAAATAGATATAAATAAATAGGCTTGTGAAATTCAACAGATATGGGAAATAAGCTTGTGAAATTCAACAGATATGGGAAATAGGCTTGGTAAATTTCAACAGATAGGGAAAAAATTTGAATAAATAGGTTAAAAATTTGAACAGATAAATAAAAATTTGAACAGATAAAAAAGATTTCAACAAATAGGTTAAAGGATAAAATTGAAAATAAAATATCTTCCAAAATAACAAAATATATTTCTTAGCACAATATTTTAGAAAGAGTATATTTCTCACCAAAAAAAAAAAAAAAAAACTTATGGGACCTAACACCGTACACTGTCTTTAAAATGGACTTTTCACCAAATTTCTCAATAAACAAATGGTTTAAAATCAAATTAAATTAAAACATTAGGATTTGAATTGAAAAAACTAAAAATTCAAAATTTATTTTATTATAAGGGTCAAATTCTAAATTTTATCTATAATTTTTCCAAATATATATATATATATATATATTTCTTGAAATTGAATGACTTCTCACCAATCCCCTAAAAGTTATTGAAATAACAAAAAAATTTATGAAAAATTTACCTATAAATCTCATCTCGAGGAATGGTGACCTGTTTAGTTTTAAGAATTTTGTTATAACCAATTAGTCGCATTAATTTTGGAAAAGCAGATTTAATATATTATTTGAAATTGGGTTTATGGTTATATTATACTTTTATTTTTATTATGTTTACTAGTCTATCACCCGTGTTATGCACGGGATAATTATAAATATTTATATTTGTTTTAGATTTTTTTAATATATAAATTATGTTTTTAAAGATTTTTTATAAAAATAATTTAATAATCTTATCGCTAACCATAGTGTATAGGAGAAGTTGAAAATGGTATTACAGTAACTATACACGGATTGTATCTATAATTATTTGTTTGAGGGGATTTTAAATGCTGATCAGGAGATTTTGACCAAATCAATAAATGCTAAGTTTTTTTTTTAAATAAAAATTTTTAAAAATTCAGATTGGGATATTGAAGCTCCCACACACCTTAGGGGTTAAAAACTCACTTTTGTTTAATATATACTAGCCTATCACCCGTGCTATGCACGGGATAATTATAGATATTTATATTTGTTTTCATTTTTTTTAATATATAAATTAAATACATGGGGTTTGACCGAGGAATTTGAAAGAATTTAATAAGTGTTTATTTATTTATGTAAGAGGCATTTACACAATAATTACATGGGTCTCTTGGGGATGCAAAAAATACGGAAATTAGGATTTCATTTATTGCGTTATTCATTTAATAAGTGTAATTATTATAAATTAAGTGTTTATTGTAATCAATAGTGTAATTATTACAATCTTTGAACCAATCACCAATCACCAAGTCAATTTTTTTTTAAAAAAATATTAAAAAATTAGGAAATTAGGATTGGCATGTTGGAGGTTCCACAAGCCTTGGGTTTTAAAAGACCCTTTTCCTTAATATATAGACTAGCATATCACCCGTGCTATGCACGAGATTAAATTTAAAAAAAAAAAAACTATTTATATTATGTCAAACATATTTATAAATTGTTAGCATAAAATACATGTAATTTTAAAAGAAAATGTTGACATTGCATAATTAAAGTAATAAAAATAAGAATTTATTACATTTGTTCGAAATTCACTGAATAAGTAAAACAAAAAATAACTAAAATCTAAATTGTTGTGGGCCTTCCATCAGCATTCCTGCATTGTCAACATGATAGTTAGTATCATAATTAATGAACAATACATATACTATGTATTTATAAGAATATTGTAAAATCATTACTTTTTTGAAGTTATAAGAATATTGTAAAATAAATCATAATTGAAATATAAATAATATTTCATACCTTCTTCCTCGATATGGGAGGCATGACTATTGCATCATATATTTTTCATGAAAATTATAAACAATATAACTATTAGCATTCATTATGAAAATAGCAAATATTAGTATTTGCAAGTTATAATATAAACGAATCATAATTAGAAAATATTATTACTCGAGGTTCTTACCATTTAGAACATTAGTATTGTTTGTCAATGTGGTGACTCTTGAAACATTTTGGTGGAAGTGAACACCTCCGATGTGGAAGGCATAAAAACTCGTATTTTAAATTGCACAAAATATATATATATATATATGTATTGAGTATAAAACTAATGTTTCAATTAATATAGATGAAAATGATAATACTTAAGAGCTTACTTGTGGCATTTCGAACATTCGTTCTATAATGCAATTGTTTGTCACGTAGAACACATACTCTTAATTGACGTGCTTCTTTTTGAAGTTGTTTCAATTTATCCTTGAATATGGGATCATCATGATCAGTCTGGCGTGAAATGAGTAATTTTCTTTTTCGACATAGTCGATTGATTTTAAAGAATCGAATGACGTTCCATCTCGAAAAACACGAGATTGTCACAACGCAAACAAATTTATTTCCTCATCATGTGATCGAAATATAGTGTAAAAAAACACAATCAGTTAAAATAAATTCACCGTGTGATCAAAACGGAATGTAAAAAGTACAATCACATCACATTTTTCTCATAATAAAAAAATAAATGAAAAAAAAAGAACCATTAATTTAACTACAATACAATCACATTAAAAAAAGAACCATTGAACTAATTACAATCACATTTTTCTTTTTGTGAGAGTTTATATTTATCTAACTTTAATCATATTAAAAAATTAAAAATAAAATTATAATAGTAAATAAAAAGATTAAATAACATTAAAAATTAGTTAATCACATTTTTTTAACTATTAAACTAACTACAATCACATTAAAAAAAAGAGAATCATTCAACTAATTACGATCACATTTTTCTTTTGTGAGAGTTTATATTTATCTAACTTTAATCATTAAAAAAATTAAATAACATTAAAAATTAGTTAATCACATTTTTTAACTATTAAACTAACTACAATCACATTAAAAAAGAATCATTCAACTAATTACAATCACATTTTTTTTTTGTGAGAGTTTATATTTATCTAACTTTAATCATATTAAAAAGTAAAAATAAAATTAAAATAGTAAATAAAAGATTAAATAACATTTAAAATTAGTTAATCACATTTTTTTTAACTATTAAACTAACTACAATCACATTAAAAAAAGAATCATTCAACTAATTATAACTAACTACAATCATATTAAAAAATTAAAAATTAAATTAAAATAGTAAATAAAAAGATTAAATAACATTAAAAAAAACAAACATTGATGTAACATTGTTAAAACATTCTAACAATCATATTAAAAAATCAAAAATAAAATCAAGAAAACCATTGAACTAACTTTAATCATATTAAAAAATTAAAATAGTAAATAAAAAGATTAAATAACATTAATACAATCACATTAAAAAAAAAGAATCATTCAACTAATTATAATCACATTAAAAAATCAAGAAAACCAAAAATAAAATCAAGAAAACCATTGAACTAATTTTTGATTAACTACAATATTTTTTATCTAACTTTAATCATATTAAAAAATCAAATATAAAATCAAGAAAACCATTGATTTTTTCTTTTTATCTAACTTTAATCATATTAAAAAATCAAAAACTAATTATAATCACATTTTTTCTTTTTATCTAACTTTAATCATATTAAAAATTCAAAAATAAGAAATAAAATCAAGAAAACCATTGAACTAATTTTTGATTAACTACAATATTTTTTTATCTAACTTTAATCATATTAAAAAATAAAAAATAAAATCAAGAAAACCATTGAACTAATTTTTGATTAACTACAATATTAAAACAAGAAATAAAATCAAAAAACCATTGTACTAACTACAATATTAAAACAAGAAACAAAAGAAAAAGTTAAGAAGGGAAAAAATGTCTTGGGAAGGATAAAATTAAGAGGGAAAAAATTAAGAGGAAAAATAAATAAACACTTATTAAATAAGACTTGATTACAATTGTCTCTTGGGATGCAAATTACATGTATAAGATGCAAAAAGTAATGGTCAAGAAGAAAAACGGAGAAAAAAATGTCTTGGGAAGGATAAAATTAAGAGAGAAAAATTAAGAGGAAAAATAAATAAACCCTTATTAAATAAGACTTGATTACAATTGTCTCTTGGGATGAAAATTACATGTATAGGATTTTCTTTTAATCATATTAAAAAATCAAAAACTAATTATAATCTTTTTATCTAACTTTAATCATATTAAAAATTCAAAAATAAGAAATAAAATCAAGAAAACCATTGAACTAATTTTTGATTAACTACAATATTTTTTTATCTAACTTTAATCATATTAAAAAAAAAAATAAAAACAAGAAAACCATTGAACTAATTTTTGATTAACTACAATATTAAAACAGTAAATAAAATCAAAAAAACCATTGTACTAACTACAATATTAAAACAGTAAACAAAAGAAAAAGTTAAGAAGGAGAAATTAAACAAAAATAACACTTCTCGCTTGCATATGTAGTCCTTTCTGAAAGTATGGAAATGAGAATCGAAGAAGGAGAAAGCAAAAAAAGTTAAGAAAAATATGTGTATTGGAGGAGTTATAAAGAAAAAAATTAAGAGGGAAAAAAATGTCTTGGGAAGGATAAAATTAAGAGGGAAAAAATTAAGAGAGAAAATAAATAAACACTTATTAAATAAGACTAAATAAGACTTGATTACAATTGTCTCTTGGGATGCAAATTACATGTATAAGATGCAAAAAGTAATGGCCTCAAGAAGAAAACCGAGAAAAAAATGTCTTGGGAAGGATAAAATTAAGAGAGAAAAAAATTAAAAGAAATAAATAAACCCTTATTAAATAAGACTTGATTACAATTGTCTCTTGGGATGAAAATTACATGTATAGGATGCAAAAGTAATACCACAGGGTTTGACCGAGGCTTTAAAAATTAAAAGTCATTTATACCGAGGCTTTAAAAAATTAAAAGTCATGTACACAATAATTACATGTATAGATGGGTCTCTTGGAAATGTAAAAAGTAATTTTTTTTTTAAAAAAAAAATAAAAAATCAGAAAATTAGGATTGGCATATTGGAACTTCCACAGGCCTTGGGGGTTAAAACCCCCTTTTGCGAAGAAAACGGAGAAAAAAATGTCTTGGGAAGGATAAAATTAAGAGAGAAAAAATTAAGAGGGAAAAATAAATAAACCCTTATTAAATAAGACTTGATTACAATTGTCTCTTGGGATGAAAATTACATGTATAGGATTTTCTTTTAATCATATTAAAAATCAAAAACTAATTATAATCTTTTATCTAACTTTAATCATATTAAAAATTCAAAAATAAGAAATAAAATCAAGAAAACCATTGAACTAATTTTTGATTAACTACAATATTTTTTTATCTAACTTTAATCATATTAAAAAATAAAAAATAAAATCAAGAAAACCATTGAACTAATTTTTGATTAACTACAATATTAAAACAGTAAATAAAATCAAAAAACCATTGTACTAACTACAATATTAAAACAGAAACAAAAGAAAAAGTTAAGAAGGAGAAATTAAACAAAAATAACACTTCTGTTTGCATATGTAGTCACCGGTGAAAGTATGGAAATGAGAACTGAAGAAGGAGAAAGCAAAAAAGTTAAGAAAAATATGTGTATTGGAGGAGTTATAAAGAAAAAATTAAGAGGGAAAAAATGTCTTGGGAAGGATAAAATTAAGAGGAAAAAATTAAGAGAGAAAAATAAATAAACACTTATTAAATAAGACTAAATAAGACTTGATTACAATTGTCTCTTGGGATGCAAATTACATGTATAAGATGCAAAAAGTAATGGCCTCAAGAAGAAAACCGAGAAAAAATGTCTTGGGAAGGATAAAATTAAGAGAGAAAAAAAAATTAAAAGAAATAAATAAACCCTTATTAAATAAGACTTGATTACAATTGTCTCTTGGGATGAAAATTACATGTATAGGATGCAAAAGTAATACTGGGTTTGACCGAGGCTTTAAAAAATTAAAAGTCATTTATACCGAGGCTTTAAAAATTAAAAGTCATGTACACAATAATTACATGTATAGATGGGTCTCTTGAAATGTAAAAGTAATTTTTTTAAAAAAATAATAAAAAATCAGAAAATTAGGATTGACATATTGGAACTTCCACAGGCCTTGGGGTTAAAACCCCTTTAAGAAAACCGAGAAAAAATGTCTTGGGAAGGATAAAATTAAGAGAGAAAAAATTAAGAGGAAAAATAAATAAACCCTTATTAAATAAGACTTGATTACAATTGTCTCTTGGGATGAAAATTACATGTATAGGATTTTCTTTTTAATCATATTAAAAATCAAAAACTAATTATAATCTTTTTATCTAACTTTAATCATATTAAAAATTCAAAAATAAGAAATAAAATCAAGAAAACCATTGAACTAATTTTTGATTAACTACAATATTTTTTATCTAACTTTAATCATATTAAAAAATAAAAAATAAAATCAAGAAAACCATTGAACTAATTTTTGATTAACTACAATATTAAAACAAGAAATAAAATCAAAAAACCATTGTACTAACTACAATATTAAAACAAGAAACAAAAGAAAAAGTTAAGAAGGAGAAATTAAACAAAAATAACACTTACTGTTTGCATATGTAGTCACTTTGAAAGTATGGAAATGAGAACTGAAGAAGGAGAAAGCAAAAAAGTTAAGAAAAATATGTGTATTGGAGGAGTTATAAAGAAAAAAATTAAGAGGGAAAAAATGTCTTGGGAAGGATAAAATTAAGAGGGAAAAAATTAAGAGAGAAAATAAATAAACACTTATTAAATAAGACTAAATAAGACTTGATTACAATTGTCTCTTGGGATGCAAATTACATGTATAAGATGCAAAAAGTAATGGCCTCAAGAAGAAAACCGAGAAAAAATGTCTTGGGAAGGATAAAATTAAGAGAGAAAAAAATTAAAAGAAATAAATAAACCCTTATTAAATAAGACTTGATTACAATTGTCTCTTGGGATGAAAATTACATGTATAGGATGCAAAAGTAATACCACAGGGTTTGACCGAGGCTTTAAAAAATTAAAAGTCATTTATACCAAGGCTTTAAAAAATTAAAAGTCATGTACACAATAATTACATGTATAGATGGGTCTCTTGGAAATGTAAAAAGTAATTTTTTTTTTTAAAAAAAAATAAAAAATCAGAAAATTAGGATTGGCATATTGGAGCTTTCACAGGCCTTGGGGGTTAAAACCCCCTTTTGCTTAATATATAGTATAGATATATATATGTGTGTGTGAATTGTGATTTTTAAATGCTTTTTTTTTTTTTTTTAAATGTCTTCTTTTTTTTTTTTTTTTATATATTATATTAAAGTTTAATATTTTGATAATAATCATATACGTTGAACTTTTCAAGGAATTAAATGTCTTTTTTTTTATTATATTATATTAAAGTTTAATATTTTGATAATAATCATGTATGTTAGACTTTTTAAGAAATTTTTTTTATACTTATTCTTAACGCATTAAAGTGTTATTATGAGGGATAATAATCATATGTGTTGAGACTTTTTAAGGAATTCATATGTGTTGGATTTCAAATAATTTTTTTTTTATAATTATTCTTAATGCATTAAAGTGTTATTATGAGGGTAAGACTTGGGGATTGGGAGAAATTAATAAATGCTAATTTTTTTTTTTTTAAAATCAAAAAATTAGGAAATTTAGATTGAGAGATTGGAGCTCTCATAAGGCTTGGGGTTAAAAACCTCATTTTACTTAATATATAGTATATATATATATCTTTTTATTTTTATTTTTGTGTGTTTCTATTCGGGTATTTTTTTTTTAATTTATTTAAGATGGAGTTGTGAGTACCTTTTTTTTTTTAATTTAATTTATCTGTGGTTTCCATTTGTTTTAATTATTATTATTTAGGTAAGTTATGATGTGAGTTAGATATACGATAGACATGTGAGTTTTATTGATTTAAAGTTTATTTAGATAAACTTTAAAAAAAAAATTAGTTTAATATATAGTATAGATATATATATAGATAGATAGATAGATATATCTTTTTATTTTTATTTTTATTTTTGTGTGGTTTTTATTCGGGTATTTTTTTTTTCAATTTATTTAAGATGGAATTGTGGGTATCTTTTTTTTTAAATTTAATTTATTTGTGGTTTCCATTTGTTTTTAATTATTATTATTTAGGTAAGTTATGATGTGAGTTAGATATCTGATATACATGTGAGTTTTATTGATTTAAAGTTTATTTAGATAAACTTTAAAGATTTTTTTTAGTTTTTTTTATTATGTTATAATATAATATATAAAATATAGGTAGATATCTACAACTTTAATTAAAAAATATTATATTATTTTTTGGGAAAGAGAAAAAGAATGCAAGTTTTAAAAAAAATTTAAAAATTTGTGAGAGAGATTAGGAGGGAGAGATTATGAAATATTTTTGTTATTAAATAAATAAATCAGTCAATAGTTTTTTTAATCTATTTTGTAAATTAAAAATCAATAATTTTAGAAATTTGATTAATTTGTCTCATTAAGTGATTTAAAATTTTGATAAATATACATAAAAAAAATACATAATTTATTATTAAATCATAATTCAAATTTAGATGTTATATCTTTTTGAGATCTATAGCTAAATTCTTATCTTTTTTTTTTTTTTTTTTTTTGTGTGTGTGTGTGTGTGTGTGTGTGTGTGTGTGTAACCATAGTGTATTGGAGAAATTGAAAAAGGTGTTGCAATAATTATGAGAAAAGTCAAAAGGGGTTGTGAGTTGTGAGAAGTCAATAAATGCTGAGGGTTTTTTTTTAAAAATCAAAAAATAAATAAATAAATCAGTCTATTTTGTAAATTAAAAATCAATAATTTTGGAAAATTGATTAATTTGTCCCATTAAGTGATTTAAAATTTTGATAGATATACATAAAAAAAAATACATAATTATATTATTAAATCATAATTCAAATTTAGATGTTATATATTTTTGAGATCTATAGCTAAATTCTTATCTTTTTTTTTTCTTTCTTTTTTTTTTGTGTGTAACCATAGTGTATGGGAGAAATTGAAAAGGGTGTTGCAATAATTATGAGAAAAGTCAAAAGGGATTGCGGGTTGTGAGAAGTCAATAAATGCTGAGGTTTTTTTTTTTTTAAAATCAAAAAATTAGAAAATTAGGATTAGGAGATTGGAGCTTCCACATGTCTTGGGGTTAAAAACCCCCTTTTGCTTAATATATAGTATAGATTTCATTTTTTTATTTTTTTTTGTGTTTTTGTGGTAGAAAGATAAGATACACAACCTATAGAAATCAAATTTTGAATAAATTTTTATATGGGAATCTTTTTTATTATTATTATTTTGAATGACTTGAAACGTGAGATTCTTCAAACATTAGAAAATGAGTACAAAAATGACTTAAAATATAAGATTATTCAAACATTCTAAAATGATATGGGATTTTTCAAACATTTCAAAAGGAGTATAAAAACTCCTTAGTAAGCTTTGGATAAATGTATAATTTTAAACGGTAACACTCAAACGTAATACTCTAAAAAAAACTTCTTAGTGTATTTTTTTTCAAAATGTAATACTCCAATGTAACATTTAAAAAAAACTCTTTAGTGTAATATTCCAATGTAACATATAACAAAAAAAAATTAGTGTACTTTTTCCAAAATTAACACTTCAAAAAAATTCTTTAGTGTAAAACTCCAATGTAACACAAAAAAAAATAAAATAAAATAAAATAAATTAGTGTAACACTCCAATGTACACACACAAAAAAACTCCTTAATGTATGTGAGATTCTTCAAACTATTCCAAATGGAATACATAAATTCCTTAGTAAATTTTGAGCAAATGTATAATTTCAAACTGTGAGTCTTATGTTTGGAAAAAGTACACTAAAAT
The DNA here is from genome assembly GCA_025200525.1 of Camellia lanceoleosa. NCBI lineage: Eukaryota > Viridiplantae > Streptophyta > Magnoliopsida > Ericales > Theaceae > Camellia > Camellia lanceoleosa. The sequence goes on along the minus strand of CM045768.1, from coordinate 50,932,134 downwards.
TTTTTTTTCGTATTTTTGTATGTGTTACATTGGAGTGTTACGTTTGGGATTACATTGATTAGAGTGTTACGTTTGTAAAAAGTACGCTAAAGAATTTTTTTAGAATATTACGTTGTTACGTTTGAGAAAAATATATTAAGAAATTTTTTTAGTGTATTACATTGGAGTGTTACGTTGTTGAAGTGTTACATTCTTGTTCATAAATTGTCGCTAAAAATAAATTTTGGAAATAAATCTTGGTAAAATTGTCGCTAAAAATAAATTTTTTTTGTGACAATTTTTTATATATGTCGCTAAATATTAACAATTAGTGACTTTTTTTGTCATGATTTTTACAAATTGTCGCTAAAACTTACAATTAGTGACTTTTTTTATGACAAATTTTTTCTATAGAACCTATTAGACAATAAGTCCACTTATTAGGACCTACACGTAAGTATCCTAAATCCAAAATATTTACAATGCGGATTGTTTAAATGTATAATTTCACATTTGGAGAAACTCACTTTTATCCCTAAAAAATTAAATCAAAATGTGCAAATAGCTATCTTTTTGTGTAATTTTCATTTTAGTGGAGCCTTTAGATTCATAAGGAAAAAAAAAAAAAAACTAAATAGTTCATAAAATCATATTTTAAGATTTATTGTTATTTCACCCAAACTTTCGATCAATATATTGGTAAAAAAGGGTATTGAAATAGGTAAAAGTATGAAAATATATGAAACATGAATTAATATTTTGATTTTGATTTTCTTTTAAAATATTTATTTCCTTCTAAATAAAATGTCCATTGGGTGTGGCTTGACTATTAGCAGCAGAGAGAGTGAGAAGAAAAAAAGGGAGGGAGAGAAAGAAAAAATATATATATGTTTTAGTAAGAAATATTTCAAAATCTATATATTTAGGAAAATGGTCTTTTAAAATTCAAGGTTTGTGGAAATTTCAACATGTCAATCCTAATTTCTTGATTTTTTAATATTTTTTAAAAAAAAAAATTGACTTGGTGATTGGTGATTGGTTCAAAGATTGTAATAATTACACTATTGATTACAATAAACACTTAATTTATAATAATTACACTTATTAAATGAATAACGCAATAAATAAAATTCTAATTTCCTTACTTTTTGCATCCCTAAGAGACTCATGTAATTATTGTGTAAATGCCTCTTAAATAAATAAATAAACATTTATTAAATTCTTTCAAACTCTTCGGTCAAACCCCATGTATTTAATTTATATATTATGTAATTATTGTGTAAATGCCTCTTAAATAAATAAATAAACACTTATTAAATTCTTTCAAACTCCTCGGTCAAACCCCATGTATTTAATTTATATATTAAAAAATTCTAATTTCCTGATTTTTTAATATTTTTTTTAAAAAAATTGACTTGGTGATTGATGATTGGTTCAAAGATTGTAATAATTACACGATTAATTACAATAAACACTTAATTTATAATAATTACACTTATTAAATGAATAACGCAATAAATGAAATCCTAATTTCCTTACTTTTTGTATCCCAAGAGACCCATGTAATTATTGTGTAAATACCTCTTAAATAAATAAATAAATACTTATTAAATTCTTTCAAACTCCTCGGTCAAATCCCATATATTTAATTTATATATTAAAAAAAATAAAAATAAATATAAATATTTATAATTATCCCGTGCATAGCACGAATAATAGGCTAGTTACAAAAAAAGAAAAGGTTGTTTCTAAAAAAATAAAAACCAAATTTTGTAAGGACAGAATTACCCTTCCCATAAACTCATCCTCCCCTTCTCTCTAGGGTTCATAAAGTTAGTTTGGAAGACAGTAATCTATGCGCTCTAACCTTTCTTGGGTTGTGTTCTAGGTTAAAAATTTGATTGGTAATTGCATTAATCGATTGAAATGCATTGAATCTGAGCATTTATGATTGATTTTTGAGGCCTGGTGTTGCGTTTGCGATGATTTCAAAATGGGTTATTCTCTAATTGCAATTGTTTGTTGTTATGGTTGGTTTTAGGGTTTGAATTAATTCTCTTTGTAAAGTCTGTGAATTTGTGAATGATTGCAAATTTATTGTTGCTGATGAATATGTGAGTTTAAGTATGCATGCACCATATTTACTTGTTATTTGATGAAATGTCTCAATGGAATACTTTTGTTTTCCTCTCTTTTTTCCTTCTCTCAAGCTATATGAAGTGGGACAGTGTTGGGTTTTTTCTCCTCTCTTTGTTCCTTCTCTGAAACAGGATTTTGTTGCTGTATTGTACATTAGAAGTGCTATTTGCGTTCCGTGTTTATTTTTTTTGGTCCATATGTGTATGCTAAAGATTGACATGATCATATAAATTCTGGAGCTTCTTACCTGTAAGCAATTCATAGAGCTAGTTGAGAAAGTTTCTACCATTTATATGATCGATTTGAAGTTCCGTTGTAGTCTAGTTGGTCAGGATATTCGGCTCTCACCCAAAAGACCCGGGTTCAAATCCCGGCAACGGAAATGTGTTTTTTATTATTGGGGTTAGTTTTGGGAAAAATTGAATTTGTTTGGTTTGGTGTAAAAATGAAAAAAAATCAAAATGTATATGACTGATTGAAATTACATGCCTGGAAAAGTTCCGCGCCTTATAAAATCTTTAACCATATTGATGACTGCCATAATCCCCAAGTCCAAAATCCAAAAGTCTGCTATAGTGTCTAAGATAAGGTGTTAAAGGAGTTCACATGCGAATTGGTGTATGATAATAAAGAATTTAGCTGACCCAAAAAAAGATGAAGAACTTATGGTAGTAACTGAACTTCCAGTTTCTAGGCCTGAAAGTGTCTCAAATAAAGCAGGAAAGTTCATTTTCTTTCTGATTGTGCGTGATTTGTTTTACATGTTCAAGTGACACAACCTTATTGTAGTAGACTATTGATCATATTCTTCACATACAGTATATAGCAGATGATATTTGAAGTAGACAGTATTTACACAGCTTGAATCACAGTACAGTAAAAGCAAGAAACTAAGAAAGTGCACAACTATATTGCTTACACAATGCCACTCATTTTAGACATCATCAGTAGTCTCCACTGGCTTTTTGTATGTATACCACTTTGCCACCAAGATAAAAACTCCTAAATTGAGCACGCTCAGCACAGCCAAGAGCCAGAAGAAGTAGTCAAGGTGACCATAGTTCAAATTGTCCGGTATCCATCCAGGATTCCCATTCTTAGCACTAATTGAGACAACAATAGTTACTAGTAGTGAGCTCAAGTAGCTTCCTAGTGCATTAGTGGCGAGTGAGAGAGCAGAGCACAAACTTCTCATGGCATCAGGTGCTTCCTCGTAGAAGAATTCCAACTGTCCAATGAAGGTGAAAACCTCTGCGCACCCAACAAGGAAGTACTGTGGAACCTGCCAAAATATGGACATGGGCATCTCAGTACGGTCATAGTAGTCATGCCTTCTTACAATTCCAAGTCTAACAAGCTCCAATGTCCCTGCAGCTAGCATGGACAAGATGGATATGAAGAGCCCAATGCCCATTCGCTGGAGTTGAGTCAATCCACTTTTGTGACCGGTGAATCTTCTGGCAACAGGGACAATGATTTGATCATAAACTGGGACCCAGAAAATGACACTGAAGATGTCGAAAATACCAAGTGATGGTGGTGGGATCCTGAAGTTAGTGTTGCCAACACGAGTATCCATTCTCTCACCTTGCAACGAAAAAAAATTGCTCATTTGGTTATATACAGCAGAGAAGATGATACCAGTTGCAAATATTGGAAGCAATCGCACAATGCCTTTCAGCTTCTCAACTTGGGTCACTGAGCATAGTCTCCATGGGTTTATTGAGCCCCCCTTATGATCTGATTGTTTCTGCACAGCTGCCTTATCCAAGAAACTGCATTTAACAACATTGGGTGAGTGGTTACATTCATGGTATCCAAAGTGAGTTCTATAATTTGCATGCTTGCTCCAAATATAAAATTTCTCAAACCAAAACAATGATAATATTTCAAATTGTTATCATCATTTTTGCAAGAAGTTAACTTCAATCTTAAATTTCAATTCCATATATTACTCATGAGATGATGAACTATGATATAACTATTGATTAAAATAACTTTTCTGGATGATACAGATTACTGGATGCCCTCTAATTAGGCAGATCAATCACTTATAGAGTATTAAATGAATGCTAAATGAAAACCTTGTTAAATAAACAGAGGAACCATTTTTCATGTCCTTACATTTTGACTGAAAACAGCAAGCCAAACTCATCAATTCCGATGCTCACCTAAAATCTTTGGTGTGATCAATCTTGCGGCTTCCTTTGATAGCAGATTCTGTATCAGCAGTCTCATACAAAAGAGTCTTATCTGCTGGAACTCTAACCCTATATTTCTTCACAGAAGCTACTAGCACCTGACAGATTCTTGTCAGAGGGCTACCTCCGGGCTTCTGGTTCCGATACAGGCGAGTACCAGAAAAGAAACTTGCTACTGCAATTGCCATGGCCACAGCTGGGATTCCAAAACCCCATCCCCAACCCACATTGTCTTGTACCCAAACCAGCACAGACGTGGCAACAAGTGCACCGACATTGATTGAAAAATAGAACCAATTGAAGAAAGAGCTCTTTTGTTTCTTCTCGGTTTCATCAGCATCATCAAACTGATCTGCTCCATAGGTTGAGACACAAGGCTTAATCCCTCCAGTTCCGAGTGCTATCAGGTAAAGGGCTATGAAGCAGACTGCACTCTGTGTATGTGTTGGGTTGCAATCATCTTTTGCATAACAGAATGGCTTTATGCCGGGCACTGATGCTGACAATGTCAACAGGGTCATTCCCTACATGGAATTGAGATATTTCAGTGTGCACAATGCAAGGTTTTGGAAACATTCATTTGTTTTATTTAATTTTTCTGTTGATGTGTTCATAATCATTCTACCATGCTTTTGAGTCTTTGCAAGTGAATTATTATGTCTACAATGTTTTAAAACCATTTTATTGCTTGAGTTTCAAACTATTTTGTTGCACATGAAATTCAACAAACCGGACTTACAATGACATAGATGATTGAGAAGACTGCAATAGTCCAGTATCTTCCTAGATAGGCATCAGCAAGAAATGCTCCGATCAGCGGTGTGATGTAGCATGTACCAGACCAATCTGATTGATTCTTAGCAGCAGTTGCACTCTGCTGGTTGAGTTGATGCTTGAAATAAAGCACCAAGTTGGAGCTCATTCCATAGTATGCCAATCTTTCGCAGCATTCATTCCCTGCAGGTAATTCAATAAATTATCACAACAATCAAGTTCTGCCAACATGAATAACCAATGTAAACATAAATATATATACCTAGGATGTAGGGGCAAGCCTTCCAAGTTCCTGTTTTCTTCTTATTGGCAGGGTTACCGCGGAAATCTACTGTCCCGTTCTTTGTATAGTTATCTTCTTCTTCCACCATGGCTTTTTCACCAACTGTATATGCTTGATTTGCAATTGTTATGTTTTGAGATTTACTCAAAACACTGAATAAGTGGAGCTCAAAAGGTGAACTAGAACTGCAATATATAGAGAACAATTGGGGGTGAAATTTTTTTCATGAAGATGAGAATGTGCTATGTTAAACAACTGCCATTTGGAGCAAGATAAGGCAACATAAGCCAATTCATTGGCTTGTAAAGTTAGACCATTGGACCACGCCAAGATAAGATAAGAGCTTTGAAAAAGTACAAAGTCCAATATGGGCTTGTTTGGTTATGCTTTTGTTTTTTGATTTCTGAAATATTTTTCGAATAAACACAAAAAACACTCATATGTTTGGTGAATTATTATTTGAAAAACTGTTTTTGGACAAATTTTTTGAAACTTCCCCAATTTTATGAAACACCAAAACGTTGTTTTTAAATTTTTTGAAAACTATTTTCACACATAAATGAAAACAATATGAAATTGATGGGTTTTTTTTCGAACTTAATTTTTTTATTTTTTTATTTTAAACATAAAAAAAATTCATTATTTTTGTTTTCATCCCCATTCTTCTTGTCTTTTCCCTTTGTGAACTTTATATATAGGTTCAATCGCATCCCATCTATCCAAGAAACACAACATTAGAGGTAAAGGAATCGAACTATGTGAAGTGTCCTCAGTATCACCTCAAAGGCTTGAAATTGGCGAAGTCCTTACGAATTTTTATGCATAAATGAAAAAAATTATATAGAATTTTTATAGAAAATGGTATGATTGATTTGAATTCTATCATTATAAAACATCTTGTAACATAAATAAAATATTGCATGTCATAAGAACCCTGTCAGTGGACCTAACCCATCTCATGCATAACCAAATATTTTCAGACAGTAATTGTGTATAAAACATAAAAAATAATTTTGTTCATACTGCCATTGCCGGCGGATATGTTGTGACACCATATTTGACATATGATTTCTTGGACTTATAATCTGTTTGTTGTGGTTAGTATTTTTGTTGTTATTGCTTGGAACTAATAAGGATGGTAGTGAAAGGATGATCACTAATGAGATTTAGTTCGCACCCATAATTTAATCCCTGGTTTTGGTATTGAAATGTTTGTCTTTTTGGTTGGTGTTTCTTGCTTGTGGTATCAACCTTGTCACTTACTATTTTTCTTTGTTTAAGTCTCTTTCTTGCTCCCAACATTTTCCATGTACAATTATTGACATGTTGTCGATGGTCTTGGAAAGAATGAGGTATGAGAATAAAAAAAACCACCACCTGAATAAAGTTTCATAAGCTAGATGAAGAAAAATGAATGAATAAGTCTACGAATACAGAAATCGATCAGAAACTAGACACAAAATGTATGTGGACAGACAAAATTTTTCATAAGTGAGCTCTACCAACAAATCTGGTAAAATCCTATCAATTCATGTGAATTATGTGTTCATTTTTGTGTCTTGTTTTGTTTTTCGTAGGTGGAAAAACCAATAGTCTTCACTAACAATATTCAGACAATTTCTCATGAAGCCAGTAATGCATTAAATTCATGTATATGAACAATGAACTCATCAGTTGAGTGTTGACAATGGAGAAATCAAATAAGAGTTCATGACAACAGCATTGCCAAGTATTTAAAAAGACAGCACATAAATCATAATTCTCACCTGATTAATGCTACTCAATAAAACTCATCACAATGCAGGTGTGCTACAAATCTGAAGATGGAAATTTGATGATGATGATGATGCCAACGGCTAAGGATGGAGAAACCTCTGCTAGTTCGGCCAGAGGTGCGTTAGTTCAAGGAGCATCCTTAATTTCCTTCCTGTTTTTAAATGATTTTTTTTCTTCTTCTGTGTCTTGAGATTTGCTATCTCATATAAGCATGCAGTCTAGTTAGCCTAGCATATTTAATAAATGTTTTGATGTTGGGTATAATTAATAAATTTTAAGTCCTAATTTGAATAATGAAAAACCTATCTCATTTTACATGTTGCGTGGCGTTGCCGTGTATATATATTGACCTCCATTTTGTTTTTATTTTCCTTAATCTTATTATACCTTACTTTCTTTTGGGGGTGGAGGAATGGAGGGAGGGATACTCCTGTTTTTGTCCCGATTCAAGTTTGACCAAATTTGTTGATAATTTTGCAAACTTAATTTTGCAATCAAAGTCCACCAACATCTGAACTTGACAAAAAATGGATCACTTTACTGACTGAAGTAAGCAAATGGCTCCTAAAATAAACAAAAACTGTAGGTTCAACTACTTCTGTAATATATATATAATCTTTGGCAAATAATCCTAAGCATTTCCTAATGCTTTGTTTGGATCATAGATATAACAAGGGAAAGGAAAAATAAATAAATAAATTTAGTTTCCTTAATTTGCTTCATTTTCTTCTTGTCTTTTATATCTTCTTCTTCCACCACAGCAACAAACTTTTTTTTCCTTTTTTTTTTTTTTTTTGAGGAGAGTATAAGATGATGCATCATAATATTAACGAAAGCATAAGAATGAGTACAACATCACAATCCAACATTACAACAAAGGTTTAAAACACCTTAGAAGGTATGAACCTGAGGTTCCAATCACATCTCTGTGGAATTACCGGCACGGTACTCATGTTTTATTATTATGATGATTTATGTTTTTCTAATCGCACATTAACTGTGTTTATTAATTAGTCTTTCTTCGCCGGTCTCTTTCGACACAACTTGTATACTCCGAAATTAACTTAATTTTGGAATACAGAATTTAATTTATAGCCATATATATTATTAATAGAAAAGCTATTTAGATCTTCAGTGATGCCCCTTTTGTTTTTATCAATCTTTGCTTGTTACTAGCTTGTGCATTGCCGCTGTGCTTGTTGGCAAGTGCTCTTTGCAAAGTACAAACTAAACTAGCAGAGCCTTGCTGATATGTCCAATACTCATTTTGGCCCTAGACAGTTGATTCGTTTGGCGTAGCTTAGTGTAAGTTAAAAATTGATAATGAAAAATTAATCACATTTTTTTGATTTATTTAAATTATTTCTGTCTAATAAACTATAAACAGAAATTATATTAAAATATTCTAATAGAGACTTTCAAATTAAAATAAAATATAAGTAGTTTATTTATGCTGTAACAAACACTCCCAATGAAACAAATGAAAGCTATATTAAAAAGAGTCGTGATAGAGGCCTAGAATTCGAGGCCTCGAATTTGGCTCGAAGGAACCAGAGGGAGGGAAGGAGAGGGAGGAGGGAAGAAGAGAGCCGCCGTGGGCGGTGGAGGGCCATAATCACCGGGGGAGGGGGAGGAGGAGGAGGAGGCCGGGAGGCGGAGGCGGCAGGTATTCTGACGGCATTTGGATCGGGCGACGATCGGACAGCTAGCGAGCTCGACGAGCTGCGACGGTGAATCCGGACCCCTCCCCTCCCCTTCCTCTCTCTCTTCTTCGCCTCCCCTCCTCTTTCCTCCCCTCTGGTTCTGCGAAGAAGAAGAAAGAAAGAAGAAAAAAAAAAAAAAGGGATTCGAGGCAAATTCGAGACCTCATATTCGAGGCCTCAACCATTTTTCTATTAAAAAATCATTATCCTATTTAAGTCACATCATCTTATTTAAGTCATATCAATTCTCTACTACATCACTTCAAACTCAACTCATCTTTCATAAAAAATTAAAAATATATATTTATTTAAAACATCTTAAATAACCCTTTAAATATCACAATTTGTACTAACCCAACGGTTGGCACGACTTGATGATTTGGCTTAAATTAAATTTCCAGGCCGGCTCAAAAACAAATAATATAATTCCAAACTTGCCTATGTAACCCTTTAGTCTATACAAATTAATATATTTGTATGGCAACTCAAATATGAAATATTGATATTTTTTAAATGAAAAGAAGTTAAGAGGTCACTTTTTTTTTAAATGAATTTATTTATAAATTATTTTTCAAGTATGACAACAAAAAAAACATCAGTATATACGAAGTGATTAAATCATGAGCTCTCCAGTCACTAGGACTACAAACAAGTCGAACCGATTTGAAATTTAGTATGTTTGAGTTTATTTATTAAGATTTTAACGAGTTCGAGCTCAAATTCAAACTCAATAAAAATTTAATGAACTAAGTTGGAGTCAAGTTGAGTTGGCTTAGGTTTAACTCGAGTTTGAGCCTATTCACGAGCCTTAATGAGTCAAAAAAATTATAAATTCATACTTGCGTATGAGACTAAAATTAAAATTAAAATTTTAATTATAATATATATATATATATAAACATAATATCTATCACCTCTATTAGATAAATGTATTATCTATAATTAGCTATTATTTGCATTTACATTTTTTAAATATATAAATAATATATTTATCTTGTTTTTTATACATATTTTTACATTATTTAATATATAAATAATAAATGTTAAACAAGCCAATTAACAAGCTAAACTTTAGTATATTTGTACTTGTTTATCAAAATTTTAACAAGCTCAAGTTCAAAAAAAATTCAACGAATTGAATTCGATGGAATTCTTACCAAATCGAGTTCAAACCTTTATGAGTGAGCATGGTCCGGATTGGATCGGATTGGGATAAAATCAGGACCAATTCATTATCTACGGTTCCTAAAAAATTGGAACCAATCCAATCCGTTTAAATCATGGAATCAATCCGAACCAATCCATTTAAATATGGATTTGATCGGTTTAGGACCACGGATTCACATAATTAAATAATAAAAAAATATATATAACACTTTAATTTTATAAAAATATAAACATAGCGCTATATTAGTTCACAATAGCAGCATATTTTTCTATAATAGCGACATACTGTTCTAAAATTTAAACAATCATAAGAAAACTAATTTCACTATAAGTATTTAAACTATTACAAATTAAAACTAAAAACCAACAAACAAAAGTAATAAAAGAAGATATTATATGGTTTTAAGTTTAAGTTTAGATTTTATATAGAATTAAGAGAAGATACTATGGGGGAGGATGTATAATAAAAATATAGACTATTTGTATACGGTTCGGATCGGTTCCAATCCCGAACCATGGAGTTCAATCTGGAATCAATCCGTACACTACGGATTTTTAATTCTTCAATCTGGAACCGAACTACGAATTCAAAAAACTAATCCAAACCTATCGAATTAGACTAAATTGAATCAAATTATAAATTTCACGAATTACTTGCTCAGCCCTACAAACCTGGTGTGTATTTGTAACCCTACCACCAGCGGCACATTCCAATAAATTCAAAGGTCAATAGCAGGTAAATAAACTGGGCTTGGTTGGGCTACTTTCTTTTGAAACCTGTTCACAATTATAAATGGGCCTAAAATACTATTCAGCGCAATTTGATGGATCAACAATGCAATCCTAAAGCCTAGACGAACTTTGTGCCGATATGATAGGACTTGATTGATAATATCCAACATTTTTAAAATTTAAATTTAATTTAATTTAATTTTTTTTAACATATTGGTTGAGAGAGAATATGCAGTACAGTGGTATTGTTGAGCAATAAATAAATAATTGAAAATTTTGACAAGGACATTGTGGTGCCCGTGATAGCGTACATGCACGCGCGCACATGAGTTGATGAACACGCTTATCGACGTGGCCTCCACTCAGAGGCTCGGATTCTGACTAAACAAACCCAAAGGAATCTTTCCTTTAGTGGAAAACAAATTTGCTGCTGCAACTTAGGCCTCGTTTAGAGACACTCACTCTGTTTTATTTTAATTTTTAGAATTTATTTTTTAGAAAATTTTTATTTTTTATTTTTTATATATATATTTTTTTGTTTGTTTTTATTGAATTTTTTTAATATTTTAAATATTTTTAAAAATTTTAGACATACCTAACATAAATACACTTAAAAAGTATAATATTTGTGAAATAATTCTTTAAAAAATTCATTAAATACGAAAAATATAAAAATTTAGTATATTCTTAGTATTTTTATGTATTTATTAATTTTTAAAATATTTTTTTATAAATATTTTACTATTTAGATATATCTAAGTAAGGTGCATCTAAAAGAATAAAAAAATTGCTTAAAATTTTAAAAATATTTACTAAAAATAAAAAAAACAAAAAAATTAAAAAAAAAACTCAATTTTCAAAAAATTGAAACCAAACATACTGATTATTTTTTAGTTTAAAAGTCAAAAAGTCATTAAAAAAATCAAAAAGTTAACAAATTATACAAAAAACTAAAGATTTTCCACTCTCTTTATTTTTTTACACATCTTTTCATAAAAAATCAAAAAGTTATTTTAAATATACTAATTTTTTTATTTCATATTTTAACAAAAAAAATTAAAAAGTTATTAAAATAATTTGTTTCCAAATGAGGTCTTAGTATGAATCTTTTAAATTAATTTTTGATGTGTTGTTTGTCTAAGATTTGAATATGATAAAGTATTTTAATATTTTTAACATTAAATCCCAATCATATAACTTGTCTCTCTACGAAAAATTATTATGGAGGATCCATGGGTATGATTGATGTAGTTGTTATTTATAGTTTATGATGTTAAAAAAAAATAAAGATTTTGAACACGCAGCGGGACCACAAATCACTCACAAAAATTTAAGGTTGTGTTTAGATAATTGATTTCGGCAAAAATTTAAGAGGGAAGAAAAAAAGACGAGTAAATGTGAATGGGAGATAAGTTAACTTTTACTCACATTTTTCTTTATCTTTTTAAATATCTATCTTATTTTATGACCCAAACATAATTTAAAGAAATTGAAAAAAATAAATATGTAGAAATTAATAAATGAATATTTTTTTTTACTTTGGTTTTCTGATATTAATTTTTTAATTGAGAAAAGATGCACCAAACAAGCTTAAAAAAATGTACATGAATAGATTAAAAAAAAATCTAGAAATTAGTTTCGCTAATAAATTTTATAAAATTTCATCCGTTTATATATATTTTATATTGTGTTTAACTTTTGTAATTAAAATACTAGCGGCCAACCTGTGCTATGCATGATACTGTTTAAAATAAAATAAAAAAATATTTGACATGCCCAAAAAAATTTCACATTATTGTGGATGAATTTATGAATTCAAAAGTGTGGATCTCTTACATTTAAAAAAAAAAATTAAGGCAAAAATTTTGAATTTGAATAATTGTCTTCTAAGCGATTTATTTATTTTAAATCTAATTTTAGGCCTCGTTTAGGAACAGACTTTTTTTAGTAACTTTTTAACTTTTTGGCTAAAATGTGATGTAAAAAAAAACTAATATGTTTGGGATGACTTTTTAGCTTTTTACAAAAAGATGTGTAAAAAGTAGAGAGAAAATAGAATATTTGACTTTTTGGTATGAATTTTTAGTTTTTTGATTTTTTTAACAATTTTTTAATTATAAAAAGTCATTTGTCAAACGAAGCCTGTATGACATAAATGACTCAAAAGGTTTATGTGCATGTTACATTTAGTTATATTTTAAGGTTTAAGTTATGTGAAATATATAAAAATAGAATTTATTTTTTACTATGTAAATTAAATTAAGAAAAAAATTAGATATTTTGTTTGATTGAATTATAAATTTATTAAATTTTTACCACATGCAAAGATTAATAATTTTTTTCCTTATGGAGTTTTTTTAACTGACTTCATTATTGTGCTCTTTATTGTGTTGATAATTTCACCTCCATCATGAGACTCTTTAGTAGGGTGATTATTGGACTTCAATATAATTAGATTATGTTTATGCGAATGTAAATAATCTCTATATTTGTAATTATTTGTTAAGAAAAATTATCCCAAAATTTTGATTAGTGTACAACATTTTTCAAGCAAAAAATAATATTTTAATAACAACAATGTCTAATCATATTATGTGGTTCTTTTGCTTCGGTTACAGATTAAAAATGAATGCTCTCAATTTATTCTATTGAGATTTTTTTTTTTTTTTTTTTTTTCATATATATAGTTATATCCAAAAAAAAAAAAAAAAAGAATATCTATTTTGCTTCAATTACAGATTAAAATGAATGTTCTCAATTTAATCTATTTGAGATTTTTTTTTTTTTTTTTTTGGGTCCCTTCCATATCTATAGTTATAGCCACACACACACCCAAAAAAAAAAAATCAATCACTAATACCAAAAAAGGACTCCATGTACACACTTGTATATATATATTTACATGAGAATAAAGAAAGTCATTACGAATAATTTTTTTTAAAATGAAGATATTGTATATCTATAAAAATTATCGGACAAAAAGTTTATAATAAAAATTCTCAAAAGAAATATGACAGTAAAAATTAAAAGTATCTTAGTAATATTGTTTTTCCTTGTTAATATCTATTTTTCCTTAGGACCCACACGTTAAAGAGCAATGCTACATTTTAAGAAAACTTTTTAGGAATATGATCATGGAGATTTTCTGCGCTAGATTAATTTTTGGTAATGCGCTAAGTTTTAACCTACCAATCATAAAGTATTAAACTAAATTAATATTATTTGCAAGCTAACACTTCAAAATTAAAACATAGTAAGTCTAAAGGTCTCCACAGGATTTACAAGAACTAATTTAAGAGTGATATTAGGAATCCCAAATAATCTGCTAAATTTTTTAACTTAAAACTTAAGAGTGATGTTACCAAAAACCTCAGGTTTTTGATAAAAAATTTAGTAGATTATTTGGTATATAACATTTTCCTTAACGTAAATCTTAACTTAAAACTTAAAATTAAACTATAAAACTATTTTAAAAAACTTAGGATTATTTTGTGAATTTTTAAAACTCAAAAGGACTTAGCTTCTTTTTTTGTTTTGTTATTTATCATACTAGATTATTTCTAACGGTTTCCAAAAACTTTTTTTTGATATTTCTTTCAAGAAGCTTAACATTTTTGCATGTCAAAACATCATAATATACACAGAAAAAAAAAAAAAAATGACAATGCAGACGGGCAACACACATACAAAAATATATATATGAAGAAGGGGCTACCAAAACATAATTACATACAATTGAGTAATTGACAAAATTAGCATAATATATATTGATAAACAAATTTACAGTATGAAGAGATAAAAATTTGACTAACCTTTAGTAGTTTTGGGAAAAAGATTGAAATGGTTGAAACCAAACTCGACTGTGAAAGGTGCAGATAATATATGATTGGAAGATACTTATTTATAATCATGTAGGGAGGTACATGACTGCTAGTTTTTTTTTAGTTTTGTGTGTGTATGTGTGTGGGGATGCAGTGTCATTGCTGTGTGTGAAGCACATCGGTAATTGTTGTGTGGCCCGTAAGATTTATTTTTGATCTTATTTTGATAATTTAAATTGTTCAATTTTAGAAAATATAGAAAAATGTACCTGTAAAAAATTAAATTAATCAGATATCAATAACTTATTCATCAAATGGCATTTGTAATTATTGTTTAACCTTAATGGTTTCATATCATTGGTTGCTGTATTTGTTAATGTATTTCCTTGTTTAATTTTGTTTTCTTTTTTTGTAGCTGTATTTTTGGAAGGGGAAATAAGAGATTTGAAAATTCTTTACTTCGTTTCTTTTTTTGAAAACTTACCATGTGGATTATTAGAGTATTTAATGAAATTTGAAGAAAATACTAACAAATTAAAAAGAATTAATAGTATGAGTACAAATGTATATTTCCTATTAAAAAGTCAAAATTCATTAAAAAAAAAAAATGAATTAGAACCTTGAGACTCAAAGAATCCATGATGTTTTTGCTTATATAATAGTACTACTAGCATAAAACTCGTGCTATGCACGAGCTCAAACAAATTATCAAAATTTTATATTAAAAATTAAAGTAAAATTTTTAAAATTTATAAGAAAAAAATAGTTAAAATTATGTGAATAAATTGTTTGCATTTAGATGGGGGTAGCCCATGTGTTATGTTTTTAGCCTAGAATTTCATTAGGAGAAGTGATGTGTCAATTTCTAAAAATATGTATTAATTATTAATTTAAATTTTATATTTAAAATTTCTATGTTTCCATTTCATAGACACGTGTTCTTGAATTTTATTGTTTTTATAAATTATGATATTTAGAAAAAAAAAAATTCATTTAGATCTTTGTGTTTAAATGTTTTCAAATTATATATAATTAAAATTTCATTTTGACTTTTCTTTTAAATTTTAAATTAAATATGGTTAAAATTCTTATTTTGAAATTCTATCAATTGTTTATTTATTTATTTTTTATGTAAAGTTACCTATAGCTCGATAGGCCAATAGTTTTACATTACATGCATATTTTATTTTTCAAAAAAATATAAATTTTGAGGAAGATTATGAAGTAAATATGTTCAAAATTTCAAATTATATAATTAAAATTACATTTAAATTTTTTTTAAATTTCAAATTACATGTGGCTGAAATATTGATAAAAGATATGGCTGTGATTTCTTTTTTGATTTTCTATATAAAGTTTTTTTTGTTTGTTTTTAATTTAAAATTATAGATACAAAATATAAATATAGATATATAGAATTAATAATAGATTCCTCAATTAGTTTATAAATTAATAAATTAAAAAAATCCATATTAATCAAGAACTCAAATAAAACAATAAATGGAAGAATCAATGATAATATGCCATGCCCATGTGTATTTTTATAAAATTTAAATTCAAAAAAATATGAAAATAGAGTTGAAATTTTGACGCTTAAAGACCAAACAACGTTTTTACTTATCAACAACTAGCATTATAGCCGTATTATGCATGGCATAAAAAATATATTTATTAAGAATAACTTTTTCTTAGGATTGCTTTTGGAAGATAAAATGTAGTTTTAAGTTAAAAAATGCTAGAAAATCACATCCATGTGAATATTGTGTAGAAAATTTGATAATTTTTTGAGGTATCTAATATTACTCTTTTAGATTTTATACTTAAAAATTACTTACATTAAGGAAGTGTTTGATAACCCGATTCAGCATTTAAAATTGAATGTATTAAGTGATAATCAATTAAGTTCGTTTGATAATCATAATTAATATCATTTAAAAATTTAAGTACCTTTTAAAATACAGGCTAAAACCCTTTTTTTTTTATTTAAAATTAAGTCATATGAAACTTATTTAATTATAACTGAATTTATAAATACTAAATATAAGTATCAATATACAATATTATAAATTAATTACCGCCGCCGCCATCCACAACCGCCACCACCGCCACCATCATCATGCCACCATCGCCACCACCACTACCACTATCAGCTTTATCACCACTGTTATTGTTGTCATAAGTACCACTATCATTTTACTATCATTACCATTGCTACCGCTACCACAACAATAACCACCGCTGCCATCAACTCTACCACTACCGCTACTATCACCATCACAATATAAAAATGAAAATATACAATTTAAAAATAACAAATTTCAAATTTGATTTTTTACATATCAAAAAATTTATTTTTAGTTCAGCACTTAATTTTTTATCAAACAACTTTTTAACTTAAAAAATTTAGCATTTAGTTTTCAATACTTAATTTTCAATATTCAGTTTTCAATTTTATTAAACACCACCTAAGATAATATTTAATAATCTAATTTAGCACTTAAAACTAAATATATTAAGTGATAATCAATTAAACTCGTTTGATAACTACAATTAATATTCTTTAAAAACTTAAGTGCCTCTTAAAATGTAAGGAAAATAACCAATAAGTCTTATTTTGTTCTTAGGATTACTATGAAGTCCTATAATGTTTTGATATAGACAACTAAATCCTATTTTTCATCATATATTTTCAAAATATTCATTGATCCATAATGGTGGATGTTATCTCAATTTTACCCCTCATTTAATATGAAAATATTTGTAATCTAAATAATATAATATTTTTTAATTGAAAAAATTATGATATTGTATTAAAAAAATCATAAATCTCAAAAAAAAAAAAATTATCGAAAAGTTCTATTTTGTTTTAAAAATTATTATTGAGTTATATTGAATTTCAATATTAACAAATATATATATATAAATTGTTATATGTAAAAAAATTCAATTGTTCATAATAGTATATTTTATTTTCATTTTATCTTTTTCAATAAAATACAAACAAAAAAATTCATAAATAATTTTAATTTATTAGAAATTATATAATTAAATTCTTTTTAATTGTTCAAATTAAATGATTTTTCATAAACAAAATTTTAAGTATAAGATTAATAATTTTTACAATTAATATTTTAAATTTTAATTATGCTAAAATTATTTATAAAATTGTTGTTAATATTAAATAGGAAGGGTAAAATTAAGATAAGACGCAACATTATAAAGTAATAAATCTTTTGGGAATCTTTTATCACAAATAGGACTTAGTTGTCCATATTGAAATTTGATAGGACTCATTAGTAATCTTAAGAACAAAATATGATTTATTGGTTATTTATTAAACTTACTTAATTATAATTGAATTTATAAATATTAAACATAAAGTATCGACATACTTGAATCAAATATATCTATCTATACTACTATATATGTGAACAACTCACTTTAGTCTCTTTAAGCCTATTATCTCCTTTTGCTAAGTAAATTTTTTTATATCAAAAAAAAAAAAAAAAAAATTATAAAGTGAAGCGTACAAGATTTGAACCTAGGTCTTGAATTTGAAAAATAACACCTTCACCACTCAATTAACAAACACTATATATATTTCTAATTCAAAATCAAAATTTATATTTTACAGAGTTAATAGCACACCCATCGGGTGAGCTTACACCCCTAATGTATATATATCGACATACACCATTATAAACTCATTACTATCACCATTGCGGCCACTACTACTACCGCCATATTCATCACCAATGTTATTGTAACCATAAGTACCACAATCATTTTACTACCACTACCATATCATCACCACAGTAGCTATTGCCATTACTACTACCACTATAGCTCTTCACCTGTACAACTATTGTCACTGTTGTCAAATCATCACCAGCATTCCATCATCGTCGCCACTAGATTGTATTGTTGAATTGTGGGCTTATCATGGGTCCTCTTTCGATAATTCGAATTGTTGAATATGTAAAACTCGTTGAGTACTACATCCTTGCAAAAAATCATATTAATTAGATATCGATAGCCTCTTGATTAGAATATATTTTTGTTAATATGTTCTGATCAAGAGGCTATTGATATCTGATCAACGTGAGTTTTTGTAAGGTTAAAGTACTCAACGAACTCTACACATTAAACTGTTCGGATCATCGAAATGAGACCCGTAGTAAGCCTAACAGTGCCCATTCCATTTTTTTTAAAACAATATTACCCTTCCAACATCACCACAATCATTATCCATTAATTTCTACCACTATTGACATTGGCACCATATCTAATGCCATCGTTGCCTTCTCTATCACTACCAACTCACAATCACAATATAAAAATTGTAAGATATACTATTTGAATAAAAAAATCTTAAATTTGATCTTGTGCATATCAAAGTATTTGTTTTAGTTCAGTACTTAATTTCTTATTGAACCACTTTTTAACTTAAAAAATTCGTCATTAAGTTTTTAGTACTTAATTTTTCAATTTTCAATTTTATCAAATACCACCTAAGTAAGTCATAATAAATTTATTAAAAAAATTAAGAAGGAAATAAATTTATAATTTTTTTTTTCTTCAAATTGGAAAGTTATTGTTAAAAAATGGTTAATTATGATAAATATTTTTAAATTGCATATAATAATAAAGTACAATTGGTCAATGCTTATTTTATCGTTAAAAACTCTCATCCAGATTTGATATTTGTTGGACCAAACTATTTGAACTGGACAAACAACATAGGCTCCCAACGTATGGAGATATTAATATATATTAATATTTTTTTGATTTTTAGCTTATAAAATTTAAATATCTTTCTTTTCATTTTTTTCATTTTCAAAAGTACTGCAATTTAATAAAATTTTTAAAATGTTATTATACTGATAAAGAATCGACAAAAAAAAAAAATGTAAAATTTATAAAAAAGGAGAATAATTATTGAATTTGAAAGGCAGTAATTAAGGAATTTGATATATATTATTACAATAATGAAAGATCCAATAAATATAATTAAAATGAAAGGGGCAATGTTCAAGACACATGTAATTTTGTATTTTTTTTAATTCAAAAATCTACAAAATTTAGGTTAGGCCTCTAATGATGTAACATTGAGGTTAAACTCCACGTGATGGAATGTTCGACAAATCACAATTTAACACTTGTCAGACATATCATTAGGGGGTGATTTTTAGAAGTAATAAATTAGGTGTCTCAAATATTTTTCTTTACCTATATAATTGTATAAATAGTATAGATAGATAGATTCAAAATTTGATTTACTTTTTAAATTGAAATGATTTGATGATTATTATCATATGGATTAATTATTACTTACATTTGAAATGCAATAATCAATGACTAATACGTGTATTTATATATTTTATAAATTTAAAAATTTGTGTTGGGAATTTTAAGTTTAAAAATTACATAATGTTTTTATTTATATAATAATAAGTATATATATGTTTATAATAGCATATAATTCAACATAATGGTGTGATATAGGTGATTTTTTTCACAGCCACATCCACATGATGCTAGCCTCACCTTGTCATGTTGAATTAATCCCAACCACTCTTTTCAACGGTGAGGCTGGCACCGTGTGGATGTGACTGTGAAAAAATCACCTGTATCGCACTATTATGTTAAATTAACCCCACCCACTCTTCTCAACCCACCTCCACCCACCAAATTATAAAAAAATTAACACATAGAGGATCAAATTACACAATTGTCAAATTTATTTATTTATTTTTTGCTTCATGTCAACATATAGCAACCAATCTCAATCAACATTTTTTGGGGTCAAACAGTTGGATGTTAGTATTAGTCAATTTAGATTGCAAAGCAGGCCCCATTTTTCTAGCATCTAAGTATTCTTTCGTGACCACTTGAATTATAATCCGAGCCTTATTCATATTAAAAATCAAAGTACTGCAAATAGCTTGGTTCTATTTTTAGAATTTTCATTTGTTCGTTTTTTTTTAAAATTCTCTACTCAATGCCTACCCGATACAAAATAATATTTGACTATATTACAAATGATAAGATTAATGTCAATAGAGTACTTAATTCCTGAAAATATAAAACAATTCATTAATTTTATAACATATTGTTTTTATTTTTATTTTTTTAATAAAGTGGTAGAACCAACCAGTTGGTGCATTGCATTTGGAAGGTGGCCAACTGAAACAATAGTTTTTTTTTCATTAAAAATTATTTCAAAGACGACAACAATTATTTTACTTGTTCTTCTGTTTCCCATAATGCGTATGCAATTTTAAAAACATCATCATGTAGAAAATAAAGACAAAAAACAACAACTTTGAAAATGTATTTTTTAAAAATAAATTAAACAAAAAATATAAAACAATTCTAGTAATCGACTCATATATATATATATAATTTTTAATACCAAGTCTACATTCTCAATGTGGGATCGCACGTGAGGAGCATTTCTGAGTTATAATCTTAATAAACTCCTTAATTTATATGTTCTTTTTTTTTATTATTTAATATTACTTATATGTGATAAGGGATCCTCAATGCGCTCTATCTCAATCTTACCTTTAAAATTTGAATCGCTCAACTTTTAGAGTCCGTTTAAAAGATCATATATGAAAAATATTACGTTAATCAAATATTGACACTTGTATAATTAGATTATACTTGTCCTAAAAAAAGTTGTTAGTTTATTCTGAAATTCACATTTGCCATTCAATTTCTAAAACAAATGTAATTCGATCATATAGTATTGATATCCGATTAATTTAATTTTTTACATGAATAATCTACTCAGTAAACATTGTAAGATGAACGGTTTGGATTATAAATGTAGGCTCAAAGTGAGCCTTTGTGTAGAGCACAACACACCCTGTTGTATCTTCTTCTTGTCTCGAAACTTTTTCCAATCATATATCCCAAGCTAAATAGATTTACAAAAATGTTTGAGAGGTCTAAATCAAGAGTTTTAAAGGAGCTCTAATGGGTGAGGTCCACCCATTGATGTGATGTTTTCTTTTCTTTTCTTTTTTTCTCATTGTCACATAAGTAAAGTTCAATTTAGAGCTTTACTCTTAAAACTCTTTATCACCACCCATAGATATTTATTGTGTAGTAGAGGGAGGTTTGTAACAAGGAGACAAGAGAAAAGTGTAACATGATACTAGTGAGGCAAAATTTTAATGCTTCTAAAGTACCATCATATTTTAGGTAATTACAAAGGCATTCCAACAAAAGACAATACAAACTACTATTCTCAAATGGTATAGCACATCCAAGCAATTGTTTGAATTACACTAATGGTACTATATATATATATGGAGAGAAGAATATTCAATATACCACTAAAGAAGAAGAAAAGTTGTATGATGAGCAAGTTGAAGGGTTTTCATGTGAGCGGATCATATAAAGCAGGCTAAAAGAGTAAGAAGACAAGAAAGGGGAATAGTCATGCTTTCATTTCTCTTTAGATGAAAAGAAAGTGAAAGCAAGTGTGGAATGATGAGACAACAGACAAATTCATGCTGAAACAATTATTGAATTCTCTAAATACGTACATAATAGAATTATATGGTCTAGCAAATGAAAAAAAAAAAAAAACCTGTGCTTGTGTGATTTTACTAGTAAGATTTATGAAAACAAAAATGCTATGGTGTCGTTTGGTAACATTACGTTTTTAGTTTTCTGTTTATATTTACAAAAATTTAAAAAACTCAAATAAAAGCTTGTTTGGTAAAATTTTTGATTTATAAATCAGTGGTCTCAGTTTATAAATTTGGCCAAAAAATGAAAACAAAAAAAATGTGTTTTCATTTTGAGTTTTTAATTTTTTTTTTTTACCACCCAACACTAACCACCACCCACCACCATTTTCTACCACCGTCTTCCGCCACCACCACCCACCCCCCACAACCACTCGCCACCACCACCACTACCACCCACTCGTTACCACCCATCACCCGCCATCGTCACCTACCCACCCACCACCCATCCGCCACCCACCCGCCACCACCACCCGCTACCCGCCACCACCACCCACTCACTACCACCCACCACCCACCACCGTCATCCACCCATCCACCACCACCCACCACTCGCCACCACCACCACCACCACCCGCTCACTACCACCCGTCACCGTCACCCACCCAACACCACCACCACCACCACTACCCACTGTTATCACTTTCCACCACTGTCTTCCGCCACCACTTGCCACCACTTGCCATTTCTCACTCTTTTTAATATTTTAAATTTTTTTTTAAATATTTTGTCAATTACCAAACGCGTTTATAGTTTATATTTTTCTAAAAATAAACAAAAAATAAACAAAAACTAATTTATAAAACTTTTGTAAATATAAATTGAAAATGTAAACGTTATCAAACACATTAAAATTTTATTTAGAAAAAATTATTAGAAAATAAAATATGTAGAGTAAGCTCTTGTTTGACCTCACTTAAAAAAAATCCAAAAAAACAATCAAAAGTTAAAAAATGAAAAAGTTATTAAAAATACATATTGTTACCTTGTTTGGGTGGGAAGGCTGTGTCTGACAATTCATACTTTACATTGCATTACACAAGCAATGACGTCAAATGCAATGACACTTTGCATTGCATTTTCCCAAATGCTGCTGACGTGGGCACAATGTAAGCCACGAATTTCATAAAAAATAAATAAATTAATAAATAAAATATATATTTGAAATACACGGGAAGCTCAACGGTGCTGCTGTATGTGCCAGAAGGGTAGAACAAGAATTTTGATATTTGCTACAATATTTTATTACATATTTTTTTATAAAAAATTAAAAAATTAAGCCAAACATATATATATATTTTTTCTATTTTTTTAGTTAAAAATTCAAAAAATACACTTATATAGCACATCTCAAACAACTCTTAAATTTATTTTAAATATATCCAAGCTATATTAAATTTAAATCTATACCTTATATTTTATTTTCTACACACTATTTTAATTAGTTCTTTTTTATTGTATAGCTTTTCGACTATGTATAAAGCTTATCTTGTTGCAAAAGAAAGAATAAAAAGTAATGATATGGTTGATGTAAACTATTGATATGTAAATCATAGAGCTGTGATTGGGAGCTCGAATCCGAGCTCCCCCGAATACCCCGAATCCCCTTTTTTTTTTACCAAGACGAAGAAGGAGGAGGGAGGAAGGAGGGGAGGAGGGAGGAGGGGGGAGGAGGAGAGGGACCTGAGGGGCTATACCAGGAGGCGAGGCGGAGGCATGAGGCCGGTGGTGCATCTTCTGACAATGATTTGGGCGAAAATGGAGGAAGAAAAAGAAAAACAAGACGAAAGCCCAAAACGACGTCGTTTTGGGCTTTCGGGGGATTCGGGGGACATATTTTCGAGCTACAAATCTTTTTTCGTAAATCATATATACAAGTAGGTACACAAAAATATCAACACATATAAACCTACCACATACCAAAAACAAAAATAAAAAAATAAAATTTAAAAAAAATACATGTAGTGTTATATTGGCAAGTTATAGATGGATGCAAAATATACATACTTAAAACATACATGTGATGTAAGTGTTGGCAAATAGATGAGTGTGCAAGTTATAGGATTGTTTATATTTTCTTCTTCTTTTTTTTTTTTTTTATTTTGAAAATATTTGTCAAATTATTAATTACAATTTACGAATAGATTACAATGTAAAAGTAATTTAAATAAGTTGAAAAAAAATAATATTAAAAAGTTAATGGACAAATATTTTTTATTTTTTAATACTTTATTACAATTTTCCACATGCGAACATCTCCAATAAACAGGCCCATAAATATGTACATATCCACTTATATGTATGTAGGGTAATGTTATGGTTACATATCTTTAAAATGGTGAGTATTATATGCAAGTTATAATATCTCAATCATACACAAGTTATAACTAAAAAAAAAAAAAAAAAATTATAACTAAACAATATATGAGGTATAATAAAAAAAAACTCTTTAATCATAACTAAAATAATATTATAACCAAATATCATAATGAGTTATAACTAAATAAAATAAAAATAATAATAATTATAACCAAACAACACATAAGGTATAATTAAAAAGCTCTTATCATAATAAATTATAATAAAAAATCACAAAAATCATATTAACTAAAGCCTCGTTTGAAAACATGCTATTTCAATAACTTTTTGATTTTTTATGAAAAGATGTGCATAAAATAAAAAGAATAATATAACAATTTATAATAATTTTTAAATTTTTAAACTAAAATTAAAAATTGTCAAACAAGAACTAAAGATATATATATATATATATATAATAGGCATCCCTTTAGAGTATGAATAACCATTCACCCACAAAAGTCTTACAAAATGAGAGAGAAGAATGAAAAAATAGTTGAAAACTAGATACCCTACATTGTACCAACAAGGCCAAATGCCCAATAATGCACCAAGTGGGAAAATGTCTTCTGGCGATTTGATCCTTGCCCCTCTCAAAGGACACGTGGTATGGACCTAAAAGGGGTAGTTGGGTCATTTCACCACAAAGTTATGCTTATTTAATGGACACATTGTCCTACTGAATAGGGGGTGCGAGGATGAGGTACCCCAAAATAAATGAGGAATGGTGAATAGGATACACATGTTACATGTGACACAAAAAGCGTCTCCCCAGGTTGGGCTGGGCTTCAAATTTTTGAAAGGCCGGCCCAATATCATGATTTCGGCTTTCACAAGTTAAGGGTTGTTTTGAAAAGAGGCTTTTTAATGATTTTCTTTTTAAAATAAATATATAGAAAAGTAGAGAGAATAGTTGATTTTTTTCTAGTTACTTTTTTATTTTAAAACTATTTTAGTATATTGCCAAAATAATCCTTAGTAGGTGTTTGAGGTTTGTTTATTTTTGATGACTTGTTTTTGTTTTTAGTGATTTTTTTTATAAAAAAAAAAATTAGACTTCTAAATTTTACTCAACGAGAAGAACTGAATTTTTTAAAAAAATTTTAAAAAAAATTAAAAAAGACAAAAATAAATTAAAAATAGTGAATTTTTTTGGTTTATTTAAACATTTTTCATTTTTTTTACTTTTAAAATTCATCTACACAAGGTGGACCAGAAAAGTAAAATTTTTTTTACAATTTTAGAAAATAGTCCTTAAAGAGGAAAAAATTAAATAAAAAAGAAGAAGATATTTAGAAGTTCCCAAACAGCTTCTTAATCATGTCCTCTCATTATCCAAGTTGTTACATTATTTTTTTCTCCAAAATGCTACAATTAAGCAACAACGGAAAAATCCCATGACAAAACACAGATTTGATATTTGATGCTATGAAATAATGAGACTAAGAGGAGTTGTCGTATAGTTGTGACGTGATAATTCTATGTGACCTTGATTTTGTACACTTACAAAAAATACAACGATCAATATATTTCAAATTTTTTGAATAATCTTTTTAAGGGTTTTATATTTTATTTTATCGGTCATGCTACATCCCCCTAAAAACATTCCCTCTAATCCCTCTAATTTCCATATTAAGCAAAAAAAAAAAAAAAAAAAACGGGGAATCAGTTACCCAGAATGAAAATTATGGGGATTAGGGGGACACTTTTTAGGGCTCCAAATCATTTCCCTTATTTTATTTATCTAAGTACATAGTGTTAGTGTTTTTATAATTAAAGTGTGCAATTAGTTAAGGCTAGATTGTCTATTTATAATGGGAAGAACAAATATTTAAAAAGGTTGGTGCCACAGCATAGCCCACTAAAAAGTGCTACCATTAAGGAAAGAAAGATTAGACTTTTAATTCAAATTTTCAACCAATATTAGTAATGGGCCTTTGATAGGGCCCACAAAGGCCCAATTAAGAAGAGGAAATGGGTTCCATTATTACCTTTAGTAAAAAATCTACCCATGTGAAACCAACTAAACTTTTGGGTGGCAGATGGGGACAGTGTGGATGTGAATTTCCCAAAGTGCCCTTCTTAGATATACAATGTTGTGACAAACATGAGGGCAAAATAGGGAATGGAAAAGACCTTTTCAAAGGAGCAATATGTTGCGGAGCAATATGTTGCAAACCATTATCGACTGAGGGAGGCAAGTTGTGGGTGCCCAAGTCGTGTTGGATTTCAAACGGGAGGGTAGAGAGAGAAAGTGTGAGAGATGGGAGGGTAGAGAGAGAAAGAGAGGGGAGAGAGAGGGAAAAGGACAAAAGCAGAGGAGCAGTTGGTCACATCAGATGGGGACCGCTTGGTTGTCCTGATTGGGAGTTAAAGCTTGACAATTTAAAAATAATTTATTTTTTTATTTTTTTTATCACATTATTTTTTTATTTTTTTTGTATATTTTTTTATAAAAAAATAAAAAGTACACTTACTTAAGTCATTTCAAACAATTTCTAAGAGTAAAAGTGACAGCTTTCACTCGCTATGTAATGCGCGTGAGAACACAGTGAATTCAACGGTATTTGATTCGAAAGTGCATTACACGCGTTGGTATTGCGCATGGGATATTATTATTCTCCTACTCAAATTTCACTAACCAACAATTGTTAAAAGGTGAAGAGGCGGTGGTTGGTTGGCTGGCTTGGTTAGGGTGTGGAAGAGCTATGATTACCTGTGTGTAGTTGGGTCTCACCCAAAGACCGGAAGATTATTCTATATTTTTGAAATATCACGTATTTTTTTTCAGCAATGATAAAGGGTTTTAATTTTTGTGGTTTAAATAGTTCGAATTTATTAAAATGACGTCATTTTGATAATTTTAAATCATTTGAGTCAAAAAATTAAGATCCCAAACATTTTTTATTTATTTTTATTAATCATCATTTATTAACATAAAATCATGGGTAAATTATCAACGCCTTCTCCAAATTTGTTTAAAATATAAATTTCTCCTTAAGGTTTGAAAAATTATATTTCACTCGATAAGATTTATATTTATATAATAAACTATTCTTGAAATTTATATTTGCATAATAAAAATAATTTTTAATTTTTTAAATCTAAAAAAAAAATATATATTTTAGTCAAACCTCAAAAAGATGTTGATGATTTATCCTAAAATGGTAATATTTCATACTTTCTATTAATTATAATACCATAAAATATTACCGTCACAATATCTAATAATCATCCCCATGCCTACTATCAAAAACCAACTCGTTTGCGTATGTGGCAGTATAAAACTGGATAGAGAACATGATTGGGTCCTTGGGTCTTGGGGCCACTGAGAACTTGCCACGTATAGTCTGAACCAATGAGTTATTGCCACATTTTCAATTGTACGAGTTGGGAGCATAGAATAATCAGCATCAGAGAGAGCTACAATTATGTGGGAATGGTGGCCAATGGTAGAGGTGTTTTTGAATTGAATTGAATTGAATTTGATGATTGATCTGACCCTCATTTTGGCGGCCACTAACCCAACTATAATAATATTTATTTACTAATTAAAAGAACACAGATTTTCTGCTAATCATCATCAGTGTCATTAACAAACAACATCATATATATAATATATATAACCTCTTAAAATTAGACAAGTATTGGTTGGCACCTCACCTGTCTAGTTCAAAGCTTTGGTGCTCAGGTGGTGTAGATTGCAATTGATAGAGATGTTGAATCCTTCACACTGTTGGGATTAGATGAAAAATAAAAAAAGAGTCGTGATTGGGGCCTCGAAACCGAGCGCCCCGAATGCCCCTAATTTTGTTTTTATTTATTTTTTTTTTTTGGCAGAGGGGAGGGGAGGGGAGGGGAGGGGGAGGGAAAGGAGGAGGACTGGAGGGGAGGGGGCCTTAAAAATGGGCTGGAGGCGAGGCGGGGGGCGCGGCGATCGGGATGGCAGAGGCGACGAGCAGAGGACACGCCGGCGGCGACGAGCTGAGGAGACGACGATCGGCGATGGATCGGCGACCTCTTCTCTCCCTCTCCCTCTCCCTCTCTTTCTCTTTCTCTCTCTCTTCCTCTGAGTTGCAGAGGTCCAAAAATGGCGAAGAAAAAAGAAAAAAAAAAAAAAAAAACTAAAGCCCAAAACGACGTTGTTTTGGGCTTTAGGGGCATTCAGGGCCGAAATTTTCGAGCTAAAAAACATTTTCCATAAAAAAATTATAGCATTTGGTATTTGTAATTGAATCGGAAATGTTTAAAGACAGAATAATTTTTGCTCAAATGCATTTGTGGGCATTTACGCTCGAAATTTAAGTTCATATATGTATTGTAAAAATCCTAATTTTTATAAGTAATATTAAATTTCTAATATTGAGTTTATTTCAATAAAGTCTTTGAATTTTCGCTTAATTACATTTTAAACCCTAAAATCAGGAAGTATTACGGATTAATTTGAGTAAACCCTAATCGATCCCGTAGATTAATAATCACCTTTAAAACCCTATTATTAATTATTAGACCCTATAATTATAGATTAATTACTTTAAAATCTTAATTCCGGGTATTGCCGTTTTTGCTCGATTTCTCGCCTTTGTTTACGCTTTAATTTAACGGAACCCAAATTTATTATTTTAACTATTTTCTAATGTTAGTATATTGTATACTCAATATCAATGTTTCATAAATTTAGACTTGGTCCCTATATACTTCTATCTTATTTCATTCCAAACCTTAATTGTAATATTTTCTTAATTAATTTACTTATATCTATTATTTTATGTTTATAAATACAATTATCTTATATATATATATATATATATATATAATTCTTGGAGCTCAAGTTGTTGGCCATGTGATGCATGAAAGGGCCTTGA
The DNA here is from genome assembly GCA_025200525.1 of Camellia lanceoleosa. NCBI lineage: Eukaryota > Viridiplantae > Streptophyta > Magnoliopsida > Ericales > Theaceae > Camellia > Camellia lanceoleosa. Next base: position 50,902,792 of record CM045768.1, on the reverse strand, counting down.
TAGCAACTTTGACAAATTACACTCATAAAACTTGTCGCCCAAGAAACCTCCCAATCCTTCTCTATATATATATACACACTTCTTCCCTCTTATTTTACAAATTTTTCAATCATGCACTAGAGGAGTGAGAGAGTGTGATTTTGGAGAGAGAGAGAGAGAGAGAAAAGAAGAAGAAAAAGAAGAATTGTGTCGAGTCTTATACAATAAAGGTAAACCTACATCATCTCTTCTCTCAAGTTCTTTTACCACTTGTTTTTTTTCTCCTAATACATGCTCTTTATATATGTATGTTGTAGTCTAGGCTTACACTCTTGTATAAATATGTATTAATCAAGAAATGGTATGCTTCTCTTTCTTTCTTAAATTTTCAGTAGCAAATCTTTTCCATCTCTTGAATTTATTTTCCTATCAAAACTCCATAAACTCAAAATCTGTTTTTATGGTGTAATATTTGGTATGTCTAGAGTACGTGATAATTTTGGTAGGACCTAAGTATGTATTTTTATAACCTAAACAAAATTTCTAAATTTGTTACTCATAGAACCAGAAAAACAGTGAACTTTATCTATTCTTATAAAATTCCAAAAAAATAATCCTGAGTCCACTTTTATGTCAAAATATTAATCTTGGTGTTATATTTTAACTAAGATTTGTTTAAACTCAAGAGAGTGAGGGGTTCGAGAGAAACACTGATTTGCATAACGGTCAACAAATCTGGACAGATCTTGGTAATTCTAAATTATCTTAAAATCTAAAACACCTATCCTACTTTCGTAAATTGAGTTTGAAACTAGACTTATTTATCTACAAAATCACATGAGCCCAGGTACTTAGGGCCAATAAAAGTATTTTTTTCATAATTATTTTCAATTTGGTTCAAATCTAGAAATCTGGAAATTTGTGTTAATATGCTCTTATTTGGTTTACAACTCTTATATTCTATGTTTCTTGAATGTTTTGATATGTAATCTATGATAAATTGTAAATTTGCTTTACCATGAATAAAATACTTTTTGTTTAGTTTGGATTCGTAATTATATTGACCATGCTTTGCTATAACTGAGAACATAAGGCACTTAATAAAGGGAAAATCAAATGGGATGGTAATGGATTGCGATCATTGTATTGAATTTTAGGAGATAATGAATAACAGATTCAAGAGTATGATATAGTGGAATGTATTCCATTTTTGTGAAGTCTTGCGCAAGTGTGTTTTTGAACCCTAACATGGCACGGGAGGTATTCTGGCTGCTTAACAAAAATGTGAGGCATAAGGGTGGCAGTGAGGGTCTCACACAGGGAGAGTATCATTGGAAACTCGTTCCCTTAGGGTAGATTGTGATGTCACCACTCGGGTATGTAACCTAGGTGCGTGGGCATCATTGGTAATTGTGCGGTAAGCGACGCACTGGTGGTTATGCTGTAAGCGACGTATTGATATTGTATTAACCAAGGGGGAGTCAGAATTGCCCGTAGCCAGAGTTAGTGGTTGGGTAGAAACGGCATTTTGCGGGGAGTTGCCTAGAACTAACTAAAATTGACTATTATTCATGAGAACTGAAATTTAATTATAAGCCCTGCTTAATTATTGCTTTCGCTGTATGTTATGATCGTGCCGTTGTGTTACTTGTGTATTTGGAATGGAAAAAGGGTCGGGGTGTGTGTGTTTACTGGATATTCCAAACGCATGGCATTTTATTCCAGGTGAAGGCGAGTTTATACCGAGAGCGAAATCCCTAAAAGTTTTGCAGTACCATGGCTGCCTTAGATATTAGATTTTATATTTCCTGTATTTTGGATAATCTTTTTGTATCAAGGAACTGATCTGTATTTAAAGACTTGAAGAATTTTATTTGTAACTATTATTAATATTTTCTTTTAGTGTAATTATTTGTATTTTGTACTTAAAAATGATGTGTATCCGCTAGTTAAACCCTGGTGTATCGTTGTATTATATTATCAAAATTTGGGGCGTCACATGTGCATGCAAGTGCAATCAATTGCCTTCACTTCTAGTATTTTTTAGACTTGCTTAAAAATGAATGAAGAAAAAGAAGGAAAAAAAATCATCACAATAGTAAGTAAACCTCAAAAAATTATTACAAAGGATAATAAAACATTTTATCCACTAAATTAACTCTTGGTCACCTCTATATTTTTATTTATTTACTATTTCTTCTTAAACTAAATTTTTATATGAATAATTTACGTATGGATTAAAAAATGAACAAAATAACATCATGACATACACCTCTCTGATCTGCCTTCAATGCTCCTCTAGATCTAACCCTTAAATCAAATATGATGTTTGCCTTACCAATCGGGCAATCAATACCTTACGTTTTCTACCATCGAGTTCAAAACTTTAAAATCGGACTTCAAATCTTTTCATGTCAACTTCAGTGTTCTTTCTTAACTAGTAGAGATGGGGTCTTTAGATTCCAAGTTGAAGATTGTGAAGCAATGGAGTTTTGAATGAGTTTGGTGGCAACTTGGATCTGATTTTTTATTTTTGTTTGATTTTCTTAATTTTTAGTTTGTTAATGTAATAATCATTCATATGTGAAAGTTTGTTTATTTCCCTTGTGAGGGCCTTTTCTCATTCTCTATGAAGGCTAATTGGATCCTTCATTATATGAAAATTGTTTTTCTTTTTTTGAGATTTTGTGATACCGCTGTACTGGATTAATCCAATCTTTGATCGATTTTTCAATAAAATTTTTCTTTCCAATCTGAAAGGAAAGAAGAAACATCATGCTCTACAACAAAACTAGATTTTTACGGCTTCACATCAATGACATATAGTAAATGCAAGTTGTGATTTTTTGCTTTTACAACTTTCTTTTTTTGCATGTCGTAAATAGTTTTCTAATCACAACATGTCTATTGCGTAGGCCATGAATGCTAATAGCAATAATTTTTTTATGGCTTGCAATGTTAGCCGTGAATAATAAAACTTCTATGACATGCATATGGTATGCCATTAATACATTAACTACACACAACACACGTAGGCCAGCCGATAACAATATTGCATTTTTTACGATGCACAAAAAATCACCGTTAAAAATATTGCACTTTTCACGGTGCACAATCTAGGTCATTAATAATATGACTGAAAAAAAAATAAGTGCCAAAATATAAATTCTCTTCCCAAAAAAAAAAACACGCGCCAAAATGAATTCTCTCACACGCCAATCATGAAAACAAATACTTTAGATTTTATTTTCCCTCCAAAATACCTCTTTGGCTTCTAATTGGTTCTAATTAGAAAGGGAACGTAGAAGGGGAAGGGTTTCAATCTCTCTAAAACCGAATCAATCTCTCTAGGGATCATCTTCTCTTCGGTTGTGTATCTGAAATCAGAGTTATCCATCTCTTCTACATGGTGTTCTTCCTGTAAGGAGTCCTTGGAAGCAATGATTGAGAGTGTATTTCATTAACTGGTAAGTTGCTCATGCTCATCTTCATCTTCATTTTCATCTTTAGTGTTGGTTTTTTTTTTTTTTCCTCTCATATTTGTGTGGGTTCATAGATTGCTTCTTCCTCTCCCTACCTTATTTTATACGAAAATTATTTAATTTTGATTTTTTCGAATATTCCCCAAGTTTGTAAGAGGGGATTTCGAACCTGAGTTTCATTGTTTCGAATCTGATTCAAAACCTTGAAGCTATGAGTTGTTGTTGGTTTTGCCTCTCAAAACCCAGGCAATCCCATCTAGAGAGTGTTGGGAGGCTTTAGCTGTTATGTAATGTGATTAAAGATACAAAAAAACCTAATAGAAGTGTATATAAGTATATATACATATAAATTTGTTCACATTATAATTTAGTGAATTACATATGAGGGTTTCCTAATCTGGTATTTGTTAACAGTTAAATAGCTAGAGAGAATTGTAGACGTCCCCGAACGTCCCGGGAGGGAATCCCGTTTTGTTCAATTGGGCTCACTACAGTTCAGGACTCAATGTCATGGTCTTGTATCTAATCTCGCAGAGTGCAATGCAAGACCGATGAATCATCAAAGAGTCCAAATCCGGCAAATCGTTTTTGAAAACAGATTCTTTTTGAAAGAAGTGCCAAACATGGACTGCTTTGCCAGATACAGAGTCGCCACCTAAATATTTATTTTAGGGGAATTTAGGAAACCCTGACTCGTTGCCTAAGGCCACGTGTCCGTCATCACCAAAGTTGCCTCGGCTCGGGAACTTGGGTACGATTGGGGAAGGTCACTTTGTGAGCACCCCCGCTCGCCCGATCAAAGATCGGCCTCTACTAACCATGATATCAAGTTTTGAAAACATTATGCGTTCTTATTCTGGTTATTAGCCTAGAATTACTATGTGATACGCACAGCATACAAGTATAGACTAGATCGCCTGAATTGGAACGAAACATCTCATGTTTGTTTTTTGAAAGATAGTTTGCTACTCGCAAGTAGGCTAAAATGTGGATTTGCCACCCTCAGGTGGGCTTAGAAAACAAGATGATTTGCCACTCTCAAGTGGGCTTAAAACTCACAGTCAATGCATTATTCTAATTCAAATAATCCAACCTTCACCCACAGGCATACAGACAGGTATATCACATAAGCATATAGCCTTATGGTAAGCATGCTATCATGGCAGTCACTTACACGCATGGAAAGATGCTAAAACATAAAAACTTACTGAGTACTCTAAGCCAAAACAGAAGCTATGTTAGAAATCCATGCATGATCCTAACTATACAGAAATGCCTAATGAAACACATGCAAAAATGCAACTACAATAGGCTTGGCTATTCTAAGATGGCATATGATGATGCTAAAGCTAACATGTATTCAACTTGGAATTGAAATACAAATGCAGTTAGTATGATGCGTCGAGCCCGGTGCATGCGAAACAGATGAATGAATGCAAACATGCTATCATACTGTATGCTAATTGAAACATGCCCTAAACTAACCATCATAAGCTGGTAAATAAAAGGGATAAAGCCGTGGGGTTGGAAGACATACATCACACGCACGCACACTTATTACAGTTGTGCCCTCTCTCGGAGGGTCCGAATAAATAATACAGTCCGAATAAATAATTACAGTCCGAATAAGTACAAAACCCTAATTAATTAACAAATTAACTAGGAAAGCAGTAAATTAGCATGCAAGCCCATGGACCGCCTCAGCTCTGTTCCGGGTGATGAATGATGCATGCTTGAGTTGTCTTGCGCGGAAATCCAGTGCGATGCCCCGGTTTACCTCTGTTTGCAATTAATCCCGGAATGTTGTGCAAAACTCTTGAAGGATGTTGATTTCTGATTTGCTGCAACAGAGAGCAAGAAAGGGGAATGGTAAAGTATTTTCACATATGTATGCACATCTTGATCCTCGTGCCACCAATCATGCATCTCGATGCATGATGGCCGAGGAGTCGAATTGCACGACTCAATGTAAAATGAATGCATATGGAAACACAACAAGGCTTAAACTCCATCATGGGTAATCTGGAGTGTCGGCGACCGGGAATCGAGACACGTTCCATCACTTGGAGTACGAAACGTCCCTCGTTTCCCGTACTTGGGCTAACTCCTATCCCAAACACAATACAAATGAGATGGCATACACAATGCGACTAACATACAACCTAGCATACGCAATGCTATGAAACGGCATACACAATGCTCGATGTAACATGGCATACACAATGTTCTAACATGTAACCTAGCATACGCAACGCTATGAAATGGCATACACAATGCACGATGGACTTACACCAACATGAGTGGGCCCCAGCCATGCTCACATCAGTGGCCATAAGATGAAAATGAGACAACCGAAATGCGTGCACACATGTACGCAAACCGAGGACCGAACCTAAGGCACAACATGCAACTCTAACAAGGCATGGCAAGGATGAAGCATGGCATTCAAACAAGTAAATTTCAACACTGAAACATGATGCTAAATGGTCCCGAATCATGCAAATATGTCATACAATGCATGCTATAGGCCCCAAAACTCAAAACTAGGCACATGTATTGAACCATAACCATGCAAATCAAGCATTATTTGACTATGAGGCACAAAGACAGAGCCAAGGAAATCCCAAAACATGCACATTACTAGTTTAAAGCATTGTCAAAAAATGCTAACATGATGGGCTAAAACAACATGTAACATTGGCTAGCAAGCATGGTTTGCATGGCATGTATATGAAACATATGAGAACTCATCAAACCAGCCAAAAATAGTGAATAAAACATGTCAAAATATGCCCAAATAACCACTGAAATGTAGCCAACACATGCAAAGATGATGAGTTCCTTTGAAAGGCCATGCAAGGGGTTACTTAACACATACAAGATAGACACTTAGCATGACCAAACCAACTCTGGAAATGAGTTATGGAAGCCCCAAAACCCACCAAATTGGCCCTGAAATCAGTCTAGGAAACATGCAAAGAAAGGTCCCTTTGAAAGGTCTTGAATGGGATTGCTCTACACATGCATAAGGGACATAAAATATGACCAAAGGGGCACTGGACAGAGTCAAGGAAAACCTTAGAACTCACAAAATAGAGCCTGGAATGTGACTTCACAACACAAAAAATAGAGCCCCTTTGGAAGGCCAATCATGCTAGTAAACAAATCAAGGGGTGAGAGTGTCACTCCTCTCTGATTTTGAAGCTCAAAGACACATCTAAGCCACTGAAAATCCGTTGGATTTCAGTGGCTAAAAGGACAAATCAAGGCCAATGCAAGTACTCACATGCATAGCTCAAAACATGAAGAAATAAAGCATGAAGGGGGAGAGATGACCCCAAACAGAGAAGTGACCTTAAGTAAACATGTTTGTAAGCTCAAAAGGAAACTTTTTCTAGTTTATGAAAAATCTCGAAAATACTCACAAGTAGGACTAAGATATGATGCAAAATAGGCCTACAAAGAGGGTTAAAGCATACAAGGATGTAGGAGACCTCAAACAGAAAAGTGTCGTTATACAATCTTCAAGAGGAGCTCAAAATATAACACTTTTCAGTTTATGACAAAGTCCAGAAATGCTTGAAAACAAGGCTAACCAATGGAGCAAAAAAATGCAAATTTAAGGGAAATAGGTACTTACCCTTGAAGCACAGCAGAGCAAGAGCTTTTGGACCAAGAAAGTGAGCCTTCAACCTCTGAAAAATGAGTTCCAAGGTACTGGAATGGATGGTGGAGGTGTTAGGCTTAGAGGTGTAGTGTAAATGGCCAAGAAAAAGGGTGTTTTGAGCTTGGAATGGAGAGTTATGGAGGGGAGCATACAATGCTCCAGCCAAATCTTTTCTAACCCTTGCAAATGGAGAGGAGGGTTCGTTTTTATAGAGGAAGAGAGCCAAGGCTTCTTGGAGAAGCCTCAAGAAAGGGTCAAAGCTTCTCAAAGATGCTTAAGCAAAAGGGTCAAGCTTCTTGGAGAAGCTAGAGCAAAAGGATCAAGCTTTCTCAAGAAGTTAAAACAAAGGGTTCAAGCTTCTTGGAGAAGCTAGAGCAAAAGGATCAAGCTTCCTCAAGAAGCTAAAACAAAGGGTTCAAGTTTTTTCAAGAAGCTAAAACCGAGGGTTCAGCCAGAAAAAAATAATAATAATAAAATAAAATAAAATAAAAAAGAAAAAGAAAAAAGACCAATCAGCCAACCAAGATGGCCGACCGACCGACCATCAATGGTGCTAACCAACCGTCCATCAATGGTGCCGACCGAACGACCATCAATGGTGCCGACCGACCGTCCATCAATGGTGCCGACCGACCGACCGACCATCAATGGTGCCGACCGACCGTCCATCAATGGTGTCGACCGACCGACCATCAATGGTGCCAACCGACCGTCCATCAATGGTGCCGACCGACCGTCCATCAATGGTGCCGACCGACAGACCATCAATGGTGCCGACCGACCGACCATCAATGGTGCTGACCGACCGTCCATGGCCGGTGGCAAAAAAACAGGGCCGGTGGCCTTAAGCCATGGCCGGTGGGTTTAGGGAATGGCAGACAAGCCACTCTCTACCCTTCAAAGCAAAAACCAACAAGTGTTTGGTCCAACCAAGCACAAAACAAACAAGTTAAGAGATCCTGAGGTAGGGCGCTCGGCCGAGGCCTCCGGGAACTCAAAACAAACGAACATGGACGATCATCGAGTGTTCAAACGATGACGTCCAAGTCTTGAGGACGGTTAAAAATGGGGTGTCTACAGTTGCCCCTCTTTGACAGAACTCGAAAGTCATAACAATGACGGGAGTGAATGTCAAAGTCCAGAGACGACCCATTTTTGACAAGACCGAAGACTTAGACAAAGCATATAAGCTACAGATAAAGATATGCGCCCGAAGGTGCGGGCAAAATGCAACTGACAATGAAAGAAGCCGAATGTAACTCATGATCATGCAAAGCAGCAAGCTGTAATGAAGCGCACACTTAATAGTTTTAAGCAAGAATGCAAAGCAACAACTATATTTCATGCAGTTTAAGAATGCGGAGAATTATTCAATTCTCGATGCGTTTCACATGGAGAATACAATACCTGTGCGGTTCGTCTAGTCGCTCCAGCCTCAAATGAACTGTACATACAATATCGTGCCTGTAAAAGAGAGAAACTTAATGAGCACAACATAGTTAGCAATATATGTTCAACACTATATCGAACACAGACAAACATGGTGCCGATAGGAAAATACATCGCAATGCAAGAAGAAACGTGCGTCACAAAGCAAATTAAGGGTGAGGGTATGACAATACCCGTGAAACGTACACAACAATGCAAGTGGTAGGCATGAGAATGCAAGTGACGTGCACAACAATGCAGGATAAGTGCAAACGCAAATGCGTGTTTGATACGAAACAACAAGCAAAGAAATGCAAGTTTTGACGAGTGTGACTCAATCGCGACCTCCAGTTTACCTCCCGGAAAGGTCACAAGCTCAAACACTTGAATTTCTGAATCCGCAGTCCATGTATTAATTGTAAACACGCAGCACACACTTGTTGAAAGTTGAACACGCAGCCTAAACTTTGATGATGAACACGCAGCCCATATTTGATGGTGAACACGCAACACACACTTGTTAAAAGTTGAACACGCAGCCTATATTTGATTGTGAACACGCAGCACACACTTGTTGAAAGTTGAACACGCAGCCCAAACTTTGATGATGAACACGCAGCCCAAACTTTGATGATGAACACGCAGCCCGTCATATAACACTGCTTAATCTGAACACACGGCTCATAACACAGCACTTGGTTTGCACACAGCTCATTCATTTCATTTGCATGCAACTTATTCACTTCATTTGCATGTAGCTTATTCATTTCATTCTGAAACTGAATACATGTGTTCATTATGAATGCAGATGTCTTTCCGCGTTACACGAGGATACGTCTCCATTGTTGCGAGGGAGTGGTATATAGAGCTCCCGGAGGCTGTTCGAGATTGGGTTGACCAGGCAGGGTTTGGACCCTTTTGCACTGGGATTTCTCGCTACCCTGCTAGCAGGACATTGATGAGCGTCCTTGTAGAGAGATGGTGCAGGGATTTCTCAGCCGAAGAAGACGAAGAGGGCCTCTTATTCTTGCACTTGAGAGCACAGATGTTCCTGCTTTATTTGCCTTTTTTACTAGTAGTTGTAGCACATTGTACATTATTAGGCAGTTTTATTTTCTGTAAAACTTGTACCCTTGTTGTAAAATGTTGTAACAAAGGAAGCATGATGGAATGAAACAACTTTTGAAAAAGTGTTGTATTTTATATTCTTAGCATCGTATTGCATCATTTTGCACCAAAAATGAGATTGAATGGAAATGTGCATTGCATATTTGCCAAGTCAGGTAGTGAACCGACGCAACAAACTAAACAACCTAACTTACTAAGAAACAACAAAACCTTAGTAAGTTTACAACTCGATAAGCAAAACACAACAAAGTTGGCAACTTGATAAGCAAGACACGACAAAGTTGATTAAACAAAGAGTAACAACTCAATGCACGAAACTCGATGACTCGATAAACAAGACATGATAAACAAAACAGCTCGACAAACAAAACAACAAATCGATAAGCAAAACAACAACTCGATAAGCAGGACTTAACAACAACTTGATAAGCAAATGGGTGTGACTCCGCAAAATTATCGCCGAACGGCACTGGAAGTGGTACCAACCACAAGTTCTCAGCATGTTCAACTTCTTAACAGTTGATGGAGCAAGAGGGAAGACCTTCGGCCATAAGGAAAGGACACCGGCCTCGAGAAATGGCCATCGGCCAACAGATTTGACCAATCGACCAAAAGTTGACATCTGTCCTCCACTCACACCTTATCTCCTACAAAAACCACCAGAATGTTGACATCTGTCCTCCACTCACACCTTATCCCCTACAAAAACCCTCAGCTTCATAGTTTTTCTCAATCCAACACTGATTTGCTCCAAATGGAGGAGTTTCTTGCCCAGAATCTCACAGTTTGGATTTCCAACTTGGACGGCTCGGAAAAGCTGAATTTCTGGGGCTTCAATATGAACGCACTATTCACTCTGAGTCGTACTCCGCTGCACTTTCCGTTTCATCATGCCGCGGCAAGGTTTTGGAATCCGGTAACACATGTCTTTAGCTTTGGCGGGCAAGAGATATGTCCTACCTTCGAAGATTTCCAAGCTTTAATGGAATCTGAGCGCAACGAAGAAGTCTTGCCTCAGCTTCGCTTTGGCCATGCCCAAGCCTTAGGGCGAATGTGTGGGCTCACAATGCAGGACGCTCGATCTCTGATCTGTAGCGGGGAACTGGACATCCTCGGCTTGATTCATCGCTTTTCTGATGCCGGTGACAGCGGTAACCATCATTGGCAAGGTTTTCAGCAACATGCGCTTTGCTTGTGCATGCTATCTCACTTTTTGCTTGTCCCAGGCTTTAGTGGATCTAGCATTTGTCTGATTAAAGTTGCTCAACGCTTGAAGGAAGGAAAGAGCTGCATCGCCATGACATTGGCCGAGACGCTGATGGGCTTGGATGCTTTCTATTGCCAGGAGAAGACCAGATTTGCGGGGAGTCCACTACTGCTGCAGGTAATGTTTCCCACCCAATCTTACATATGTATTGCTCACATCACTCGGCCCTCAGGCTCGGTTTTTCTCACAAAACCCTTTTCTTACTTTTCTCTCATCGTACATCTCTCTATTCTTTATTCTTTCATTTTTTATCCCTCCCCAGGTATGGTTGATGGATAAATTGCAAGTTGTGGACTCTTGCCCAGCCTACTCAGCTCGTGGCTACTTCTTTCGACAACACCTAGTCGATGCCCTTGATGAGAGATGGTGGTTCGACTGGATGTGCAATTTGTCTGCAGATCGCATTGCTTGGCGCTGTCCTTGGCTCAATCTCCCAGTAATGAGCTATAGCATGTCCCGGCAGACCGGGATCCAGTTGATTGGTCTGACCCACTGTGTGTTCTACTTTTCATTCCAGTTCCAACGCCAGTTCGGTCATGATCAGACTTGCCCGCCAGAAGGGATAGAGTATCCTGCCGCATTCCCGGTCCGAGGTGCACAGCTTGCCCGGTATGCCACAGGATGGAGGACTAGAGAGCTCCTGGCCCCCACTCCCATTTTCAGTTGCACTTTGTCTGACGAGTGCTTGGATTGGCTCAATGAAAAGGCACAGATTGGGCCCAACTTGGCATCAAATGCTTCAACCAGCTCGGGAAGGGGGCGCAGGAACACCTGACTTATCTATGCCCCAAATTTATTGCTTTATCAGTACTTTCAAGTCTTTTTTATGAATGTAATAAAAAGCAACTTCAATTTGTATGCAAAAGCAGGAGAACTCTGTATTGAAATCAAGAAAATTGAAGGTTGTGGGTCTTGAAATTTTTCCATTTTGGTCCAAAAATGGTCTAAGTTGTAAAAAGATTAATTTTTAACAAAGTCAACTTTTATTAAAAGTTTTCAAAACCATTTTTGATATGGATCAGAACTGGACACGCCTGCGATCTGTCACTGAGATGCACAACCCTTGATCCTAGCAACTGGAAAGTTGCCCCTAGTCTGACTAGTACCGCGGCACTGCACAGCAATGGAAAGTTGCCCCTAGTCTGAAAAGCATTGCACCGGAGATCATAACCGAACTCTTGAATGCTGAATAGACAAAGATGGCCAAGATGATCAAATGGACAAAGTTGATCGGGAAAAGTTTATGGCTGAACTTCAGGACGAAGTTGCCTACGTATCCCAAAGATGGGAATCAAGCCTTACGTAGTTCAAGAAATTCCTGAACTGATGGATATGCTTCCTTATCCAAGAAATTCCAAATATCGTAATACCAGGGGTTTTCGTCTCGAACCTCATCTATAGCAGCAATCGTCTCGTAGGCTGGCGCAAATTTCTGGTCAATGATGACTGGACGCATCCGGACTCCGAACGGGATGTCTATCGTGGAAGATAGAGTTGCTAAAGAATTAGCGAACCTGTTGTTCTCTCTTAGTAGATGAGCAAAGTTTAGCTTCTCAAACCGAGGAATTAACAAATCCAAGGTCTGGTGATACATTATCATCTTTTTTTCTTTGACTTTCCAGTCTCCTTTTGCTTGAGACACAACAAGGTTCGAGTCCCCGATGACGTCCAACCGTCTTGCCCCTAGTTCTAGGGCTGCTTCTAGACCAGCAATGCATGCCTGATATTCTACTTCGTTGTTCGAAACTTTGAACCTGAGTTTGAAGGCTAGAGGGATACGGGACTTGTCAGGTGCTATCAGCAACACTCCTATCCCATACCCGTACTGGTTTGACGCTCCGGCAAAGTACATCGTCCAAAATTCGTCGTCGATATGCAAAATGGCCTCATCTGGAAATAAGTACTCAACTGCTTCACCCCATTCCATTAGATGATCGGCTAAGAATTCTGCTACTGTTCTTCCCTTGACTAACTTGCGCGTTACATGTTTCAGATCGAATTCGGAGAGCAACAGCAACCAACGAGCTAGCCTACCCGTAAGTGCTGGTTTCTCGAAAAGATATTTGATGGGATCGAGTCGTGAAACCAACATTACGGAGTGAGCTAACAGGTAGTGCCGCAACTTCTTAGTAGCCTATACCAAAGCTAAGCAAGCCTTCTCCAATGGTGTGTAGCGAGTCTCATACTCTAGCATCTTCTTGCTCAGATAGTAGATGGCTCTCTCTACTTTGTCCTCTGATTCTTGCGCGAGCATACAGCCCATTGTAGTCTCAGTCACTGAAAGGTACAATATCAACGATTTCCTCGGCTCTGGTGGTGACAACACGGGCGGGTTTTGTAAGTATTCCTTGATCTGTTCAAAAGCAGCTTGGCATCGGCCGTCCCATTGGAATTTCTTGCCTTTCTTCAGGAGACCAAAAAGTGGTTCACAAGTCAAGGTTAATTTTGAGATAAACCGTCTTATGAATTGCACTTTACCCAGAAAGCCTAGCACCTCCTTTTCAGTCCTTGGTGGTGGCATTTCTAAGATAGCCTTGATTTTGGAAGGGTCGACTTCGATACCTCTTTGTGTAATCAGAAACCCCAGTATTTTCCCTGCTGAACATCGAATGTACACTTTTGAGGGTTTAGCCGCAACCGGAATTCTCTAATCCTTTGAAAGAACTTTTGCAAGGCGGTGTAGTGGCCCTATCTTTTTTTGGACTTGACAATCATGTCATCCACATACATCTCAACCTCTTTATGGATCATGTCATGCAATATCGTGGTCGCGGCCCGTTGATAAGTAGCTCCAGCATTCTTCAACCAAATGGCATCACTCTGTAGCAATACGTCCCCCACGGGGTGGTGAAATCAGTCTTCTCCCGGTCTTCAGGTGCCATCACTATCTGATTATAGCCTGAGAAGCCATCCATGAACGAAAGCAAAGCATGCCCCGCTGTGAAGTCCACTAACTCATCAATATGCGACAAAGGAAAGTCGTCCTTCAGACTAGCTCTGTTCAAATCCCTGAAGTCCACGCATACCCAGATCCTGCCGTTCTTTTTCGGCACTGGTACGATGTTGGCCAACCAAGTCGGGTATTCAAATACCAGCAGGAAGCTTGCGTCGATTTGCTTGGTGACCTCTTCCTTGATCTTGAGGGCCCAATCCGGGCATATCTTTTTGAGTTTCTGCTTGACTGGTCGGGCCTCGGGGTCAAGAGGGATCCGGTGCTGTACAATCTCAGGATCGATCCCAGGCATGTTTTCATAAGACCACGCGAAAACATCTTTGAAATCTTTTAATAAAGCGACTAAGCGCTCGTGTTTCTCCGAAGACAACGTGGACCTGATCTGGACCAGCCGCAGGTCCTCCTCAGTACCAATATTCACAGTAGTGATTTCATCAACTAAAGGTTTAACAAATCTTTCCTGCTCTTGTTCAATTAAGCGTTGCAAAACCGGAGGAATTTTGTCCTCGTCGTTTTCATCAAAATTTTGAAAGTCTGAGTTAATGCAATAAATCAAAGGCACAGAAAAGTACTCAGAAACCACAGTTACTTGATTCTCATTAAGCACACCCAAATCATTCGATTCCTTGGTTACAACAGACTCAAAAGAGAAAGAAAAAGACGACCTGGACAAAACTGTGGCATTCGGGTTATCATCCCCAAGATTACCAGACTCAGACTCAGTCGAGCTGGAACCTAATTCCGACTCACAAGACTCGGTGGAATCAGATTCCGGCTCACTACCTGACTCGGTGCTGCTGGACAAAAACCCCTCTTCGTATTGCCAAGTGAGAGTGGGTGCGATAGATGCATCCAAAATAGTTGTTGGTAGGCCCGTAGCCGTTTCATTCCGAATCATGGAAACCAAGAAGTTATCCCTCAAGCACTTCTGGTCGATCGGAGGATCTAAAAGTAGACAAGCCAATGCAACCCCCATTTCAATTTCAGTGCCCTCGGAATCCACTTCCTTACACTGCTCAACCTCAGCTGATGGGTCTGTCTACTCTTCGGCAACGTCATCCCCAGATAATTGCAGGTCGAAGAAGATCTCGAAACCTGGCACATGCTTCTTCTCCGCGTTCAGCCACGGCTCTGGGAAGCCACAAAACGGAAAGTCCTCCTCCTCCCAGACGAAGCGTCCGTTTAGTGTACCCTGAATGGGCCTATGCATCAGCTCAAAAGGCTTCCCAGCCTGCTTCGCTCTGGCTCTTCCAACCATTTCCTTTCCCTTCCTTATTCAATCCTCTTTGGTGGGCAGATAACCCAAGCCAAAGGTATGAGGGTTGTGTGGCACTTCGGCCAATACTGCGACGCCTTTCCGGCCACTCATTCCCAATCCCATCCCGGGGATGTGTTGTAGCTTGTTCTTGAGGTATACAGATTGAGCACTGACATACACTCCCTCATTAACAACCATGATGTTTTGCACAACCCGAGCCTCAGCTAAGGTAAAACCTAACATAAACACATCCTCCATGCCGTGCTCAATTTCCAGGACTGATGTGGACACCTCCGGCGGTGGATGGATTGATGAATTCCCGAACACAATGGCTACTCCCTTCCCATGGGGGTACTTTACCATCTGATGTAAGGTAGACGACACTGCCTTTACCTGGTGCAGCCACGACCGTCCTAAAAGCAGGTTGAAAGTTGCAGGAACCTCTAAGACATGGAAATCTATCTCATGCTGTCCTGGCCCAACTTTGGTCTGGATCTTTACTGTCCCCATGACTTCTCGGCTCATGTTGTCATATGCCCGAATTACTTGGGCTGTCGGTATAAAGTCCGCGGTCTTCAAACCGATTGCATACGCTGTCCTCGCCAGGCACACGTTGATGGCGGATCCGGTATCAACAAGAACCACCGGTATCCATTTATTTCTACACTCCACAGAGATGTAGAGTGGCTTATTGTGGTTCGCACCCTCAGGTGGCAGTTCTTTGTCAAAAAAAGTCAGCATCGGGGTAGCTCCTCCCGGAAAGACTAATCCCACCAGTTGCTCTGGCGTGGTTTCTATCGAGAGTTTAGCCTTGTCCATGGTAGATAGGACAGCCTGTCTGTGCACTTGTGATGCCATAAGCAGTCCCCAGATGGAGATGTCTGCTTGTATCTTTTTTAACTATTTGAGCACAGCCTCTTCTTCAAGTTGTTTTTCTTTCTGTCTCTCAGTTTCCTTATCCTTCCCAGATGCCTCTGGCTGGTCTAGGTACGGGGGCTTGAAATACCGCCTGCTTCTTGTCATGTGATCAACCTCATCGAGATACCAGGTGTCGTCTAGTTGATTGCTCCCCCAATCCTCGTCTGTGTGGGCAAGACATAAATCATTGTCCTCCCATTACATCTCGTGAGCAGCTAACAGACATTTTTCTGGCTCCGGCATGATTGTACTCGCAGTACTTTCAGCCCACATGCTCACAACATCTTCTGTCCTTGTGCCCACAGCATTTTTAGTCCCCTCACAGGCTTTGGCTTTCCTGGTTCTCTCAGAATCCCAAAACTTTTCTTGTTCCACCTACGTCGGCGCAGTTTGTTGTTCAGCTTTCCCTGTGTTCACGATTCTCCTGTTCTAAGCGAAATTCTTCATACCGGCACTCTCCGGCAATGTACTCTAACTTCCGGCCCTTCCAGCTACAACTGATACCCTCGCCCCTGCCGGGCCCTGTTTTGGTTGGAACTTTTCCACCACATCCGGTTGATCATCCAGCCACTCAGTAGCCTCTGCCGATTCCTCATAATCAAACCAGTTGACTGCCGCGCCTCTTGATTCTTGGTCATCGAAAAACTGTAGGTTGGCAAAGTCCTCTTCTACAGCCGTCAAATCACCTGTTCCCTGCTCAAATCTATCCCCCTGGATCACACACAGTTCTACTCTCTCTGGTAATTCTACACTTGGCCTAGACTGGCCTGCTGACAGGATGTAATCACTCGGATCATAGGCTTCCCCAGCAAAATTCCCAGACTGCTCAAACCCTGACTCAACAGTTCTATCCTCCTCTGTAATCTCTCCTGCACTGTCTTCAACAGCCACCACCATTGGCTCAGGTTGGGTTGTGGAGATGTCCAGCATGCACAAAAAGTCAGTGCAGTCAGGAAGGAGCACCTCCGGCTTAGGTAGATGGGATGGAGTGATGTAGATGATGGGATCGTAAGATACGACCCCAGTATGGATAAAGTTGATTCTTTTGGGAGGTGGAGCTTGGTTGTGTGTAGGGAGTGGGTTGGTTGTGACATTGGGTCTTTTTGGTGGCAAAATCACCTGTTTGTCAACAAGATCTTGAATCTCGTGACGCAATCTGAAACATTGGTCGGTGTCATGACCGTGTTGCTGGTGATATGCGCAGTATTTGGCTGGGTTGTGAGTGGGGGGTAGTGGATTTGGTAACGGCCTCGGCTCTAGGGGTTTTAGATGCCCTTTTCTGATTAAGACCCCTAGAGCCTTGGACAGGGGCATGTACAATGGGGTGAAGGTTCTTTGGCCTCTGGGTTGGTATTTGGCGGTCTGTGTATTGCTTCCGGATGCACCGGAGAAGGGCGTGGCTACCATGGGCCTTGGAAGGGGAGGGGGAATGGTGGCGACCATGCTTACCTCCGAAGTTCTTGCAGTTGCAGCGCCACTCGGGCCTGTATTGTTGTTGCGGTTAAAGGTTCTCCGGGGTTGCTCCCTGTCTTGGTCAATCAGACCCTGTTTCATTGCATCTTCAATTTGTACCCCTATCTCGTACAGATCCGAAAAGGTGGGGAAGGGGGGCACAATCATTTTTTGCATCAGTTTTGGCTGGAGATTACGCACAATCATCCTGATCTGGTCCTTATCGGTGGGCCTTAGAGTCATCATCGAGGCCTTCGCCCTCTACCGAGTCACAAAATCCGAGAAGCTCTCTTTGGGCTCTTGCCTTGTTGTTTCGAGATCACGGGTTGTAATCTCGATTTGGGTGTTGTAAGAGTATTGCGCAACAAAGGCCTCGGCCATCTCATCCCAACTTCGCTTGACATCATCCTCCAATTTCGCATACCAGATAGCGGCCACACTCGACAAGGTCCGGCCGAATAATGAAAGCTTCTGGGGTCTAGTTAGGCCCATCGGCCGCAGTATATCTGAAAATAACCGGAGGTGGACCATGGGATCTCCAGATCTGTCGAAGCGATCGATTTGCGGCATTTTAAACCTATCTGGCAGCTTTACAGCCACGTCGATATATCCGTCCTCGATATCCGGGATAGCCTTTACCCCTTGGGATTTCTTGAATAGTTTCTCGAGTTTGCTCAACTTCAGTACTGTAGGGTCTACTTCGAACTCGAAGGGAGAGTCCGGGTGGTTGATGGGTGTATGTGCCTTGGATAATTGAGGTGGAAGCAGGGGTGGAGCTGGCCCCGTTGGAATGTCTGTGTCCTCTTGGATGGTATGGACATGTGGCAAGATGTTTTGAGCATTTGGTAGGACATTCTGGGTAGTTGGTGTCTGCTCGGGTAGTGGGACCCCTAGTGGGGGAGGAACTGGATGTGAGGCTGATGCTCCGGTTTGCTGCTGGAGCCGGGTAATTAGCTCCGCCTGCTGGGCCATGATTGTGGCCTGCTGTTTAGAGAGTTCTGCTTGGCGGACAGCGTCCTCCTACATTTGCTTCATACTCTCTTGGAGCTGGCGCATCATTTCTTCCATTCCGGCCATGTTCTGCTGATCCTGCTGACTGACTGGTATGTTTATCTCTATGGCAGAAACTGAGACCTCAGTCTGACTGTTCACTGCTAGGGTAGACCACTGCTCTGGTAATCTCTGCTCAAACACACTGCATTTTCTCAGCCTCCATCTGATAACCGGGGGTAGAGAATGAAACACTGGCTGTCCGTCAACCAGATCCTCAGATCGATTGAGTCGGCGACCTCTTGTCCAAAGTGCTTGGGGAATATCTGCTTGGTTTGAAGCAATTGTGCTAAAACTACCTAGCAAAAAGAGAAATAAAGCAATAAGGAAATAAATAACTAGATAAACGAATAGCATAATAGCTTAAAATAAACACACAACACACAGTTGGGCATAACAACACACGGTCGATAAGCTGAATACACACTGTCCTCAAACACTGATCATTATCCCTGAATCACGGTCCCCGAAAACTGAATCTGATATCCGCAGATAACTGATTCTCAAACACTGACTGATGCCAGTAGGCCTGGTGCCCAAACTCATAAACTGATATATGCATTTCCCTGTAGAGACGCACTCTAAAAGCACATAATAGATAAATGAGAGCCAAAACGCCCCTATGTTGGGGTAGGGTTTCCCTGTCCTATTTTGTCAGGAGCTAGGGTTTCACTACGCACGCAGCGGTTTCAAACAACCTACAATCGGGTAAGTAACCTGTCCTAGCCTTGGAATGGTCACTATGGATTCCGAATATGAACTAGGTCAATGGTAAAAAAGGGAGCCCTGGTAAAACCAGGGTTTGTGTTCCCATACTGGCAGAGCCCGTAATCGATAAGCCTTATGGCACGCAGCCTCTGGCAAACCGCTTAGGAATAGCAGATGGCAAACACGGTGTCCTAGGCGTACCAATGCAAATGCAATGCAAAGAAACACATAAGTGTAATCAAAACGAGATATCATGAGTTCGAGTCAAGTTCTCTAAATCCCCAATAGAGTCGCCAGAAACTATAGACATCCCCGAACGTCCCGGGAGGGAATCCCGTTTTGTTCAATTGGGCTCACTACAGTTTAGGACTCAATGTCACGGTCCTGTATCTAATCTCGCAGAGTGCAATACAAGACCGATGAATCATCAAAGAGTCCAAATCCGGCAAATCGTTTTTGAAAACAGATTCTTTTTGAAAGAAGTGCCAAACATGGACTGCTTTGCCAGATACAGAGTCGTCACCTAAATATTTATTTTGGGGGAATTTAGGAAATCCTAACTCGTTGCCTAAGGCCATGTGTCCGTCATCACCAAAGTTGCCTCGGCTCGGGAACTTGGGTACGATTGGGGAAGGTCACTTCGTGAGCACCCCCGCTCGCCCGATCAAAGATCGGCCTCTACTAACCATGATATCAAGTTTTGAAAACATTATGCGTTCTTATTCCGGTTATTAGCCTAGAATTACTATGTGATGCGCACAGCATACAAGTATAGACTGGATCGCCTGAATTGGAACGAAACATCTCATGTTTGTTTTTTGAAAGACGGTTTACTACTCGCAAGTAGGCTAAAATGTGGATTTGCCACCCTCAGGTGGGCTTAGAAAACAAGATGATTTGCCACTCTCAAGTGGGCTTAAAACTCACAGTCAATGCATTATTCCAATTTAGATAATCCAACCTTCACCCACAGGCATACAGACAAGTATATCACATAAGCACATAGCCTCATGGTAAGCATGCTATCATGGCAGTCACTCACACGCATGCAAGGATGCTAAAACATAAAAACTTACTGAGTACTCCAAGCCAAAACAGAAGCTATGTTAGAAATCCATGCATGATCCTAACTATACAGAAATGCCTAATGCAACACGTGCAAAAATGCAACTGCAATAGGCTCGGCTATTCTAAGATGGCATATGATGATGCTACAACTAACATGTATTCAACTTGGAATTGAAATACAAATGCAGTTAGTATGATGCGCTGAGCCCGATGCATGCGAAACAGATGAATGAATGCAAACATGCAATCATACTGTATGCTAATTGAAATATGTCCTAAACTAACCATCATAAGCTGGTAAATAAAAGGAAGAAAGACGTGGGGTTGGAAGACATACATCACACGCATGCACACTTATTACAGTTGTGTCCTCTCTTGGAGGGTCCGAATAAATAATACAGTCCGAATAAATAATTACAGTCCGAATAAGTACAAAACCCTAATTAATTAACAAATTAACTAGGAAAGCAGTAAATTAGCATGCAAGCCCATGTACCGCCTCAGCTCTGTTTTGGGTGATGAATGATGCATGCTTGAGTTGCCTTGCGCGGAAATCCAGTGCGATGCCCCGGTTTACCTCTGTTTGCAATTAATCCCGGAATGTTGTGCAAAACTCTTGAAGGATGTTGATTTCTGATTTGCTACAACAGAGAGCAAGAAAGGGGCATGGCAAAGTATTTTCACATATGTATGCACATCTCGATCCTCATGCCACCAATCACGCATCTCGATGCATGATGGCCGAGGAGTCGAATTGCACGACTCAATGTAAAATGAATGCACATGGAAACACAACAAGGCCTAAACTCCATCATGGGTAATCCGAAGTGTCGGCGATTGGGAATTGAGACACGTTCCATCACTCTGAGTATGAAACGTCCCTCGTTTCCCGTACTTGGGCTAACTCCTATCCCAAACACAATACAAATAAGATGGCATACACAATGTGACTAACATACAACCTAGCATACGCAATGCTATGAAATGGCATACACAATGCTCGATGTAACATGGCATACACAATGCTCTAACATGCAACCTAGCATACGCAACGCTATGAAATGGCATACACAATGCACGATGGACTTTTACCAACATGAGTGGGCCCCAGCCACGCTCACATCAGTGGCCATAAGATGAAAATGAGACAACCGAAATGCGTGCACACATGCACGTAAATCGAGGACCGAACCTAAGGCACAACATGCAACTCTAACAAGGCATGGCAAGGATAAAGCATGGTATTCAAACAAGTAAATTTCAGCACTGAAATATGATGCTAAATGGTCCCAAATCATGCAAATATGTCATACAATGCATGCTATAAGCCCCAAAACTCAAAACTAGGCACATGTATTGAACCATAACCATGCAAAGCAAGCATTATTTGACTATGAGGCACAAAGATAGAGCCAAGGCATCCCAAAACATGCACATTACTAGTTTAAAGCATTGTCAAAAAATGCTAACATGATGGGCTAAAACAACATGCAACATTGTCTAGCAAGCATGGTTTGCATGGCATGTATATGAAACATATGAGAACTCATCAAACCAGCCAAAAATAGTGAATAAAACATGTCAAAATATACCAAAATAACCACTGAAATTTAGCCAACACATGCAAAAATGATGAGTTCCTTTGAAAGGCCATACAAGGGGTTACTTAACACATACAAGATAGACACTTAGCATGACCAAACCAATTCTGGAAATGAGTTATGGAAGCCCCAAAACCCACCAAATTGGCCCTGAAATCAGTCTAGGAAACATGTAAAGAAAGGTCCCTTTGAAAGGCCTTGAATGAGATTGCTCTACACATGCATAAGGGACATAAAATATGACCAAAGAGGCACTGGAGAGAGTCAAGGAAGACCTTAGAACTCACAAAATAGAGCCTAGAATGTGACTTCACAACACAAAAAATAGAGCCCCTTTGGAAGGCCAATTATGCTAGTAAACAAATCAAGGGGTGAGAGGGTCACCCCTCTCTGATTTTGAAGCTCAAAAATACATCTAAGCCACTGAAAATCCACTGGATTTCAATAGCTAAAAGGCCAAATCAAGGCCAATGCAAGTACTCACATGCATAGCTCAAAACATAGAGAAATAAGGCATGAAGGGGGGGAGATGACCCCAAACAGAGAAGTGACCTTAAGTAAACATGTTTGTAAGCTCAAAAGGAAACTTTTTATAGTTTATGACAAATCTCAAAAATACGCACAAGTAGGACTAAGATATGATGCAAAATAGGCCTACAAAGAGGGTTAAAGCATACAAGGATGTAGGAGACCTCAAACAGAAAAGTTTCCTTATACAATCTTCAAGAGGAGCTCAAAATATAACACTTTTAAGTTTATGACAAAGTCTAGAAATACTTTCAAATAAGGCTAACCAATGGAGCAAAAAAATGCAAGTTTAAGGGAAAGAGGTACTTACCCTTGAAGCACAGCAGAGCAGGAGCTTTTGGACCAAGAAAGTGAGCCTTCAACCTCTGAAAATGAGTTCCAAGGTACTAGAATGGATGGTGGAGGTGTTATGCTTAGAGGTGTAGTGTAAATGGCCAAGAAAAAAAGTGTTTTGAGCTTGGAATGGAGAGTTATGGAGGGGAGGATGCAATGCTCCAGCCAAATCTTTTCTAACCCTTACAAATGGAGAGGAGGGTTCATTTTTATAGAGGAAGAGAGCCAAGGCTTCTTGGAGAAGCCTCAAGAAAGGGTCAAAGTTTCTCAAAGAAGCTTAAACAAAAGGGTCAAGCTTCTTCGAGAAGCTAGAGCAAAAGGATCAAGTTTCCTCAAGAACCTAAAACAAAGGGTTCAAGCTTCTTGGAGAAGCTAAAGCAAGAGGATCAAGCTTCCTCAAGAAGCTAAAACAAAGGGTTCAAGCTTCTTCAAGAAGCTAAAACCGAGGGTTCAGCCAAAAAAATAAAATAAAATAATAATGATAATAAAAATAAAATTAAAAAAAAAAAAATGACCAATCGGCCAACCAAGATGGCTGACTGACCGACCATCAATGGTGCCGACTGACCGACCATCAATGGTGCCGATCAACCGTCCATCAAATGGTATCGACTGACTGTCCATGGCCTGTGGCAAAAAAACAGGGCCGGTGGTCTCAAGCCATGGCCGGTGGGTTTAGAGAATGGTAGACAAGCCACTCTCTACCCTCCAAAGTAAAAACCAACAAGTGTTTGGTCCAACCAAGCACAAAACAAACAAGTTAAGAGATTCTGAGGCAGGGCGCTCGGCCAAGGCCTCCGGGAACTCAAAACGAACGAACATGAATGATCATCGAGTGTTCAAACGATGACGTCCAAGTCTTGAGGACGGTCAAAAATGGGGTGTCTACAAGAATATGAAAAAGATGATAAATGTGACTCATATTCATGCTGTAAAGTCTCCATCCATCTTTGTGGTAGCTTTGCAGAAATTTGTTGCTGTTATTAATATTATAGTCTTTGCTGAGAAATTTTAATAGTTGATATAAGGACTAATTAAGATGCATGGTTAGGCTATTTCTTATCTACTTCATTGTGATTAAATATTTTTATCTGCCTTTATTGTCTTGCTTTCATATTTAAATTTTATAATGGTTTATAGAATTTTGTTTCTTCTGATCACCACAAGACTTTTGTTTTCTATTTATGTTATATGTTGATAATAAATTGTGCATACTGTATCTGAAAAGCTTTTTTTTTTTTTGCACACAAACTGTCTGTTAAAGAGTTCAACAAAAACTTGCCTTTTGAGCTACAATATAAATAAAGCCCTTCACATGTTCAAATGCAAATATTTGTTCTCGAGTTTTTTTTTTTTTTCCCTTTTCCCCTTTCCCCTTTCTCCTTTCCCCCTTCCCCCTTCCCACCCCTCCCCTTTATAGCTCTTTAGTTTTTTTTTTTTAGTGACAGGAATGTGTCACGCCTCAAAATTTGGACAATTAAATATTAAATTAGGACTAAACCCCAATCAATATTCCATCATCCAAATCCTAAGGGTGAAACAAAATCTAAATGTTCTTGTCTCCATAAGGTTTAAGTAAATTTCTATGCTCAAAAGATTACAAGGGATAAAAAAAAAAAAAAAAAAAAAAAACAAAACGCCAGCCAAACCATCCACCATAATTTCATAACTATCCAATACCTCCAACATTAAAACAACAATAAATATTC
Organism: Camellia lanceoleosa; assembly: GCA_025200525.1. Classification (NCBI taxonomy): domain Eukaryota; kingdom Viridiplantae; phylum Streptophyta; class Magnoliopsida; order Ericales; family Theaceae; genus Camellia; species Camellia lanceoleosa. The sequence continues at coordinate 50,878,263 of CM045768.1, read as the reverse complement.
AAAACAACTTAAATAATGTAAAGTTACAAACCATGTCAAATTATCAAAATACTAAGGTCATAAAAAAATAATAAATACATAAACTAATATTAACCCTAAGCTTAAGAAAACAAAAGAAGTCCAAATGACATGTCCAACAACTATAGTTACTTCTCGTCACTATCATAGTCCTAACTAATCCTGCAAAGAAAGCTCGGTTGCGCTCAAATAGAATGCAACCGAGTTGCTAAGAGACAAAATGGGTCTGTATACAAGTATACTGGTATAAGTATAAATATTTGACACTCACGTGTCCACCATACACAAATAAAAATACATTTAATTCTTGTTATGGGACAAGACAAGTAGTTTCACCCACACTGAGACGAAGGGGTAGTTTCCCCAAATACGGTGGCATTTAGTTTCTTACTCGTACACAACTAAATATAAATTGAGTATAGAATATAAAAAAATAAACATAAAAATTATGGTGGGTCAGCCCTGCATAAAAAATTAGTAAGACCCACCATTCTGCAAAAAAAAAAAAAAATAGAGTTAGTATAATTTAATCATAAGTAAATTGCTGAAGTTGTATAAAAACGCATTGTTTCATGCTTAAATCTTTCAAATTGACCAAAAATCAATGAACAAAAGTTGTACAGAATCAAATTTTCTAAAAGTTGACGCTGACAAATTTAGTAGAAACTGAATATGTCGAGAAAAAAACTTAATAGAAGAGCTTAAACGAAATTCGATCGAAAAAAATCTAGAACTGAAAACGAAAAGAAACTGCCCCAAGATAATTTTTTTCGAAAAATTTCAAAACACAAAAAAGTGTTCAGAATAATGTTTTACTTTAATTTACACGAAATCAATAAAAATTAGCTCGTTTACAACCTCTAAAATCTGTATTGCTAAAATGAATAAATACTACTATAACCAAGATTATCCGATTACAAATTCTAATCGATTTTTTTAGTAAAAGGTTAAACTACAAAAGTTGTCTAGAATTATGTATACATGCATCTGCCCAAATTTTATAATTTGTCAAGGTCGTTTACTATTTTTCAAGATATACAAATCAAAACAATTCAAACTATACCAATAAATTCACATTTAATTCTTTGTACCTTAACTCCACAACTTCAGCCCTTCACTTTCGGCCTACACATATATCCCATGTGCCTCCTGTATACCTAACACTGCTCTGAAGCCAAACATGCATAGGGATATCATCCCAAGTTTGACCCACACTCACCAGATGGTTAGCATATACATACGCGCGTAAATCAAAACACTCGTCTACTCTTGAGAACGAGGCAACAATATATATACACTATCTCTCATCCATTCATGCGAACAAACATAAAAATTCCAAGCCTAAGGCATTCAAATAAATTTCATAATCCTCACCTTTTTTTTATACACTCTTTCTCATCAACAATCAAATAAAACAACAATCCATGGAGTCATGGTAGAGTGTAAGGAATTTATTTATGAGTTCTAAGTTTATTTTAATTTCATATATCCATGAGTGTGATTACAATTATAAAATAAATATTTATAAAAACCCTAAACCTGGCATACATAACTAATCAAAATAATCAAAATCAATCCATCAGCTTCATGTAAATACAAAATCAAACCAACATCAAATAAATATAAATAAATAAATAAAACAACAAATTAAACATAAATCAAGGGAAATGGGTTTTGCACTCATAATATTTTTTTGAAGATCAAAGAATCACTTAGAGAATTAATAGAGCCACCAAAATAAAATCCTAATCCTTTATTTTCTCTCATCTCCTGCCGTCTCTTTTTTCTCCCGTAACTCACCTGCACACACACAGCCCCCTTTCTTTATGATTAATCTCTTTGATGACAAACCACATACTCTCTCTCTCTCTCTCTCTCTCTCTCTCTCTCTCTTTCGGCCGACTGCTCTCTTTTTTTTGTTTTCTTTTCTTGCTAATTACCTAATAACTATTCTAACCTAATAACATTATGTAGACACCCCATTTTTGACCGTCCTCAAGACTTGGACGTCACCGTTTGAACACTCGGTGATTATCCATGTTTGTGTTCGTTTGGAGTTCCCGGAGGTCTCAGCTACGCGCCCTGCCTCAGGATCTCCGAACTCGACCGTTTTGTGTCTGGTTTTGCACCAAACACTTGTGTTTTGCCTTGAAGGGGCAGGGAATGCCTTGTGAGGCATCCCCACACACCACCGGCAGTGGCTAGAGGCCACCGGCTAGTTTTTGTTGCCACCGGCAATGTATGTGGCCGGTCGACACTCTTTGTTGCCGGTCGGCAGTCATTTTTGTCAAAATGACATTTTTGGCCAGCCGACTACTATTCATCTGCTTTTGCAGATATTTTAGGACATCTGTGTGGCATTTGGTTCCCCTCCATACACGTGTATGGAGGGATACCCTCTTTGTAAGCTTGTTGTATAAGCTTTACAAGTTTGTTGCCTATAAGAGAAGGGTCTCTTCTCTTGGCATGGGGGGTTAGAGAATTTTGGAGAGAAAAACACAGAGAAAAGCTCTGGTTTTAGGGTTAGGGTTCATACATATCTCCTATCTCTCTTTTTCTCTCTTTGTGTTCTAGGTGTTTTAGTCCATACTATTGCACACAAACACCTAGTGCTTCACCTTCCTTTGGCTACTGAGGTTCTAAGGGGCTGGTTTTGGTGTTTTGGAGCTGGATTCAAGCCAAGGAGGGCTGTTGGAGCATCATTTGTGAAGGTGGTCTACAAGGGTGAGAAACTTCCCTTTTATTCCCCATTTTTGCATTGCTTTTCTACCTATCTTAGAGCTGTTTTTGTGCTTAGTGTATAATACAAAAAAGTTCTGTTTTTTAGCCCTCTTGATCGTTTATTAAGAGTATTTTGTGGTTTGGGTTTGTTTGACCCCTCCTAAGCCTTGTAAGGCTCCTTTTTGTGCTATTTTTGTGCAAGTTTCGAGACTTTGGTGTTTGGGCCTCTTCACCACTGAAATCTTGAGGGATTTTAGTGGTGGAGATGGTGCCTTGAAGTCTCCAAAAGGGGAGGGCCACCCCCTCTCATTGTTGTCCTTGAAAGGGACCCTTTTTGGCCTCTTGAGGGAGCATCATGTTAGAGTGTGTATTGATCATGTCTAGGCTGTTTTCCATGCTTATTATGCCATGATATAACCTTGTTGTGTGTTGGTTTTGGTACACCATGCATACTTAGCATACCTACCATGTAATGCCTTGTTATTGCCTTAATATGCCTTAGGTTGTTAGCCTTTGCTCTGGCATGTTTTAGGCTTAGCCTTGTGAAGGTTTTGTGTTCATTTTGCCATGTTTTAGGTCTGTCCATGTTTGTATGAGTCGATCTTGGCATGCATTATATAGCTCCTTTGTATTATGGCTTGTATGCTTCAAGTAGGTGAATGTGTAGCATGCATTGCTTGCATTAATTTAGTGGTTTAGGACCATCCTACATGTCATTTCAGTACCTTTGGTATGCTTGTATGCTTGCCTTGGACACCTCTTTGATGCTTCAAAAGCTTGTGTTGTATGCTCCATGTTTTAGCCATTATGCATGCTATTGAATTTGAGCCATTTAGATGCCATCTAAGGGTCCCCTTTGCATGTTCAAGGACTGCCTTGAACTTGTTTTAAGCCTTCTTGGCCTTGTGAGGCTTGGTTGGCTTAGCCATGGTTTAAGCCTCCTTGACTTGCTTCAAGAATTTGGACTATTTGCATGCTAATGTTTGCTTCATTTGAGTTGGTTTGGCACCACATTCTAGCATGATTTTCAGAGCTTATGTTGCATGCTAATTGTCCATGATAGCCTCTTTTAAGTGTGCTTGAAAGTTGCTTGTTTAATGCTTAAGGTTTGGACCACAATATGTGCACATGTGCATGTGTGTTTAGCCTTCATTTTTGGGCATTTTGGCCACAGTTTTGGGCCTAATTAGGGCTGCCCAAGTCATGTTTAAGTCCATCATTCGCTTGGTTGCATGCTTACCTTACATGTTTGCTTGTATGCTTGCATAAGTGTCTTGCCATGCCATGTTGCATCCTTAGCTTGCATGCCTAGGTTGCATTGCATCTTGCATGCATGCCTTGTTCCTTGACTTGGTGATAGGAATTGGGCCTTGGTTTGTTTGTTTGGTTTGCATTTCATTTGACATGAAAGTTGCACACTTGATTCTTTGGGCCATCATGCATGGAAATGCGTGATTGGTGGTTCGAGAATCGAGACACATGCCCCTTTGAGTCACAAACATGATAGGGGACATGATTGGTGCATACATTGCTTGAATTGTATTACCATGCAAGTTCTGTCCTCTGCTGCTGTGAGTTGCAGGTTCTGCAGGCATTCTTTGCCGACCGACAGTATACATTGCCGACCGGCAGTAAATCACCAGCCGATGGATTCATTTTGTGCCAGTGACCACAATTCACTGCCGGTGGTAATTCTACTCTGTCGGTGGTGATTCCCAGTATCCGGAGAGGCATCCTTAAGACTTTGGCAGTCTTCAGAGAGGCAGAGCAGGGAAAACAGAGGCAGACTATGCATGGCCGTGCACTTCCGAGCAGGACCCGAGCATGCGCTGCATCTGGCCCTCCTCTCGAGGCGGTTTACTGCTTTTCCTAGTTTAATTAGTTTGTTAACTGATTAGGCAATTTGTAATATTTAATTAGCTTGCGTAGTTAATTAATTTGTATTATTTATTTGGTCCCTCCGGGCGAGGGCAAATCTGTAATAAGTGTGGGTGAGTGGTGTGCATGTCTTCCAACCCCCACTTCTTTCTTCCCTTTTACTTACCTGCTTTGATGGTTAGTATTAGGGCACGTTTAAATTAGCATACCTCATGCAATGCATGCGTGCATCCATTCATTTGTCTTACATGCACCGGGCTCGGCGCATCATTCTAACTGCATCTGTATTTCAATTTCCAAATTGAATACGTGTTAGTTGTAGCATTTCACATGTCATCGTAGATTAGCCGAGCCTATCCTAATCACATTCTGCATGTGTCGCATTAGTCACTTTAACATGAACTAGGACGTGCATGTTTGCTAACTAGTTTATTGTTTTGGCACGGAGTACGATGTAAGTATTTATGCTTTAGCATATTGCATGCGTGTGAATGTTGCCATGACAGTATGCTTACCATGTGGCTAAGTGCTTATATGAGATAAACTGTTTGAATGCCTGTGGGTGAAGGTTGGATTGTTTGAGTTGGAAAAACTCGTTGAAATCCGTGTTTTAGCCTATTTGCGAGTAGCAAATTCCAAAGCGCTTTTCAAAACAAACGGATATGCAATGCTTGTTTCCAAATTAGGCAATCTAGTCTATACTTGTTTGCTGTGCGCATAACATAGTAATTCTAGGCTAATAACCGGAATAAGAACACATAACGTTTTCAAAATCGGATATCATGGTTAGTAGAGGCCGGTCTTCGGACCGGGCGAGAGGGGGTGCTCATAGCTGACCTTCCCCGATCGTACCCAAGCTCCCGAGCCAAGACAACTTTGGTGATGACGGACACGTGGCCTTCGGCACCGAGTCAGGGTTTCCTAAATTTCTCCATAAAAAATATTTAGGTGGCGACTCTGTATCTGGCAAAGCAGTCCATGTTTGGCACTTCTTTTCAAAATCTGTTTTTCTCAAAACGATTTGCCAGAGTTGGACTCTTTGGTTCAGATTACGAACCGCAACAAACAAAAAGGGGAGTCCGAACTGTAGCCGAGGTCCCTTGCGGGCTTGTTACACATTATATTATATAAATACCATATATATAAACATAAATATCCTATATAAGATTAATATATATAGCACTTTATATATATATATATAAAAATAAATATATCAATATTCAAATTAATTACATATAATTAATTATCACATTAAATTCTCATGTAACCACACAATTAATAAAGCCAAAAATAAAATAAGATCATAATAATAATAGTAAATTAAATAAATAAAGACTTACGAAAAATCAAAGTCACTACAATATACACACCTCAAAAGAATCTCGTCCAGAAATTCGATAAGAGAGAAGACTAAGCAAAAAGCTCCGAGTGCATACGCCGGACTTTCTCTTCTAACTCCTAGGTAATATCATACTCATCCTCGCTCCATTGCACTTTCACCAAGTTTACTTTCTTGCACCGCAACTGCTTTACATCTCGGTCTAGAATAGTAACCGGTTGCACCACATACGTTAGGTCGTCACTAATTCCCAACACTTCTGGTGATACTACTTGGGAAGGGTCTTACACACACTTCCGCAATAAAGATACATGGAACATGTTGTGAATCATAGCTAAAGCAGGTGGTAGGGCTAATTTGTAAGCCACATTACCAATCTTCTCAGTGATCTCGTATAGTCCAACAAATCTAGGTGCCAACTTTTCCTTCTTTCTGAATCGCATGATACCCTTCAGCGGCGACACCTTCAAAAACACAAAATCTCCAACATTCAACTCAACCCCTATACGTTTTCTATCAGCGTAACTCTTTTGATGACTCTGTGCAGTCTTAATACATTCCTGAATAATGTTCACCTTCTTTGTGGTCTCTCTTACCAATTATGGCCCTAACAACGGCGCATCTCCTACCTCCATCTAACAAGCAGGTGATCGACATGGCTTCCCATACAAAGCCTCAAAAGGTGCCATCTCGATAATAGAGTGATAGCTATTATTATAAGCAAACTCCACCAATGGCAAGTGTTCTTCCCAACTACCACCAAGATCGAGAACACAAGCTCTTAACATATCTCCCAAGATCTGATTTACCCGCTCAATTTGCCCATCCGTTTAAGGATGATAAGCCGTGCTCAGGTCTAACCTAGCACCCAAAGCATGTTGAAAACACTCCCAAAACTCTACCACAAACAACGGATCACGATCCGAAACTATAGAAACTGGCGTGCCATGAAGTCACACCACTTCCCGAACATACAACCTAGCCAATTTATCCGCAGTTCTGTGAACACTGATAGGAATAAAATGAGCAGACTTGGTGAGTCGATCTACTATCACCCAAATAGATTCATTGCCTCGCTTAGATCACGGCAATCCATCCACGAAATCCATAAAGATGTACTCCCATTTCCAAGTAAGGATCTCAAGAGATTACAAAAGTCCAAACGGTCGTTGGTGTTCTATCTTAACCTGTTGACACACATAACATCGAGAAACATACTCTCCTATGTCCTCCTTCATACCTTCCCACCAAAACGTCCTCTTTAGGTCATGATACATCTTAGTCCCACCAAGGTGAACGGTATATCGGGACCTATGGGCATCATTCATAATCTCTTTCCTCAATTCAACTATGTTATTTACACACAATCTGCCCCTGAATCGCAATCCCCCATTTGAGTCCACAAACCAATTAGTAGGACAATCATCAATCAAATCCACCACAAGGTCATCGAACTTGCTGACGAGGAACCCAACTAAATTCTACATCTGACGAACTTTACCTAGTAACGTCAGTTGCACGGTCAAACTGCCAATGTATGCCCTCTCGACACTCTCTATTGGTTAAACATCATGCATTGAAATTAACTCCAAGGACTTTCATTCCTGAATCATCAAAGAAGCTATAATCCCATGTTATCGACTAAGTGCATCTGCAACCACATTTCCTTTCCTTAGGTAGTAAAGGATCTCGAAATCATAACTACTGATGAATTCAACCCATCTTTGTTGCCTTATGTTCAACTCTTTCTGAGAAAAAGATATTTAAGACTCTTGTGATCTGCATATAACTCAAAATGCTCCCCAAACAAGTAGTGTCACCACATTTTCAACGCAAAAACAATTGTTGCCAGATCCAAGTCATGAGTAGGGTATCGTCTCTCATGAGGTTCTAACTGTCGAGAAGCATAAGATACAACCTTCTGATACTGCAGTAATACACATCTCAACCCAGTTCCACTCGCATTAGTAAACACTACTAGCTTTTCCCCTTGTACTGGTATAATTAACACTGGTGCTGTAGTCAAACATTGTTTTAACTCCTGGAAAGCTCTCTCACAATCATCAGACCATAAAAACTTCATATTCTTGCAGGTCAAGTTGATCATGGGTGCTGCAATAGTGTGTAGACACCCCATTTTGACTCGCCCTAAAACTTGGGCGCTTTTTTTTTATTACCCGATGATGACAAGTAGAATGTGTTTCTTACAAAATCCTAAGTAAGAGAGATGGAATTTGAACTTTATTCTCAACCTTCACCATTATGGCCAAATTGTTTTAAAATACTAAATATTTCATTAGTTTAGTATTTTTGTAATTTTGCATAATTTTATGTGTTTGTTCATATTTTTGGTATTTTTATATAAATTGGTATAAATTATATATTTTTTATATATAAAAGAAAATAATAAAAAAAATTTATATTATTATGTTTAGTATTTTGGTATAAATTATATAATTTATATATGTTATATATTATATTATAAAAATCTGTTGATGTCAGTTAGCCCTCGGTTGCCGACATCCAAATCAAACAAAATGAGGCATATATATATATATATATTATATGCATATAACTATATATTATATAATAATTCTATTATTCTATTATTATATTATATGTTGTTTTGTTGCTTATATAAAGCAATGGAGGCTCAGCAAAGGAGGGGGGCTAATCTGAAGAGAATTGAAGAGAGTTAGAAAGAGTTAGAGAGAAAAGAAAGAAAACATTTCAACTTGGGCCAATACATATCATAAACTCCATAATTTCAAATTAAGGATTTGAGAACACACTTCCTACACTTAAGGGTGATCAAGAGGGAATTTGTGAACTAAGGAGTTCATCATTTCCTTAGAAGGTGAATTTTACAAACCTTTCATTTTCTTGCATTTCTTACTTATTTAGCTCTTTTGCTTTGATTTATTGTTGTATTGTATATTGTTGTAATCTAATTGAAAGTGATGAATTGATGTCCAATATATGTTGTTTTTAGTATGAGAAAGAGACCTTCCATGCTAAATGGTTTAATCTCTTCGAAGCTTCATTACCAGGGCATTACATCTCTCTCATGCCAATAATAACTCCTTGTTTGACGCCTCTTTCCATTTAGAGGACTTAAACTCACCATTGGACTTAATAAATTAAAGAACGGATGGTAATTTAAAATTGAGGACCTAAAATTGAGGCTAAAATGGTGCAAGATAATAATTTGGTTGTATTCAATCGGACGTTAATTGAACACATGGAAACTTGAGGCAGTTTATACTCATTAGTGATGAAATGGTTCAAGTTTCCCAAGTCACCACTTCCCTTGATCAGTTCCATGAAAGGGAAGAGGTCAGAGTCATATTTTGTTGCATTTATTGAACTTGCACACTTTGATTCACAAGTCATCATGTAATAAAATTTCTTGAGTTAGTGGTTTGTGGCATAAGTTTACTTCTCATTTGATTCGGTCATGAAAAGGAGGGGTAAGTTATGTAGACAACCCTAGAGAATACCCTGTGCATGCTCTATTTGTCCACTGTTGCAACAAGGTGAACTGGGCAGCAGTGGCCAGCAAACCACTTTCCATGGCCAATAGTGGCCGGCAGACCACCTTTGATGACCGGCATCCCTCACTAGTGGCTGGCCGGCCACTAATGCAAAATTCAGCAGTGTGTTCCTTTGGCGGAGTAGAGCCATTCTGGAAGTAGGCAACAGTGTATGTGTTCTATTGTGCAACAGAGGCTCTCTAGAAGCAAAACAATGGCTTTTCGGGTGAAAATCAAGCTTGCGCCTGAACATTCCTCGCTTCCCGGGTCGGAGTAATTAGTTGTTTAGCTTACTTACTTCTTTCAATTATACTTGTGTTGTAATTATTTAATTAGCTAAAGTAGTTAATTAGTTATGAGTTAATTTATTTCATTTGATTTGTAATAGTTAATTAATTAGCTTAGCTTAAATAGTTAACTAGTTAGTTTATTCATTCAGACTCTCATTTGTGAGAGCGTAATGTTGTAATAATGTGTATGTTTTCCAACCCCACGTCTTTCTCCCTTTTATTTAATTGCTTATGATGGTTAGTATAGGGACATCACGTTTAAATTAGCATTTTTCATGTTTACATCCACTTGTACTGCATACACCGAGGCTCGGTTCATCATTCCAACTGCATTGTTAGTTTAATACTTATTTGAATACGTGCTTAAACCACATGTTATCAATTGATTCATATGCCATGTTAAGTAGCCGAGCCTATTTTAGATTATATATCGCATGTGTTGCATTAGTTATATTGCATAGTTAGGAATCATGTATTTTTTTCTAACTCTCTCTTATGTCTTTTTGGCTTGGAGTACAAGGTGAGCCTTTACTTGCTTTAGCATATTGCATGAGTGTGATTGTTGCCATGTCTAGCATGCTTACCATGAGGCTAAGTGCTTAATTGATATACCTGCTTGTATGCTTGTGGACGAAGGCTAATTGCTTGAATTAGAATAATTTGAGCCATACACATTTAAGCCCACTTTTCAAGTGGCAAATTCAAACTCTTTTCAGAAAACAACCATGACTCAAGTGTTCCAATTTTTGCAAGTTAGTCTATACTTGTATGTGCGCATCACATAGTAATGCTAGATTAATAATCGGAACAAGAACATATAACGCAAAGTAAAATTTATATCATGATTAGTAGAGTCCAATCTTTGATCAGGCGAGCAGGGGTGCTCAATTCATGACTTTCCCTTTCGTACCTAAGTTACCAAACCGAGACAATCTTGGTGAAGACGGACACGTGGCCTTTGGCACGAGTCATGGATTTCCTAAATTTTTTCAAAATAAAACATTTAGGTGGTGACTCTGTATTTGGCAAAGTAGTCCATTTTTTGTAACTTGATTCAAAATCAATTTTCCAAAAGATTCACTGAATTTGGACTCTTTGGTGTTTATCTATTTCACATTACACTTGTGGAATCATATTCAGAACCGTGAGAGTTCGATACTGTAATGCTTATTTCGACTTCTGAAAGGGGGCGCGAAAAAATCGAGCTACAGTTTCTCGCGACTCTGTTGGGGATAATTAGAGAACTTGACTTAAAACTCATGATGTGAAATTTTATCTACATATATAGAGAACTTAACTTAAAACTCATGATGTGAAATTTTATCTACTTATATATGTTCTTTGCATTGCATTTGCATTGGTGCACCTAAGTCACTGTGTTTGTCATCTGCTATTCCTGGATGGTTTGTCGGAGGCTTGCCTGAAAAGCTTGCCAAAAGGCTGACCGATCGCGGGCTCTTCCACGATGGGAACACAACCCTTGGATCTAGATTACTGCCGTACCGCTTGATCTACCTTTCACTTCTTGGTGTTAAGTGTGAGAGGTATATTAGGTAATCTTGCTGAGATACCCTTTTGACCATTCGACCTAGTTGCATATAATGAAGCTATAGTGACTATTCCAACTTAGGACAGGATGCCACCCATTTGTAGGATGTTGTGAAACTTGTTGTTTGAAATAATGCAGCTTAGATCATGCCAAAAATCTAAGACAGGGTAACCCTACCCCCTCATAGGGGTGTTTTGGTGTTTTTATGTGATATGTGCTTTTACAGTGAGACTGTATAGAATGGTTCATATCAGCATGAGTTTGAGAACATAGTTCAGTAGGGATTACAATTCAGCTATGTGTGATGATTGTTGTGAATTAGGGTCGAAGTGCTGTCCAATTTTGATTTTATTCTTTCTTTTTGATAGGTAGTTTACCAACATAGCTTCAGAAAGACCTCATATCCCTCAAGTACTCTAGACCCGTGTCAGAAGGCTTTACAGAACCGGAGATCATGTTAGGGGACAGCCTGTGTTTGCTTCGTTCCTACCGGTTACTAGACGGAGAAGAGTTAGGCACAATTCACTAGTCCAGTTTCTACAGCAATCACCCTTCATTTCACCTGTATCTAGTCAGGCTCAGTATTCTACATCTAGTTCAGTACGAGATCATTGGCCCATTCCAATGACACAGTATCTCCCAGTCAGTATGAAAGACTTGATTCATTATCTTCAGCAAATGGTTGAAACCATGCAGCAAGACGCTGTTTGATAGGCCAAAGTCATAGCCTGTTAGGCTAAGGTTTTAAATAGGTTGCAACAACAACAACCACAACCGGCAGTGGCCTCTGCATCTCATGCACCTCCTACTCATGCACCTCCTACGGGTATCCCAACACTCGGAGCCACTGCCCACACCGCTAATGTCCAGGAAAATCAGGGCAATCTAGCGGAATCGATCCCAGTATAGGCCTCCAAAGCACCTGTATATCAAACTGAGGCTCTATTTGAATTTGAGGTTGACCCGATTGTGCTTAAGGTCAACAAACTTGAGAAATTGTTCAAAAAAGCACAAGGAGTCGTCTCCATTCCATATATAGAGAAAGGGTACACCAAGTTTGCAGTTACCTTACCAAAGCGGTTTAAAATGCTACACATCGATTGCTTTGATGGTTTCGGCGACCCAATGGTGCATTTGCGTTTATTTTCGAATATTTTGCGACCCATGGGCTTGACTTGATTACAGAAGCTATCCCTTTTCGGTCGCATTATGTCAGGTATAGCGGCCATCTGGTATGCCAAGTTGGAAGATTCAGTGAAACGGAATTGGGAGGAATTGGCCGAAGCCTTCATGGCTCAGTACTCTTACAATACCTAAATCGAGGTCACTACTTGTGATCTCGAAGTAACACGTCAAGAACCGAAAGAGGGTTTCTCTGATTTTGTAACAAGGTGGAGAGCTAAAGCCTCGATGATGACCATGAGGCCTTCCGAGAAGGATCAGATAAGGATGGTCGTCCAAAATCTCCAAGGCAAGCCATTATAGAAAATGATTGTTCTACCGTTATCCACATTCTCAAAGCACCATGAAATAGGGGTTCAGATTGAAGATGCTATGAAGCAGGGGCTCATTATTGATGATAAAGACCCAACCAAAAGGCCATTTGTTCGCAGTTCCAATGTTGCCAGTGGTAGCACAGTTGGGAGGCCATCAAATGTAAGTGTTGTCACCACAACCAATACCGCCAATCCCTTTGCCAATATAGCTCCATAACCTTCAGCCAACCCTGTCCAATCACAGAGGAACTGTACCCCCACTCTACATGACCCTATCCCAAGCCATTAAAGTGCTGATTAAAAAGGGGCACCTCAAACCATTAGAACCTCACCCATTGTCTGATCCTCTTCCACCCAAACACAACCCAGCAAAATATTGTGTGTTTCACCAACAACACGGTCATGATACTGACCAATGCTTCCGACTGTGTCATGAGATTCAAAACCTCATTGACAACAAGGTGATCGCACCACCTGAGAAACCAAATACAATTACAAACCCTCTCCCGGCCCACAATCAAGTCTCGCCACCTCGAAATCTAAATCTGATCCATACATTGGTTGTCCCATATGACCCCAGCGTATATATTACCCTCTCCCATCTACCAAAATCAATGTTGTTCATTCTAGAAAGCACAGATCTATGTATGATGGACACGTCCAACCATCCATCCAACTACCAACCTAAACCTATAGTGACACTTATAGTAGACAGAAAGTCGGCCTTGGAGAAAGGTATGAGTTTGCTACCGGAGAGTTCCGAGGACTTGTCTGGGAGAATGTATGATCCAAGCTGATATATCATGCCTATTGTTCAAATCAAACTGGAATTGGTATTGCCAACGGCAGTGGAGGTCAATGTGGTTAGAGAGGATGGCCCAAACCAAGATTTGGATGATTTGGCAGAGTTAGAGGAGGATCTAGACAACCTGCAGTTCTTTGATGAACAAGATCAAAGGAATGTGCGGATTGACTGGTTTGATTTGCATAGATCAATGGACAACTCTGGATGGCTTAGTGACGAGCCAGACAAGGATGAAAAAACTGAAACAAAACCAAAGGAAAAGGAAGCAAGAATTACTGGGGTGGCTGGAATGGCCAAGGAAAAGAGGATATTACCAGCAAACATTGGTGTGGAAACTTCAGTTCAAGTACTGGGCATAATAAGTACTGTGGACATAAAATAGGATGCTGCATTGAAACAGTTCGCACGAGAGAGAAATGAAGACAACCAGAAAGCCGTAATGGCTCAATATCCTACGAGGGATGTTAGTGATGTAAAGGTAATCCAAACAGAGTCGGACAACTGTTTATCGATTGCCGAAAGAGTCTGGTGGGATGACGACGACTTATAATTGGCTCACACCAATGAAGATTGGGGTGAGGACCTTCCCAATAATACCTGGTATGTGGAAGAAATCGACCACATGACAAGGAGCGAGCGGTATTTCAAGTCGCCGCACTTAGATCAGGCTAAGGCATCCGGGAAAGATAAAGAGATTGAGCACCAAAAAGAGAAGTAGTTGGAGGAAGAAGCAGTGTTGAAACAGCTGAAGAAAAGCCAAGCTGACATCTCAATCTGGGTCTTCTGATGGCCTCCCAGGTGCATCGACAGGCAGTACTATCAGCAATGGACAAGGCCAAGTTGTCCATTGACACTACCCCTAAATAGCTTGTACAATTGGTTTTCTCAGGTGGCGCTAGCCCAACCCTAACCTTCTTTGACAAAGAACTACTGCCAGAAGGCTCAGCACACAACAAACCTTTGTATATCTCTGTTGAGTGCAAAGGGAAATGGGTGCCAGTGGTGTTGATAGACACCGGTTCAGCGATCGATGTCTGTCCTTCTTGTACAACTTATGCCATCGGTCTTAAACTATCCAACTTTGCACTTACTGCCCAGGTGATTCGGGCATATGATAACATGAGTAGGGAAGTGATGGGCACAGTACAAATCCGAGTTCAGGTGGGCTCAACTCAACAGGATGTCAAGTTCCATGTTCTGGACGTCCCGGCCACTTTCAACTTACTGCTAGGAAGACCCTGGCTGCACCTTGTGAAAGTAGTCTCTTCTACCCTCCACCAAATGCTGAAATACCCTCACGGGAAGGGGGTAGCAATTGTCTTTGGGAACTCATCCATCCATCCGCCACCAGAGGTAACCATACCAGTGCTGGAAATCGACCATGGCGAGGAAGATGTATTCCTCTCAGGGTTTAGTTTGGCTGAGGCTCGGGTAGAGCAAACCATCTTGGCAGCAAATGAGGGTATGTATGTCAGCGCCCAATTTGTTTATCTCATCAACAAACTACAACATATGCAAGGAATGGGACTTGGAAGAAATGGCCGGAAGGGCGTCACAACATTGGCTGATGTGACACATAATCTGCATGCCTTTGGTCTTGGCTATGTGCCCACCAAAGAGGATTGGGTCAGGAAAAATGAAGAGATGACAAGCAGAGCTAGAGCCAAGCAGGTTGGAAAACGCTATGAGCTCGTTCACAGGCCGATCTGCGGAACACTAAATGGTCACTTTGTTTGGGAGGGAGAGGATTTCCCCTTTTGCAGTTTTCCTGAGCCCTGGATGAATTCTACAAAGCAGCGTGTCCTTGGCTTCGAAATCTTCTTCGACCTGCAATTACAAGAGAGTGATGCCAAGGAAAAGGTTGAACCGAGTGCTAAAGCTGAACAGGGCATAGAAAGTGACTCTAACAACAATGAGCTTGGAGTAGGGGCAGCACTAGCATGTCTCCTTTTGGATCCTCCGGTCGACTCAGAGAGCTTGGGGGATAACCTTACAATCTCCATGATCAGGGAAAAACCAGGTATGAACCCAACTAGTGGCATTTTGGAAGCGTCAAGGGCACCATCTCTTACTTGGCAGCTGGAGAAAGGCTACCTTTCCAGTTTTGAATGGGATGATGAACTAGAATCTGATTCCACAGAGTCTATGGAGTCGGGATCAGATTTAAATCAGTTTGAGGGGTCTGAGTCTGGCATTCTCAGGGGTGGTAACTCGGATGCCAAGGTCCTGTCTAGGTCTTTATTTTCTTTTGCTTTTGAGTCTGTTGTAACTGAAGAGGTGGACCTGTTGAATGAGAACTCTACAGATTTTGAGTACTTCTCCGTGCTGCTTATTTATTGCATTAACCAAGATTTTCAAACTTTTAATGAAAACGAAGAGGAAAAAATTCCTTTAGCTTTGAAAAACTTAATTAATCAAGAGGAGGAGAGGTATATTAAACCCTGTATTGATAAAATCATTGCCATTAATGTGGCTATTGAGAAGGATCCACGCATGGTCTAGATCGGGTCCACGTTGTCTTTGGAGGAACATAAACACTTAGTCACTTTATTAAAAGATTTCAAAGATATTTTCGCATGGTCCTACGAAGACATGCCTAGAATCAATCCTGAGATCGTACAGCATCGGATCCCTCTTGACCTTGATGTCCAACCAGTCAAGCAAAAGTTGCATAGAATTCGCCCGGATTAGGCATTAAAGATCAAAGAAGAGGTCACCAAACAGATCGAGGCAGGTTTCTTGTTAGTATCCGAGTATCCAACCTGGTTGGCCAACATTGTCCCAGTGCCGAAGAATGATGGAAGAATTTGGGTTTGTGTAGACTTCCGGGACTTAAACAAAGCCAATCCGAAGGATCACTTTCCTCTACCACATATTGATGAGTTGGTAGACTTCTCCGCAGGCTATGCATTGCTTTCCTTCATAGATGGATTTTCTGGGTATAATCAGATTCTGATGGCTCCCGAAGATAGAGAGAAAACTGCATTTACTAGGCCGTGGAGAACGTATTGTTATTGAGTCATGCCATTTGGCTTGAAAAATACTGGGGCTACTTATCAGAGGGCTGCAACCACCATTCTGCATGATATGATCCACAAAGAGGTCGAAATGTATGTGGACGACATGATAATCAAGTCCAAAGACCAAGAAGGCCACTATACCACTCTGGAAAAATTCTTTCAATGGATCAGGGAATACAGATTGAGGTTAAACCTGCAAAAGTGCACCTTCGACGTAACGACAAGGAAAATGCTGGGCTTTTTGATCACATAGAGAGGCATCGAGGTAGATCCTTCCAAAATCAAGGCCATCCTAGAAATGCCACCACCAAGGACTAAAAAGGAGATGAGAGACTTTCTAGGTAAAGTGCAATTCATAAGACGGTTTATCTCCAAATTAACCTTGACTTGTGAACCACTATTTGGTCTCCTGAAGAAAGGGAAGAAATTCCAATGGGATGATCGATGTCAATTCGCTTTTGAGCAAGTCAAGTAATACCTCCAGAATCCGCCTGTGTTGTCACCACCAGAGCTGGGAAAGCCTTTGCTTTTGTATCTGTCAGTAATAGACACCACAATGAGATGCATGCTTGCTTAGGAATCTGAGGATAGGATGGAGAAAGCCTCTATTACTTGAGCAAGAAAATGTTGAATTACGAAACCTGCTACACTTCGCTAGAGAAAGCTTGCCTAGCCTTGGTATAGGCTACCAGGAAATTGAGACAGTACTTGTTAGCTCACTCCGTAATTCTGGTTTCGAGATTAGATCCTATCAAATATCTCTTTGAGAAACCAGCGCTTACGGGTAGGCTAGCTCGTTGGTTGCTTCTTTTCTCCGAATTTGATCTGAAGTATGTTACTTGCAAGTTGGTCAAAGGGAAAGTGGTAGCGGAGTTCCTGGCAGATAACCCAGTAGAAGGGGACGAAGCGATAGAATACCTCTTCCCAGATGAAGCCATTCTGCAAGTTGAGGAGGAGACTTGGACAATGTACTTCGACAAAGCATCAAATCAGTACAGCTATAAGATCGGTGTGTGGCTGATAGCACCTAACGACTCCTACATACCTCTAGCTTTCAAACTCCAGTTCAAAGTGTCCAACAATGAAGCAGAATATAAAGCGTATATTGCTGGTTTAGAAGCTGCCTTGGAACTAAGGGCAAAAAGGTTGGATATTATCGGGGACTCAAACTTAGTTGTTTCTCAAGCAAATGGCGACTAGAAAGTCAAGGAAGAAAAGATGAAGGTTTATCACCAGACCCTGGACGTTCTAATTCCTAGGTTTGAAAAGCTGACTTTCACGCATTTACTGAGAGAGAACAACAGGTTCACTGATCCTTTAGCAACTCTATCTTCCATAGTAGACATCCCGCTTAGAGTCCGGATGCGTTCGATCCTTATTGAGCAGAAATACATGCCAACCTATGAAACTATCACCGTAATAGATGAAGCGCAAAACAAAAATCCTTGGTACTTCAATATCTGGAACTTCTTGAAAAATGAGGCGTATCCACCGGGGGCAAATGCCAAGGACAAACGGGGAATACGACGAATGGCCGTTCAATTTATCATCTGCGGAAGCAAACTGTACAAAAGAGGACATCTGGGAATGCACAAGTTGTATGTCAAGAAAGAGGAAACGAAGCGCCTAATGGAGGCCATCTATGGGGGAGAGTGCGGAGCGCACATGAACGGAGTAATGTTAGCTCGGAAGATTCTCCGGCAAGGTTACTACTGGACTGCTTTGCCAGATTACAGAGTCGCCACCTAAATATTTTAAAATGAGAAATTTAGAAAACCCTGACTCAGTGCCGAAGGCCACATGTCCGTCATCACCAAAGTGGTCTTGGCTCGGGAGCTTAGGTACGATCGGGGAAGGTCAGCTATGAGCACCCCCTTTCGCCCGGTCCGAAGACCGGCCTCTACTAACCGTGATATCCGTTTTTGAAAACATTATGTGTTCTTATTCCAATTATTAGCCTAGAATTACTATGTTATGCGCACGGCAAACAAGTATAGACTAGATTGCCTAACTTGGAAATAAACATTGCATATCTGTTCGTTTTGAAAACAGTTTGAAATTGCTACTCGCAAGTAGGCTAAAATACGGATTTCAACGAGTTATTCCAACTCAAGCAATCCAACCTTCACCCACAGGCATTCAAACAGTTTATCTCACATAAGCATCTAGCCGCATGGTAAGCATACTGTCATGGCAACATTCACACGCATGTGGTATGCTAAAGCGTAAAATACTTACATCGTACTCCGTGCCAAAACAAGAAACTAGTTAGCAGACATGCATGTCCCTAGGTCATGTTAAGTGGCTAATGCGACACAGGCATAGATGCAATTTAGAATAGGCTCGGCTAACCCTAAACATGGCACATGAAATGCAGCAACTACCACGTATTCAATTTGGAATTGAAAGTACGATGCAGTTTGCATGATGTGCCGAGCCCGATGCATGTAAACAAATGCATGAATGCACGCATGCGATAGCATAAGGTATGCTAAAATGAACGTGCCCTAATTTACCTTTGTAAGCAGGTAAATAAAAGGGAGAAAGAAATGGGGATTGGAAGACATACACCCACTCACACACACTTATTACAACTTTGCCCTCGCTCGGAGGGACCGAAAGAATATACAAATTAATTAACTACGCAAGCTAATTAATTATTACAAATCAACTAAATTAATTAAATAACATAATTAATCTAATTAAACAGTAAATCGCCTCGGGATGAGGGCCAAATGCAGCGCGTGCTCGGGACAGGCTCGGAATCGCACTGCCATGCACGGATTGCCTCTGTTTCCCCTGCTATCCTCCTCAGAAAATTGCCAAAGTCCCAGAAGTGCTTCTCAGGGCACTGGGGAGTACTACCGGCTGGGGTAGAGCACCACCGGCTGCCATATGTGGTCATCGGCACTGAATTGATCCATCGGCTGTCAAATGACTGCCGGTCGGCACTAAATAGTGCCGGCCGTCACTTAACACCTGCAGAACCTGCAACTCACAGCAGCAGAGGACAACAACATGCATGGCAAGGTGATTCAAGGTATTTATGCACTATACACACCCCTTATCATGTTGGTGACTCAAAGGAAGGTGTGCCTTGGTCCTCGGACCACCAATCACGCATTTCTATGCATGATGGCCCAAGGATCAAGAATGCAACTTTGATTTCAAATGCATGCAATGCAAACAAGCAAACAAAGGTGTTAAACCTCTATCATGACTTGGTCAAGAGGCCTAACATGCATGCCAATGTGATGCACTCCTAGACATGGCAACTAGCATGCAATATGGCAATACAATGCAAACCTAAATAAGCACATAAGGCAAGCATGCAAACCACATGGAGGATGGACTTAGACATGATCTAGGCAGCTCAAAAAAAAAAAAAAATGGCCAAATGCTAAGTTATGGGGGCCAAACACACATGCACACATACACATGTTAAGGTGCCAACACTTAAGCATAACAAACAACATTCAAGCACACTTGAAATGAGTTGAGCATGGACAATTGACATGCATATAAAGCTCTGAAAATCACACAAAACACGATGCCAAATCATGCAACAAAGCAAGCCAAGTATGCAACAATAGGTCCAAGTACTTGAAGCAAGCCATGGAGGCTTATACTAAGGTCAAGTCCACCAAGCCTCACAAGGCCGAGGGGAATCAAAACAGGTCACAAGCAGACTTAAACAAAGCCTAAGGAGCACCTAGATGGCATCTAAGAGGTTCAAGCGCAAAGGCATGCAACATGACCAATGAATGAAGCATTCAACACGTGCTTTCAAAGCATTAAAGAAGCCACTAAGGCAAGCATATAAGCACATCATAAGGTCTGAAATAGCATGCTAGGGGGTTCCAAACCACCAAAAATAATGCAAGCAAGACATGCTACATATTCATGCTCTTAAGGCTAACAAGCCAAATGCAAAGAGGCTATATTAAACATGCTATGGTTGACCAAAATGACCATGGATAGAGCTAAAGCATGTCAAAATAAGCATACAAGCTTCATGGATCTAGGCCTAAAACATGCTAGAAAGAAGGCATACAAACCTAGGCATGTTAAGGCATCAAAGGGGATTACAAGGCAACTATGCTAAACATGCATAAGAAACCAAAACCAACTTAAAATCATGTTATAACATGACAATATAAGCATGAAAAAAAAGTCAAACATGCTCAACACACACTCAAGCATGAAGCTCCATAAGGAAGCAAAACTTGCCCTTTTCAAGGACATCAAGGGGAGGGGGTGGCCCTCTCCTTTTGGAGACTTTATGGCACCATCTCCACCACTGAAATCCATTAAGATTTTAGTGGTGGAGAGGTCCAAGCACCAAAGTCTCGGAGCTCTCACAAAATGGCCTAAAATGGGGTCTTTTCAAGGCCTAAAAGGGGTCAAACTTCCCCAAAGTGCAAAACACTCTTGATAAACAATGAAGAGGGTTAAAAAATAGAACTTTTATGTGTTATAGACTAAGCACAAAAACTGTTTTAAGCTAGGCAAAAACAAGGTGCAAAAATGGGGGAAATAAAGCAAGTTTCTTACCCTTGATGATCTTCTTCACAAAGGTTGGAGTTGTTGGTTCCTTGAGCTCCAAACCAGTCAAAAATCTCAAGAACAAGCTCTGATCTTTGAGAACACCAAGAAAAGGTGAAAGACTATGTGTCTTGGTGCAATAATGTGAACTAAAACACCTAGAACACAAAGGAAAAGAGAGAGATAGGATGTGTATCTATCCTAACCCTAAAAACCAGAGCTTCTCCCCTTCCTAAAATGTCTAACCCTCCAAAAATTCTCACCCTTAAGCCAAGAGAAGAGCCCTCCCTTGTATAAGCACAAAACTTACAAGTTAAGGCAAGTTTCAAGGCTCATCCCTCCATACACGTGTATAGAGGGGAAACAAAAGGCATACAGCTGTCTGAAAATATCTCAAAAAGCAGCTGTAAAGTGGTCGGCAGGGCAAAATGGTAATTTTGCCAAAACGAGTGCCGACCGGCACAAAATAGTGCCGACCGGCACAATATAGTGCCGGTGGCAACACCAGCCAGCCGGTGGCCTCTAGCCACTGCCGGTGGTATGTGGGGATGCCTCACAAAGCATTCCCTGCCC
Source organism: Camellia lanceoleosa (assembly GCA_025200525.1). NCBI lineage: Eukaryota > Viridiplantae > Streptophyta > Magnoliopsida > Ericales > Theaceae > Camellia > Camellia lanceoleosa. The sequence goes on along the minus strand of CM045768.1, from coordinate 50,856,496 downwards.
CTCAAAGGCAAAGCACAAGTGTTTGGTGCAAAACCAGACACAAAACGGTCAAGTTCGGAGGTCCTGAGGCAGGGCGCATAGCCGAGAACTCCAGGAACTCCAAACAAACACAAACATGGATAATCACCGAGTATTCCAGCGGTGACGTCCAAGTCTTGAGGACGGTCAAAAATGGGGTGTCTACACTTACATCATCAAGTCTATCTAGTCGGGAGGAGCAATCATTCTCATAGACTTAGATGGTCAGGAATTTTCCCAACCGATCAACATGGACAAGTTGAAGAAATACTATCCCTGAGAGGCTCGCTAGGCTGAAAACCCGAAAGGGCAACCTAGGCAAAAGTTAAAGCATAAAAAATTAGAAATGAAGAAAAACTGAGCTCGCAAGGTTGAAAACCCTAAAAGGCGACCTTAGCAAAAGTTAGAGCGCAAAATGAGAGAATTAATACTCGAGTGAACCTGAACAGAACTACGTAAGGCCTGATTCCCATCTTCTGGATACGTAGGCAACTTCATCCTGAAGTTTGGTTGTAATCAATTCCAGCTCAACTGCCCTGTCCATTTTGTTGATCAAGTCATCTTTATTTATTATTTACCCGAGGGTTTGGTTGTGATCTTTACTCTAAGAGAAAAACTAGGTACAATGCAGAGTAGTGGTATTCAGTCAAGGGGTAGTTATGATCTTTTGATCCAGCATTATACATCTTGAGGATTGATTCTGTACATGTCAAGTGGTGATCCTTTTCGAAAATGGTTTTTAAGAAGTTTTGATAAAAGTTGATTTTGTTCAAATTTTATCTTTCACAACTTAGACCATTTTTGGACCAAAAGGAAAATTTTTAGTGCTCACAACTTTAATTTCATTGATTTCAAACTTAAAGTTCTCCAAATCTTTGAAACAAATCAAAGTTGTTTTAATTACAATTAAAAAAAAAAAACTTGAAAAGAAAGGTCGAAGGAATAAACTAGTGGCATAGAAGGAGCAGTGCATGACAGCTAGACAGCACTGACCGACCTCTTTTTGAAGCTCGACCGGGTCTAGGTGGTGGCCCAGACCAGTGCAGATGCAGCAAAAGTTGGCCCTTTGTCCTGGCATGTCGCAGCTATGTTTTGAGTACTGTTTGTACCAAGTGTCTTTTAGTATTTTCGAGTTGTTTTCATTTCGTTTTCCTGTAATCAAGTTGCATTTTACATATTTGTCCGGTTGTGGGTCGTTATCCGATTCAAGAACGAATGCAAGAGCAGGTATTCACAGTTTTAAGTCCTGTACAATGCTACCATTCATCACATGCCATTCATCACACATTATGCAAGGATATCATCAAAACTGGTGGGTCCAACCCCAATCGTTGTTTTACAAAGCAATAAAACAAAAGAAAAGTCTTCTAATACAACGAGTCTATCTGAAGCTAGTATTTAAACTACAAAGGAAAAAATAATAAAACCAAAAAAAAAAGAGGAGGAACTTCGTTTTTTTTTTTTTTTTTTTGTTCTGATAATTCGTAAGTTGATCTGTTATATTGTGTGCTGGTATTCTGTCCTATACCAGTACAATCGAGTTTTTATGGCCAGAATGCGTTTCCGATAAGCGACCGACCAGGTGATCGAATGGTATTGCTTTGTCTTGCGTCCATTTTGTGTCTATTTTATCAAGTTTTGATTAATCAATGAGAGGCTTAATTTTTAGTTCGGAACTGATTGCCATTCGAATTTGCAATAAGAGAAAAGAGGAAAAAAAAAAAAAAACTCATTTTATTAATAGGGATTAACCCCGATCAAATTGTACAAACATATATACACAAATCAAAGAAAAAAAACAAAAGCAACAAAAAAATAGAAAATAAAAAAAAAAACAAAAACAAAAACAAAAAACAAAAAGAAGAGAGAGGGGATCTTTTTCTTCTTTCTTCTCCGGCAGCAGCCCGACGGCGAAGATTATACCAGACTTCATTTGTACACAGTTTCGTTGCCCGACTTTACCATCAGTTGCCTCGCTTCATCTTTACTCCTTCGAAACTCTTGAAGACTCTGCCTCGGCCTTGGTAGAGTTTCCGAAGGAGATTATTTCTTGCCAGCCATCAAATTGGTTGTGCGATGAAACTCCGAATTGAGCCACGGAGGTAGCCTGTCGTTTCAGCTCTTTGTTCTGCTTTTTCAGCGCACTAATTTCTACTTGAGCGTCTTTGTACATATGTTGGAAGAGGAAGAGTTGTGCATTTAACTGATCTACCTCACACGTATTGTTCTGCAGTCAACGGGACAAGTTGGAGACCGCAGTCATAGTCTCCATACATGACCTCAGCGTATACGAGTTTGCTTCAATGTCAAACTGTGCCGCCATTATTTGTTCAACTGACATTGCTGGAAAGCTAAAAATAGGGGAAGGAGGAGGAGCCCGTGGTTGAGGTTCAGGGGAATCAGAATCAGTCATCTCTATCGTGGATTCATTCAGGTCCAGAAAAAGAGTGAGAGAATCGTGTGAAGAAGCCATGGCAGAGGAGAGTATTGCAAAAGAAAGAGGTTGCAAATTTGTGGCAGAGAAAGTTTACAGGCTTTTGCTCTGCCTCTCTGTCTCTCGCAGGTCTTAACTTAAGAAGAGAACGAAGAAGAAGACAAAGAGGGAGAAAGGCCGAGACGATCATTGACAATGGGGGTAGGATTGGATAGCCTGTCAATCAAGCACCGTGATTGTTGAAATCACGCGCCAGATACGATGCTCGAAGAAAATGAAGGAAGAGAGAGTGAGACAAAAACAGAAAGAGAGGCGGGAGAGTTGTATATGTATATATATGTGTATATGTATTGTACATCTATGTATTATATATGTTTTTTTGAATATTTGGTCACAAGAGTGGCTTGGGCTCAGTGGTTCAGCTCAGTGGTTAAAGATTAAGGGGCTGAGCTTGAGGTCAGAGGTTCGAGCCCCCATAGCAGCAAATGTTTCTTTTGTTTTGTTTTGGTTTTATCTATATATGTCTCGTATACTTATATATATATATTTATTTATTTATTTATTTATTTGAATTGTTTGTCACAAAGGTGGTTTGGCTTAGTGGTTGAGGACTCGGAGAAGCTTGAGTCAGAGGTTCGAACCCCCGCATCCATGCATTTGTGTTTTTCCTTTCTTTTTGCGTGTTTTGCGTACGCACGCTGACGTCAACAAACAAAATATGCCTTCTCAGTAACGGCATCTTCCCACTAACGGCCACAAATAGAATATTCAAGCAAACAGAATATTCACTGAATATGTATATGTATACCGTATGTATATATCTGTGTGTATTTTGTATACGGTATTTGGTATTTATAAAAAAAAAAATTTCTTTTTGACATTTTTTTGGAAAACAAGAAAAAAAAAAAAAAAGAAAAGAAATCATTCTATTATACCTTCTTCCACTCGTGTGAGACGCGTTTGGACTTCAAATTCACCTTTGTTCTCTTCACATGAAACGTGTTAGGATTTGATATTTACTCGATTCAAATTTTTTCCCTCTCCGTATGAGATACGGTTAGGTACGTCTGTTGGTTATGTTATAACCAAATGATATTATATGTACGGTTCATTCAGAGGAGTTCCGGATAAGTTATTCGTGTCTTGTGTCTTGGTAAGAGAACTTGTATAGCTTTGTAGTTGCAATCACTTTATGCATCTATCGCACTCGTTCACTTTGTGCATCTATCATACTTGATCACTTTGTGCATCTATCGTACTCGATCACTTTGTGCATCTATCGCACTCGTTCACTTTTTGCATCTATCGCAATCGATCACTTTGTGCATCTATCGCACTCGTTCACTTTGTGCATCTATCGCACTCGATCACTTTGTACATCTATTGTACTCGTTCACTTTGTGCATCTATCGCACTCGTTCACTTTGTGCATCTATCGCACTTCTTTATTTTGCGCATCTATTGCACTCGATCACTTTGTGTATCTATCGCACTCCTTTACTTTATGCATCTATCACACTCGATCCCTTTGTACATCTATCGCACTTCTTTATTTTGTGCATCTATCACACTTGATCCCTTTGTGTATCTATCGCACTCATTCACTTTGTGCATCTATCGCACTCATTTACTTTGTGCATCCATCGCACACCTCTCTGTTGTTTCTCAGAGCACGTGAAATGCAACCCTGAGCGAGATTTTCTTTCCTCATCCTATGTTTTGGTGTAGGTAGAGTGTTGTTCTGGATCTTTTCACTTTAAGCTTGAAGCTGCTCATTCATGTGTTGTTAGTTTGCTATTTTGCATATTGTATTCATTGTTGCGTATTGCATCATCTTGCACGATCATTTTCAAAATAGCCGTCTTCGCGAAGTGTGTCAGTCGGTCTTTCAACGTTGCATCGTGCAAATTTGCATCTTGCCCCTGAACTACACAGGTTTGAGTCCTCAAAGGGATACGTAGGCAACCCTTGGGTTCAACCAAATGTTTGCACATTTGTTTGTTTGCCCAAGTCTTTTGGCCTTGTCAAAAGGGTCATCTTCGGGCTTTGACATTCACTCATGTCATAAAAATGATTTCGAGCTCTATCAAAGAAAGGCAACTGTAGACACTCCATTTTGACCAGCCCTAAAACTTGGGCGCTTTCTTTTGATTACCCAATGATGACAAGTAGAATGTGTTTCTCACAGAATTCTCAGTAAGAGAGATGAAATTTGAATTTTAATCCCAACATTCGCCATTATGGCCAAATTGTTTTAAAATACTAAATATTTCATTAGTTTAGTATTTTTGTAATTTTGCATAATTTTATGTGTTTGTTCATATTTTTGGTGTTTTTTTTAATAAATTAGTATAAATTATATATTTTATATATATAAAAGAAAATAATAAAAAAAGTTATATTTTTATATTATATGTTTAATATTTTATATATAGTTATATTATTATGTTTAGTATTTTGGTATAAATTATATAATTTATATATGTTATATATTATATTATAAAAATCTGTTGATGTCTGTCAGCCCTCGGCTGCCGACATCCAAATCAAACAACATAAGGTATATATATATATATTATATTATATGCACATAACTATATATTATATAATAATTCTATTATTATATTATATGTTGTTTTGTTGCTTATATAAAGCAATGGAGGCTCAGCAAAGGAGAGGGGCTAATATGAAGAGAATTGAAGAGAGTTAGAGAGAAAAGAAAGAAAACATTCAACTTCGGCCAACACATACCATAAACTCCATAATTTCGAATTAAGGATTTAAGAACACACTTCCTACACTTGAGGGTGATCAAGAAGGAGTTTGTGAACTAAAAAGTTCATCATTTCCTTGGAAGGTGAATTTTACAAACCTTTCATTTTCTTGCATTTCTTACTTTTTTAGCTCTTTTGCTTTGATTTATTGTTATATTGTATATTGTTGTAATCTAATTAAAAGTGATGAATTAATGTCCCATATATGTTGTTTTTAGCATGAGAAAGAGACCTTCCATGCTAAATGGTTTAATCTCTTCGGAGGTTCATTACCAGGGCATTACATCTCTCTCATGCAAAGAACAACTCCTTGTTTGACGCCTCTTTCCATTTAGAGGACTTAAACTCACCATTGGACCTAATGAATTAAAGAACGGATGATAATTTAAAATTGAGTAACTAAAATTGAGGCTAAAATGGTGCAAGATAATAATTTGGTTGTGTTCAATTGGACGTTAATTGAACACATGGAAACTTGAGGCAGTTTATACTCATTGGTGATTAAATGGTTCAAGTTTCCCAGGTCACCACTTCCCTTGATCAATTCCATGAAAGGGAAGAGGTTAGAGTCATATTTTGTTGCATTTATTAAACTTGCACACTTTGATTCACAAGTCATCATGCAATGAAATTTCTTGAGTTAGTGGTTTGTGGCTTAAGTTTACTTCTTATTTGATTCAGTCATGAAAATGAGGGGTAAGTTGTGCAGACAACCCTTGAGAATACCTTGTGCATGCTCTGTTTGTCCTTTGTTGCAACAAGGCGAACTAGGCAGCAGTGGTCAACAAGCCACTTTCCATGGCCAACAATGGCCGGCAGACCACCTTTGATGGCCGGCATCCCTCATTAGTGGCTGGCCAGCCACTAATGCAAAATTCAGCAGTTTGTACCTTTGGCAGAGTAGAGCCATTCTAGAAGTGGGCAACAGTATATGTGTTCTATTATGCAACAGAGGCTCTCTAGAAGCAAAACAGTGGCTTTTCGGGTGGAAATCGAGCATGCGCATGAACATTCCTCGCTTCCCGAGGTGGAGTAATTAGTTGTTTAGCTTACTTACTTCTTTCAATTATACTTGTGTTGTAATTATTTAATTAGCTAAAGTAGTTAATTAGTTGTGAGTTAATTTATTTCATTTGATTTGTGATAGTTAATTAATTAGCTTAGCTTAAATAGTTAGCTAGTTAGTTTATTCATTCAGACTCTCCTTCGCGAGAGCGTAATGTTGTAATAATGTGTATGTCTTCCAACCCCACGTCTTTCTCCCTTTTATTTAATTGCTTATGATGGTTAGTATAGGGACATCACATTTAAATTAGCATTCTTCATGTTAGCATCCACTTGTATTGCATGCACCGACGCTCGGTTCATCATTCCAACTGCATTGTTTGTTTAATACTTATTTGAATACGTGCTTAAACCACATCCTATCAATTGATTCATATGCCATGTTAAGTAGCCAAGCCTATTTTAGATTGCATATCGCATGTGTTGCATTAGTCATATTGCATAGTTAGGAATCATGTATTTTTTCTAACTCTCTCTTATGTCTTTTTGGCATGGAGTACGAGGTGAGCCTTTACTTGCTTTAGTATATTGCATTAGTGTGATTGTTGCCATGTCTAGCATGCTTACCATGAGGCTAAGTGCTTAATTGATATACCTACTTGTATGCCTGTGGATGAAGGCTAATTGTTGGAATAATTTGAGCCATACACATTTAAGCCCACTTTTCAAGTGGCAAATTCAAACTCTTTTCAGAAAACAACCATGACTCAAGTGTTCCAATTTTTGCAAGTTAGTCTATACTTGTATGTGCGCATCACATAGTAATACTGGATTAATAACTGGAACAAGAACATATAACGCAAAGTAAGATTCATATCATGATTCGTAGAGGCCGATCTTTGATCAGGCGAATGGGGGTGCTCAATTTATGACCTTTCCCTCTCGTACCTAAGTTCCCAAGCCGAGACAATCTTGGTGATGACAGACACGTGACCTTTGGCACGAGTCATGGGATTCCTAAATTTTTCCAAAATAAAACATTTAGGTGGCAACTCTGTATCTAGCAAAGCAGTCCGTTTTTGGCAATTTGATTCAAAATCAATTTTCCAAAAGATTCGCCGAATTTGGACTCTTTGGTGTTTATCTATTTCACATTGCACTTGTGGAATCAGATTCAAAACCACGGAAGTCCGATACTGTAAGGCTTATTTCGACTTTTGAAAGGGGGCACGAAAAAGTCGAGCTACATAGTGGAAAACCTCTATAAATCTCCTGTAATAACCGGTTAGTCCTAAAAAACTCTTCACCTCTGAAAGATTTGTGGGTTGCTTCCATTCTTTGACCGCTACAATTTTCTTAGGATCTACTGTTATCCCCTGATTGGATACAATATTTCCCAAAAACCGGACTTCTTTCTTCCAAAAGTGACACTTACTGAACTTAGCGTATAACTGCTGCTCCCTCAAAGTCTGCAATATAACTTTCAAGTGTTCTCTGTGTTTTTCCTCATTCTTAGAATACACCAGGATATCATGTATGAAGATAATCACAAACATATTTAGATACGGTTGAAAAATTCTGTTCATCAAGTCTATGAAATGGGCAAGAGCATTGGTCAAACCAAAAGGCATTACAGGAAATTTGTACAATTCATACCGAGTCCGAAAAGCAGTAAGCGGTATACTTTCCTCTGACACACCCATCTGATGGTAACCCGTTCTGAGATAAAACTGAGAGAACACAGCTGCCCCCTTCAACTGATCAAACAAGTCATCAATTCTAGGTAATGGATACTTGTTCTTGATAATCACCTTATTCAGCTCTCTGTAATCTATGCACTTGCGAAGAGTGCCATCTTTCTTGGAGACAAAAATCGCAGGTGCTCCCCAAGAGGAGTTACTTGAACAAATGAACCATTTCTGAAACATCTCTTCCAGCTGCTTCTATATCTCCACAAGCTCCTTAGGTGGCATTCTGTATCCCACCTTAGAAATCGGTGTAGTTCCCGGCACTAGGTCAATGCAAAATTCTACTACTCGTCAAGGTGGAGGTCCAGGTATCTCTTGAAATACATCCTCAAACTCACGCACCACATCCACCTCACTAATATCTTGCTTAGGGATTTCTACTGAGCACAGAAAACTCGTCATCACTGACTCTTCTTTATCGTTAGAAGTGTGGGTAAGTCGTGGTATACCAGGAATATCTATATTTATAGCCCTTCCAACACAATCTAGAGTCACAAAGTATTTTTGCAGTCAATCCATACCTAAAATAATTGTAAACCCCTCAAACTCTAACACAATTAGGTCCGTATACAAGACTCTGCCCGCAAAATCAATATCAAAATCTTTACACGTGTCATAAAGAGTAACTGCCCCTCCTAAAAGGGTCTCAACACGAATAGGTCTAGATAAGGAGATAGTTACAAGGTGTTCTCTTTCTACAAACTGTCTAGATATGAAAGAATAAGAGACACCAGTATCAAAAAGTACTCTAATGGGTTCTTGAAAAAGATTAAAAGTATCTTGCACTTTGTCATTTCTGGCATCACTGCAAATGCTCTGGCTGGGGCTACCTGACCTTGTCGTACTTGCTGTCTCTCAGGGCAATCCTTGACTACATGTCCCAACTGTTGACACCCAAAACACTTCATATTCATCGGTTGAGGTGCTACTATTATGATCGGTGGAGGCCCCTCCAACTGAGGTACGGGAGGACGATAACCCAACTGTGGCACTTGCTGTCGCTGTCCTTGATAACCCTATGGGCGTAGACCACTCTGTCTCTGATAATAGTGCCCCTGGGGCTGGAAATTGCCTTAAGGCCTGAAATTTCCCCGAGGTCTGAAATTTCCTTGACTACCCTATTGTTGTGGCCTCTGAAACTACTGACCTCTATGCCTTTGATCACAGGGTCGATATCTGTTCCCATCACGTTGCCGAAAGTGACTCCCTCTAGATGTCTCTCCAACCTTGGCCTTTCCTTCTTTAAACTGTTTCTTCTTTTCCTCATACTAAGTTAAGAACTCTGTCAAACGGTTTAGCATCAAAAGAAATAAGGGACTTAGACAGGTAATGATTTAATCCCTTAATAAACTTCTCATTCTTCTTATTCTGCATATCAACCAAGTCAGGGGCATATCGAGACAACTCATTAAACTTGGTGACATACTTGATCACTGTTCTACCCTCTTGGGTTGGCTTCGAAAATTCATTACTTAGTTCAGACCGAATAGCAGCAGGAACAAACTTCCGCTCAAAACGGGTCTTGAAATCTGCCCAAGTCAAAGTCATCAAATCTAGACCCTCCTTCTACGAGTTCCACCAAAATAGGATTGCTCCCTCAAGCTGATATGTCGCCAACTCCTGTTTTTGACCTCGGTGAGCTACATACGACCAAACACCATCTCACATTTCTGAACCCCAGCGTCAGCTACAATGGGTCCTTTATCACCAAAGAATTTTTGACATTTCAAAGAACCAAAGTTTTTGTTTCTCTTCGCAAAGGGATCTCCCTGCTAACCTTGATTATTGTTCTGCACAACCTGAAGTAACTGAGCCATCATCTTCCCTACATTAACTTGCACCGTATTGGTTGCCTCGGTAGCAGCTGCTGCCACCACTACCACCACTGTCGCCGCCGCATTAGCAGTTGTTTCTTTTCCTCTACCATTGGGCTTAGCACTTCTCAAATTATACCTTCCAGCCATCACCTTCAAGTTAAACACACAAAAAGAATTCGTTCATACATACTTAGAATAAATTTAACCACGAAACTAAACCAACTAACCCATGTTTCCACAATCCGAGGATCACCTAAACTCTTACAAGTCTAGGGTAACTGATTAAGGCCGAATTGTGCAACATTTAAGCCGTTAATTAGGATCTCTTAACTTTACTTGCTTGTCAAACTGTATATTTTATGTGTGTTTAATGTTAATCAGGTTGTACATAGTCGGAGCATAAAATAGGTAAAAATACAGAATTTGGAGAGAAAACAGATTCCCGCACGTGCGTTGGCTTTCCCGCACGTACATTGACTTTTCAGGAAAAACGGTCCCGATGTTTTAAACCTGTTTGAAAGACAGCAGAATGATAAATAGGCAAGAAAAAGGCTGGATTAGGGTTCTGAAATTGTTTTTGCAAAGAAAGAGATGCTAGGGTTCCAAGAGATGATTTTCTCCAAAGAGCTTGAAGGACACTTCCATGGGGTCTTCTTCCTCATCTTTTTCTTCTTCCCACTCCTCCATGAGTGGCTAGTCTTCTTTTCTAGGGTTTTGATGAAACCCTAGCCATGTAATTAGTTTTTCTTTTTGATTTTCAATTATGTAAAGGTTTGAACAATTGTATGCTATTTTAGAAGTTTTATATATATTTTTTCTATTATTTCTTCAAGTATTCTGCTTTCTGTGATTGTTGAATGTTTTCCATACAAGAGTTTTCTATTCTTTCACATTCAAGGTATGAGACGAACCATACTACGAGGAAGGAGTTGTGTCACTACCTTAGTTTAGAGTGAACGATTTGTATTACTTGAGATGGTTCGTGCTCATACATTGAACGTGATGATTTTCTTGTTAAATGCTTTGAACTTATAGTTGCAAAGCATTATCCCGTTCGAATCATAACATAATTGATTTCAATTGGAAACCATATTTACATGACTAGTGGTGGACTCTTTGCCCTAGGTTTTTCCCCAAATCAGTAAATCCAATTTTATTTATAATTGATAATTTAATTACTTAGTTTAATTTATTTGTTATTAAATTAGGTTATGAACAATCTATCTTTCCATCAAAATTAATTTAGAAATTTAACAATTAAATTAGTTTAATTTCACAATTGTCCATGTGGATCAATACCTGGACTTGCCATTATTCTAAAAGAATTTGGTGTAATTTTGTGTTTAATTTTAGTGTATGTAACGACCCATCAAATTTTGGCACCGTTGCAGGGGACTTCTGGCAAAATTAATAAATTTAAAGTTATATTCTTATTTTAATTTTTAGTTTAGGATTTTATGCTTTCGTGTTGCTAAGTGTGCAGAGCGTTTGAAAGTGGAAACTATCACCGAAGTGCAAGTAGAGCGCAACCGAGCTTAAAAAAAAAAAAACCACAGCACTAAAGTTCTTAAACAGAAGCAAACACTCGCAAGCAAAGCACCAAAGTGCTAAAAAGAAAGACAAAGCTCAATTAGAGGTTAGAGACAACGTCTACATGTCAAGCACCGGTAAGACGAGTAAAGCATTTTCATTAAACCACTGTGAGTATTTCTCCCTTTGTTATTTTGCTTTCATAACTTAGTACGTAGAGTCGGAACTTTTTGTGTGTGTGTGAGTAGTGTATGCACGGGCGCCGTTGTTGTCGCCCTGAATTGTGTGAAGTTTGGACCTTGAACTAGAAAGGACTCTTAGGAGACTTAGAGCCTCTGCCCGTGTTCCTAGGCTTGAATATTCATATTCATACATTGAGCCATTAGAGATGGAAAATCCAAATGTCCCGAATGTGCCCAACCGGATCCTTAAGGATTATTTCACACCTACTACATATACATCACCATCATGCATCCAATTACCTAACACCACTGCTGCTCATTATGAGATTAAGTCCAGCACCATACAAATGCTCCCGTCATTCCATGGACTAGCCCATGAAGATCCTTACAAATATTTGAATGAATTTCTGGAAATTTGCTCAACAGTGAGGATCCAGAATTTCACAAATGAGGCCTTAATGTTACGATTTTTTCCATTCTCATTAAAGGATAAAGCCAAACACAGGCTGAATTCCTTACCTGCTAATTCAATCACAACTTGGGACCAATTACAGAAACGGTTCTTGGAGAAGTACTTTCCCATAGGTAAACCAACCAACTTAGGCGAGCCATCACCAATTTTGCTCAAATTGATGGTGAGCAATTTCATGAGATGTGGGAAAGACTTCGTGACCTTCTCCAACAGTGTCCCCACAACCAAGTGCCTAATTGGCAACTTGTTCAAACATTTTATTATGGCTTAACTGAGCCGCACCGCCAAATGGTGGATTCATCCTGTGGTGGGACATTCATATCCAAAAATGATGCCGAGGCATGGCAATTGTATGAGAACCTAAGTGATAATTCCCTTCATCATGCCTCCGTAGCCCGGCAAGTCCGGCAACCAATAGTTAGAGCCCCGAAAAGAGGGGGCATTTATAAGGTCAGGCAAAACCTAGAGTTAGCCCAACAAGTAGAGGCATTGTCCCACAAAATGGACCAATTATTAGCAGCGGGACATGCCCCTACACAGTAAGATCAGCCTCAATTTCACAAGGCATGTGCTATATGTGTGAGCCCTTCTCATGACTTGAGTGAGTGCCCTTCGGCATCACAATTTTCGGAGTTAGTCCAAAAGCATGTGAATGCGGCTCAAGGATTCTCTAACCCGGGTAATGACCCATATTCCAATACCTATAACCCCAGATGGAGAAATCACCCCAATTTTTCATGGAGACCTCCTTCACAAGGCACTTCTTATAATCCTCCACCACCAAGGCAGAATTTTAATAATTTTGCCAACCAATCACCCTACCGACTTCTGCAACCTTATCGACCCCCATAACTATACCAGCAACCACAACCCCTACCTGTTCCTTAGGGCAACTCAGCCTTTAAGACTCAGGTATTAGAAGTTCTCTCAGAACTTAAGGGGTTAGCACCAGTAGTTCACTACCATACTCACTCCATTGCCAAGCTAGAGAACCAATTGGGTCAAATGGCTAACAACATGAATAGAAGAGATGAGAGAAAATTACCGAGTCAAACTGTGGCCAACCCTAAGGGACAATACGGGGTAGAGAGTTCGGGTGGGAATAGAAAGCACCATAAGCAGGTGCAAGCGGTAATTACTTTGAGAAGTGGGAGGGAGTTAGAGCCTCAGTCAGTTGCATCTGATGCAACTAGAGCTAAGAAGGGTGACCACGATAATACACCCAACGAGAGCAAAGGTAGAGGGGGAAACACTTAAGAGGGATGACTTAGTCCCTAGCACTTCACATGAGCCCAAGGCACCATATGTGCCTAAGGCACCCTTTCCCCAATGCCTTGATATACCGTCTCCTTTTAATAAGAAAACGGCATCCATGGAAGCAATGATAGAGGTTTTTAAACAAGTAAAAATCAACCTCCCCCTATTGGAGGCGATTAAGCAAGTACCCTCCTATGTAAAATTTCTGAAGGACCTTTGTATGCAAAAGCGTAAATCTAGGACACATGTGTCCCAAAAGGTCATACTCACGGAGCAAGTAAGCTCCATCTTGTTGCATGACACACTCCCTAAGCTTAAAGACCTGGGTACCCTAACCATTGCTTGCATTATACGGGTCCATTTCATTGATAGAGCCTTATTAGATTTAGGGGCTAGTGTCAATTTGTTGTTGTACTCTGTGTACGAAGAATTTGGGCTTGGCGAGTTGAAGCCCACTACTGTTACTCTCTAATTGGCTGACCGGTCCTTCAAAGTGCCACGTGGCATGATTGAGGATGTGCTAGTAAAGGTTGATAGGTTTTACTTTTCTGTTGATTTTTTGGTGTTAGATATGGAATCGGTAGCCAATTCTAGGAAACAAACCCAGTGATTTCAGGTTGACCTTTCTTGGCTACGGCCAATGCATGCATTAATTGTCGTACCGGGGTTATGGAAGTTTCATTTGGTAACATGTAAGTGAAACTTAATGTTTTCCAAGCATCCCAACAACCCCATGAGAGAGAGGAGTGGTTATTTGTAGATGTTGTGGATGGGATTGTGGAGGAGGCTTTGCCCTCCATTTTTGTAAAGGACCCTCTAGAGGCTTGTCTAGCTCATTTTAGGTTCGAAAATTCTAATATTGATGGGTTAATTGAGGAGGTGAATACCTTGCTTAATGCTTTTTCTACACCGGATTTTCCTCCATGGAAAGCCCAGTTTGAGTCACTTCCTCCTCTATCGAGAGAGCCCGCCATACCATCGTTGGTCACACCACCTACACTTCAGTTGAAGCCACTCCCGGCCACACTCAAGTATGCATTTTTAGGGCCCCAGGATACTTTACTAGTCATCATTGCATCTAACTTGACTGCAGAGCAAGAGAGTCAGTTAATGAATTTTCTTGTGGCACATTAGAGTGCTATAGGGTGGTCGGTGGTTGATTTGAAAAGGATAGATCCCTCCATGTGCATGCATTATATACACCTAGAGGAGGACACCAAACCTTCTCGTGAAATGCAATGGAGACTTAATCCTAATATGAAAGAGGTGGTGAAAAATGAGGTATTGAAACTGTTAGATGCGGGTATTATACACCCCATCTTGGATAGCAAGTGGGTGAGTCCCACACAAGTGGTGCCCAAGAAATCGGGCATCACTGTTGTTGAGAATGAGAGAGAAGAGTTAGTCCTAACACGAACCACTACTAGGTGGTGAGTGTGCATTGATTATAGGAGACTGAATTCCTTGACTAGGAAAGATCATTTTCCCTTACTTTTTATTGACCAGATCCTAGAGCGGTTAGCAAAGCAGGGTTTCTATTGTTTTCTTGATGGCTACTCGAGGTATAATCAAGTCCCAGTGTACCCTGCTGACCAGGAAAAGACCACATTCACATGCTCTTTTGGCACTTTTGCTTACAAGCGCATGCCATTTGGGCTATGTAATGCACCGGCGACTTTTCAACAGTGTATGATGGCCATTTTCTCCGATATGGTGGAGAAATTCTTAGAGGTTTTCATGGATGATTTTTCGGTATTTGGACCGTCTTTTGAGGAATGCCTTCGGAACTTGACTAGAGTGCTGGAACAATATACTGAGGCAAACCTAATCTTGAGTTGGGAAAAGAGCCATTTTATGGTTCGTGAGGGTATAGTGTTGCGACACATTGTGTCCCTTCGAGGTATAGAGGCAGACAAGGCTAAGGTTGACCTCATTGCAGGCCTTCCTCCACCCAATTCTATGCGTCAAATTAGGTTTTTCCTAGGGCATGCAGGTTTTTACCGTAGGTTCATCAAAGACTTTAGTAAAATATTACGTCCTTTGTGTAGTTTACTTGTTAAGGACGCGCCTTTTATCTTTGATGAGGCACGCCTGAAGGCTTTTTAAACACTGAGAATGGCCCTTACCACCGCCCCAATCATGAAATCACCGGATTGGTCACTTCCCTTTGAAATCATGTGTGATGCCTCAGATTATACTGTCGGGGCTGTGTTGGGTCAAAGGGTCAATAGGGCACCATATGCTATATACTATGCTAGTCGCACTCTCTCGGATGCACAATTGAATTACACTACCACTGAGAAAGAGTTGCTAGCTGTGGTCTTTGCCTTAGACAAATTCTGGTCCTATCCCTTAGGTTCCAAGGTCATAGTCTTCACTGATCATGCCGCTTTGCGGTATTTACTATCAAAGAAAAAGCCCAAACCTAGGTTAATTAGATGGATTTTGTTGCTTTAGGAATTTGACCTAGAGATCTGAGATAAGAAAGGATATGAGAATGTGGTGGCGAATCACCTCTCCTAAATCCTCGTTGAGTATACTAGTAACCCTTTTATTTTGTATAATTCGTTTTCGGACGAACAACTCCTTGAGCTGTCACGAGCGAGCCCCCCGTGGTTTGCACACATTGTGAATTACTTGGCCATTGGGCAAATTTCGCAAAATTGGTCTAAGCAAGACAAAGACTGATTCTTTTCATAGGTCAGGTATTATTTTTGGGAGGATTCGGAGTTTTTTAAATATTGCTCCGACCAAGTGATCCGACAGTGTGTGTCGGAGAGTGAGGTGCATAGCATTCTTACATTTTGTCATTCTTCTGCATATGGCAGTCATTTTAGTGGGCATAAAACGGCCGCCAAGATTTTACAGAGCGGGTTTTATTGGCCACAATTTTTAAAGATGCCTATCAATTTTGTAGAACTTGTTTGCGTTGTCAGCAAATGGGTTCGATATCTTGGCGTGACATGATGCCAATGTCCTCTATTCTTGTGGTAGAGATATTTGATGTTTGGGGGATTGATTTTATGGGACCTTTCCCGTCGTCATTCAGGTTTAAGTATATTCTCTTGGCAGTAGATTATGTATCTAAGTGGGTGAAGGTGATAGCTACCCAAACAAACGATCATAGAGTGGTAATCAAATTTTTGCATGAAAACATCTTTAGTTATTTTGGGTTTCCTAGAGCCATAATAAGTGATCAGGGTACGCATTTTTGTAACCGGTTCTTTGAGTCGGTAGTCAAGAAATACTCTATCACTCATAAAGTTGACACTCCATACCACCCTTAAACTAGTGGCCAAGTGGAAGTCTCAAATAAGGAGGTAAAGCATATAATAGAGAAAACGGTGAGGCCAAATAGAAAAGATTGGTCACAACGGTTGATTGATGCATTATAGGCCTACCGCACTGCTTATAAGACACCCATTGGGATGTCACCATATAGGGTGGGCAAAGCTTGCTATCTCCTGGTTGAACTTGAGCACTGAGCATTGTGGGCCATAAAGAAGTTTAACTTCGATATGGTCGCGGCTGGGCTCAACCGGAAATTCCAACTCAATGAGTTTGAGGAAATCCAGAATGATGCATATGAAAGTTCGAGAATTTTTAAAGCTCGGACTAAAGAATTCCATGACAAGCACATTAATAGAAAATTCTTTGAACCCGGCCAAAAAGTGTGGCTTTTTAACTCAAAATTGAGACTCTTTCTAGGTAAGCTTAGATCAAAATGGGATGGTCCCTTTGTGGTTGTTGAGGCATTTATTCATGGCACCGTTGAGGTGCAAGATCCAAAGACTGGTCACACTTTCAAAGTGAATGGCCAAAGACTGAAGCCATATATAGAGGGGATTGGGAATAGGGATATGATTGAGTCCATTGCTTTGATGGACCCTTTTTACTATGATTGATAGATTCGTTTCTTGTTCTATTTTCCTTCCCTTCTATTCTATTCTGTTTTTTTTTTTTTTGTTCTTGTTGTGTTTTATTTGCATCTAGGAGACTTTAAATCCTCTAAAAGTACAATTCCTTTGGTGTTAGCCGTGCCCAAATGGCATCTGACAGTCTGGTATAGCCACCTAACTATGTTTGTAGTAAGTTCCTAAGAAACCAACTGCGACGGTGGAAACTAGAGTTCGAATGGCAAAGCCTAGAACATAAAGGTTTGGAATTTTTGAGACTAGAGTTTGGTTTAAATACCTAGGGGTGGAGAGATTGCTTCAAAACCACCCCGACTTAAACTCTGTATGGCAGCCCCATAGGTCGAGTTGGCTTTATGCGCCTCGATTCTGGATACCGAATCAACCTAGTCTGTCACCCTGTTGAAGAATAGGGAAAGTTACACACACTGTTAGGAAGAAAAGTAGTACTCGTGTTTTTCACGTGAAGATTATACCCTTGTTAGGCATTCCGATATTTTCTAAAGTGCTATATTTATTTCGGATGTCAAATGAAGGTAAAAATGGTTAAGTATGCTTTGGGTTGTACTTGGTTTTTATTTTCTTTTCTTTAATCTTTTACAAATATATTTATATATAGTTATACTAAAAAATGTTGTATTTGGTCAATTAAAAAAAAAAAAAAATCTCACATGTGCTGGAATACCCACCGCACATGCGAAAATTCTTTACTTCCACCAAAGTGCACAGTGCTTCAAAAGCAGGTGCGAAGAAGGAGTGCGGATTGCACACCGCACGTGCGGCCTGGGCCCCGCACGTGCGGAACGTTGTTCTTAAAAAAAAAAAAAAAATCCCGCACTTGCGGGCCTACCCACCACACGTGCGCCAAATTTTCTTTCCACCAATTTGCCTACTGCTTTAAAAGCAGGTGCGCGGGAGCGTGCGAGGTATGCGTCTGCTCGTGCAGCGTTGTCATGACCCGAAGCCACGCCCAAGGGTTAAGGACATAACCGGCCAGTAATCATGAGATTACCTATGGCCTCAAACCAAACCGGACATAACTCGTCAGAGTAAAGGGGCCAAATAGAAGCAAAATTTAAAACTTTGTCCATAGAGCTCTGCTTACACGGCACGTCATAACAAACCATACGCATACACGTTAATAACTCACTTCAGAAAATAGTAGCATAAGGTTCTGCACAGACAGGATCATTTAGGTCTAAGTCAACCCATGAAAACTATATACAACAGATTCAAAGTCTTTGCCAACATGACAAAATGTAAATACATAACCAAAAGGCGAAGGCGAGTCTCGTGCGTGAGACGCAAGGGCTGACTCTTCAAAACCTTGGTTACTCTACACAGACTTCACTGAGGCTGGGTTTAGACCTCTCTTGGCTCACCTACAAACACATGAATGAGCGTGAGCAAAAGCCAAGTGAATAATATCATGAAGAAGATGTATTGGAACAATATACATCGGACGGCCTTAGGCCCAATTCATATTTCTATCTAGTATATATACATGTGTCAAATGACTGTGATTCCAAACACGTCGGATGGCCTCGAGCCCAATCCATTCATGTCAAACTGGCCTTTGGCCCATTTGTCCTTTCGTTCATTTCAAACGGGCCTTTGGCCCAACCATTCTTTCGTTCAGATCATACTGGCCTCTGGCCCATTCGTTCTATCATACATGTTGAACTGGCCTTTGACCTATTCATACTTTCATGTCAAACTAGCCTTTGGCCCATTCATTCATTCATGTCAAACTGGCATTTGGCCCATTCATTCATTCATGTCAAACTCGCATTTGGCCCATTCATACGTTCATGTCAAACTGGCCTTTGACCCATTCACTCATTCATGTCAAACTGGCCTTTGGCCCATTCATACATTCATGTCAAACTGGCTTTTGGCCCATTCATTCATTCATGTCAAACTGGCCTTTGGCCCATTCATTCATTCATGTCAAATTGGCCTTTGACCCATTCATACATTCATGTCAAACCGGCCTTTGGCCCATTCATTCATTCGTATCAGATTGGCCTTCGGCCCATTTATTCATCCATATCAGACTAGCCTTCGGCCCATTTATTCATTCGTATCAGACTGGCCTTCGGCCCATTTATTCATTCGTATCAAACCGGCCTTCGGCCCATTATACTTTCGTATCAAACCGGCCTTCGGCCCATTTGTGCTTTCGTATCAAACTAGCTTTCGGCCCATTTATACTTTCATTCGTGTCAAACTATCATTCGTATCAGATTATCATTTGTGTCAGACTTTCATTCGTGTCAGACGGCCTTTGGCCCAACCAATTGTACCCAACGACCTTTAGCCTATTCATATGGCATAACAATTATTTGTCCCCAATTCAATGCAACAGACTTACAAGTCTTATATGAAGGTAGTCAATTAGACAAATAACATACTTCAGATATCTTTACTAAGATATTACTCACAGTGATCGGCTGAATGATTTGCCCTGGAGCTCGACCCTACACATTTCATGAAGACAATGGGTCACAAACAATTCAATCCGTTCTTTAATTCACATATTCATCTTTAGGCTTTATTCTTATCCCTTTAATTCATTCACAATACTTAATGCATGCCTAAGAGTATTTAGGAGTGAAAGAGAACGGAAAACGAAACACAGAATGCACTTTCAAAATTTTTAGAAACAGGGTCCCCACTCGAGCGTGGACTTCCCCGCTCGAGCAGACCCATGAGGTCTGCAAAAGTACTGGATGCATCAAATTTACGCCCGAGCGCACACTCGGACGCTTGAGCACGAACTCGGTCTACATAGCTCCCCGCTCGAGCGTAAACTTCCCCGCTCGAGTGGATGTCAAGTCTGCAGAAAATACTAGAAGCTCGTATTTCCCACTCGAGCGGAAGTTCCCCGCTCAAGCGAATATAAAAAATTCTGGGTTTTCCAGAACATATTCTTGAGCTTCAACTTGATATTTAAAGGCTCTAAATGCATCATTTTAGCTTAAACTCCACCTATACATGTACTAACATGGTACAAACACTAAATTACAACATTATGAAGCTCAATTCCATGACATGCATGTTCCAAATTGACTCAAACTCATCACCAACACACTAATTTCAAACATTCAAAGCTCACACTTTCATGATTTGCTCATGCATGTGGGAGATACTCATTATCCTCTACTTAATTGGTGAAGAGATGATCAAATGCATGGACCTCAATCAAAAATCAACATGGATTACATACTCTATGCCCAAACATGAAAATTCATAGCAATTTCCTACATGCATGCATACATTAACCTTCAATTCAACATGATCCACTCAATTTCATTTCAATTCTCACTCTTGATTACCCAACTAGCTTGAATACACAATTTACAAACTAAAATCCATGAGTCAATGGTTGATTACTCACCTAGGAGCCTTAATTCTCACAATTTATGGTAAATTCTTGAGTGTGCCTTCAAGATCACCAAGCTTCTTGAGCAAAATTGCACAATTCTCCCCTTTCTATCTCTATAGCCAGCCTTCTCACCCTCACAAATGTATAACTCAGATTTTGAGCTCAAAAGAAACAAATGAAAATGTATATGGCCTTTTAAATAAAAGTCCCACTAACCACAATTATAAATATTAAATAATTGGGCACTATAGCATTAATTTAATCTAATTAATCTGATCTGAATCAATTTTCAATTAAATTTCACCGTAGGCTCTAAAAATTATGCCAATCACAATGGCGTAATCAATTTCGGTTTCTGTGGCCGATAAAGCCTTCAATTTAAATTCCAAAGCAGATAATCAAACAGATATTCCTATGGTGAACAGATAGAAATTCAAAACCACATATTTTCATATAAATGGCACACATAAACATATCAAACACATAATCATATTCATAATAAGGACCAATTAGCATAGTACGGAACAAGGTTATCACAGGCGTACACTCCTGTATGTGCGGCGATTCTTTGAAAAAAAAAATTTTAAAACCTGCAGCTTTTGTTATGTTTATTTATTATTTTTAAATTATGTACTTATTTCAAAAAAGTAAATAAATAAATAAATTTTAAATCAAAATAAATAAATATACTATTTTATTTCTTTGTTTTCTTTTATTTTCATTAAAATAAATATAAAAAAATTGCAATTTTTATTTATTTATTTTTCTATTTTCGTTTTTAAAAAATATATATATATATATATATCTAACCTAGACCCACTTTTCTCCCCATCACTCTCACAGATTTTATCTCTCTCCCTACCTCTCATTATCTATCTATCTCTCTTTCTCTCAACCCCTCAACCCACAAACTTATCCACCTCCACCATCACCATCTTCTTTTTCCTTCTCAACCCTCATTCCTTCTTCCTCACCCCCATCTCACCGCCGGCATCACTATTTCCTCTCCGACCGTCGAATCTCCAGCGACCACCATTTTTTCCAGCGAATTATCATTCTTTCTCCCTCTTTTTCCACTCTTTTAAGGTAACTTTTCTTTTTTGTGTAGATTTGTGGGTGTAGGAATAAATTTGTAGGGCTTTTGTTTTTGTTTATTGTTGATCTATGGTTCACACTTCAAAAAAAAAAAAATCTAGGTAGCAAGAAGATGATAGCCGTATGTGCGGCCCAATCCGACGCACGTGTGGTACCTTTCTATTTAAAAAAATAAATAAATAAATTATTATTTAGCTGTGGTTTGTGTAGTTTGTTTCATTACTTGTTAGTGTAGTTTGTTTTCATTTGTTTAATCCATCGTTATTTACATAAAATGTGAATGTGTCTAGTTTATTTTATTTTAGATTTCCTTTTTTGTAAAAAAAAAAAATATATAATAATAATAATAATATGAAATAACAATAATAAAACAAATATATAATATAAATAAGCAAAACAATTTATTTTAGGTTCAATAGTTAGTTTCATAACTAATTGTGTAACTAGTTTATTGTTGTTATTTTTATTTATTTTTTTTATTCCTATTTTATTTTAGTTCATTTATTTTATTTTTTATTTTTTTAGTTCATTTATTTCTCCATGAAAAAATATATATATATATATATTATACAAAAAATTTAAAATAAAAATAAAATAAAATAACATGTTAGTTTAATTCAATACTTTTTAAAATATTAATATGTCAATATAGATTATTCTATTTTATTTTGGTTATAAAAAAAAAAAAAAGAGAATTGCATGTGGTAGATTAGTGGGCAGACTTGTATTTTAATATTTTGCTTTATTCTCATGTTGGTTCCACGGGTATGTGTCTATTTGCTTTTGGTGTGTGCAGGATACAAGTAGATAGCTATCCACCCGGGCCTCCAAAAAGGCCAGAGATTCCACCTTCTCAGCGCCACTGCCGCCACCGCCACTGTCACCATCCTCACCACCACCATCAGGTGACTTGCTACGGCTGGAGTGGGCTTCACGCCCGCTTCACAAGCTCACACAGTTTAACATTTCATATTTTCAGCATGACCTGGCCACTTCTTGGGCCGTTGAACAGCTTGAACTCCAGCAACAGTTGGGCCTTTGCACTATGACAACGCCAACTTATCCTCATCTGGTACGACTTTTCTACCAGAACCTGTATGAGTCACTCACCGAACCCGGGCTGCTGTCCATTATTGATGGCCATCTCGTCAACATCACCGAATCCATGATTGCTGACGCGTTAGGGTTCTTTTCCATACCGAAATACCAGCCCATCCCAGAAGTTGAGGTTCAACAACCCGTACATAGCCTCATCTAGCAGTACTTCCCGGCGCCCACGGTGACACCAGTTTCACATGCTTGCAGCGGAGCAAGCTGCCTGGCTGCTTGCTATTCATTGATTCCGTGGTCCATAAGAATGCCCTTCCACTTGGGCATAAAGCTGAGCGCCGCTTGGAGTTTGTTCGGATCTTACACGATTATCAGCATGGCTATCAGGTTTCGCTTGCGCACATCATCTTGAACCATTTGCGAAAATTTCTACGGGAGACAGTTCGACCTCAACCTATGCAGAACCTAACTTGGCCACTACCATTTGCCAATTTGCGGACACTTGTCTTCGAGCTGAACGACCTCCCCATTGATTCGAATATGGAGATTGATAGAGCTTATCCAACTTTCGACCAACGGGAATGGCAGCATAGCATATCTCGCATCCCGCAGCAAGTTGGTGCCCCGGTTGATGAGGCCCAGGACCCTACCTACGACCAACCACCTCATCCCGCCCCCTCAGTGCCTCCTCAAGGGAACCCATTCTACATGACCTACAAGGAGTACTTACAGCTTCAGTACTTTGTGGATCAGGTCCACAGTACTCTTTGTGATCACCACCAGAGTCTCATGGGGTTGCACACAGATTTTCAGGCACATCAAGACTATTCTAAGGCGTCCTTCGACCAGCTACAAGCTCGCCAGCTCGATGTGCACCTACAATAAATAAAAAATTGTGAAGTTTGTGTGTGTTACTATATGCCTACATGGATGTGCACCTACAATCTCTGGTAATCTTCTCTCATTTCTCTTTATTTTTCCATTGAGGACAATGTCATATTCAAGTTGGGGGATGAGGATTATATTTTCTTTTGTGCATTTCTATTTGGCTCATAATTCATGCTTATACCTATTTCACTTGATTGCATTACTTCACTTGATGTGATGTGACTTGTTGCTAGTAGGGTGATGATATTTGCATATGTTAATTGGAGAGCATAGTAGACTTGTATGAAACGGGTTTATTGGGTAGATACTTGCATGCGATGTTTGCACTAGGAGAGTTGTTTGTGTTTGTGGTATTAGTACACGTGTCATGAGTATGTCTTAATTCACATGAACACACTATCATAACGGTGACCACTTTATTATAATCCCTGGTGTACATCATTGATAATGGCTAGGGTTGCAGAAAAAGAATAAATGAGGAGCCAAGATTCTTAAAAAAAAGAAAAAAAAAACACTTGACTTGTTTAGGTTTGTAGCCTTTTTAACTCGAGTTATTAAGCCCATAAGGGTGTCTCTGCACCTAGTGCCCTAAAATCGTCTAGTTTGGGAGTCATTGACCCAATACTTGCTACATGGGTTAATTAGAAAGCTTAAGGGACTTAGACATTGCACAATTAAGGAAAAATAGGAAGAATGCCTTTTTTGGATTCGTAGCCTTTTCAACTCAAGTTATTAAGCCCGTAGAGGTGTCTTCACACCTAGTGCCCTAAAACCATCTGGTTTGGGAGTCATTGGCCCAATACTTGTTACATGGGTTGATTAGAAAGCTTAATGGATCAGGACATTGCACAGTCATTAAAAAAATAAAAAATAAAAAACTTTTGAGAATCTTGGCTACAACAGTTTAGTTTTTCTGTATATGTTAGATGTTATTATTAGTTACACTAGGCTATTATAGTGGACAGTTAACTAATATGGAGATTGTACTTTACACCGAGGGTACTGATGCTTTGTCTACTAGCATGCACAAGTACAAAGGACTTTACTTTTGTATTAACTGAATTGTGGTTTTGACTCAATAGGTTCCTTCATGCTTGTCCACTGTGCCTTTAATGACTCATTATGTCTCAATATCACACTGTAGTGGCACATAAGTTGTTTGCTAGGTGGAGTAGTGTGGTCAATTGTTGTTGAGTATATTTAAATATGTTAATGTTTGTGAGTATCATTTCTGGAAACCCTCACGAGACTTTACTCGTCTACTTGGGGTAACTTTGTGGTTTAAAGGCTTGTTGCATATGCCAAATGCAACCGTTTTCCCAAAAAAGAGGAAATAGCTAGATATTGTTTAATTTTATTTTATTTTTATTACTTGCTTAAGGACTAGCAAGTTGTAAGTTGAGGGATGTGATTAAGGCCGAATTGTGCAACATTGAGGCCGTTAATTAGGATCTCTTAACGTTATTTGCTTGTCAAACTGTATATTTTATGCGTATTTAATGTTAATCAGGTTGCACATAATCGGAGCATAAAATGGGCAAAAAGACAGAATTTGGAGAGAAAACAGATTCCCGCACGTGCGTTGACTTTGTCCGCACATGTGTTGACTCTCCCGCACGTACGTTGACTTTTCTAGAAAAACGGGCATGATATTTTAAACATGTTTGAAGGACAACAAAATGATAAATAGGCAAGAAAAAGGCCGGATTAGGATTCTGAAATTGTTTTTGCAAGGAAAGAGAGGCTAGGTTTCCAAGAGGTGATTTTCTCCAAAGAGCTTGAAGGACACTTCCATGGGGTCTTCTTCTTCTTCCCACTCTTCCATGAGTGGCTAGTCTTCTTTTCTAGGGTTTTGATGAAACCCTAGCCATGTAATTAGTTTTTTTTTTTGATTTTTAATTATGTAAAGGTTTGAACAATTGTATGCTGTTTTAGAAGTTTTATATATATTTTCTATTATTTCTTCAAGTATTCGGCTTTCTGTGATTGTTGAATGTTTTCCATACAAGAGTTTTATATTCTTTCACATTCAAGGTATGAGACGAACCATACTACAAGGGACGAGTCGTGTCACTACCCTAGTTTAGAGTGAACGATTCCTACTACTTGAGATGGTCCGTGCTCATACATTGAACGTGATGATTTTCTTGTTAAGTGCTTTGAACTTGTAGTTGCAAAACATTATCCCGTTCGAACCATAACATAATTGATTTCAATTGGAAACCCTATTTACGTGACTAGTGGTGGACTATTTGCCCTAGGTTTTTTCCCAAATCAGTAAATCCAATTTTATTTATAATTGATAATTTAATTACTTAATTTAATTTATTTGTTATTAAATTTGGTTATGAACAATCAATCTTTTCACCAAAATTAATTTAGGAATTTAATAATTAAATTAGTTTAATTTCACAATTATCCCTGTAGATCGATACCTAGACTTACCATTATTCTAAAACAATTTGGTGTAGTTTTATGTTTAATTTTGGTGTGTGTAACGACCCATCAGTAACCTAGAGCTCTGATACCAAACTGTTACGCTGCAAAATTTGGACAATTAAATATTAAATTAAGACTAAACCCCAATCAATATTCTATCATTCAAATCCTAGGGTTGAAACAAAATCTAAACGTTCTCGTCTCCATAAATTTTTAGTAAATTTCCATACTCAAAAGATTACAAGGGATAAAAAAAATAACAAAACGCCAACCAAACCATCCACCTAATTTTATAACTATCCAATACCTCCAACATTAAAGCAACAATAAATATTCAAAACAACTTAAATAATGTAAAGTTACAAACCATGCCAAATTATCAAAATACTAAGGTCATAAAAAAATAATAAATACATAAATTAATATTAACCCTAAGCTCAAGAAAACAAAATAAATCCAAACGACATGTCCAACAACTATAGTTATTTCTCGTCACCACCGTAGTCCCAACTAATTTTGAAAAGGAAGCTCAGCTGTACTCAAATAGAATGCACCCGAGTTGCCAATAAACAAAACGAGTCAGTATACAAGTATACTGGTATGAGTACAAATATTTGACACTCATGTGTCCACCAGACACAAATAAAAGTATATTTAATTCTTATTATGGGACAAGACAAGTAGTTCCACCCGCACTGAGACGAAGGGATAGTTTCCCGAGATACAGTGGCATTTAGTTTCTTACACGTACACAACTAAATATAAATTGAGTATATAATAAACAAAATAAACATAAAAATTGTGATAGGTAATCCCTGCATAAAAAGTTAGTAAGGCCCACCATTCTGCAAAAAAAAAAGATAGAGTTAGTATAATTTAATCATAAATAAATTGCTAAAGTTGTATAAAAACGCATTGTTTCATGCTTAAATCATTCGAATTAACCAAAACTCAATGAACAAAAGTTGTACAGAATCAAATTTTGTAAAAGGTGACGCTGAGGAATTTAGTAGAAACTAAATATGTTGAGAGAAAAACTTAATAAAAGAACCTAAACGAAATTTGATCGAAAGAAAATCTGGAACTGAAAACAAAAAGAAACTGCCTTAAGATGATTTTTTTTAGAAAAGTTCAAAACACGAAAAGTGTTCAGAATAATGTTTTACTTCAGTTTGCACGAAATCAATAAAAATGGGCTCGTTTCGTGAGTTAAAACAGCCTCTAAAATATGCATTGCTAAAATGAATAAAAACTACTATAATTAAGATCATCCGATTATAAGTTCTAATCGATCTTTTTAGTACAAAGTTAAAATATAAAAGTTGTCTAGAATTATGTATACATGCCTCTGCCCGAATTTCATAATTTATCAAGGCCGTTTACTATTTTTCAAGATGTACAAATCAAAACAATTCAAACTATACCAATAAGTTCATATTTAATTGTTTGTACCTTAACTCCACTACTTCGGCCATTCACTTCCGGCCTACACATATATCCCATGTGTCTCCCGTATACCTAACCCCGCTCCGAAGCCAAACTTGCACGGGGATATCGTCCCGAGTTTGACCTACACTCCCTAGATGGTTAGCATATACGTACACGCATAAATCAAAGCACTCGTCTACTCCTGAGAACGAGGCAACAATATATATACACAATCTCTCATCCACTCATGAGAACAAACATAACAATACCAAGCCTAAGGCATTCAAATAAATCTCATAATCCTTTTTTTTTTTTTTATGCACTCTTTCTCACCAGCACTCAAATAAAATAACAATCCATAGAGTTATAGTGGAATGTAAGGAATTTATTTATGAGTTCTAAGTTTATTTTAATTTCATATATCCATGAGTGTGATTACAATCATAAAATAAATACCTATAAAAACCCTAAACCTGACATACATAATTAATCAAAATAATCAAAATCAATCCATCAGCTTCATGTAAATACAAAATCAAACTAACATCAAATAAATATAAATAAATAAATAAAACAAATTAAACATAAATCAAGGGAAATGAGTTTTGTACTCACAATATTTTTTTGAAGATCAAAGAATCACTTAAAGAATTAATAGAGCCACCAAAATAAAATCCTAACCCTTTCTTTTCTCCCCTCTCATACCGTCTCTCTTTTCTTTCGTTACTCACCTGCACACACACAGCCACATTTCTTTATGGTTAATCTCTTTGATGACAAACCACATACTCTCTGTCTCTCTCTCTCTCAACCGACTGCTCTCTCTTTTTTGTTTTCTTTTCTCGTTGATTACCTAATAACTATTCTAACCTAATAACATTATATTATATAAGTACCATATATATAAATATAAATATCCTATATAAGATTAATATTGTCACAACCCTCACCTCTGATTAATGCTAATTCATGATTAAACATGATAAGTAACTGATTAGAATGAAATCCTGATCTGTTTGTATGAGTGTGTTGCATTAGTTGCATCTCTATCTGTTGGTCATTTAATGATCTGTTCATGTTTTAATTTCGAACTACGAATTGAAGGTCTTATCGGCGACCGAATCAGAACTTGATTAGTATTTTATACTAATTAGGATTATGCGATTTTATGGTAGGTTTAATTAAAATTCAATTTGGAATGATTAGATTAGATTAAATAAAGTTAAATTACATTAGTTTGCATTTACTACCAATTTGCCATTGAGTGGATTATGCTAGGCCACTACTTCTCTCACCCTTTACATTGTTTAGCATCTTTCTTCACTTCATCTTCTTGAGACCAAGACCGAGTGAGAGAGGGAGGCTTGGAAGAAAAATTGATTTCAACAAGAATTAGCTTGGAGACTTAGAGGAATTGAAGGAGATTGCAAAAAATTAAGCTTCCATACCTAGAATTCAAGACCTAAGGTAGGAAATCCATCTTCTTAATTGTGAATTTAAGTAATTTCTTGCATGGTTCATGGAAATTTGGAGTTTAAAGTTAAGAATTAATTTGAAGAGTTGAATTGAGTAGCAATGTCGGCATGCATGTTCATATCATAGCATTTTGAAGTTGTCTTTCAAGAAATTCTTACATGCAAGTTCATGTTTTGGTTGTAGTCCATGAATTCACCTTGATTTTGAGCTCAATCTTGCATTTGATCATGTTTTAGAGCATTAGAGTTCATAGGAACTCATGCATGTGATATTCTTGCATTGTTCATGAAGGTTTTTTTTAAATTGTGTTCAATTGTCTCACCTTTGGGCTTGATTTTACAAAATTGATCTTCAAAATATGTTGTAGTATGAGTTTTCAAGTGTTTTCCAGAAAATGGGCCCAAAAGGTTGAGTTTTGGTGTGTTGAATGCTTGGTTTGAGCTTTGGAAGCAAATCTAGAAATTTCAGATTTTGGCTTCCACGCTCGAGCGAAGGATTCCACGCTCGAGCGACCATCGTTTTGTTCAGAGCTCCGCTCGAGCGACGGAATACTGGCTCGAGCGTAGATTGCAAGCTCTCAGGTTTTTGGTGCACGCAGACGCACGCTCGAGCGACGAGACCTACGCTCGAGCGAAGAGTTGTGTCTCACGCTCGAGCGAGCATCGAGCGGGGACTTTCAACATCCAGTACTTTTGCATTTTTACAAACCGCTCGAACGAGGAAGTCCACGCTCGAGCGACCCCTCTGTTTTGGTAAGCTCGCTCGAGCGTAGAAAGCCACGCTCGAGTGAGACCCCTATTTTCAGCAAATTTTGAAAAGTGTTTTAAAGTGTAATTTTTGCATCCTCATCACATCCTAGGCATTCCTAGGCCATGTTTAAAGCATCTTAATGAGGATAATGTTATAGAACCACACCAAGTATAGTTAAGGGGCTAAGTTATTAATCCCGAGTGTGTGTTCGTTCTGCAACTATAGGGTTGGCATCCGAGGACACTCATTAGCTTGCCTATAGCCCAATGCTCTGTGAGTAACAATGTTGTAAAGATATGTTCAATTACAACTATTTCTGAATAACTGATGATACTGCTTTCTGAAATGACATTACTTACGGAATGAATGTTTGTCCTATTTGTAAACTGTATTCATGGCATCCATAGCAATTTCTTTATTCTTTGTTATTGCATCTTATTCACGAGATCTGTCGGTTCCCATGTTTGGAACTACTATCACATCGTTATGATGGCCATCAACCGATCGTTCTGTTAAGACCTCTTATCTTGCTTTTGCTATTGGACGTACCACGTATGACAGTTATGATTTCTAAATGACTGATATGGCATGAAATATGAGCCGATTTACTGATGCAAACGACTGTTTTAATTAATGAAAGGACATTCATTCTCAACTCCTTTACGCATATGTTATTCACTGGGCTTTAGCTCACTGTTTATATTTATATGTAGGTGTCCAGGCACCGGACCGATGCTAGGAGCGTCAAGTTAAGCTCTTGTTTTGTCAAGCCAACCATCGCGCCTCACTTCGAGGTTCCAAGTTCGTTCAAGCTAAGGCCGTTTTTGGGTGTTTCGGATTCGCCCTTTGTGCCTCTGTTTTGTAATAGCTAAATAAGACTTGACTGTACAGTTATAGTTAGGGATTTGGTCCCTAACCTGGATGTTTGTATATATGTTTTTCTTATCAATGTGACTTGTGCATAAAGTCTTTTTACATTCAGGTTTTCACAGCTCATTGGACATCTTTTATTTACTATTTGGCTTCCGGCAGCCCTTTTACTCTGTATTATTGTCTTTACTATTAAGCAGGCCTTCGGTAATCACGGATTATTGGCCGATTGCGATGCTAAACCCCTAGGGGCGGGTTTGGGTCGTGATAGAATAGTATCAGAACGATGTCAAAGCACGAGTTATACCGCACACACATGTCCAAATGAGCTATAGGATGTCCTAGAAAAGTTATTAGGGCATTACATGAGCATGAGAAAGTGTGTGTGGCCATGATATGAATATATGTGCTAATGTGCTAATGTGCTTAAGTCAGCAACTTCCTATGTTTATTATTACCATATTGCCTATAGTGAAATGGAGAATGCAAGAAATGCCGATGAATCTGAATCATCTGAGGCAAGAATGACAAGGTTAGAAAGAACAGTTGAACTGTTGACTGAGGGCCTAAGGCAACAACAGAACCAACAGCCCCCACCTCCTCCAGTACAACCCGAACAGAATATTCATGATGATGTTATCGCTTTAACGCAGAAGTTTAACAAAATAAAACCACCGTCATTCTAGGGAGGCCTTGAACAATTAAAAGCCGAAGCATGGGTCCTAGAAACTGAAAAACTGTTTGAAGTATTTCCGTGTTCTAAAGCACACAAAGTGTTACTGGCTACCTTCACTTTACAAGAGGAGGCCAGACGGTGGTGGATGCTCGTCCATGACACCAACAATGCTATGACTTGGGCTCAGTTTAAGGAAGCTTTCTTTGAGAAATACTTTCCCCAGTGTGTCCGAGACCGCAAGGTAACTGAATTTGAACAGTTGAAACAAGGTACCATGTCCATAGCAAAATATGAGTCTAAATTCACTGAACTCACCCGTTATGCACCACACATGGCGGATACTGATTATAAGAAGGCCAAAAAGTTTGAAGGCGGGCTTAATGTCGAGATACTTGATCGAATCAAT
This sequence comes from Camellia lanceoleosa, assembly GCA_025200525.1. Taxonomy (NCBI): domain Eukaryota; kingdom Viridiplantae; phylum Streptophyta; class Magnoliopsida; order Ericales; family Theaceae; genus Camellia; species Camellia lanceoleosa. Next base: position 50,824,879 of record CM045768.1, on the reverse strand, counting down.
GTTCTGAAGTTACTTAAATATGTGGATGTTCTTGACTGAGCAATAATAGCTAAGTCGAATATCGAAGCCTTAAAACAGACTGAAACGCCGACGACTGAATGGCGCGGTAAGAGACGAGGCTTTAAGTTTAAGAAAGGTCGGAACAGTTCATTGAATAAAAAGCAAAACACAAGGTCAACAAACAGTTCTAGTCAGGGAAGTGGTTCCATACCACCCTGCTCCGAATGTGGAAAAAGGCATAAGGGGTTTTGCTACAAGATTTCTGGTGCTTGTTACAGGTGTGGCAAGGTGGGCCACATGGTCAAAGATTGCCCCTCCACGTCCTAAGGCAATAGTAAGGCTGCAGCCAGTGCTGCAGCATCAACTATTACACCAAAACCCAACCCCAAAGCCACTGGAAAGGAGCTTTTGAGGCAAGGCCGGGTGTTTGCACTTGTACCGGGAGACGTGCAGAACACCGAGATAGTTGTGTTAGGTATACTCTCAATTTGTACCCAAAATGCTTATATTCTGATTGATTCGGGGTCTACACATTCATTTGTCTCGCATACTTTTTCACGAAAATTAAACAGACCACTGGAACCCATGAACTATTTGTTAGCTGTATCTTCACCCGCTGGGGGATCCATGACTTGTGCTTATGTGTATCCTACATGTGAAATTGTTGTTGGGGATGTACATTTGTATATTAATTTACTGCCTTTGAACATTGATCATTTAGATGTAATTTTGGGAATGGACTGGTTAACAAAATACCATGCTACCATAGACTGCGTAATGAAACAAGTTGTTTTCCGTCCATCTGGTTTGCCTGAATTTGTATTTAACGGAGTTGGTGTAGTACCTCCCCCATATCTAATTTCGTCCATGAAAGCTTTTAAATTGATTAAAAAGGGGTGTAAAGGGTATCTATGTTGCATATTGACTGTACTTACTAATACTAAAGCTGATGTGGACTGTATTCCTAGATTGCAGAAATCCATCAAACCCTTATCATGAATGTAGTGACTGTTGCTTCAGAATAATTGTTGAAACAAAGGCACAGATGAATAAAAATGATCAAGGTAAGCTTCTTTTTCTTTTTTCTATTTTCTTTTGTGTGTGTGTGTGTGTGTGTGTGTGTGGTTTTTTGTTTGTTGGATTCCTTGAAGCACTTTTACAACCAATAGAATTCAAAGCTACATCACTCTTTATATAATATTTATTAAAGTTATTATATATAAACTGTCATTATTTGTTAAAGTGATTTCATATTATATGTACTATGGAGATAAATAACTATTGTAGGCTTTCTTGTATGATACTCACCATGCTAATGCATTCTTAAGGTTTGAATACTTTGTTTCTAAACTTGGCAACTAATCTAGTGGAGGAGTTAATGCTCTAGAGTGTCTCTATCTAAATTTTTATCAATTTTTCTCTAGATGGTCATAATGGTGGGTTTGGTCCATTGGAGGACAACATGCTATCAAGGCTAGCTTCTCATGATTTTTCTGAATGAATATTAACTTTTTTATTTACACCCCACTGTTGTTTGTAATGCAAGCAAATAACTAGGAATTTTTGTTTCTCTTGTCTTGAGCCTTATTTTGTTTCCCTTTTCAACATGATTTTTCTTGGTTTAATTATGTGAACTAATTTGGAAACATTTACATAGGATTAGGAGGAGATTGATAAATTATAATATAAAGTGTCTTTCTTGCTATGTGGCAAAAAGGCAACCTACGAAATTTTTGTAGAAGTTAGAATTAGAGCTATCCTAGGCAAGAATTAGTGCTAAGTGCTAAATTTATAATTTTTATTATGAAGTAATCAAATTAGTTTAATTCATGCAAGTATGAGCCACTATCTTATTTTCTTGGAAGGGAGTACTTTATCCATGCTTATGATCCAATATATGCTCTTTCTATTGATGTTGTTTCAAACTTGGTACCTCTAAGAAAGGAAGCTTCTGAAGATAAAATCCAAGCTGCTCGGAATTTTCCATTATAAAGATATGGAGGGCACAAGTTGAGTGTTGATGCAATTGAATCAACCCGTGATGGTGCACTCGCAAGAAGATATTTAGATAAATTTTGTACTATTTAGAACTTAAAGATAGTTTTTTTTTTTTTTTTTGGATGATTTAGATCTTTTTGGACAGTTTTGAAGTTAAGGACAATTTTTGATGTTTAGAAAACATAGTTTTTGGACGGTTTGGTATGTACAGACAGTTTTTGGATGTTCAAAACTTATGAATAGTTTTTTTGATGTTTGAAATAATATTTTGGTGGTTGATTGATACTTATATATATATATATTAAAATATTCAAATAACATAACAAAATAACTTACAATTGATTAATGGAAGAACCATTGGGTTACTTCACAAAACATTTTAACCAAAACAAGAAAATTGACTATTTGACTAGGTGTTAGTTCTCACTCAGATAGTTTCGAATCAACTCTGATTACAAATAACCAAGTGATTACAATTTATAGAAAAGCAAATGAACTATGCAGCATGTGATTTGGTTGATTAGGAGAGTAGCTGGTAGCACATGGGATAAAGCAGGCTGTCGGATGCTTTCGGTTGATTGACAAAAGTTGATGCAACTTTTGACTTGTTGATTGATAAATAGTAAAAGTGAACAGTAACTTTTACTATTCATTACTTTCGGTGACATGTGATTGATGGAAAGCAACATATAGACAAAATAGCAGCTTTTCTCAAAATTGAGTAGAGAGTAAAGCTATAATGTATATATCTCAAATCCATTGTTGACTGGTTGATCAGTTGAACATTTGTTGACTAGCAGTTATGCATATGGGTCCTGAGCATCTTGGAAATAGGCCACATATGGATCAAAGCTGGTTGGTTGAGCAGTTGAATTAGATGAGCTGGATGAGCTGGATGAACTAGACTTTTGGGCCAGTACAGGAGGCTCATCATCTGATTTTTCATCTTTTAAATGGGCCTGGGCCTGATCCATCAGGAGACGAGCCATTTTGAGCAGATCATCACTAGTTGAACCAGGTTTAACCTTGGGCTTTGACTGAGCTGACTTTGATTTGTCTAATTTGGGCTTTGATTGGGCTGGCTGAGCAGCAACAGCTTTGGACTTGGATGATTTAGGCTTGGAAGAACCAGATGGAGGATCATTGGGGCATCCAAGATTGATTAGAGGAAGATTTGGGCTTCCTTGAGTGACTGAAGCAATTGGAATCTGCTAAGCTTTAACCATGGCAGGTGTAGGAGCATGCTTGTTAATTAGGAATTCAGATTGAACAATTTCAACAATGCGATGCACTGTGAATTTGTCCCATCATTTAACAGAATGTTGCCGGTAAATGATATCATCAGAAATTTCATAGTGCCATTTGAATATCCAAGGGATTTTATATTTGGATATAAAAATAAGCAAGAGAGGAAATTTCCTTTGCTGTTGAGTAAATGGGAAAATAGTTGCAAAATAGTTAATTTGTTGAATCAGAATATCAGGGATGATATCTGAAATGGCGCCATAATGAGTCCACCATCTCAGAAGCCAAGAAGGTAATTCTGACTTGAACTTTTGATCAAATTGAATGAACCAGGAGTGACTGAAGGTTTCATTTTGGTACAAGAAAACCTTGAACCAAGCATCAATGTAATCATAGTAATTATACTGGATGGAGTGATTAGGTAAATCTCGAAACTGATAAGGAGAACCCCATTCAGCTAAGGAAACAATGTTGTGAATATATATAGAATGATAAAGAACCTTACTAGAATAGGTTCGATCATAAATGGGTTTAATCAGAATTGATTGATGGTTTAACAGGATGTCTTTATAATAGGTAATTGATTTGTCTGGATGCATGGGAGCAAAATGCCATCCAGGAGAAAAATAAGATTTAGCAAGATCATTAACAGTATGACTCTTTGGGTGACTAGGCTCTTTAAAAAAGAGATTAGTAGTGGTTGATTTAACATAATCAGAACGAGTAGATCTGATTAGGTTATCAGGGTATGGAGTAACGGCTCAGCTGGATGAGGCAAAGGGATCAGTAGCCAAAGCAGATGTGTAACAAGATTTAGGAATGTTACCAAGAACTTGGTAACGGTTAATCATTTCAATAGGATGGTATTGGGTTACTAACTCCAAAGGAAGAGGAATAATTGGTTGATTAGATGGGACCAAGGCTTTGGAAGAAAGCCTGGGACGAGATATCTGTTGAATAGAAACAAAGGTTAGCAACAAAGATTAACAACCACTAAGGAGATCTAAATAATTTTGATGGTAATTCAAACAGTTGGAATAATCAGCAAGTAAATGGTGACGAGCTTGAATTTGATGGTAATTAATATACTGAGCACGTTTAGTAGTTTTTCTAGCTAATTTGAGTTGGGCAATGCGATGAGCAAGTTGGTGTATCAGCGTTTGGTAATGGATAATTTGGGATTTATGGTAAGAGATAAAAGGAATGGCCATCCCTATCCCCCTTGTAAAAATTTTCGGGTAAGAAAATCAGGAATAGAATTTTGACAACCAGGTATATAAGCAATATCAAAATCAAAAATACTTAATCTAGATTGCCAACGGGCAAAAATTTGCTTACTAGCAAGATTTTGAACATCTTTTTCCAAAACATATTTAGCAGATTTGCAATCAACACGAAGTAAAAAATTTTGATTTAAAATATCATCTTGAAATTTGCTAATACATAAAACAGTAGATAAAATCTCTTTTTTAATAGTACTATAATTTAATTGTGTTTTATTCCAGACACCAAAATGATAACGAACAATTTGTTCAGATGCTTGAGGAGTGACTTTCTGAAGAAGAATGCCACCATAACCAATATCAGAAGCATCAGTTTGAATAATTTTGAATGAATTCTCAGTAGGAATACCAAGACAAGGAAGAGACTTAACATATTGTTTGACTTGTTTAACAATAGCAGTATGATCAGAAGACCGAGGAGGAGGATTATCCTTTAACCTATCAAACAAGGGTTGACAAGTTTTCCTAAGGTCTTTGTAGAACTCAGCAATGTAATTAAGGGAACCTACGAACCTTTGTAACTGGGTTTTATCCAAAATTTCATCAGGAAACTTAGGCGCAAACTCAATAGAGCGACTAATAGGCAGAATGGTATTTTGGTGAATATCATAACCTAAAAATCGGACTTTAGTTTGAAACAATTTAATCTTAGGAGCAGAAATGACTAGACCATGACTTTTAATAGTATAAAAGAATGCAGTTAAATGTTTCCAATGTTGACTAATTAATTTGGAGAAAATTAGAATGTCATCAATGTAAACAATAGAAAAATGACTAAATGAGTTAAATATGTCATTCATTATATTTTGAAATTCACTAGGAGAATTTTTTAATCCAAATGGCATTCCATTCCATTCATAGTGACCAAATGGTGTAGTGAAAGCAGTTTTATATCTATCATTAGGATGGATTTGAATTTGCCAAAAACCACTCTTTAAATCAAATTTACTAAAAATAACAATTTGACTAAGTCTTTTAATCAAATCTTTTTTATTAGGAATCTGGTATCTAATCCATTTTAAAACTTTATTTAATGATTTATAATTAATAACTAAGCGAGGAACACCTCGTTCTAATTCAACATTTTTGTTAACATAAAAAGCAGGACAAGACCATGGTGATTTACTATGACTAATTATCCTATTTTTTAATAATTCATTGATTTCTTTTTTACACATTTCAAGTAATTCATGATTCATTTGAATAGGTCTAGATTTGATAGGAATTTGTTTTTCATTAAAATGTTTAATATATGGTAATGTGACTACATGTTTTTTCATATGCCAAAATGCAGTAGGTAAAGTAGAACAAACAGTTGATTCTAATTTTAATTTAAAGTCATTGATTTGAGAAATAATAACTGGATCAGTTAATTGTTGATCAATTTTTTTATAATTAATTTCTTCTTTAAGAAAATGTAACTGACGAGTTAATCGATTAATAGTTTAAGAAATAAAACAATCTTTTAATTGATTTAATTCTAACATTTCAGGTGGTGATAAGAATTGAAAAGTAACAGGTTGATCAAAAACATGAGTAGTTATTCCTTCACTAGATGTAGTAAATGAATATAATAAAAATATAAATGATGTTCCCAAAATAACTTTATCAGTCATATTTTTTACTAAAACAAATGAAATTTTAAAACAAACATTATTTTGACATATATGAACTTTGGGTAATTTATATTTAATATACATTTTACTACCATTAGCAGAAGTTAACTTTTCGTGGCATTTTTCATAATATTAGTAGGGAGTAATCCTTCTTGAATACAGTTTAAATCAGCACCAGTATCAATTAGGGCAATAACATCTAATTCAAAATTATTAATAACTAATTTGACTTTTGAATACCATTTTTGAATATGAATTTTATTAATAAGATTTAATCTTTTATCTTCAAGATTATGAGATGGAGATTGGTGTGATCGATTATCAAATAATAGATTTTCAGGATTAGTAGGATCAGAGTCATGTTCAAATTCATTAGGAGATTCATTATTATTATCTTGGAAATTGTCGAAACTTTTATTAAGTTTTAATGTGATAATTTCATCTTCTAAAGCTCTATCTTTACTTTATAAATCTTTAATAGTTTGTTTAATCTGATTGATTTCATGTTATAAATCTTGTAATGTAACTTCTTTATGTTTATTTTTAAATCTTTCCAAAGTTTTAGATAAACTAATTATAGGTTTATCAGGTTTAGGTTTTCTATCGGGATTGGTTAATAATGATTTTAATTTATTAGTATATTTTTGTTTTAATTCTGGATCATCTAATCGGCTAATTAATTCAATAAGAGCAGATTCTTCTTGATTTTGTTTAATAAGAACAGTAATTTGTTTAACAAGTTTACAACAAACATCATTACATCCTAACTCAATATTATTATCAGAATCATCACTAGGTGAATGGTAATCTGATGAGGTATTAGGATTATCAGAAGAGAAATTACTAACAGATTGATTTAATTGAAAGATTTCATATAATTGAATTTTAGATTCATCATTAATTTGAAGTTGATTAACTTTATCTTTTAATTTTTGTTTTTCTTTACATTTATTAGAATAATGACATTTTTTACCATAATTATAACAGGTAATATCTTTATTAGATTTAGATTTTAGATGTGATTTCTTATAATATTTCTTTTTGGGTTTAGTATAGAATTTATCATTTGAATAATTCTTTTTATATTTATTAGAATATTTGGAAGATGATTTATGTTTATGTTTGGAGTATTTATGTGATTTCCTACGGGAATGGGCAACAAGAGGTAATCCATATTGTTCACAGAAATTTCCTAATTCGTATTTAGCCTTATGTTTATCTTTAGTAGCTTTTTGACTAAGTTTAAGATCAATACACATTTTTAATCCTTCTTTTTGAATAGTGCTAATTATATCACCATAAGTTAAATTGTCATATTCAATAACACCAGTAGGTTGACTAAGAACATCTCTAATTTTATGAGCAAAAAGGCTAGGTAATCCATTAATAAATTTTTCTTTCCAAAAAGATTAGGTACAATCGTCTCTTAACATAACTCTAGAGGTAAATATATCTTTATACCATCTAAAATCACTTAAGGTTGGACAAGTAAGGTTACTAAGTTGATCATATATGCGAGAATATATATTAGTAGGGGTACCTATGAAATGTCTGACTATGGTATAGATTAATGTATTGATACCATCAGGGTGATAATAGCCAATAGTTTCATCAAAGACAGGTAGGTCATTTTCATCTTTTTGATTAGCATGAATGATTGATTCTCTTTGATCTTCAGTAAGGTATTTTTCCCACCAAAATTTGAGCATACCGGTAAAACCAGAGGTAATTAAAGAAACAATTTCAGGTTGAGAATATTTAGGGTAATTACTGAGATAACTATTTGAAACCATAGATAAATGATTTAATTTTTGAAGTAATTGATCTTCACTAAGACCATCAATATTCCATTCATATAATTTGTTAGCAGAGACAGAAAATTGATTGCTAAGATTAGTTTCTTCATATTGGAGATCAGGTGGAGTAGGTCGGGAATACCAATTTTTAGTAGTTTGAGGATTAACTTTAGGATAATGAATTTTATGAAGATTTGAAGATTGAAATTGTTGAGCTAATTAATTTATTTCATTATCAGTAGTATCAGTTTCAGATTGATTAGAAACAGTATCTATAATAGGTTGTTGATTTAAAACAGTAAGACCTTTGTCCTTCGATGGAGAGGCGGTTTCAGTGGTAGATAATTTAGTAAATAATTGTTCAATAGCTTTAACAGTAGAATTATCTTTGGTAACTAAACTAGTTCTTTTAGAGCGGTAACTAGGGAGATTAAGCAAAGGTTGATCTAATGGTTGTTTAGTTGAAGCAGTGTTAGCTGAATAATCATCTAAATTTGTTTCTATCTTATCTAATTGTTTACCAATTGTTTTTAAACATTGATTAGTATAATTATTTTGTTCAATTACTTTTTTAATTTCAGGGTCAATGCCAAGCAACTTAAAATGAGAGGCTGGGACTTCAGATCTTTGGTGTTCAATAATTATATTAGATAAAGGAGGATGATTAGAACTAATAGAAGTATTAGGGGAATTTTTCCATTTATGTTTTGTTATTGTATTAACTTTTTTGAATTGTTTTCAAAGTATTCAAAGAAAGGCATTTCTATACCATACTCAATCATAAAATCATACCATTTTCGAGTTATCCTAGATTGTTGATTAGTATCATATTTGGCTCTATAAGGATGGCGTTTAGTCCTATTTTCTTTAGATCTAAATTCAATAAGTAATTTATCAAGATCAGGAGTAAAAGATGTTTTAATTGTCATTAATTGAGGATTGATCGGAGGTGTAACTTCGAAATCAGTTTGAGTTAGAGAATTTTGAGATTCAGTATCATCTTCAGGTAAATGAGTGTGAGTTGAATAAACAAGTTTACTAATTTGAGAGGTTGTGGAGTTATCAATTCCTTTGAGTTTATTATGGGAAGTTTGACTAAGATTGATTTGACTACTTTTTCGGAATAAAGGAGTATTAAATATTGCATCATCAATATCAATATCAGTAGGTACACTAGAGGTACTATGTCTAGAAAATTGACTACGATTAAATTTAATACCAACTGAACCACCAGTAAATTGTTGAATATCGTAGATATCTTGATTAGTAGATTGTTTCTGATTATGTTTGTAATTTTTATTAACAATTATCCATTGATCAAGGAGATTTATATCTTTCCATTCAATCATTTGAGGTGTATTAATATTAATATCATTACTACTACTTTGTATTAATCAAGTTTTATCTTTTGGACTTTTATGTAAAGCTTGAACATTTAAATTGGTTTTAATACATTTATAATGAACACGATAAATCAAAGCAATATTATGAACTTTATCCTTCATATTTGTAAATGAACCATTTAATTGAATGTTCAAAGTTAATGCATCTAAAATATGTGGATCTTTAAGACTAAGAGTAAAATCAGAAAAACAATTAAAATGTACGGGTCCTTTGTGGAGACCAGTTTTCATCATACTCATTAAACTATCAGTATAATCAAGAAAATGAGCATCTCTTAAACATAATAAAACAGAAGCACTTTTACCTTGTGGAGTTAATGGTTTGATTCCAACTTGAATTAATCCTAAATGAATAAAATTGTGACCAGATTTTAAATGACGTTTAATTGTGTTAGCATCAAATAATTGACATGTTTCATGAGGTTTAGACAAAGCATAAACTTGTTCTAATATTTTAACATGCAGATTGACATTAAAAGTATTTTGTATAAAAGTACTTTTATAAATTTCTTTAACAGATAATTTTGGTATATTCCAGCTTAAATCAATTTTATCATTTTGTATTTCTACATCTTCTTCATTTATGACTAATCCTTGATTAGATATTGAGGGCAAAGTGGTTGACCTAGAACTGACGGAAGAGTTACTTCTAACTAATCGACTCATTTTTCTTTTTAATTAAGCTGTTTTACAGGAATCTTAATACATTGTCTAAATTTATCATGTTTCTCACATACACGTTTTCATACATACCCTATTCGGTAGACCCCTAAAATCCAACACTGCCTAACCAAAGGACTTACCAAGGATTAGGACGAAAGTGGGTGACTACTAACTACGTGGACAAACACAAATAGAATTTTGACAGATTAAGATGACTGACAACAGGTTAATCAAAAAGAAAATAGAGTTGATTCAGAAGTAGCAAAGCAGTAAGCAATATATATATATATATTTGTGAAACTTGTTTGTAATATTTTTTTAAACTATACAGAATAGGTGAAATAGAACTTGCTGAATTTTAAAAAATAAATAAATAAATAAATATATTTTGCGATAGGCATAATAGACGTTGTGTTAAATATTTAATGACTAGTAATGAGGGTCGTTGTTTGTCCCTTGAATTAACGGTGCGCAAAGTAATCGTAGAGAAATTAAACATGATGTATAAGACTAACTGTTAAAATAGCATGCTGTTGAAAATAAATAACTTTTCATGACTGGTCATAATACGACTTTACCTTGTGCGTTGTAGAATCATATCCACAATATGCATTTGGTGTCATAAAAACCCTTTTTTATTGTTGTGATGATAATTATAGGAGCAATATTCCACTTTAATTACTAATTCACACATTTTATATTGTTTCTTAAAATATCAATAGAAGTAATTTTCTAGTAGTCTACTGTGAAGGGATAAAATATTGGCTTAAAGCCCAAGCCCAACCAAACAGGATGAACTAAGAGAATGGCCGAGGTTATCGTTAGGTCTATCAGAATAAAGAAACAATGTCACCTGACCAAAACCTGAGTAAAATCGTTTTCTAGAAAAAGATCTGCATAATACAGGGAAGCCCTTAGATCCATTCATAATCAACGGTAAGGACAACAATTGCCAGAGATAAGCGGGTAGGCTCAGTCTACCCAAACAACGCACCCATCCGATGATCTTAATTGGATGGACGGAGCAATCGGCAAGATTGGCCACTAACACCTAACATAATCTAAGTCGCCCACAGCAAGATGATCTAACGGTAGAGTATCAAGACAACTTTGCCACTTGCCTAACCAACGTCCAGGAACAATAGCAGAGCCCTGAGATCAGGATATTAATCCAATGGCCAAAAACCAAGATAATAATACTATAAAAGAAGGAATGAGAAAGAACAAAATGAGGTAAAAAAGACTTATTTTTAACAAAATATTATATGGCCAATCATCATTTTGACTTGACCGTCGAAGGGTCTTCCCGATCATCCATGATTAAGAGTGATCACTAACGAATTGGTTTCTCTTTGTAGAGTAAAGGAAGGAGCACCTCATCTCACTTTTCCTATAGAAAAGATTTCTACCTTCCACATTTACCATGTGACAATTCTTATGTTCAAAACCAATTATGTAGTGAAAAGTTTTACAAATAAAACATGCTGATTTATCTTTATTAAATAGTTTAGAGACAAATGATGACTCAAATGATTGTGTCACAATTTTTTATTTGAGTAAATTACACTTTATCCCTTTTATATTTGATCACTTTCCCACTTTGGCCCTTAAAATTTATTTTTTCTCACTTTGACCCTTCATATTTTAAGTTTTTTTCAATTTACTCCTACAACTAACTTTTATTCAAAATTAGATAGAAAAATATTACAATAATTGTCACATAATATAAAAAATATCTTATTATATTAGTGTGGGGACATAATTTTTGAATGACAACACGTGATCGAGGTGGCACCGAAGTTCCAACCAAGGTGCCACGTGTCCTAGTCATGACGCCGAGATGATCTCGACTAGGCTGAGGTTATCTGCGAAGATATCGGAATCCAGGATAAGCGGATAAGGGACGAGAGTCCTAGAAAGAGAGAGAACTTCAGTTTGGGTAAAGATAAGACTCTTAGAGAGTTTATCCCAATCCTACTGGGAGTCTAAAATTGGCAGTAATCCAGAGTCCATTGAAGCTAGGCTTCTATTGGGATCAGGTTAGTGTTGGCTATAAAAGGAGGCACCTTCATGGGTCTAAGGTATGCTTTTAATATTCTGAATAGTGAGTTAAGCACCTTCGTTATCTTTGAAAGATAACTAACTTAATCGTCGGAGTGTCCCCGGGTGGACGAACCATCGTCGGAATCTCTTCTTTCTGTGACAGGTTGTTCGACTTTAATCTATTCTACCGGTGCTCTCCAGCTAAGTATTAGTTTGGCAGTGTGGTCAGAAATCAACCCACACAATTTGGCGTCGTCTGTGGGAAAGAAAGGAGAATAGATGGCCAATAACAGATAGAAAGAGAAGGTTGGGAACGACACTCCTACTGGGAGTGGGAAACCTGTTGACCTTGACGTCGAAAAAGACAACTACAACAAAGAGACTCGTGGTAAGAATCACAGAGAAAAAGACATCGGCTAGGAGGGCAACACCTCAAAGAAATCAGACTGAAGCAGGTATTATAACGAGGACGACCTCCAGGTGTAGAAAGAAAGATACCTGCAGAGGGATGATGAGATGAAAGGAATGACGAACAAATTGGTGGACCTGCAAACGGTCGTCAACTTCATGATGTAGAACAATGTCATGCAGCCACCATTCCCATTACAAGATACGCCGATTCCAGCGGCCAAGAAAGATACCCGAAAAGATGGGCAGAAAACAGTCCCTACAGTCCCCTAGCACACCAGGACCGAAAAACACTCTCACCGGCCTTCAAAAGAGGTCAGGTGAGGAAAGTCAAGAAGGAGAGATTCTAGGAAGATGTATCGCACCAAGGAAGCTGACCCCAAAGAACATCGACATGTTCAAGGGCAGGAGCTATGCTTCGACGCAACTAATGGAGAAAACTCCAAAAGGACCCATAATGAAACTGGGAGTAACGCATTAAAAAAGCTGAAATCTGTCGATACCCGAGCTCCTAGATGGACCAAGGAGGACCTAAGGGATTACCTCCAGAAGAAGCAATAAGATGCCAAGGTAACTTCCCCTGTCAAGCCGAAAACGCCGTTCTCAGTAGAATTGGACAAATTCGAAGCCCCGAAAAGGTTTAACATGCTAAGGTTCCAGATATATGACAGTAAGTCGGACCCCAACTTTCACGACGGTTTGTACCTGAACTCGATGGCATTATACACTGGAAACTAGCCATTGCTTTGCAAAGTATTCCCATCATCCTTCAGGAAAATTGCATCAGACTGGTTTCACAAGTTGCCGAAAGGAACTGTGAAAACCTAGGAAGGCCTGGTCGAGATGTTTGTGGCCAGGTTCGTAACAAACAAACTACAGCCATTAAGGATAAACGCCCTGATGGCCCTGAGAATTGGCGAGGACGAAAGCCTTAGGGCCTATGCCAAAAGGTATTATGAGGTATTCAACAGAATACCAGGGTACAACCAAGAGGTGGCAGTCGTATCGTTTAAAAACAGCCTGAAAGATGATTGCCTTCTTCGAAAATCACTAGCAAAAGCATTGCCAAAAAGCTTGGAGGAACTTATGGCCAGGATAAAAAAAAAAAGTATGCCAGGGTCGAGAAGGACACACCGGGAACAAAGGGGCCGAAACCAGAGAAGAAAAATGACTCTTAGAAGCGAGGCCGAGGTGATGGTGGATACAACAAACCAAAGACAGGATTAAGGAATGCACAAGTAGTCACAACCGAATTCCGAATTCCGAATCCCGGTTTACAAAGTCTTGGAGAAAATTCGAAATCAGCCCTATTACAGAGCACCAGCAAGGGTACCGGGCAAATTTATAGGAAGAAGCCTTGGCAAGCACTATGCTTACCACAATGAAGCTGGACATCTTACTCAGGGGTACAGAGCCCTGAAGACACATCTAGAAGACATGGTAAGACAAGGCCATTTAAGGGACCTGGTAGACGAGGCTAGGACAAGAGAAGAGCAGGCAAGACTGCCACAGGCACCGACAGCACCACCCCTACTAGCACCACAGCCGCAGGCAGGTGGACCTCGAGTGATCAATGTGATCCACTCGAAGGTGAATGAGAATGAGATAATGGGTGAAACCCAGAAGGTAAAACACCTACAACATGTGTATCAGGTCGAGAAGAAGAGTCCTAGGGCAGACGAGAGCTAGGGACCAGTGGTGTCCTTTACTGAGAAAGACCTGGAGATGGTGCAGCATCCACACAACGATGCCTTGGTAATATCCCTCCAGATTGGAGAATGCCAAGTGAAGCACATCTTAGTTGACCAGGTCAACTCTTGTGACATCATGTATGTCAGGTGTTACAAGGAGCTTGGCCTTCACCAAGATGATTTGGAGCAGTCCAATGGGCCAATGGTTGGGTTCAATGGAACGCCGACGTGGCCCCTGAAAGCAGCAAGTTTAGAGGTGCAGGCTGGCACCAAGAAGATAAAAACAGAGTTCACCATAATCGACACCCCCTCCCCTTACAATACTATCTTGGAAAGGCCATGGCTACATGCAACAGGGGCAGTCCCCTGAATATTGCATCAGCTATTGCGGTTCCCAATAGAGCATGGAATAGAGGCGGTCAGAGGGGATCAGTTGCAGGCAAAGAATTGCTCCATGGCGGCAATGAAATCTACCTACAACATACGAGAAGCAGAAACAGCAGAGATCGAAGACGAGAACATAGAAGTCCTAGAGGACGTCGACAAAGAGCTAGCCGAGAAGAGTAAGGAAGCCCTGAAGAAAATCCTTGTCCAGCAAGGGGACGAAGAACGCTTCTTTCTTCTCGGCTCGGGCTTGGTCGAGGAAGAGGAAAAAAAGCTAGAGGCATTCCTGAGAGCAAATCTGGAGGTGTTTGCATAGACACCATACGAGATGCTTGGCATTGACCCCGAGGTCACTTGTCATAAACTAAATGTGGACAGGTCGGCCAAACCTGTCATCCAGCAAGCAATAAGGCCGACATTAATGCATGTTGAGGCAATAAAAGAGGAAGTGGACAGACTTCTGAAGGCCAGAGCCAGTCGAGAGGTAAATTACCCAACATGGTTATCAAACACAGTGGTTATGAAGAAAAAGAATAGTAAGTGGAGGGTCTGTGTGGACTTTACCATCCTAAACAAGACTTGTCCCAAAGATAGTTTCCCATTACCAAAGATTGACCAGTTGGTGGATGCCACTTCAGGGTATGGAAGGATGAGCTTCCTGGATGCCTACAGGGGGTACCATCAGATAGCTATGTACCCTCCAGATGACGAGAAGACTGCATTTATCACCCCAAAAGGGCTGTATTGCTACAGAGTGATACCTTTTGGATTGAAAAATGCAAAAGCAACTTACCAGAGATTGGTGACTAAGATGTTCAGACATCTAATTGGCAAAACTGTGGAGGTGTACATAGATGACATGGTCGTGAAGACCAAAGAACCTGAGGGTCATCTAGAAGACTTAAAGGCAATTTTTGACATCCTTAAAACATATCGGCTCCGACTCAATGCATCAAAGTGTGCATTTGGAGTTGGGTCTGGTAAGTTCTTAGGATATTTGGTTACCAGAAGGGGTATTAAGGCAAGCCCAGATCAAATCAAAGCCATCTTAGAACTAAAGAGCCCAACATTGGTTAAACAAGTGCAGATGTTAACTGGAAGGGCTGCAGTCCTGAATAGATTCATAAACAGAAGCTCTGACAAATGCAAGCCTTTCTTCAGCTTAGTAAAGAAAGCCACAGACTTCTTATGTACAGAAGAGTGTGAAGCTGCCCTGACCGACTTGAAGAAGTATTTGACCATAGCTCCAGTTCTCTCAAATCCAATACCTGGAGAGGAGCTGTTCTTATACTTAGCAGTTTCAGAGCACGCAGTGAGTGCAGTAGTAGTCAGAGAAGAAAATGGAGAGCAAAGGGCAGTTTACTACATGAGTAAAACCCTGGCAGATGCAAAGACCAGATACCTACCCTTGGAGAAGTTAACCCTGGCTTTAGTAATAGCTTCCAAAAAGCTGAATCATTACTTATAAGCCCACAGAATTATGGTGCTAACTGAACATCCTTTGAGTTCCCTGTTGCAACAGGGAGATCTGACGGGCAGAATAGCCAGATGGGCAGTGGCTATGGGCCAATACGACCTGGAATTCAAAACCATAATAGCAATCAAAGGCCAAGTCTTGGCCGACTTCGTGGCCGAGTTCACACCAGAAACTGCCATACATCGGGCTCTATTGAGCCGAGTTATATAGCATCCAAATGAGCAAAGAAGAACCCAGCGGTGGACAGCAGAACAAAGGAAAGAAGAGAAACTCAAGCCCTGCAGTATTTACATCGGCGACTCCTTCCGGTTGTTTGTTGATAGAAGTTCAAACTGACAAGGAGCGGGGGCAGGAGTAGTACTAGTATCGCCAGATGGGCAGATACTGGAACAATCCATTCGTTTGGGGTTTAAAGCCTCAAACAATGAAGCAGAATATGAAGCACTAATCGCAGGATTAAAGTTGGCAGTAGCAATGGAAGCTGACGAGGTAATAGTCTTCTGTGACTCCCAGCTTATAGTCAACCAGGCAACAAGTGAATACACAGCTCGAGATGAAAGGATGTCGGCCTATACAAAGGAAGTGGGCAGACTAGTAGCCTTATTTCAAAATTGCCGATTACAGCAAGTTAGCCGAGATGACAACAGCCATGTTGATGCTCTGGCCAACCTGGCTAGTGCAATGAAGCCTGGAGAGGCAAGAACGATAATGGTTGACTACTTGTCAAGTCCAAGCATAGAACCACTGAACACAGAGCATGAAGCAATGTGTGTGGAGATGAGACCAAGTTGGATGGATGCAATAATAGTATTCCTTAGAGATGGGAAGCTGCCAAATGACTATAAAGAAGCGCACAAGATCAGACTGAAGTCAGCAAGATTCAGTTTGACAGTAGAAGGACATCTCTACAAAAGATCTTTTATTGGACCGCTTCTAAGGTGTGTGCATTCTGCACAAATTGAAGATTTTCTGTACGAGATACACGAAGGGGTATGTGAAAGCCACGTTGGGGGCAGGTTACTTGCTCATAGGGCCATTACTCAGGGGTACTGGTGGCCCTACATGTAGAAAGATGCTGAAGCCTATGTTAAAAAGTGTGAGAAATGCCAGAGATTTGCACCTTTGATACATCAACCAGCAGCAGACTTGAACCCAATGTCCAGTCCTTGGCCATTTACCCAATGGGGCATGGATCTTGTTGGAAAACTGCCCCAAGCAACTCGACAAAGGAAGTACCTACTGGTAGTAACAGATTACTTCACCAAATGGGTAGAAGCTGAACCCTTTGCAAAGATTCGGGACGTTGATGTAAAGAACTTCATCTGGAAGAACATCATCACCAGGTTTAGGATCCCAAGAGCAATAATAACTGACAATGGTACAGAGTTTGACAATAAGCTAATCAAGAGCTTATGTGCAAAGTATAAAATCAAGAACTATTACTCTACCCCAAGCTTTCCCCAGAGTAATGGTCAAGCAGAAGCCTCCAATAAGGTTATATTGGATGGGATCAAGAAGAGGCTGCAAGCAGCAAAGGGAAAGTGGGTGGATGAGTTGCCCAGTGTACTCTGGGCATATCAGACTACGTCGAGAAGATCAACTGGGGAGTCCCCATTTGCCATGGCTTATGACACAGAAGCAGTCATTCCACTGGAGGTCGGCATCCCAGGGATCAGAACTCAGGGAGTAGAAAATGGGACCAATGAGGCATTCTTGGCCCGAGATCTGGACTTGCTAGCAGAAAAAAGGGAGAAAGCAGCAATTCAGCTGGGGGCATACCAGTAGCAGCTTACCAGGGCTTATAATCAGAAGGTCAATCCAAGAGAGTTCCAAATTGGTAACCTCGTCCTGAGAAAGGTCGTCGGCAACAAGAAGGATCCCAGAGAGAGCAAGCTTGGCCCGAATTGGGAGAGACCCTATAGAATCATCTCGGTCCTGGGCAACGGGTATATCGGCTTAAGTATAACTGATAAGATACTTGACGATGTCTCTAAGCGAAACATGACGAATAACTTAGACTTATTATATGGCAGAGTTTCTACTTGCATATAATATAGTTGAACTAAGTTGGCGATGTTTCTAATTGAAACATGACGAATAACTTAGACTTATTATATGACAAAGTTCCTACTTGCATATAATAGAGTTGAACTACGTTGGCGATGTTTCTGATTGAAACATAACGAATAACTTAGACTTATTATATGACAGAGTTCCTACTTGCATATAATAGAGTTGAACTAAGTTGGCGATGTTTCTAATTGAAACATGACGAATAACTTAGACTTATTATATGGTAGAGTTTCTACTTGCATATAATAGAGTTGAACTGATTGAAACATGACGAATAACTTAGACTTGTTATATGGCAGAGTTTCTACTTGCATATAATAGAGTTGAACTGATTGAAACATGACGAATAACTTAGACTTATTATATGGTAGAGTTCCTACTTGCATATAATAGAGTTGAACTAAGTTGGTGATGTTTCTGATTGAAACATGACGAATAACTTAGACTTATTATATGGCAGAGTTTCTACTTGCATATAATAAAGTTGAACTAAGTTGGCGATGTTTCTGATTGAAACATGACGAATAACTTAGACTTATTATATGGCAGAGTTCCTACTTGCATATAATAGAGTTGAACTAAGTTGAATTAACCTGAACTTGTCATATCGGCAGAATCAGACATAGATTAAAGCTAAGTGCATGTCAATCAGATTAACAAAGAGGCTGAGGTTGATAACCTCAGCCAATCTTGGTTTGAATCTGACCTCGGCGATAAGGTCAAAGCCACATACTTAATGAGAATCTAAGTGCAACTTAAGTTCACATTAAGGGGCATAGGGCTGGAGAATGATGCTTGGGAGTTGGTTTACCACTCGTTGAAATTATGAGAAATATTTACAAGTGTTAGGTCAAAGCGGAAGTACTCCACGCCGAGAAGATTACACAGTTAAGGTGTACGTTGAAGACATGTAAATGATTCTAAGTATAAAAACATACAAGACAGTAAAATGAAGACAAACATTCAAATCACATTGAAATAAGAAATTAGAAAATGCATTCAGATAAGGAAAAAATACACGTCGGCCTGACATTAAAGAGTAATTGTTCAGATTACAAAAGTAGCACGTCGGCCAAAATAAAGCTTACATTGTTTCAAAAGTAAGAAACAGTACAAGAAATAAAGAAACTAGACTATTCGACGTCATTAGCTGGTTGGGTTTGGGGCTTAGAGGACATTTGGGAACTCTTATCGGCGACCTTCTCAGCCGCGAGCTCGGAGTCGATCTCTTTGAGAGTCTGGTCGAGGCTCTTGTCGGCGATAGGCGCGTCCGATGTTGTCCTCTCAGAAGTGGCATTTTTGGAGACCTCACCCTCCTCATCCTGAGACAAGTCCACGACTTGCTCATTCAGAGTAGGGGACTTGGCCTTGGCAGCTTCCTTCTTCTTCCTGACCAAAGCTTCTTCCTCAGACTCAGAATCGTCTTCGGATTGGCTTGGAGTGAGGGGGAATGGCAGGGGGAGGTCGCCAGCATTCTTGAGGGGGGAGTCCTCAGGGACATCCAGCTTTTTGAGGGCAGCCATCCAACCAAGGGTGCAACCCTTGTTGCATGCCTGCTTCACTTGTTTTTTGTAGTCCTCCTTGACGTCGGCCACCTCCTCGGCGTACGCCTTTTCATCGGCGGCCTTGATCTCGGCCTCTTTTGTGGTCAAGGCATCCTGGAGTTCTTTTTGGGCCTCGGCCATCTTTGCCGCTGCTTCTTTCTTCTCGGCCTCAGAGACCTTGGCAATTGTCACGACCCGCTCTCCGTATCCAAGGGTTAAGTATCGTGATGGCCAGTAACTGAGGTTACCTCCGGCCAATTCTAAAACAGATCAATAAACGTAAGCGGAAGTAATATTTAAATAAGGGTACCAAAATAATCATCAGAGCTTCTATTTTTATTACAAAATTTATTGACCAAAAAAGCTGATATTTACATATAAAAATATCATAAAAATACTGTGTGTGTCTATTCCGTAGCCCCGCATCTAAGACTTTCCAAAGGCTATTTCTGAATTGCATTATTTCCTGAAAATTGGTAAACAACTATAAGCACATGGCAGAGTGAGAAATATTATACCAAGAGTATAAGGGACACGAAATAACCATGGATAGTTAGTCAGGCCAAAACATTTACATAAACAAATCATTTAAGTAGCAGAAACTGAAATACAGATATTATATAAATATATAACCATAACCATGGTACATAACAGAATAGAACAGAGGTCACAGAAGTAACAGTCAGAACAGAGGTACGGATTCAATAGGTGGCTCGTACGGATTCTAGAGGTGGCTCCCACGATAGTGTAGCACTTAGTTCCGCACAGCACTTTGGTCCGCACAGAACAGAGGTCAATGGATCAGAGGACCACAAAGTAACCAAACAGAGGCCAATGGTTATTTAAGTCCCCCAAGGCGTGGGACTCCCGTGGTGGTACTTACAAAACATAATTGTATATAAGGTCATAGCCAAATATTCTTTAAAATATAAACAAACATATCCATGGGTTTCATTTTCACAAATAGGGTTCAGATAATAATTTACGTAACTGAAATCTTTATAAAACATAACTTTTATTAATATACTAATAAAACATACATGTATAAAATAAGTATGGTAAGTTAAAACATAGGTAAAATACATTTTGGTAACTCAAGGTATAATATAACTTACCTTAACTTTAATATCTTACTCTTTCTTTCCACTATCATAGACCCTTTTAGCCTCCACCATTTTTTTCTTTCTTTCTCTACTCTCTTTCTTTCCTCTTTCTATTCTTTCTTTTCTTTCTATTTCTTTTTCTCTTCTTTCAGCCGAATCACCTCCCTATTTATAGGGAGGTGAACCGAGTCTTTAGTCAACACGTGCTGCTTTCCAAATCAATCCGCAGATTCGATTATAATTATATAGGTTCGTTCTTATCCTTAATAGATATTTAAGATAATTATCATTTGACCCAACATTTTAATATAATTATATAAATAAAATAATTCTTAATTAAATTACACTTTATCATATACCAATGGAAAATTAATTATTTATTTTAATACCACACCCATTATTATTATTATTTATATTATCTATATTATTATTTATATGTTGACGCCTAAAATTTTAATAATTATATTATTTTACAAAATTACGCATAATAATATATAATAAATTATGTATTTTCCGAATTGAGATTAAATAATATTAATATAAATTCTATAGAATAATTAAAAATCTGGGTTGTTACAGCAATGATCTCTGCAGCATCTGCTTTTTCCTCGGCTTCATCTTTAGCTTCTTTGGCTTCCTTGGCCTGGTCTGTTAAAGTCTTCATCTTGGCCTCAGCCCTGTTAATGGCCCTTTGCAAGCTAACAGCCTCCTTGGTTTTATCTGCCAACTTCTTCTTAATGTTGAAGGCTTGCATTGCAAAGGAGTGGCCATGCTGGATTGCTTAGAAAAAAAATGGACAGAACAAAAATTAGTAAAAAATCTCTAAGTATGAAAAGACAGAAGTGGAGAGTACCAAGTGATGGGGGCTTGCTTGTACAGAGCGTTGCAACATCAAAGTAAAGTTTTCGTATTCGATCATCTTAGCGTTACGATTGAGATCTTCGGGAATGAGTAAGGCGGTAGAGAGGGCAACGCCGACTTCAATGTCGTCGGCGCTGTCGCCAGCCCTGACCGGCTTGTCCTCGATGGTAATTGGAGGAGCCCAAGGGGCATCAGATTTCATAGACCCCAAGGCTATAGCGAACTCGGACCTCGGCCTCTTCGACCGAGTTGATTTGGATAGCTCGGCCTCGCTGGGCCTCTTCTCGGCAGCGGATGAGGCCTTCTCACTCTCAGCCAATTTTGAAATTGGCAAGGTGTCCTCAGTGTCAATCTGAGTCACCGTTGCCTTAGGCTGGGCCTTCTTCAGTCTTTTGGGCTTTGGTTTTGGTTGAGATTGAGATGGAGAAGGTTGAGCGTTGATAGTATCAGGAATGTCGACCAGAAAATCGTCTGCAACTACTTTCTTGCGACGCATCTCAGCAGCTATTACAGTTCGGCGTCGGAGTTTGCGTTGAGATTGAAGGATCAGATATGGAGCCGAGGTTGATGGTCCCTCAACAAGATCAGAAATTGCTCCCTGATTTGGCTGGGGTGATGAAGTTGCTGGTGGAGTTGTGGCGGAAGGAGGAGACTTACTTTTCTTCTTCGGGACGTCAGGCAAAACGGATTTGTAAGTTGGGATGAAGTTAAGCAGTAAGGGAGCTCTCCACCTCTGAACTGGCAGATCTAACAACTTCTTGAGGTCCTTGCTAGAGAAAAAAGACTTACGGAAGTCTTTTGGCGGCTGTGGAAGAGCTGCAAGAAAAACAAACGTTAGAACATACAGAAAGAATAAAGTATTAAAGACTTGAAAAATAAGTGAGTGTAACACTTGGTTCTTACCATTACCCTCTACGAATACTGTTTGGCTAAGAGGGTAGATATGAAGGTCTTCATCTGGAGCGAACTCCCAGTTGCCCGAGACAATGAGGTAATCTTCCCTGGCTCCCTTGTTGGAGTCTGGGAGGTCGACAACAAGTTTATATTCTGTGGACATCGGTTTAAGATAGTAGATGTAGCCTTTTTCTAATTTAAGGCCACACATGGTGTAGCAATACTGGACGTCGGCAAGGGTAACCCTAGCTTTCTCTTTTTTGGTAAGGCAATTATACCATTGATAACTCGGTAAGAGTTAATGGCAAGCTGTATCGGGTTCAATTTGTAATAATAGAGGACTTATCGGAAAAGAATGTCTAGTGGAAACCTAAGTCCACATTCTGTAAAGGCAACGACAGGGAAAGGCATAAGGTTTCCATCAGGCATGATGGAGTCGTCCTCCCCGGCCAACCTCAGGTGAACGTCGGCCGGGATGTCAAACTCCTTCCTAAAGTACTCTAACTTAGTTGGGGTGTCTACCCTATGCCTCCACATACCCATGATGTCAGCTTAAAATGAGGATGTATGATTTGAAAAAGAAGTGTTCTGTGAAGGTTTAGATGACCTCGGCAAAACTTAAACAAATGTTAGGATAAAGATTTTTTGCGATCTAAAGTGAAGTTTGTTTCAGTTTTTTCTAAAGTTTGTGCGTTCTATGATAAATCTGAAACCTAAGTCTATGTAAGCAAAGGATTGAAGGCAAGAATCTGGAGAAAACACAGAAAAAAGAAAAAAAAACAAAGATTCAGAATCAAGAATGGTGATGCTCTATCAAGAACACTATGACAGAGTGTGTACAAGGGTGCAAGGCCAAAAACAGTGGTAAAATAAGCAAAGTATGTGGATACATGTGTATACCCAGAAACAAGTGAAATAGAGTATATTTTGAGTATACAAAGGGTAAAATTTGAAGACAGACAAGAATAGGAGCATATGAGCATGTTCAAACGTGACTAATAAGTAGAGGCAATAAAATGTGAAACAAGAAATTGAAATGAATGAAGGAACAGTGACTTATCGAAGAAAATGAGGCCGGTGTAAAATACGCCGGTGTCGGACGGTGAAAGTGAGCAAAGAAGTGCAGCAAAAGCCTCGCCGGAATGGGAGATTAAAGGTCGTTGCAGAAAGCTTCATGAGAGCAACAATGGTGGATTTGGGAGAGAAAGTTAGAGAGAGGAAAAGCTAGGAGCTTGGGAATGAAGATGCAAAAATGAAAAGATGGATAGAGAGAGAAGGGATTTTAATCGAAACCATGGAATGGCGGCAAAATTGCAATCAATGTGCCTAGGGCGACGTGCTTGTCAGACGGCGCACGCACGAGTGATGCGACTTGATGGCGCGTGTCAGGTACGGTCTGGCAGGGGGAAAACGCGTGGCAAAAACGGTTGGATTGCTGTACGTGACAGCTCATATGCATGAAGAAACTCATAGGGTTCTTGATTTAATGAAGCAAGACCTCGACTAGGAGGATGATCTCGGCTGAGAAAGTTGAACGAACTTGGCTAATGGTTCTAAAGTATTATTGAAAACGGATTATTCGTGGTCACATTGAGCCGACGAGTGATGACCTCGGTAGTGAAGGTCGAAGCAAGTTTAGCCGACACGCTAAGTAGAAGAAATGATATAGGTTTCATCACCTCAGGATGCCAAGGTAATATAACTTAGAGGGCAGTTGTGGGGACATAATTTTTGAATGACAACACATGGCCGAGGTGGCACCGAAGTTCCAACCGAGGTGCCACGTGTCCTAGTCATGACGTTGAGATGATCTCGGCTAGACCGAGGTTATCTGCAAAGATATCGGAATCAGTAATCCAGAGTCCATTGAAGCTAGGCTTCTATTGGGATCAGGTTCGTGTTAACTATAAAGGGAGGCACCCTCATAGGTCTAAGGTACGCTTTTAATATTCTGAATAGTGAGTCAAACACTTTCGCTATCTTTGAAAATAACTGACTTGATCGTCGGAGTGTCCCCAGGTGGACAAACCACCGCTGAAATCTCTTCTTTCTGTGATAGGTCGTTCGGGTTTAATCTATTTTGCTGGTACTCTCCAGCTAAGTATTAGTTTGGCAGTGTGGTCATAAATCGACCCACACAATTAGAGTTTAAGTTTATATCAGAGGTATGAGTCATATATAATAAAATATTTTTATACCACGTAACTGTTAATGTGTCATTTTCTATTTAATTTTTAACAAAAATTAGGTTTAGGAGTAAAGTAAAAAAAAACTTGAAACATGAAAGGTTAAAATGAGAAAAATAAACTTTAAAGGCCAAAGTGAAAAAGTGACCAAACATAAAAAAGATAAAATATAATTTATCCTTTTTTATTTAGCGAGAGTACCAAGTAGACAATGATATATAGAAATCTAACGCTACATTTAGATTATGTATTTGGGTAAAAAATTTAGAAGAAAATAGAGAAAATGTGAAGGCAATATGAATGAAATATAAATTGATTTTTTTTTTTAATTTTCAAATTTCTAAATTGTTTCTGTATAATTTTTTTTTTATTTTTAAATTTCTATTCAAATTTAGATTTAAAACACAGTATAAGATTATTAATAATAATTTTTTCACATGAAAGTGACTAAGTATTATGGGTTTATTTGAGAAGTGAGTTGGCTTTTTGACTTTTTTAACCTAAGACTAAAAAGTCTCATTTGGAAAGATTTTTTAACTTTTTTGATTTTTTATAAGAGAAAAAATATAATAATTATGGATTATATGTGATATTTTGTCTTATTAAGTTAAAAAGTCTGTTTAATAATTATAGATTGAATGTGATATTTTATATTTTTACAACTAAAATAACTCCAAATCTAACTCAACTTATACTTCCAAACGAAACTAAAATGAATAATTGGTTAAGCCCAGGGAGAAGTGACACGTCAAATCCTTTATCCATATAGAATTACCGCCAAATTTATTAAGATAATACTTTGATTAGGACACAATTAATAGTTTCATTAAATCCGGGTTAAGGGTAAAGTTGATGGTGATAATATATATGGAATGACTCGCCACGAACAATTGACATGCAGCTGAGCTTCCATCACTCATCATCATGAATTGCCAACGCATGTTAATTTCATAATTCAAAATTAGGAAACAAAAAATGTGTCAGAAAGACAACAAGAGAAAAACAGACGAGCACACAAAAGGTAAAATGGAAGGATAACACTCGTCTTATAGACTTGAAAAAAATTCCAATTAATCTTATATTTTTAATATAATTACACATGTTTTTTTAAGATTTTAATTTTTATAATACTTGAGCCATATGAATAAAGTGATAAATTTATCATATATTTTCTATTAAAATGTAGATTTTAATTTGTTTAGTTTATTCTCTATCTATATTAATTTTAATCATTTTAACTTACTAAAAGATATCAGTATAATTATGTCAACTTGTGAAGGTAATTGCATTTTTTCAAATCTAAGACCATTTTCAATCCTTCATTTGTTTCATCAAATTTAAATTTAATGAAAAATCATACAAAACTGATCCTTTAACACTTCATCTTTTATTTCTCTAAATTGAGGATATCTCAAATTTTTCATCAAATTGAAGATACTGGAACCTTTTACTAAATTACTGTAGAGAATCGTTAGTTCTTGAGCACCGAACAATCAGCCAGATGCCCTCTCGCTCGACCACCTCCTTGCAAAATCTTTTAGAAAATTTGTACTGGTCGGTCTATCAATGATTTAATGAAATCTCAAATCACTCTGTTAGAACGTGCGATATCATATCAAGCTATTTTATTTATTTATCAAATGCAAGTAAATTTGATAAAAAATTTAAGTAAAGCCATAAAGATGCTCTAAGCCGAAATGAATGTAATTTATTTAAAATATAATGATATCACATACCAATATCACTGTCTAATGAATAATTTTACAAACAGGATTCTAAAATGATTAAATGAATTAGAGATAAATCTTATTCACTTAGTTCTCGTTTGGTAAATATTTTAGAACTAAAAAAATACAAAAAGATAAAATATGCTATATAAGTCAATAAGATAAAATGTCACATCCAAACTATAATCATTACACTTTTTCTTTCATAAAAGTTAAAAAAGCCCAAAAACAAAAATTAAATGAGACTAAAAAAATCAAATTAAAAAAATCCGAACACAAAAAAATTGGCTAGCGCAGCCAATGTTAAAAGATAGTGAGAGATCACTATGGCTTCGTTTGGAAATTCAAGTTTGAGGTTTTTTTAGTTATTTTAATTACAAAAAATAAAATAAGCTTTTTAACTCAATAAAACAAAATATTATATTCAACCCATAATTAGTATATTCTTCCTCTCATCAAAAAGCCAAAAAAGTCAAAAGTCTTTCCTAAATGAGACTTTTTAGCCCCAAACGAAAATAGTTAAAAAATTCAAAATGTCAAAAAATCAATCCACTTCCCAAACGAAACCTATATAAAGGGGGGTGTTTGGCAAATTAAATTTTAGCTTTTTTTTTTTACTAAAATTCACAAAAAGATAAAATAAATTAAAATAATTAATAAGATAAAATATTACATCAAATTTATAATCGTTTTACTTTTTTTTTCTTATAAATATTATATCTAATTATAAAATAATGTAATTATCATTTTAAATATTAAAATTTTAGGCCAAGTTTGGGAAGACTAAATAAGTACACTTTTTATCTTTTTGGACTAAAAAATTGAGGTTGAAAATATGGATGTTTGGGTTAACTTTTTAACTTTTTATGAAAAAATGTGTAATAAAAAATTGTAAAAATTGGTTTGTAGAGGAAAATTTGAATTGGGAGTTGTGCAGCCGTAATTGTTGACTTTTGGTGAATAATGTTAATTTTTTAACTTTTTAAATAACTTTTTAACTTTTTAACTTTTTTGAGAATACTCAAACTTGACCTTAATTTACTGAAATAATTAAAATAATCAACTAAAATAACAACGTAGCAAACACCCACAAAGTGATTTTATCGTAGTGTCATTGTTATATATATATATATATTTTAGAAAGTGTGCTTACTCCTATTATAATATTAGGGAGAACTTTTTAAATAAGTTGCAGTATCCACAAACACCATTACATCCAATCACAACCCACCACCTCCACCTCCACCTCCAACACCGCCATCTCTCTCTCTGCATTTCTCTCTCTACCACGCTGTTTTTCCTCAATGGATCTCCTTCTCTCTCTCCCCTCAAAAATTTTAGCAATTTTTAGATTCATTCCTTGAAGCTTGCTATGTTGCTGTTCCATTCTGGTAATCTTTCCTAAGCTTTCTTTCTCTGTTCTTTTTTACTCGCAGTCACAGATTTCAAGGAAAAAAAAAGCAAGAAAGCACCACCTGACTTTTCCTATCTTTTCTTTCACAAGCCCCAATTCCTCAGAATTCAGAATCTCCCTTTGTTTTCCATTTGGTGGTTTCCATTTTCCAGCTTTTGGGTACTCTCCCTTGTACTCTCCAAGTCCCACATGAACTGTCCTTTGCCATATATTCTCAGCTTCTCTCTCTCTCTCTCTATCTCCTAGTTAGGATATCAAGAGGTTGAAGCCGAAGAAAACAGAGTGTCAAGTTTTCTCACTTATTAATTACCCTTCCTCTGTTTCAATTCTACAAGTCTCTATTTCAATTTCTTCCAATTTTTTCCCACTTTTTTTTTTTTTTTGGGTCCTGAAAAGTTCTGGGTTCAGAGCTCTGTGGGTAGTTCTAGGGTTTTTATTTTGTCTTAAGAGGAGATAATTCTTTTTGAACTCTGTTTTTCTTTAATTATTTCAATTTTGGGATACTTTCTCTCTGATTTTGAAAAGGTGGGTCTTTTCAAGATTCCTGAGGGAGGGTTGGCTATTGAGAAAAAGGGATTCTGATTCCTTGCAAATGCTTCTTGATTTAACACTGATATTGTTGCCATTGTAAAATCAAACTCCACCTCTCTGCATTTCTTGTCTCTTCTGCCTCTCTCTTGCTCACCATACTTCATTTTTCTCCCAGATGAATCTTCCATCCAAAATTGATCATTACTAGAGAGTATTAGTTGAGTATTTTGATGTGATGAGGTGGGGAATGGAGATTTTATCACCGGCATCGTATCTTCCGAGCTCGAATTGGTTGATTGAAGAGAGCAGGAGCACAAGATGGACACCAGCAGAGAACAAGCTGTTTGAGAATGCTCTTGCGATTTTCGATAAGGACACACCGGAACGGTGGGATCGAGTGGCGGCAATGATACCAGGGAAGACGGTTGGGGATGTGATGAAGCAGTATAAGGAATTGGAAGATGATGTGAGCATTATTGAAGCAGGGTCGTTTCCAGGTCCTCATTGGTATAGTAGTACCTCCCCTTTTACATTGGAATGGGGAAACAACCATGGGTTTGGTGGATTCAAGCAGGGGTATGGGCCCGGTGGAAAGCGATCGTTATCGACTCGGCCTTCGGAACACGAGAGGAAGAAGGGGATCCCATGGACAGAAGAAGAGCATAAGTGAGTTTTCTAAATTTGATTTCTTGTTTAATTGTGAAATTCAAGATATATAGTGTGAATTTTGAGAGTGAGGCCTATTGTTATAGCCTAATTTGGGTAGTTAACTGTCAAAATGTCAAAGTGGGCATAATTTGGTATAAACATAACTAAGTGCATGTGTCTGCTAAAGCGAGGTCTAGAGAGGGTACCATGTATGCAGCCTTACTCCCATTTAAGTGCAACAAGCACGTTCTTGTGATGAATTCATGACCAAAAGACCATTCTAATGACTATTTTCTTTACTCTATGGACTAATTGTCTAGGTTTCCAAGCTTAGATTCAACATTGGTTTAGTTTGGGTGTTGGATAATTCTTTCTTTTCTTTTCTTTTCTTTTCTTTTTTCTGTTTTTTGGGCTGAAGATAAGAGGTTAGTGGGTAAGTTAAATTGACATGGGTTTTGGATAATTCTTCACTGTAGGTTGTTTTTGTTGGGTCTTAAAAAGTATGGCAAGGGAGACTGGAGAAACATTTCACGCAATTATGTGATCACCAGAACGCCAACCCAAGTGGCTAGCCACGCCCAAAAGTACTTCATCAGGCAGCTTTCGGGTGGAAAAGATAAGCGAAGAGCGAGCATTCATGACATAACAACTGTCAACCTCAACGACAACCAAACTCCTCCACCAGAGAATAAAAGGCCATCTCCTTCGCCAGACCACTCATCCGCGGTTTCCCAGCAGCCAAACACTGCTTCCATGAACAGAACACAATTCCAATGGAATCAGCCCAATGGCGGTGGATCAACAATGGCTTTCGACACAACACTTGGAAACATGTTTATGCCTCCTCATGGGATCAACTCATATGGGCTTAAATTGCAGCCTCAGAATCTGCTGAAAAGTTCTATGCATGAATCTTATGTCGGATCCCAAAACACGGTATTTCCGATGCAATCCGCACATCACTTCCTGGGCTGATGAGATAGACGTAGTTGTTTTGAATATTCTCATCGGTTCAAAATGTATCATCTTCATTCAGTTCTGTAGCTTGCTTGTGTTTGTGCTTTTTTTTTTTTTTTTTTTTGGGTGTGTGAATATGTTATTTGGCAATTGAGTTTTAGTCGTTAGCATTTGAGCTTGAGAGAGATAGAGAGAGACAGGATTATTGTTGGAACTCCAAATTATGAAATATGATAATGCCAAAACAAGACATTCTCAACACTTGGGAACTTGGGCTTTTCTTGCATCTAAACATTCAATACTTCAATGGCTTTGTTTTCGACTTGTGAGGTTTCCTCATAAGATATTTTGTAGTTTAAGGCTAAGGTTATGAAATTAAATTTGGATTTTCTTAATGTGATCTTCCTAATTTAGTGGTAAAATTTAGAAATCCCAAATATCTGTCCAAAATTTAAAGGTTTAGATCATGTCTACTTATAAAATAGTTGTTCATTCTTTAACACAGTTTTCTCTACCACTCCCCCTCTTTTTCATCCAAGCCTTTCATTCTTTGACGGATGGGTGGTCTAGATTTTTCTAAGAGCAAATCTCAAGCAAGAAGCTCTATTTGTTCTAGATATATTGCTGTCAAGTTAATGGGATCAAGACTAACTATATGGGCAATTGGGTATATGTTGTTAATTACTTGTTACTAGTGATATCCATTATCATGTCAAAGATAGCCATTTATGTTTGATGTCTGTGATTTCAATCAAATCCATTACCCCAAACCATACAATACTTGAAGAATTATATATAACTAATCAAGAGTGGATTTGGGATTGAATGATCATTTTGCTTAGCTATATTCCATTTTAAGTTCAGTTTTTTTTTGAAAAAATGTCCAAAGTAGCTTCCCTCATGCTTGACCTACAATCCTTTGGTAGAAGCTGAGTCTACATTCCACTAATTGAAGCATCATCTGCCCCCCTCTTTCTCTCTCTATGCTCTTTCTTCTTTGAATAAGGTTACAAATATAGAAATTAGTCACAAAATTAATCACCAGATATGTATATATAAATGAAAAAAAAATTTAGAATTAATTTTCATTAACAAATCTTATAAAATCTCATCTATTGATGTATATTGTGTGTCTGAATTTGTCATCAATTTATATATTTATAGCATAAACTGTTGTTTTTAAGATCTTTCCCAAGGATTCTTTCCAGAAAGAAGATCCTACATATATATAGTATTGCAATATATTGATTGTAGTAAGAGGACAAGTAGTGCAAATGAAGATCCATGCCAGATTACACATCTATCTATTATATGTTTCATTTATTTATTATTATTATTTTTTAAAGTTTTGCTGGATATTTTATTTGTAAAAGAAATAGTAGACAAAAAAAGCAATGCAAAAAATAATGAGTTTAGAAATACATAAACTAGTCACAGAACATATTATTAGGTCTTTTGGGAACAATGATAAAAAGTCAGTTTTTTTGACTTTTTAGGCCCCGTTTGTCAAGTGGGCTGGGGCTAAAATAGCCACAAAAGACAAAATAGACTATTTTAGCCTCAAAAAAATAAAACATCACATCCAACCCATAATCATTACACTCTTCTCTCACAAAAAAACTCAAAAAAGTCAAAAAGTCAAAAAACCGTTCCCAAACCAAGCTTTTAAGCCCAGGCTAAAATAGTCAAAAAAGTCAAAAAGTTAAAAAGTCAACCCATTTCCCAAACCCACCCTAACTTTTTTAGCTAAAAAAGTCTGTTTTTTTACTCAAAATAACTCAACTTTTTGCCAAAAAAGCTACCAAAAAAGTCAAAAAATTAACTTTTTACCAACTTTTCAAAACACCACTGGCCTCGTTTGGGAAGTGGCTATTTTAGGAGGCTATTTGGCTTTTTGACTATTTTAGTAGATTATTTTAGTTTTGTGTTTGGGAAGATGGGAGGCTATTTTAGTTGAGTTGTTGTATTGAAAAGTGTGTTGAAATGATGTTTAAATGTAAAATGACAAATTTATCCCTAACTTTTTATTATTTAAATTCATATGAAAGGGCAAAATGGTAATTTTGCTGTTGAAATGATGACTTGTGCCTACACTGTCCGGCTGCAGCCTAATTTTTTTTTTTTTTTTTTTTTTTTTGAAAAAATTAGCTACAGTTGGGGCTTTTGGGCTATTTTTGAAAAATAAGCTATAATAGCCGTTGTAGCCAAATCCCAAACAACGCCTGTATATGAATATATAAGATTTTTTTAAAAGTGAGTCCAATCAACAAATTCTGTAAGGCCTCGTTTGGGAACAGACTTTTTTAGTAACTTTTTAGCTTTTTGGCTAAAATATGATATAAAAAAAGTTAGTATGTTTGGGATAACTTTTTGACTTTTTACGAAAAGATGTGCAAAAAGTAGATAGAAAAGGAAATTTTTGACTTTTTGGTATAAGTTGTTGGCTTTTTGGCTAAAATAGTAACTTTTTGACTTTTTGACTAATTTAGCCACTTGCCAAACGAGGCTTACTCATTCATCTATATCTAATTTTTTTTTTTATTTACAATTTTTTCTTTTTTTTAAATTCGAAATTCAAGCACTCTATTAATCTTTTTTGCATTTAAGAAACTTCCTTGAATCTTCATCAACATCTGAGATGTTTCTCTCTCCTGGATCTAGTTGTAAATGGTGGTGAGAATGTTGCAATTGCGAGGTACTATTTTTAAGTAAGTCAATGAAAGCATTATGGTGTTGAGAGATTGAAGAGTACAACACCACCAAAATGAAAATCCCAAAAAAGGTATTTACTATTATTCTCCAAAATGTGGAAGTTTCAATTGTGACCATATTAATGGAGACAAACTAGCTTTTCACTAGGTACAAGGAGCCATTTACTTCACTATAGAATATTGAAAAATTATTTTAAAGTACCATCATAAAGTACTATGATTATTGTTATTGATTATTAAAACTGCACGAAAAGAAATAAATAATTTATAATCTCTTCATTTTGTAATTAATAGTTTTCAAATATTCACATCAACAAATTTTTATCTTAAATTCAAAAACCATTACAAAAAAAAAGTTTCTAAAACTTATGATGTTATATTGATTTTGAATTTTGATAATGTGCTGTAACCTTATGAAATAAAATGAAAAAAATAAAAATTTGAGTACCAAGGTGGATATGAGTATACTATATTAATTATTAAATAATTAAAGATGACAATTTTGTATGTGTGAATGGGCTCTAATACCTCTTTTGGTTGGGGAAATTATATTGACCTAAAATTTCCTACAAGTCCAGTTTTGAAGAATCTTCTTCCTCATTAAGTGCAATATTGAATTTATAATTAATTTAACCAACAACACAATGCGACAATGATGAACTACTGATAATTCCATAAAGTTACTTTAATTGCAGACAAACACACTTTTATACATCCATCAAGTTAGGTTTTGAGTCTCTCTCCCTCTCTCTCTCAAAACATACACAATATATACAGTGGACACAAAGATAAAGTCCACCATGTCCAATCACTTAAAAAATTAACTGTTTTTATTTTCTTTTCTTTTTTTGAGGTAAATTGTATTGGTCATACTTGGGATTTAAAATATACACAATAATTCTCATAAATTAAATACAATTAAACTAATTTCTCTTTTAGTAAAATTAAAACATACAGAATTAATATAGATAATGTACAAGCACAAGAATAATAAAGAGTAAAATATATTTTTTAGTTTTAAAAAAATGATCTTGTCATTTTTTAATTTATAAGACTAATGAATGACTAAGTAAAAAAGGAACAAATATTACCTGAATTAAAATTTTAAAAGAACATAGTCAAATTACGTTAAAGTTTTGAAACTCAATATAATTTTTTAAATCTCAAGAGAGAAGTTAGTATAATTTATTTTGCTTTAAGGATTCGTTTGGGAAGTAGGTTGACTTTTTGACTTTTTTGTTATTTTAGTCTGGGGTTAAAAAGCCTAATTTGAGAATGGCTTTTTGACCTTTTTTTAATTTTTTTATGAAAGAAAGAATGTAATGATTATGGATTAGATGTGATATTTTGTCTTATTAGGCTAAAATAATCTATTTTGTCTTATATGGCTATTTTAGCCCCAACCCATCTTCTCAAAAAATATTTTTTTATTTTATATTGGGTTTCTTAGTTTGTTGGACATGACTCATGAATTCAACTAGTTAACTTTAACTCAATATGATGATGGGTTTGATCAGAGTTTCAGTAGTAGGTAATCCAAACCAAAAAATGACAAATATAGTACCAACAAATTTCAATTTGTTACCCCCACCCCTCTCATGTTTGTTTATTTCCTTTTCTGTTTGTTGCTATTGTTTTTTAAAAAAAAAAACATTAGCATTGTTATTGTTGATGTTGTGGCTGCTGCAACTATCATGAAAAGCACAGTAACCCCTTAATTGTCACTTTGCATAATAGTATACTCTGAGTCAGTCCCACCCATTATTAAGCAAAGCATTCTAGGCCACATGATCAAGGTAATGTTAGGAATATTAAAATTTTTATTAAATAAATGATCAAATGTCTCATATGAGTGTAAAGTTTTATAAATCTCATACCCATATGAAATATTTAGTCGTGTATTTGATAAAAAAAATTTAAACTTATAGCATTTTTCCGTGATCAATAACCCCACTCCTTGCATTTGTTTAGCTTTTTGGAGGTATAACAGTGTGATAAAACAAAACCACTTTCTTTTGTCAAAAGGAAAAGCCTTTCTGCAACCCAAGTTGCATCCTTAAAAGCACCACACCTCTCTCTCTCTCTCTCTCTCTCTCTCTCTCTCATTCTAATTTCATACTACACCTTAATTAGTTATAACCACATCATTCAACAGTTGCCCCAACAGTACTTAAGAACATCCATTTGTGTAAGATTTGTCATTATATATGAAGGATTTAAATTGATTAGGGTAATTTAGTAGTTTAAAGATCCTCATTGAGATGAGTTATACATTTGAATGTTTTATGTTTAACTCACACTGGTGATCATTGATTTTTTTAATACAGGTGATTTGTGAGTGGCTATATTTGTTGGTAAAAATTATGTTAACTCCCAATCAACAAGAATTAAACACAAAAATTTGACTAAACAATCAAACAAGAGCAATCAAGCAATTGTGAAATTGGTGCAAATGCCTCAAAAGAATGAAGACTTCTTTGAAACAACCAAAAGTTGCAAAGTAAATGAAGCAAACAACACGTAATTTCAAAAGTGAAACTACTGAAATTCACAAAAATTTACAAAGTATAATAATGAACTACTCCTAAGAGAAACTACTCTTAAATTATGCTAAGGCTAAAACTAACTTTTTGATTGTTGTTTTATGATTGATCCTCTCTGTTCGTCTTCTTTCAATCAATTTATAGGCATTGATCTTCGAGTAACTGTACCAAGGCAGTTTTCCAATCCATATGCACAGTTAATAGAAGTTACAACGCCTTCATTTGTGTCACACGTTGTGCCACCTACTAGCCCACTATTTGCAAAGTTGTTGCGTGTATCCTCCATTTCAATAAAACAAACAAAAACAAAAACAACAACAACAATAATAATAATGATAATATAACACATAAATATATGTGGTTATAATTTCATTTATCAAAAGATGATTTATGGTCTAAATTGACAGACCAAAATCAATAAGTCATAATCAATGAGATTAGATTTGGTCATAATCGATAGGTCATAATCGATAGGAAAATAATTATGGTGCAAATAGTACCATACATTTATCTTGTATGAGTGAGTCCAAAGGAGGCCATGCCTTAAAAGAGGATTACTTGTCAAAAAAACAAAAACAAAAACAAAAACAAAAAAAAGAAAGAAGAAGAAACCAAAAGAAATGCCGACATGTTGTTGGGATGATACCTCCACAATAGGAGTTCACACTTTCGGCCATCTCCTTTCTTTCCCTCTTTCTATTCCAGCCAACATTCTGATTCTTCCCTCTAAAAATTGCCCTCAGTTAATTATTCATGATTCCATGTTAACAAGTGAAAGTGATAAATACCTACACCATTATACGGGTGTTTGGGAAGTGGCTATTTTTTAGGTTTTTTGACTTTTTGATTATTTTAGTAGGCTATTTTAATTTTTGTGTTTTGGAAGATGGGATAAATTTTTATTTGAGTTATTGTATTAAAAAAATGTGTTTAAAATCATGTTTGAGGTTGAAATGACAAATTTGTCCCTAATCCCATTTTTTTCAAAATTAGTGTAAAGGGGTAAAAGTGTCATTTTGTACCGGTGGGACAGCCATCAAGTGACAGTGGCGGGCTGCAGCTCCACTGACTATAAAAAAAAAATTCAGTGCCGAGCTAAATGGCTTTTTTTCAACTTGAGGCTAAAATAGCCTACTTCACAACTTCCCAAACACTGCCTATATAAAGAGCGTACACGATTTTTTATTATGAACATTTTTTTGTATAAATTGTGTGAATTAAATAAAAGAAATAGATTCATGGTAAATTAAATTGGAAAAATCAAAGAATAAGAATTCATGGGAAATTACATCTTGATGAACAGAAATATATATAACAAATTAAAATACTAAAATGAGAAAAGAAAACAAACTGAAACTTGTATAATACCACAGTCTTCTTAAAACAGATTCGCCATCTTACCATGGGTGCTGGAGATATGTCGTCATCTTCTGCTTAGCTTCAGGGAATTGACAATGACAACATTCTCTCACACAGGAAGAAAACATTATAGGAATAGACTGACTATAATATGAGAGTAAAAAAAATTGTACTCCAACCAAAGAGGATGGTCTCCTTTTATACACAATGAGGAAAAGAGAATGAGAGAATTTAGCTTATTTTTGTGATAATATTCACAATGTTGAGCATGCCCTTATATAAGCATCTTTAGTAAGACATATGGCAAGACCATGTGTATCTCATGGCTTCAAAAACCATGCAACCCTCATGGTTAAGCCATGTGTCTCTCCTTATTAGACCATGTATAAAATGCTCAATCATCATAAGACCAACTTTATGAGGCAATTTTCATTCAATTCTCAAACTAAAAATCCATTTTTCTGTCCAACACACTTTTTAAATTTCATAAACTTATTTGGTTAAACTTCATGAATACAAAAATAAAATAAAAAACATTTCAAATTATATTACCAAAAAACCTTTTATAGGCATATGTAAGAATATGTAAGAACAGAAAGCAGATGTAACCATCTATCTCAATGCCATAAATAAATAAATATATATATATATAAATAATTCAAACCTTCAAGATTGATACCCAGTTTGTCCCACAATTTGATCATTTCAATGCATCTTTCTAACATTGAAAATGGCAAAAAAATAAAAACAAATCAATAATGTTTTAGAGCTCTAAATTGAGAGCACTAGAGCATCACTAATGATGTGGTACAGGGGGTTCCATCAAAGTGATGTGATGTTTGGCTTGAGTTTTTTTTTTTTTTTTAGTTGATTAGTGCTATTAGTGGTCCAAAAATTAGTAGGATGAATCACCACTCATTCTGAAACGATCAAACCTTTAGGATGTGTTTGTTTTGAAAGATTAGGGAGTGGGATTGGACTACTAGTCCCACCAGACTAATAGTTCATTGTTTGTATCATTTTTTTTGTTCCGGACTAATAGTTCTCCTGGACTGTTACTGCCACAAATATGAGACTATCCTATCTCATGGAGGTGGGTGGGATAGAAACCATGGGATTGGTATCCCATGGGATTATTTTGTGAAATGTCCATTTTATTCTCCATGCTATTACTTAGCAAACAATTAGAAAATGATAAAATAGTCTTTTGAACATTTATAAATTATTTTTTTAGTGTTGTTAATTTAAAATTATATATTAAATAAAAAATTTTAATTATAAATTATAAATTAAATTTAATTATAAATTATAAATTATAAATTATAAATTATCGCCTTACAAATTAAATTTTTTAGTGTTGTTAAAAAATTAAATTTACATATTAAATTAAATTATTTTTTTAGTGTTGTTAATTTAAAATTATATATTAAATAAAAAATATAAATTATAAATTAAATTTATTTTAAAATAATAAATTATAAATTATGGCCTTATAAATTAAATTTTTTTAGTGTTGTTGAAAATTTAATTTATTGTTAAATTTTAGTGCTACTTCCTGCTTCTGTTCCCTTTAGTATCAAAGCCAAGTTATGTTGCTATCTCTTGCTTACTGCTTTGCTACTTCTGTTGAGTCAACTCTATTTTTTGTCTGTTAATCTGTTTCCAGTCATCTTAATCTGTCAAATTTATATCTGTGTTTTCCACTTTGTTACTAGCCACCCAATCTTCGTCCCTGTCCTTGGTCAATCCTTTGGTTAAGCAGTGTTGGATTTTGGGGGTCCTCCGACATGGGTATATGTGAAAGCCTAGTATGTGAAAATATGATAAATTTAGACAATGTATTAAGATTCCTGTAAAACAATTTAATTAAAGAAAAATGAGTCGATTATTTAGAAGTAACTTTTCAGTAAGTTCTAGGTCAACAACTTTATCTTCAATACCTAATCAAGGATTAGTAATTAATGAAGAAGAATTAGAAATACAAAATGATAAACTGGATTTAAGTTGGAATATACCAAAATTATCAGTTAAAGAGATTTATAAAACTACGTTTTTATAATCTGCTTTTAATGTTAATCTGCATGTTAAAATATTAGAACAAGTTTATGCTTTAGAAAAGCCTAGAGAAACCTGTCACTTATTTGATGCTAACACTATTAAACGTCATTTAAAAACTGGTCACAATTTTATTCATTTAGAATTAATTCAAGTTGGAATCAAACCATTAACTCCACAAGGTAAAAATGTTTTTGTTTTATTATGTTTAAGAGATGCTCGTTTTATTGATTATAATGATAGTTTAATGGGTATGGTGGAAACTGGTCTTCACAAAGGACCTATTCATTTTAATTGTTTTCCTAATTTCACACTCAGTCTTAGAGATCCACACATATTAGATGCATTAACTTTAAATATTCAATTAAATAGTTCATTTACTAATATGAAAAAAAAAAAAAAAAAAAACTCATAATATTGCTTTAATTTACCGTGTCCATTATAAATGTATTAAAACCAATTTAAATGTTTAAGCTTTACATAAAAGTCCTAAGGATAAAACATTACTGATTCAAACTAGTAACAATGATACTAATATAAATATCCCTCAAATGATAGAATGGAAAGTTTTTACTCTCCCTGATCAATGGATTATGATCAATAAAAATTACAAACATAATCAACAACAATCCACTAGTCAAGATATCCAAGATATTCAACAATTTACTAACAGTTCAGTCCGTATTAAATTTAATCGTAATCAATCTTCTAAACATAGTACTTCTAATATACCTACTGATGTTGAAACTGAAGATGAAATATTTAATACTCCTTTATTCCGAAAAACTAGTCAAATTAATCTTGGTCAACCCTCCCATAGTAAATTAAAAGGCATTTATAACTCTACTACTTCTCAAATTAGTAAACATGTTTACTCTACTCACACACATTTATCTGAAGAAGATACTGAATCAAATAATTCCCCTACTCAAACTGATTTCGAAGTAATACCTTCAATCAATCCTCGATTAATGACAATTAGTAAATCTTTTGCTCTTGATCTTGATAAATTACATGTTGAATTTAAATCTAAAGAAAATAAGACTAAAAGACATGCTTATGATGCTAAATATAATTCTACTCAACAATCTAAACTTACTAGAAAATTGTATGATTTTATGATTGAATATAGTATGAAAATTTCTTTCTTTGAATATTTAGACAACTATTACAAAAAGGTTAATACAATCACAAAACATAAATGGAAAATTTCTCCTAATACAACTGTTAGCTCTAGTCATCCTCCTTTATCTAATATCATTATTAAACATCAAGGATCTGAAGTCCCAGCCTCTCCTTTTAAGTTTCCTGGCACTGACCGTGAAATTAAAAAAGTTATTGAACAAAATAATTATACTAATCAATATTTAAAAACAATTGGTAAACAATTAGATAAACTAAAAACTAATTTAGATGATTATTCTGCTAACACTACATCCACTAAACAATCTTTAGATTAACCTTTGATTAACTTACCCAGTAATCATTTTAAAAGAAACAGTTTAGTCACTCAAGATACTTCTACTGTTAAAGCTATAGAACAACTATTCACTAAATTAACTACTTCTGATCAAGCTTCACCATCTAAGGAAAAAGGTCTTACTGTCCTAAACCAACCTTTAGACAAGGCTTCTACTCAATCAGAAACTGATACAACTGACAATGAAATTAATCAATTAGCTCAACAATTTCAATCTTCTAATCTTAATAAACTCCACTATCCTAAACCTCAACCGACTACTCTTACTAAAAATTGGTATTCTCGACCTACTCCACCTGACCTCCAATATGAAGAAACTAATCTTTCTAATTAATTTTCTGTATCTGCTAAAAAATTATACGAATAGAATATTGATGGTCTTAGTGAAGATCAAATACTTCAAAAATTAAATCACTTATCTATGGTTGCAAATAGTTGTCTTACTAACTACCCTGATTACTCTCAATCTGAAATTACTTTTTTAATTACTTCTGGTTTTACCGGTATGCTCAAATCTTGGTGGGAAAAATACCTTACTAAAGATCAAAGAGAATCAATCTTACATGCTAATCAAAAAGATGAAAATGATTTACCAATCTTTGATGAAACTATTGGCTATTACAAACCTGATGATGTTAACACATTAATCTATACCATAGTTAGACATTTCATAGGTACTCCTACTAATATATATTCGCGCATACATGATCAATTTAGTAACCTTCCTTGTCCAAAA
Source organism: Camellia lanceoleosa (assembly GCA_025200525.1). NCBI lineage: Eukaryota > Viridiplantae > Streptophyta > Magnoliopsida > Ericales > Theaceae > Camellia > Camellia lanceoleosa. Next base: position 50,784,050 of record CM045768.1, on the reverse strand, counting down.
TTAAGTGATTTTAGATGGTATAAAGATGTATTCACCTCTAGAGTTATGTTAAGAGAAGATTGTACTAAATCTTTTTGGAAAGAAAAATTTATTAACGGATTACCTAGTTTGTTTGCTCACAAAATTAGAGATGTTCTTAGTCAACCTACTGGTATCATTGAATATGACAATTTAACTTATGGTGATATCATTAGCACTATTCAAAAAGAAGGATTAAAAATGTGTATTGATCTTAAACTCAGTCAAAAAGCTACTAAAGATAAACATAAGGCTAAATATGAATTAGGTAATTTTTGTGAACAATATAATTTACCTCCTGTCGCACCTTCCCGTAGGAAAACACATAAAAAACATAGTAAATCTCATTACAAATATTCAAACAAGTATAAAAAGAACTATTCACCTTCTAAATCAAATGATAAATTCTATACTAAACCTAAAAAGAAATATTACAAGAAATCACATCCAAAAGCCAAATCTAATAAAAATATTACTTGTTACAACTGTGGTCAAAAAGGTCATTATTCTAATAAATGTAAAGAAAAATAAAAATTAAAAGATAAAGTTAATCAATTTCAAATTAATGATGAATCAAAAAGCCAATTATTTGAAATCTTTCAATTAAATCAATCTGTTAGTAATTCTTCTTCTGATAATCCTAATACTTCATCTAATTACAATTCACCTAGTGAAGATTCTGATAATAATATAGAATTAGGATGTAATGATGTTTGTTGTAAACCTGTTACACAAATTACTGTTCTTACTAAACAAAATCAAGAAGAAACTTGTCATGACTCGAACCCGCCCCCAAGGGTTAAGGACATAACCGGCCAGTAATCATGAGATTACCTATGGCCTCAAACCAAACCAAACATATTTTAACAGAGTTAATGAGGGCCAAACGGAAGCAATTTGAAACTTTGTCCATAGAGCTATGCCTACATGGCACGTCATCACAAACCATATATATGCATATTAATAACTCACAACAAAATATGTACTACACAAGGTTCTGTACATACAGGATCATATAAGACTAAGTCAACCCAAGAAAACTATATACAACATATTCCAAGACTTCGCCCACATGACAAAATAAAACAGAATGACAAAAGGCGAAGACGGGTCTCGTGCGTGAGACGCGAGGGCTGACTCTTCAAAACCCTTTGTTGTTCCTCACAGACTTCACTGGGGCTGGGTTTGGACTTCTCTTGGCTCACCTACAAACACATGAAAAAGCGTGAGCGATAGGCCAGTGAATAATATCAAGTAAAGAAGTTATACAAACGATATGTAGAACAACATGCTTCAAACGGCTTTGGGCCCAACTCATATTTCTATTTAACATATATACACAATTTAGGTCAAGTGACTACGATTCTAAACAAACTGGCCTTGGGTCCATTCAAACTTTCATTTGTGCCAAAACGGCTTCTGACCCATTCATTCTTGTCAAAACGGACTCTGGCCCATTCATTCATGTCAAAACGGCCTCTGGCCCATTCATTCATGTCAAAACGGCCTCTGGCCCATTCATTCTTATCAAAACGGCCTCTGGCCCATTCTTTTATTCATATCAAACATTTGTCCATAATTCAAACTGGCAAACTCATAAGGCTTATAAGGAAATAAGCTATTGGACAAATGACAAGTTTCAAATATCGATATTACTAACAGTGATCGGTTGGTTGGTTTGCCCTGGAGCTCGACCCTACACATTCCATGAACACAAAAAGGTCACAAACAATTCAATCCGTTCTAAATTCACATTTTCCTCTTTAGGCTTTATTCTTATCTCTTTAACTCAATTACAATGCTCAATGCATGCCTAAAAGTACTTAGAAGTGAAAGAGGACGGAAAATGAAACACGGAATGCATAAACAAAATTTCAGAAAACAAGGTCCCCGCTCGAGCGGACCCATGAGGTCTGCAAAAGTGCTGGATGCATCAAAATTACGCTCGATCGTGCACTCTGGCGCTCGAGCGAAAGGCCTCACTACATGGCTCCCCGCTCGAGCATAAACTTCCCTGCTCGAGTGGACAACATGTCTGCAAAAAGTTCTGAGAGCACGTATTTCATGCTCGAGCGGCAGGTTCCCCGCTCCGCTCGAGCGGACATCAAAATTCTGAAAAACCCAGAATTGTTCTTTGAGCTCAAATTCGACATTCCAATCATCATTTCATGCATATAATAGCTCAAACTTCAAATGTACTTGTGCTAACATGATACAAACACCAAATTATATCATTATGAAGCTCAATTCCGAGAATCAAACACATGCATGTCCCAAATTGTCTCAAACTCAACACCAACACATCAAATTCAAACATGCAAAGCTCACACCTCCATGATCTACACTTGCATGTGAGTGATATTCATTGTTCTCAACTTAATTGGTGAAGAAATGATCAAATACATGGATTTCAAACAAGATTCAACATGGATTATACACATTGTGTTCAAATATGGAAATTCATAGCAATTTCCTACATGCATGCATCTATTGACTTCAAATACAACAAAATCAACTCAATTTCCTCATAATCAATTTAATCCATGTTCTTGACCATTATTCAAACTTCAGTTCACAAGATGATAACTTAAAATTCATGAATCCACTTATCTAGGAGCTTCAAACCCCCAAACTCTAGCCAATTCTTGAGTTTAATCTTCAAATTCCCAAACCTTGAGCCAAGATTACACAATTCTCTCCCTTTCTCTCTCTCTCTCTCTCTCTCTCTCTCTCTCTCTCACAAAATCTGATTCTTGAGCTCAAGCATAGGAATTAAGTGCATAGTGCCCTTCTTACATAAATTTCCACTAGTCACAATTATTTAGTACTAAATAATTTGAGCACTAGTTCATTAAATTAATCTGATTAATTTGATCCGAATCAATTTTTAATTAAATTTCACCGTAGGCTCTAAAAATTATGCCAATCACAATGGCGCAATCGATTTCGGTTTCTATGACCGATAGGGCCTTCAATTTAATTTCCGAAGCAGACAATCAAACAGATATTCCTACGGTGAACAGATAGAAATTCAAAACCACATATTTTCACATAATGGCTCACAAAATCATATTAAACACATAATCATGCTCATATTAAGGACCAATTAACATATTACAGAACAGGGATATCACAGTCTTCCCCCCTTTAGGAAGTATGGTCCTCCAAACTTATTTTACCTTCGTCGGGAAACAAATGGGGATAGCGTAGTCGCATTTCCTCCTCTTTTTCCCATGTAGCATCCATCCCATAATGTTCTTTCCATTCCACTTTCACCATTGGGATGGACTTGTTTCTCAATTGTTTCACTTGTCGATCAACAATTCGTTCCAGCCATTCGGCGTATTTCATATTTTCATCAATAACTATCCGGTGATAATCAATCACATGAAACAGGTCTCGGAGGTAACCCCTCAACATCGACACATGAAACACGTTATGGATTTGTTCAAATCCCGGTGGCAAAGCAACTTTATAGGCAACTGGGCCAAGCCTTTCCATAATCTGAAACGGCCCAATGTAACAGGGCAACAACTTGCCATTCTTTCCAAACCTGACTTGGGCTTTCATCGGAGATACACGGATGAACACATGGTCACTGGCCTCATACTCAAGAGGTCTTCTCCGAACATCTGCATAATTCTTTTGTCGGTCCTGAGCTGTTTTGAGTCTTTGCCGAATGGTTTTGATCTTTTTAGAAGTGTCTTGCACAATTTCAGGCCCAAGTAAAGCTCTATCCCCGATTTCTGTCCAACAAATTGGTGATCTACATTGCCTACCATACAAAGCCTCGTACGGTGCCATACCGATGCTGGAGTGGAAGCTATTATTGTATGCAAATTCTACAAGTGGCAAATAGTCTTCCCAACTCCCCTGAAAATCTAAAGCATACATTCGAAGCATATCTTCCAAAGTCTGTATTGTTCGTTCTGATTGCCCATTTGTCTGTAGGTGGAATGCAGTACTGAACCTTAGTTCTGTCCCCATAGCTTCCTGCAAACTTTTCCACAATCTAGATACAAATTTCGGATCTCTATCCGACACAATAGATACCGGAACTCCATGTAAACGGACAATCTCATCAACATATATGGTAGCTAATCTATAAGCATTAAACGTAGTTCTAACCAGTAGAAAATGTGCAGATTTAGTCAGTCTATCAACTACAACCCAAATAAAATCCATACCTCGAGAAGTCCAAGGTAGGCCAACAACAAAATCCATAGTCACATGCTCCCACTTCCATTCAGGAATAGGGAGAGGTTGCAGTAGACCACCCGGTTTCTGATGTTCAGCTTTAACTTGCTGATACTTAAGACATTTGGACACATATTTTGCAATCTCTTTCTTCATTTTAGGCCACCAATAGGTTTGTTTCAAATCCGATACATTTTATTATTACCCGGATGGATAGCAAATACGGATCTGTGGGCTTCATCTAAAACCCTCTTCTTTAGTTCCGGAATATCTGGGACACATATTCTGTTCCGGAATCTCAACACTTCATTTTTAATGCCAAACTCTGCTTTCAGACTTGTCTCAAATTCATCAATCACTTTCTTGAGGAATTCATCCTCTTTCTACTTCTACTTGATTTCGTCAATGATTGACGGCTCAGCTGTAATAGCGGCTATCAATCCGCCCTGTTCACACATTATCACTTCAATTTCAGATTTCTCAAAATCTTGCAAGATCTCTTTCTGTTAAGTAAGCAGACAAGCTATACTCCGCGTTGATTTTCTGCGCAAGGCATCAGCAACTGTGTTAGCTTTCCTGGGGTGATACTGAATCTCTAGATCAGAATCTTTTATCAATTCAAGCCATCTCCTCTGTCGCATATTCAACTCCTTCTGCGTGAAGAAGTATTTCAGACTTTTGTGATCCGTGTAGACTTCACACTTTGCTCCATACAGATAATGTCGCCAGATTTTCAAAGCAAAAACAACTGTGGCCAATTCTAGGTCATGTGTTGGATAATTCTTCTTGTGTGGCCTCAACTATCGGGAGACGTAAGCAATAACCTTTCCATTCTGCATCAACACACAACCCAAACCTTTATAAGATGCATCACTGAAAATTACAAAATTCTCTGTACCTAAAGGTAGTGTCAAAATTGGTGCAGTGGTCAATCTTGTCTTCAATTCATGAAAGGCAGCTTCTCTTTCGTTCTTCCATTCAAACGGTTGCCCTTTGCGTGTCGATTGGGTAAGAGGCACAGCTAATTTCGAAAAGTCTTTCACAAATCTTCTGTAATAACCAGCTAAGCCCATGAAGCTGCGGACTTCTATCACATTAGTCGATGTAGGCCAATTCACAATTGCCTCTATTTTCTGCGGGTCCACTGAAATTCCTTCCTTGTTGATCACATGTCCTAAGAAAACAACTTCATCCAACCAAAACTCACATTTCTTTAGCTTAGCAAATAATTTCCTTTCCCAAAGTATTTGCAGGACAGTTCCCAAATGATGTTCATGTTCAAGTCTATCTTTAGAATATATCAAAATGTCATCAATAAAAAAAACAACAAATTCGTCAAGGTAGGTTTTAAAAATTCGGTTCATTAAGTCCATAAATGCTGCAAGAGCATTAGTCACTCCAAATGGCATAACAAGAAACTCAAAATGTCCATACCTCGTTCTAAATGCGGTTTTCTCAACATCCTCTGCCTTAACTTTCAGCTGATGATACCCGGATCTCAAATCAATCTTAGAAAACACCTGTGATCCTGCAACTGGTCAAATAAGTCATCAATACGGGGTAGGGGATATTTGTTCTTTATTGTTACCTTGTTCAATTCCCGATAATCGATACACAGGCGTAGGGTTCCATCCTTCTTTTTTACAAATAATACTGGTGCACCCCAAGGCGAAGTGCTAGGTCGAATAAACCCCTTGTCAAGCAAGTCTTGCAACTGTTCCTTCAATTCTTTCATTTCGGCAGTAGCCATTCTATAGGGAGTCATGGAAATAGGCTCGGTGCCTGGCACTGTTTCAATAGTGAATTCTATCTCCCGGTCTATCAATTCCCCTGGTAATTCATTTGGAAACACATATGGAAATTCTCTAACAATAGGGATACTGTTCAATTCAACATTCACAGATTGTTCAGACAACACATAGCACAAATAACCCTGGCACCCTTTCCTGATCAGTTTACATGCTTTCATTGCAGATATCAAATAAGGTGGAGGCACTATCCCATTATCTACAAACACAATTTCCTTATGTTCTGGTGGTTTAAACACAACCCGTTTTGTCACATAATCAATGGTGACACAATATTTGGTCAACCAATCCATGTCCAAAATTACATCAAAATGTCTAAAATTCAAGGGTAACAAGTCTACATATAGGATAGCATCTTCAACACGCATATCACAAAATCGATATATGGATTCACACAATACAAATTCCCCAGATGGAACAGACACAATAACAGATATGGCAGTAATTCTAAAGGTCTGTTCAGTTTAGATGCAAATGCACATGTTACAAATGAGTGTGTTAATCCAGAGTCAATTAACACAAAGGTATCCTGGTTACATATAGAAATGGTACCTGAGACAACTGCGTTGGCATTCCGTGTATCGCCCGGAACAAGCGCAAAAACTCTTCCCTGTCTCACGGTATCCCTGGTGGTAGCAAATCTCAAAGTATTTCCCGGCTTTGAGATCGATGCCGTGGAACTAGCAGCCATCTTTCCACCATTCTGATTACAATCTCGGGCCATATGCCCTTATTTCCTACATTTGAAACAGGTTCCTGACACATGGTAACAAACTCCACAGTGCTTTCTGCTACAAATATTGCATATGGGAGCTGTGTCTCGGGAAGAATTTGAAGTATTTGAGGAGCCCATATTTTGCTTTTTTGAAAATTTCTTCTTGGAGAAGAAGCCTTGCCTTTTGTTACTTTTCCAGTCAGTTGTTGACTTAGTCTGTCTAGCTATGTTAGCCTCTGATATGATGGCTCTGTCTAGCACCCCGATGTAGGTCTCTAGCTTCAAGACATTCACTCTTTCTAAAATGTCGCTTCGAAGCCCACCTTCAAAATGTCTCGCCTTCTTATAGTCTATATCAATCACGTGTGGCGTAAACCTGGCCAATTCAGTGAATTTGGCCTCATACTCGGCTACAGTTACACTGTCTTGCTTAAGTTTCATGAACTCTGCTACTTTCCTGTCCCGAACACACTGCGAGAAGTACTTGTCATAGAAAATTTCCAAAAATTTTGCCCAATCAGCATCCTTGTGATTTTCTCGCATTAATATCCACCATCTTCTTGCCTCGTCTTCTAGCATAAAAGTGGCTAGAAGCACTTTCTGTGTCTCCGAGTAAGGGAACACTTCAAATAATTTCTCAATGCCGAGGACCCACGCTTCGGCTTTCAACGGATCTAATCCACCATGGAACTGTAGTTGTTTTATTTTCTTGAACTCTTTGGTGAGAGCTATGATTCGGTCATCATTCTGATTATCTGGCACAGGAGGTGCCCGGGATGGAGGTGGAGGATGTGGTTGCTGCCACTGTTGTTGCCATTCCTGCTGTTGCCTCAATGTCTCTGTCATTTCCTGAATCAGTCTTTCCATTCTATCCAGTCTGGCAGTAGAAGATTCCTCTATCTCATCACCTCTTGTTCTCACCATCTGATTAAACTTGCATTATACTTTATACCAAAGATACACAGGTATGCATATACTAAGGAGCATGCATAATCAAATAATTTGAAATGTAAGCAGTTCACAAACTTATAACACATAGTTGCTCACATTTAAAAATTAAGCGTATTCTTGATGCTTTCAGGTTCATACTCATCACATGAATGCATCCTAGATCTTTTCTAGACGCTTATTGCTGTTTTGGACAAGTGTGTGAGTTATTAACTCGTGCTCTGATACCACTCTGTCATTACCCGAACCCGCCCCCAAGGGTTAAGGATATAACCGGCCAGTAATCATGAGATTACCTACGGCCTCAGACCAAACAAAACGTATTTTAACAGAGTTAATGGGGGCCAAACGGAAGCAATTTGAAACTTTGTCCATAGAGTTGTGCTTACATGGCACGTCATCACAAACCATATATATGCATATTAATAATTCATAACAAAATATGTACTACACAAGGTTCTGTACATACAGGATCATATAAGACTAAGTCAACCCAAGAAAACTATATACAACATATTCCAAGACATCGCCCACATGACAAAATAAAACAAAATGACAAAAGGCGAAGACGAGTCTCGTGTGTGAGACACGAGGGCTGACTCTTCAAAACCCTTTGCTATTCCTCACAGACTTCACTAGGGCTGGGTTTGGACTTCTCTTGGCTCACCTACAAACACATGAATGAATGTGAGCAATAGGCCAGTGAATAATATCAAGTAAAGAAGTTATACAAATGATATGTAGAACAACATGCTTCAAACGGCCTTGGGCCCAACTCATATTTCTATTTAACATATATACACAATTTAGGTCAAGTGACTACGATTCCGAACAAACTGGCCTTGGGCCCATTCAAACTTTCATTTGTGCCAAAACGGCCTCTGACTCATTCATTCTTGTCAAAACGGCCTCTGGCCCATTCTTTTATTCATATCAAACATTTGTCCATAATTCAAACTGGCAAACTCATAAGGCTTATAAGGAAATAAGCTATTGGACAAATGACAAGTTTCAAATATCGATATTACTCACAGTGATCGGTTGGTTGGTTTGCCCTGGAGCTCGACTCTACACATTCCATGAACACAAAAGGGTCACAAACAATTTAATCCGTTCTAAATTCACATTTTCCTCTTTAGGCTTCATTCTTATCTCTTTAACTCAATTATAATGCTCAATGCATGCCTAAAAGTACTTAGAAGTAAAAGAGGACGGAAACGAAACACAGAATGCATAAACAAAATTTCAGAAAACAAAGTCTCCGCTCGAGCGTGGACTTCCCCGCTCAAGCGGACCCATGAGGTCTGCAAAAGTGTTGGACGCATCAAAATTACGCTCGATCGTGCACTCTGGCGCTCAAGCGGAAGGCTGACATGGCTCCCCGCTCGAGCGGACACCATGCCTGCAAAAAGTTCTGGGAGCACGTATTTCATGCTCAAGCGGCAGGTTCCCCGCTCGAGCGGACATCAAAATTCTGGAAAACCCAGAATTGTTCTTTGAGCTCAAATTCGACATTCCAATCATCATTTCATGCATATAATAGCTCAAACTTCAAATGTACTTGTGCTAACATGATACAAACACCAAATTATATCATTATGAAGCTCAATTCCAAGAATCAAACACATGCATGTCCCAAATTGTCTCAAACTCAACACCAAGACATCAAATTCAAACATGCAAAGCTCACACCTCCATGATCTACACTTGCATGTGAGTGATATTCATTGTTCTCAACTTAATTGGTGAAGAAATGATCAAATACATGGATTTCAAACAAGATTCAACGTGGATTATACACATTGTGTTCAAATATGAAAATTCATAGCAATTTCCTACATGCATGCATCTATTGACTTCAAATACAACAAAATCAACTCAATTTCCTCATAATCAATTTAATCCATGTTCTTGACCATTATTCAAACTTGAATTCACAAGATGATAACTTAAAATTCATGAATCCACTTATCTAAGAGCTTCAAACCCCCAAACTCTAGCCAATTCTTGAGTTTAATCTTCAAATTCCCAAACCTTGAGCCAAGATTACACAATTCTCTCCCTTTCTCTCTCTCTATAGCCAGCTCTCTCTCTCTCTCTCAAGGCACAAAATCTGATTCTTGAGCTCAAGCATAGGAATTAAGTGTATAGTGCCCTTCTTATATAAATTTCCACTAGTCACAATTATTTAGTACTAAATACTTTGAGCACTAGTTCATTAAATTAATTCGATTAATTTGATCCGAATCAATTTCCAATTAAATTTCACCGTAGGCTCTAAAAATTATGCCAATCACAATGGCGCAATCGATTTCGGTTTCTATGGCCGATAGGGCCTTCAATTTAATTTCCGAAGTAGACAATCAAACAGATATTCCTACGGTGAACAGATAGAAATTCAAAACCACATATTTTCACATAATGGCTCACAAAATCATATTAAACACATAATCATGCTCATATTAAGGACCAATTAACATATTACAGAACAGGGATATCACCTGCTCTTATTGAATTAATTAATAGACTTGAAGATTCTGAATTAAAAAAGAAATATACTGATAAATTAAAATCTTTGTTAATCAATACTAATCATAAACCTAAGTTTGATAAGCCTATTATTAGTCTATCTAAAACCTTAGAAAGATTTAAAAATAAACACAAAGAAGTTACCTTACAAGATTTACAACAAGAAATTAATCAAATTAAACAAACCATCAAAGATTTACAAAATAAAAATCAACATTTAGAAGATGAAATTATAACATTAAAACTTAATAAAAATTTAGATAATTTCCAAACCAATAATGTTTCTCCTAATGAATCTGAACATAAATCTGATGAACCTACTAACCCTGATAATCTTTTATTTGATAATCGATCACATCAATCTCAATCTCATAATCATAAAGATAATAGATTAAATCTCCTTAATAAAATCCATATTCAAAAATGGTATTCTAAAATTAAAATAGTTATTAATAATTTTGAATTAGATGTTATCGCTTTAATTGATATTGGTGCTGATCTTAATTGTATTCAAGAAGGATTACTCCCTACTAAATATTATGAAAAATGTCCTGAAAAATTAACTTCTGCTAATGGTAGTAAAATGCATATTAAATATAAAATACCTAAAGTTCATATATGTCAAAATAATGTTCGCTTTAAAACTTCTTTTGTTTTGGTTAAAAATATGACTGATAAAGTTATTTTAGGAACACCATTTATATTTTTATTATACCCATTTACCACCTCTAGTGAAGGAATAACTACTCATGTTTTAGATCAATCTGTTACTTTTAAATTCTTGTCTCCTCCTGAAATATTAGAATTAAATCAATTAAAAGATTGTTCTATTTCTCAAACGATTAATCGATTAACTCGTCATTTAAGATATCTTAAAGAAGAAATTAATTAGAAAAGAATTGATCAACAATTAACTAATCCAGTTATTATTTCTCAAATTAATGAATTTAAATTAAAATTAGAAACTACTGTTTGTTCTACTTTACCTACTGCATTTTGGCATGGGAAAAAACATGTAGTCACATTACTATATATTAAGAATTTTCATGAAAGTCAAATTCCTACTAAATCTAGACATATTCAAATGAATCATGAATTACTTGAAATGTGTAAAAAAGAAATCAATGAACTATTAAAAAATCAAATAATTAGTCCAAGTAAATCACCTTGGTCATGTCCTGCTTTTTATGTGAATAAAAATGCTGAATTAGAATGAGGTGTCCCTCGCTTAGTCATCAATTATAAACCATTAAATAAAGTTTTAAAATGGATTCGATATCCTATTCCTAATAAAAAAAGATTTGATTAAAAGACTTAGTCAAGCTGTTATTTTTAGTAAATTTGATTTAAAAAGTGGTTTTTAGCAAATACAAATTCATCCTAAAGATAGATATAAAACTGCTTTTACTACACCTTTTGGTCACTATGAATGGAATGTCATGCCATTTGGGTTAAAAAATGCTCCTAGTGAATTTCAAAATATAATGAATGATATTTTCAATCCATTTAGTCATTTTTCCATTATATAGATGATATTCTTATTTTTTCAAAATCAATTAGTGAACACTAGAAACATCTTACTGCATTCTTTTATACCATTAAGAGTCATGGTCTAGTCATTTCTACTCGTAAGATTAAATTGTTTCAAACCAAAGTCAGATTTTTAGGTTATGATATTCACCATAATACTATTTTACCTATTAGTCGTTCCATTGAATTTGCGTCTAAATTTCCTGATGAAATCTTAGATAAAACTCAACTACAACGTTTTTTTAGGATCACTAAATTATATTGCTGAATTTTACAAAGACCTTAGGAAAACTTGTCAACCTCTGTTTGATCGGTTAAAAGACAATCCTCCTCCTTGGTCTTCTACTCATACTGCTATTGTCATGACCCGAACCCGCCCTTATGGGTTAAGGCCATAACCGGCCAGTAATCACGAGATTACCTATGACCTCAAACCAAATAAGACAAAACTCATCAGAGTAAAGGGGCCAAACGGAAGCAATTTTAAAACTTTGTCCATAGAGCCGTGCTTATATGCATATCATAACATTTCATACATACATATGTTAATAACTCACAGCAGAAAGTATAGTAACATAAAGTTCTGTACAGACAGACAGGATCATTAAAATCTAAGTCAGCCAAACAAAACTATACACAGATGTAAACCAAAGTCCTTGCCAACATGCAAAATAGTATAGAATGGCAAAAGGGCAAAGACGTGTCTCATGTGTGAGAAGCAAGGGCTGACTCTTCAAACCTTAGTTGTTCCACACAGACTTCACTAAGGCTGGGTCTGGACCTCTCTTGGCTCACCTACAAACACATGAATGAGCGTGAGCGAAAGCCCAGTGAATAATATCAAATAAAGAATATACATTGGAACAATATACATTAAACGGCCTTGGGCCCAATTTATATTTCTAACTACTACATACATACATAAACATATGTAAGTTAGGTAACTGCAGTTCCAAACACATCATACGGCCTCGGGCCCAATTCATTAGTATCATTCAGATCAAACTGGCCTTTGGCCCATTTGTACTATCATGTCAAACTTTCTTTTGTGTCAAAACGGCCTTTGGCCCATTCAGATGACAAACTGGCCTTTGGCCCATTCATTCTTTCATTTGTGTCAAAACGGCCTTTGGCCCATTCATTCTTTCATTTGTGTCAAAACGACCTTTGGCCCATTCAGATGACAAACTAGCCTTTGACCCATTCATTCTTTCATTTGTGTCAAAACAACCTTTGGCCCATTTATTCATGTCAAAACGGCCTCCGACCCATTCATTCTTGTCAAAACGGCCTCTGGCCCATTCATTCATGTCAAAACGGCCTCTGGCCCATTCTTTTATTCATATCAAACATTTGTCCATAATTCAAACTGGTAAACTCATAAGGCTTATAAGGAAATAAGCAATTAGACAAATGACAAGTTTCAAATATCGATATTACTCACAATGATCGGTTGGTTGGTTGGTTTGCCCTGGAGCTCGACCCTACACATTCCATGAACACAAAAGGGTCACAAACAACTCAATCCGTTCTAAATTCACATTTTCCTCTTTAGGCTTCATTCTTATCTCTTTAACTCAATTACAATGCTCAATGCATGCCTAAGAGTACTTGGAAGTAAAAGATAACAGAAAATGTAACATAGAATGTCTTTTCAAAATTTCAGAAAACAGGGTCCCCGCTCGAGCGTGGACTCTCCCGCTCGAGCGGACCCTTGAGCCCTGCAAAAGTGTTTGATGTATCAAAATTACGCTCGAGCATGAAGTCTGGCGCTCGAGCTGAAGGTCCGTCTACATAGCTCCCCGCTCGAGCGTGAACTTCCCTGCTCGAGCGGATATCCAAGTCTGCAAAAATACTGGGAACACGAAATTCACGCTCAAGCGGCAGTTTCCCCGCTCGAGCGGACATCAAATTTTTTGGGTTTTCCAGAACATGTTCTTGAGCTTCAATTCGATGTTCAAAGGTTCCAAATGCATGATTTTGGATCAAACTTCACATATACATATTCTAACACGGTATAAACACCAAATTACAACACAATGAAGCTCAATTTCACAATTTAATCACATGCATGTCTCAAATTAACTCAAACTCATCACCAACACACTAGATTCAAACATGCAAGACTCAAACTCCCATGATTTGCACTTGCATGTGAAATATACACAATATTCTCAACTTAATTGGTGAAGAGGTGATCAAATACATGGTCATTAATCAAAACTCAACATGAAATATGGAAATTCATAGTAATTTCCTACATGCATACATCTATTGACTTTAAATTCAACAAATACAACTCAATTTCCTCATAATCAAACTAATTCATGTTCTTGACCATTAATCAAACTTGAATTCACAATTTACAACATTAAACTCATGAATTCCCTTACCTAGGAGCTCAATCTTCCAAACTATAACAAATTCTTGAGTTTAATCTTCAAATTCCCCAACCTTGAGCCAATATTACACAATTCTCTCCCTCTCTCTCTCTATAGCCGGCCCTCTCTCTTCCTTGGGTTCAAAATCGGCCAAAATGAAGCTAAAGAGGGAATTTGAGGGTGTAGTGCCTCATTACAACAAATCCCACTAATGCCAATATAATAATAATAAAGTAATTAGGCACTAATTCATCAATTTAATCAATTTAATTCGATCCGAAACAGTTTTCAATTAAATTTCACCGTAGGCTTTAAAAATTACGCCAATCATAATGGCGTAGTCAATTTCGGGTTCTGTGACCGATAAAGCCTTCAATTTAATTTCCAAAGCAGATAATCGAACAGGTATTCCTACGGTGAACAAATAGAAATTCAAAACCACATATATTCACATAATCGGCACACAAAATCATATCAGGCACGTAATCAAATTCATAATAAGGACCAATTAGCATAATACGGAACAGGGTTATCACAACTATTGTTAAACAGGTTAAACAATATGTCAAGTCTCTTCCTAATCTTGGTATTCCTACAGAAAATTCATTCAAAATTATTCAAACTGATGCCTCTGATATTGGTTATGGTGGCATCTTTCTCCAGAAAATTACTCCTCAGTCATCTGAACAAATTGTTCGTTATCATTCCGATGTCTGGAATAAAGCACAAAAGAATTATAGTATTATTAAACAAGAAATTTTATCTACTGTTTTATGTATTAATAAATTTCAAGATGATATTTTAAATCAAAAAATTTTATTTCGTATTGATTGCAAATCTGCTAAATATGTTTTAGAAAAAGATGTTCAAAATCTTGCTAGTAAGCAAATTTTTGCTCGTTGGCAATCTATTTTAAGTATTTTTGATTTTGAAATTGAATATATACCTGGTTGTCAAAATTCTATTCCTGATTTTCTTACCCGAGAATTTTTACAGGGTGGATAGTGAGTTACATCATGCCCATTCCCTCTATTCCTTACCATAAACACCAGATTAAACACTATAAAACTTTAGTCAAACATACTGCTCGTCGCCTTGCCTTTCTCAAATCAACCCATTTACCTACTAAAAGAGCCCAGTACATACAATTTCATCGGATTAAAGCTCAGAAACAACAACTTTCTCATTATATTAACTGTTTACATGAACATACTGATCAATTAGATATCCTCAGTGGATACTAATTTATCTCCTCTATTTTACAGATGTCTCATCCACGGCCTCCTTCCAAAGCCTTGGTCCCTTCTAGTCAACCTTTTGTTCCGCCTCCCATGGAGTTAGTAACGAAATACCATCTTGCTGAATTGGTTAACCGTTACCAAATTCTTAGTAACATTCCTAAACCTAGTTATACATCTGCTTTGGCTACTGATCATTTTGCTTCATCTAGTCAAGCAGTTACTCCATACCCTCCTAATCTAATTAAATCAGCCTGATCTGATTATGTTAAATCTACCACTACTAATCTCTTTTTCAAAGAACCTAGTCACACAAAGAGTCATACTGTTCATGATCTAGTTAAATCTTATTTTCCTCTTGGATGGCATTTTATTCCTCTCCATCCAGAAAAAACAATTACTTTCTACAAAGACATCTTGTTCAACCATCAGTCAATTGTGATTAAACCCATTTATGATCGTACTTACACAAGTAAAATTGTGTACCATTCACTTTATATTCACAACTTTGTTTCTCTGGTTGATTGGGTTCTCCTGATCAACTACGAGATCTGCCTGGTCATTCAATTCAATACAATTACTATGATTACATTGACGCTTGGTTCAAAGTCCTCTTGTATCAAAATGAGTCAAACAGTTACTCTTGGTTTCTTCAATTTGATCAAAAGTTCAAATCCAAATTACCTACCTGGTTTCTGCGATAGTGGACTCAGTATGGCGCCATTTCAGAAATCTTCCCATCAGTCATTATGGATCAAGTCAACTATTTTTCCACTGTTTTCTCATTCACTCCTCAGCAAAGGAAATTCCCTCCATTACTTATTTTTATATCCAAATATAAAATCCCCTGGATATTCAAATGGCAATATGGTATTTCTGATGATGTTATTTATCGGCAACACATGGTTAAATGGTGGGATAATTTCAAGATTCCACGAATTGTTGAAATTGTTCAAACTGAATTTCCAATCAACATTCATGCCCCTACACCTGCCATGATTAAAGCAACGCAGAACCCAACTGCTCCATTAATACAAGGAAGCCAACTTCCTCTAGTCAATTTTGGAAGCCCATCATCCAGTTCTTTCAAGCCCAAGTCATCCAAATCAAAGATTAAATCCAAGTCAGCAAAGCCCAGTACTGACCAACCCAAGTCAAAGGATAAGTCCAAATCAAAGGTTAAGCCCAAGTCCCAGTCATCCAAAGATGAGCTCCTCCAAATGGCTCGTCTCCTCATGGCCCAAGCCAAGTCAAACTCGGATAACAGTAGTTCAGAAGATGGTTCAAACAATTCAAACTCTTCTGAAGGTTCAACTACTCAAAATCCATATGGATCCAAGTTCCAAGATGCTCAGGACTCATATATTTAATTCAGTCATTGGATTCTATATAGCTATAATTATCAGCTTCAATCAATACTCGTTTTTTAGAAAAGCTACTGATAGATATATCTATATTGATTCCCTTAGTCACATGCCTCCAAACAATGAATAGTGAAAAAAGTCAACTTTACTATTCACTATTCATCAAAAAGTCAACATTACTATTCATCATTCATCATAATTCATCCAACCGACAAATTCAGCACAGTAAAAAGCAGCCATCAACTTTAGTCACCACCGAAAGCAGCAAACCACTCCCATGTGCTCCTGATGCTCCTTTCAAGTCAGAATCATTCACTCACAAGGCTCACAGTATTCACTCACAAGACTAACAGTAGTCTCTTTTGATTATAAAAGAGCCTTTTCATTCAAGAATAAGGCAGAGTTAGAAAAATTGAGAGCATTCCTTCCTCAAGAAAATAGCTTTCTCTGTAATTTTATATTTTCGAAAATTATTTTCAGTTTACAAATTATGTATTTTGAAGAATTGCTTGCTTCATTCCAATAAACAATTGTAAGTTTTATTAATGTTTATTTGAAGTTATTGTTAAATCTTAGTGTTTATTTGAAGTTATTGTTAAATTTTAGTGCTACTTCTTGCTTCCGTTCCCTTTGGTATCAAAGCCAAGTTATGTTGCTATCTCTTGCTTACTGCTTTGCAACTTCTGTTGAGTCAACTGTAGTTTCTGTCTGTTAATCTGTTTCCAGTCATCTTAATCTGTCAATTGTAAATATAATTTATATATTAAATAAAATTATTTTTTATTGTCGTTAATTTAAAATTATATATTAAATAAAAATTATAAATTATAAATTATAAATTTAATTTAATTGAAAATAATAAATTAAAATATTGTGCAAAAAATAAAATAAAACAAATTTGTATTTAATCTAGCTAAAAATAATTAAAATATTAAAGCTATGTTTAATATTGCTATTACTTAGTAAATAATTGAAAAGGATAAAATAGTCATTTGAGCATTTATCCTTCTCCATAATATCCCAAACAACCATTGGATAACTAAAAATAGTCCAATCCAGACATCTAATCCCATGACTAAACAAATATAGGATACAAATTTAGTCCAACCAAATAGTCCCGGGATAATGTATCACAGGATTAATAGTCCGACAGATTACAATTCCCCCTTATCCAGTCCGTCCAAACAAACGCACCCTTAGAGTGTGTTTGTTTTGAGGGATTATTTCATGGGATTGGACTATTAGTCCATCCGGATTATTAGTCCATTGTTTGGTTCAATTTTTTTGTTTCGAATTAATAGTCCCTCCGAACTATTAGTCCCTTATACGAGGGTTATTGTATCCTAGGGGGAGGGGTGAGATTATTTTTATGGGATTGGTATCCCATGGAGACTAATGTGTGAAATGTCCATTTTACCCTCATATTATTACTTAATAAACAATTGAAAAAGGGTAAAATAATCTTTTGAACATTTATAAATTATTTTTTTAGTGTTGTTAATTTAAAATTACATATTAAACAAAAAATATAAATTATAAATTTAATTTAATTAAAAATAATAAATTAAAAATTATGACCTTATAAATTAAATTTTTTTAGTGTTGTTAAAAAATTAAATTTATATATTAAATGTAATTACTTTTTTAGTTTTGTTAATTTAAAATTATATATTAAATAAAAAAATATAAATTACAATTTTAATTTAATTGAAAATAAAAAATTAAAAATTATGTCCCTATAAATTAAAATTTTTTAGTGTTGTTAAATTATAAATTATAGATTACAAATTTAAAATTATATGTTAAATAAAAATTATAAATTACAAGGGTAAAATAGTCTTTTGAACGTTTATCCTTATCCAGTCCAACCAAATATTGGATTCACTAAACATAGTCGAATTCAGACATCTAATCCCATGACTAAACAAGTATAGGATATAAATCCAATCCAACCAAATAGTTCGAGGACAATATATCTCAGGACTAACAGTCCAATGGATTACAATCCCCCTTATCCAGTCCGTCCAAACAAACACACCCTTAATTCAGAATTTCATGAACTACTTTTATAAATCCTAAAATAAGCCACCATATAATTAATGCAATGCAAACACACAATGAAGACTACACACTAATGCTGTGTTTGATTGAGGAATTTAGAGAGGGATTTGGAAAGAAAAAGGGAAAAGATGTGTAAAACTAGGTGAAATGTAGGTATATTTTATTCACATTTCACCTAACTTTTCCCTTTTCCTTTCCAAATCCCCCAACCAAACACAGCGTAAAGCTGATAGTAGAAAATTTTGATAATTGCCGGTGATAAGAATTCAGAAACACACACGACAAACTAAGGCCTTAGTTTTAAAGCCTCTTGTTATTGCTTGTTAACCCAAACCTGAGAGGAAAAAGAGGATCATTAGAGTTCTCTCCAACATGCATTGGCAATTGTTTAACACTTTTAAACCACGTTACCGAAAGTCGCCCTTGGAACTCATAATCTCCGAAGACGACATTTATGATTCCACCTCCTTCGCTGCCAGGCAACCACGCAGTAACCCGACTATCTATCTTCTCCAAAAGTTTGGGCTTTATTGTTAAGGGCCTCTAGAGATGAGAATCGCCAATGTGGGAACTCTGTCAACAATTGAGCTAATGAGTTTAACTCCGTTATATTCACATTTCACACACCTTTTTTATTTTTCTTTTCAAATTCCTTCCCAAATCTTTCAATCACAACGTAAAGGGAATTATGAGTTCTGGGTCATCGCCACTGCCTTCTACATATGGAGATTCACCCACAGCCACAATGGTAAAAGAGAAATCTTGACCAGTAAAGGTGTCTGGTGATGGGTTTTTCTCGTATACCACTTCAGTTTTGTCTCCTAATGTTTCTTTAATAGCGTCCAAAATGGCTGTACCTAGATTGTTAATGATCTCATAAGTCCAACACTACAACAAAAAAGAATGCACGCCGTAAAAACCCTTCTACGACGTGTAGCGCGCGTCATATTATGACCAATCATGAAAAGTTGATCACTTTCAACAACATGCTTCGTACGCCGTTAAAAACTATTTAACGGCAGATTTTGTACGTCATTGTTATTTTTTCTATGACATGCTATAGTACGCTGTTAAAAACTATTTAACGGCAGATTTTGTGCGTCGTTGTTACTTTTTCTACGACTACTTTTGCACACCGTTAATTGGTGGGACAAATAACGACGCTGATTGCGCGTCGTAAAATATGTAATGCAACGACTTATTATGCCTGTCGTAGAATATGCAGTTTTTTTATTTTTAAATTCAATAGGTTCTATTTGACCAATTTTGTACAATCTAACAAATATTACAAACAAGCATCACAAAACATCAATCAATCACCAAAATATTGTTTGCAAAATCAAAAAGAAATTATATCCATAAATTATAAGCATTCAACAATTGTCTATACATTCCAAACATTCGAAACTATATCCTTAAGTTCTAAACTGTACAAAAAGTTTAAACCATAATAGCAATCAGTACATCTACACAAATGTTCTGCAAGGAATATTTACTTAAGAGCTGCTTCATGACACTGCTCTAGAACATCATCAAATATGCAAATTGCTATCCTTCTCTCCTCAGCTATTTTATCATTCCCCTGCAATTGAGACGAGTAGGGAAGTAATAAAGCACGATGTAACAGAGCTACTCGCACAAAATTCAACAAAGTCATCAAGAACTCATCAAAAGCCCGATATATGTTGATCAAAGTCAGATGGTCTCCCTCTAGACTTGAGAAGCACTTTGTTGCAGTTTGTGCCTGTATGTCATCCATAAACAGTCAGATGAAGGTAAACTAACAAAGGTGCAGGATGTTTCTAACCATGGACAGGCAAATGACATATGGTAGTAGAAAGTATAACCAAAACCAAAAAAAAACGAGAAAAAAAAACGTATAAAACAGAGAAAAATTAGGGAAACCATTCTCTCAAGCACTAAACTTCCAAAGGTGCTATCACAAACAAGGATACATTTGATATAAAACAAGCTTCAAGTCGCAACAGTACAATCAAGGCCTAGCTTGAAGTCATTCTTCTAGAAAACTAATAAGAGCACATGCCATAATTTTTATTGAGAGAGAGAGAGAGAGAGAGAGAGAGAGAGAACGATCAAATAGGGAAAATATAAAGAGAAGGGGAAAATAAATAAAAGAAAATAGGAAATAAATTGGCTATTTGCAACTGATAATCAGCTAGTCGCAAATTATATGGTAGCCAAAGGTCAATTTTCTAGTAATGTCGCCAGTATATACCGGTGCTGATTTGGCTATGGAAAGCAAAAAGAAGTTGAGAAGTTGAAGACATTTTCTAAATTCACCAATAGTGGATGTCTGAATGAACTCCTTCAAAGTGCAAGTTAAATTATCATTTATTGCTTGAAACATAGGCGGTGTTTGGCAAGATTTTGGTTTGGGTTTTTTTTGATTTTTTCCACTAAAAGACAAAGTTTTTGCAAAATCAAAAAAACAAATCCAAACAAAATATCACATCCAACTTCATAATCATTTCACTTTTTCTCTCTCACAAACATCACATCCAACGACAAAAAAACCCAACTATCTTTCCAAACATCAAAAAAAATTTCTCCAATAATATCCTACAACTAAAAAAACCTACATAAAAACCTACTTCCCAAACACCCACATAGTGAATTCTAGTTCAACTCAAATTCAAGATAGATCCCAACTAAGCACATGACTTTGGATAGTAAATCTATTATATTTAGCAATATCAGCAGAATGTCTACGTTGTAGAACTGAATACAAAGGAAACCATAACTGCAAGAATATAAAAATTAGAAGTTAGTTACGCAAATTAGCAAAATCTATTAACGGTGCAATAAGAGAAACAAGAAGAACACAACAGCCTGATTATTTCCTCAAAAACTTGTTGTTTTCAATGAAGAAGGCACACTTAGGAGCTTCTATTCCACTCAAAATGGTAGATTGAACCTTCCACTAAAATGTCTTTAAATATTCATCAGAGGAAAATAAATGAGCTTATAATCATACAGTGTCAGTTTCCCCAAATTATGTATCAGTACTTAACCTTTACTAGTGGTGGCATGGTTCCTGTGTTTCAAATCATGAGAAAACCTTTACTAGCGATGGCATGGTTCCAGGCTATTATAATAGTTATTTGGTGTCTAAGATATAAAAGCAAATTTTCAGCTCTTAAGTAGGATTTATTACAAATGCATGTTTTTGGAACTACAAACAGCTGCTAGCACTTGTTTACTACAGAAGTCAATCCCCGGGTCAGCTTCCTGTCTCAACTTTTAATTATTGAACTTTCCTGGCCTGATTCTTTGTCATATTGTTGAAGTTTTGAAATCGATTTCTAGATCATCCTCACAAATTTGATATGAATATTTCGAGTAAGGTCTAAACGCTTTTTGAGTGTTTTCACTAGAAACTAACCATATATTCTTAAATAGAAAAAATAAAAATAAAAAAGCAAATAACATACCTTCCCGGCATTAATCTCAAATTGAATTTGAACATCATCAAGCAATGCAAGGCAAGACTCAAATTCCAACTTTTGCCATGAGGATACCAGGTTAAAAATCGGATCCAGTTCAACTAAGTCATAAAAAGGAGAGAGTAAAGAGAGAAGAAAATTGATATCACAACCACAAAAGAACTTGTGCTTACCAAATTTAAATGCTTACCAAAGAGGGGGAATTTTGAAACAGTTTCTTGCAGCACCCACACCCTATTAAGCAGGAACTGCAAACCTAAAAAAGCCTTCAAAGAAGAAAGCAGCAAAGAAAACCCGAATTCAAGCAGACAGATGTTATTGCACCTTTAATACGCACAAGCTATCTTTTTTTAAAAGAATAGTAAGAGGCAGGGAGCCTGAGCCAATTGGTAATGCCTAATGTTTTAAGCACATGGTATAACAGCAACATTGCTCATTGTGCATTATAAGACTAAAGAAACGGGAACAACTAACATTACCTATTTTCATTAGATGGTATCTTATGTGGATTTCCCAATTTATCAGTATTTGTTTTTTCACAATTGTTTTTGCTATTACATTTTGCACTCCAGATTAACTTGTGGTCTAAAACCACTGCCATTAAGCAAATTGGTCCTAATAACCATGCAAACTTAGTCAAATATACTACCTTAGCCAGCAGGGTGCTTAGAGGAATAGCTAAAATCATTTCTATCACATCTACAATTTCTTGAAGAGCTAGATGATCATCGCATTCATTTAAAAGAAATACAATTCTCTTGTAACCAGCTCCACCATCTTAACCATCACAGGAGCATTTGAATCCTAGACACAATTAAAAAAGGAGAAAAAAGGTTAGTGACCAAACATGTTTAAAAAGTAAATTGTAAAATACATAGAAATAAAGCTTGGAAAACCTCGTAAAAAATATATATGCATGAGCTGATTTATGAGACGAATTTAATTTTTGTTCATGCTCCAAACAAAGGCGGAACAAGTGTTTAGGAGCAAGTTTAGCATCCAAACTGGACAATAGTAATCCCTCTAAACCTGGACAAAAAGACATCATATGAAATATGTTATCGTATGAAAATTAATCACCATTAATCATTCTTATTCCCAGTCCATAGGAGTCGAAGAAGGATGACAACCGATCTGTTTCAGAGATCTTTAGAATTCCAGGCTGCTTTGGGGACCAGAAATTAGAATAAAAATAGTTCAAGGTATAAACCTCAATTGGAATACAGAACACACAAGCACATACAAAGAAATAAAATACCTGAGCGTGGCATAAGTTTTAGAAGGCTACAATGATGGAAGCAACAAAACTAAGATCTGAATATATATAGCTAGCATAGAAATAACAAACAAAAGGTAAGTGGCAGATATATTTGATTTGATGTTTATATCAAATTAGAATTAATATCCTCTGTTAAGAAAATGATTAACTTAGTGCAAGAAACATGTTCACCGTATTAGATTCTCAACAAGAAAATCAAAAGACACTACTAGCTTATACTGAGAGCAAGGTAATTGAGTTGCCAAGATGGAAGGACATTAGGGGAAATAGGGGCAATTGCCCCTGTTGAGATTGAAAGGAAAAAAAAAAATGTAGCCACTTGTATTGTCATTCAACAATAGCTTGCAGAAAATTTACCCCCTCACTAGGAATGGAAATGGAGCGGGGCAAGGCCGGGGATCGCACTCCCTATCCCCGATCCCCGATTGTGAATATCTCCCCGGCCCCGGCCCCGATCCCCGACGGGGAACCTACCGTCGTCCCCATCCCCGCCCCTTAACGGGGATCGGGTTTCCCCGACCCCGAAATATCCCTGACCCATTTTTTTCATCATCATCAACAACTTAAAAAAAAAAAAAAACATTTTCTGGTTCAATCATCAACAACAATTCATCAATCATCAATCATCAACAATCATCAAAAATGTACAAGCCTTCAGATCTAGTTCATTTTTTTTCACCATCTGGTTCAGATCTGAGAAATAGAGAAGAAAAAGGCCTTAGATTTAGAACTGAAATGAAGAGAGAGAAGATAGGGGAAGAGAGAGAGAGAGAGTTATCTTACCAAACCCCATACTTTCGCCAACGACGATAACGACAATCATGACGATAGTTAACGCATTTAGCCATCATGGTGAAGAGGGAGAAAGGAAGAGAGGAGAGAGAGTGTGGAATGACAGGCGGTGAGGGAAGAGAGGCAGCCGTCGTGTGAAAGAGAGGGAGGCGAAACCCACGACTGTGAGTGAGAGAGAGAAAGAAGGGAGGCGAAACCCACGGCTGTGAGAGAGAGAGAGAGCAGTACCAATGTGTTTGTGTGAGAGTGTGGCAAACAAACCCTGAACACACACACACACACACATATATATATATATATATATAAATAGGGGTATAATGGTAATCTTATATCGAGGACTGACCGGGGCCGGGCCGGGCTGGGTTCGAGGCTGGGACATGTATCCCCATCCCCAACCCGAATATCATCAGGGATTTCTTTTTGAATACCATCCCCGGGCCATCGGGGGTATTTTTCGGGGAATAACCGCTCGATTCGGGGTCGGGTCTCTGTCGGGCCGGGTTCAGATTGCCATCCTTACCCCTCACCTCTGAATTTTGCCCCATTTTGATGAGTTATATGAATTTAGATGTACTGTAAGGGTTGAGTTTTTGGAATAAATTTGTTTAAAAATCTTGTGAGCCATGTAAATTTTTTATATAATTTTAGAGCTCTAAAAGCCTTTACCATAGACCGTAATAGATAGTATTATATATCATAAATTTTAATAGAATGTGCAAAGTTTAGAAATAGAATTGCATTCAAATTAATTGAGCCCAATTCATTTTCTCCCCCCCCCTCCCGGTTTTATGTTCTTTAATGAACATTAAAGTCACAACAAATATTAGAGTTCTCATATTGTCAACAAATAATCTTAGCAAGTGATGGTTCTGTAATATAAAATGTAGTATCATTTATTGAATTGATTTTGCAATCCACAATATGTCCTTAAACAAGGATTTATTTGGATTATGTATTAATGATTTGGTTCTGTGTAAACTCAACTTCAATTTATTAAGCAATCCACAATATGTATTAAGGATTTATTTGAAAATTGCCAAACAAGAAGAAAAAAGAAAATCAGAAATGCATTACAACTTAAGATTTCAAGCTGAACTCAACTTCGAGGAGCAAAAACAGTTAGAAGAAACATACATCGAACAAGTCCTTCTAAATGCTGGTTCAAATCAAAAAAATTTAACTCTTTTGAAATCGACGAATTTCAAATTCTAGGGCTAAAAATCAAATTCATCGCCTTGAATAGTAGATCATTTTCCATCATTTCCGAAATAATAACAATCTCCACCTGCAACCTGTAGGGAAAATTCAATTCCAGCTACTGCCCATTTTTCAGTCATAATATCTAAACATCTTATTTAGAATTAGAAGCCTATAAATTTTGGATTGCTTATAGTTATATATCCCTCTTTTTTTTCTAATTTTTAAAAAAAATGGAATTGTCAAAAGGAAGTTCATTAAGAATTATACAACTACTCGATCATGTTCAATATTTCAAGATTGAAAATTGAAATACCTTCTAGCTACTATAAATGAAGGGCAATTGTTCCTTGTAGCTAGTTAATAATATTTCAAAATTTTCACTTATTGGACAAGTATATCTGTTTCTATTCAGATGCATTTTCCATCCACATTATGTGCATTATTATCTCAACATCTAGCTTCAAAGAATAATAATTCTTCCATAGTATTTTTCGTATTAATTAGTATTTTGTTTTAATTTCTCTACATATCAATCACCATCATTTAAAGCAATCCCTATCGCTAGCATATTTCTTCTTCCCCACTTTATACACCCATACTAGTTGCAACCATCACAAGAAAGTGAAATAAACCACAAAATTCATTTTGTCAGATTGACTGTAAAATTAGTGTCTTATAATAGGTAAGATTCTAATAAACTTTCTCCCAAAAATTCATTTCCCAACTGCTCTCTAATGAGTAGAATTGTAACTGTATATCCAAGTTTTGCTAAAAAAAAGTCCCCCATTAATGCATTAGTTGCCACCGAGTTCTATACTTCAATATTACCAATAGCTAGATTATTAAATCAATACCAAACCTCCATATTTTTTCAACCAAACCACTTCAGCTTTCTTCATCATTATAATATACTACTCGAACAGGATTTGACATTTCAAATAAATCTCCAATATGAGTCAGAAACATATCTTCCTCGCACTCAATTAATCATGTTCTTTATCCATCCAGATCAAATATAATCATTAGAGCACTACAAAAAGAACTACAATCTTTCCTTTCAATTACATTTTGTAGTAGAAATGTTCTATTTATTAGATACAATTCACGACAATCAGTACAGTAATCTGAGAATGACAAACACATAAAAGTAGCAGCATAACATAAATGAAGTATCACCAATCAATCAATCAAGCCATATATATATATATATATTCAATTGAGAATGAATGGTAAATAAATTGACATGTGATTCAGACAAACCAGTAGGCGTGCTCACAACCTTTTACAAGAGCAGTTTCTTAAAGAACTATCTTATTCAAACAAATGGCACAAATTCCATAATGATTTTCATAAGCCACTTGTTTACCCTCCCCTATACTCTGCATTTCTTTCTGAAAATCACCATCATATTCCAATTAACAAATCCAATCAAATACACTAACCCCTCATGCTCAGTTTGGTTGCTACCAACATGAATCAACAATAAATTAAACAAAAAAATCCTAACATTTCTCCATAAACTCAACTAAACTGAAACCAACCTAGGTATTCGGCCCATGTTTTTTCAAAAATCCATTTTTAGAAAATCATAAGAACCACGAGATTCAAAGATTTCTTTTTCATTTTCCATTTTCCATTTTTTTTCCCCCTTAATTTTCTCAAGTACCAAACAAGATACGCTCCAGACTTTTGGGAATCGCCAAGCAATTAATACAAAGGGAAACATGAATCGACATACATGTTCTTGGATCGATTGGTCGTTGGTTCGTTGGTCGTTGCTAAATCTTGGATCAATTGGTCGTTGGTTCAGTGGTTGTAGCAGCGGAGGAAGAGCCCTCACATCTTAGATCTACCATAAATCCAGCAGATTTGAAGCCTTCACATTAGGAATGGCAATGGGACGGGGCCGGGGATCGCACTCCCCGTCCTCGATCCCTGATTGTGAATATCTCCCCGGCCCCAGCCCCAGCCCCAGCCCCGGCCCCGATCCCCGACGGGGAACCTACCGTCGTCCCCATCCCCGCCCCCTAACGGGGATTGGGTTTCCCCGACCTTGAAATATCCCTAACCCATTTTTTTCATCATCATCAACAATCATCATAAACTTAAAAAAAAAAAAAACATTTTCTGGTTCAATCATCAACAACAATTCATCAATCATCAACAATCATCAAAAATGTACAAGCCTTCAGATCTAGTTCATTTTCTTTCACCATCTGGTTCAGATTTGAGAAATGGAGAAGAAAAAGGCCTTAGATTTAGAACTGAAATGAAGAGAGAGAAGATAAGGGGAGAGAGAGAGAGAGTTGTCTTACCAAACCCCATACTTCTTCGCCAATGACGATGGCAGGGTATGCAGCGGAGCTGCCGCAGCAAACGACAACCGCGACAGTGCTAACAACGAGCGACCGCGATGAAAAGGGAGAAAGGAAGAGAGGAGAGAGAGTGTGGAATGGCAGAAGCGGTAAGGGAGGAGAGGCAGTCGTCGTGTGAGAGAGAGGGAGGCAAAACCCACGGCTGTGAGTGAGAGATAAGGGTGGATGTGGGTCGGTTGCGGCCACGAAACCTTCAATCCGCCATCCGTCCGCCAAATTGGCGGATTGGAGAAAATCAATCCGTATCCGTCCGCCAATCCGGCGGATGTGGATTGAGCAGATTGGTGGTTTGGCGGATGGATACAAATTGGTTTGACAGCTTAAAATTTTATAAATTTTCAACATAATTCAACTTGTGCACTTCCTAAAAAAAAAAAAAAGAAGAAAATATTACAGTTAATGACTTAAAAAAATATAAAAATCACTGCATGCCTCATCCAAAGCAAGAAAGTTTAAAACTTTAGAACATCACAATCACTGCATACCCCATCCACATACTACAATCACATCATGTCTCATCTACATAAAGTACTATAATCTGTGGTTCTTAAAATATAAAAACAATTCAAATCACCAAAACCATGAACATAATAGTAGTAGAGATTGTATGTCTTTGTATTGTTACATCTATATCTGTTTTTGAAAACAAAACCAACCAGCATATATCATATTTTCTATTTATTATTTTTAGAGATAGATTTAAAAACCAAAAAATATAGATAAACAATACATTTATTTTTTTCAATTCAAAAAAGATATTCAAGTTGAAAACTTTTTTTCAACAGAATATTTAAACTCTTTTTTAATTGAAAACACAAACAGAATATTTAAATAAATTGAAAACACAAAGTCTTATAAATTACTAGAGGTGTTTGCGGTTTGGCGGTTCGGTTGCGGCCAAAGGAATTCAAATCCGCCATCCGTCTGCCAGATTGGCGGATTGGAGAAAATCAATCCCCAACTATCCGCTCATCATCACGCATCCGTCCAAAATGCGACGGATCGGTATATCCGCTGCTTACCCCTAGTGAGAGAGAGAGAGAGAGAGAGGGGAGGCAAAACCTACGGCTGTGAGAGAGAGAGAGAGCAGCACCAATGTGTTTGTGTGAGACTGTGGCAAACAAACCCTGAACACACACACACACACACACATATATATATATATAGGGGTATAATGGTAATCTTATATCGGGGACTGACTGGGGCAGGGCCGGGCCGGGTCCGGGGCTGGGACATGTATATCGACCCCGGTCTTTCCCATTTGGTTGTTGTATCCAGACTTGAGTTCCGTGGATCCCGTTACTATATATTTATTGTTGTCCTCCTTTAATTCCTTATTTTTGAGTTATAGGATGCATTGGCCAGGTTTGTTATAGGTTGGTTGAACTTAGAAACCAAGGGTAGTTGCCCAGATTTTTGCCTTCACGCTCGAGCAGAGATTTTGACACTTGAGTCGGCCCTTTGTTGTTGCTTCTCTGCTCGAGCAGGAGTTTTGACGCTCGAGCGTGATTTTCCATCTTCTAGTATTTCCTCTACAGTGTTGGACACTCGAGCTGGCGTTTTGACGCTCGAGCGTGAGTTTGTGTATGTGACGCTCGAGTGAGGAGTTTTACACTCGAGCGGGGACCTGGTTCAGCAAAAGTTCTGGGAGTGTGTATCCGCTGCTCGAGCGGGATTTTTGACGCTCGAGCGGGAGTCTGTGAGTGACGCTCGAGCAGGGGTTTCCACACTCGAGCGAGACGACTCTTATATAAAACCAAGAACCGACTTTCTGGATCACTTTTTCATCTCCTTTTGATTTTAAAACCCTAGAACCGTCTTCTCTCTCTCCCTACACACCTTCTCTCTAGGTTTTCATCTCCTTTTAGTGTGTTTTTACCCTAAGCTCTTTGTATAAAAGATAGAGGGTGACTTGGGCTTCGTTTTAATCTGAGCAATAGTGGATTTGGAGCACTTTGGATTTTAGGTCATCATCTCCATCATCTCCATTTGAGTTCTTCACTTCGAGGTAGGGATTTCCTACTCCATATTATAGGTTTTGTCCTAAGTTTTGGTATTTTTGATATGTTGGTGTCGTTTGGTAATTTTGGGAAAACTAGGGTTTGTATCATAATTTGAGAAATAGGGAATTGTTTATATATTAAATTCCATGTGATTGTGAGTCATGAAAAATGACATAGGTAGTGTCAAGATGATAAAATTGAACCTTAGGGTTAATTTTGAGAGAAGGGGGAAAACCGTAATTGTTGTAATAAATTAATTTGTATAATTAATTTTGGGAAAAATGTGGAATTGAGTTTAATTCATGAAATTGGGGAAATTATGAGATAAATGGTGTAGTTGAATAGTTTAATCACTCACCTATGAAAATGTTGAGTTTACATTTGTTGATACATTTATTTCCTGTTTAGAAATAACTATTTTGGGCTATCGGTGGAGGATAGTTGTGATTGTTGTCGACATTGCATGTTGATTAAGGAAAACTGAAACTAATCACATTGAATGAGTCATTGAATATGACAGTTGAATTAATACAGCGAATCTGTGTATTGATTGAATGTTGTGTATGACAAATGTTTAATACATGGTATATGCATATTGTTTGGGAGGAGATAGGGGATGTACTCCATGGTTTGAGGGAAGATAAGGGATGGACTCTCAAACCTGTTTAGGAGGAGAAAGGGGATGGACTCCATTAGTACAGCACATATGTGTACTTATTGATTTATGGAAGTGTTTTAGTATGAGCCTTAGTCTCAATTGATTTGTTGATATTGGAAGTAATGTTGATATGAGATGTAAATCTCATTATTATTGTTTGGCCGGATTCGGAGCCATGTC
This sequence comes from Camellia lanceoleosa, assembly GCA_025200525.1. Lineage (NCBI taxonomy): Eukaryota > Viridiplantae > Streptophyta > Magnoliopsida > Ericales > Theaceae > Camellia > Camellia lanceoleosa. The sequence continues at coordinate 50,753,310 of CM045768.1, read as the reverse complement.
TGTATAATTGGAAAGTGATTAATAACGTAAAGCGAAACATGTCATGGACATTATTGTCATGAAAGTGTAAAGTGATATAATGGATTTAACTGTGTTAACCATCTATCGAATGCTGTTGCTTTAGTCAATTCTTATATTTGGTTTAGTATATTTCTACTGGGCTGTGGCTCACCCTATACGGGAACATCATTTTTAGGTTCAGGTGATATGCTACCTCCAAAGAATTAGTTTGGAAGGATTTGAAGTTGAAGACTCTGTTTAGATTAGTTGTTATTTTGTTTTGTTTTGATATTACATGTAAACTCAAGCCAAGGGCTTAATGTGTAATTGAGTTAGTACTCAGACTTTTGTGTCCAAGTGTTGGCTTGGAAAGCTGTAAGCCCGTAGGGCATTTATTTTCGATGTTACATGTAATGTCTTTTAATAAGAATACTCTGATGAATGGAATAATGTTTTGTTTTCTTTTATCAATGCATGTCAATATTGTATATATTATGGGTTTATTTTTTAAGGCGTTACAACTTGGTATCAGAGCGTACCAGGTTTGAATATTTTGGGTACGTGCGAAGTGATTAGTATCACAATGGGTTTGTCTCGCTTGTTAGAAACTTATGTATGATAGTGTGTGTTTATTTGATAACATGCTTATATGACTATTTGGGTATGGGATTTAATTTCTAGGATGTTGATTGGATCCTTGAGTTTTTATGAGTCTTGTTGGAAAAGCACTTGATCAATGCTATTTCCAACCAGAACTCTAGCAACGCCTCGGGACTGTCATTATCCAGGAATGAAATTCGTAGGTGCTTATGTGATTATGTGCTTACGTGGAGTGAATTACTGTTGTCCAATGCATTAGGACGTGAGTGTTATAGCTTCGACACATTTATTAATGTGCAAACGTATTAATCATTTTGTTACCTTTATTAGGATGTCAGAACGAGGACGTGGTAGGCGTGGTAGGCAGGGTAGGCAGAAGGTGCCTATGTCGGAAGAGATTCCGGAGCAGCAGGAAGGAGTTGGCCAAGCCAATGTGGCTGAGCCAGTAGGCCAGCAGGCTATGGGCGCTTTGGCCCGAGAGATAGCAGGGGCATTCAGGGAGTCTGTGGGCATTCTCGGGGCTGAGAATCAAGCCCAGGTTCATGTTGTAGATGCAGGGCCTGCATTTTTGAAGAGGGAATTCTTCCGGTCTAACCCGAACGAGTTTTTGGGCGATCCAAAAGAGCCGCTTAAGGCCGATGAATGGCTCGAACAGACAACGAAGACGTTTGAGATGCTTGGCATCGAGGATGGGGTTCTGAAGGTGACCTTGGCATCTTTCCAGCTAAAGGGAGATGCGGGTCAATGGTGGAAATTCACGAGGAGCCGTATAGGAAGGACTTGGGAGGCTTTCGTAGCTACTTTCCAAGAGAAGTTCCTGTCTCCAACTGTCAGGGAGAGGTTGAGGGAGCAGTTTTGCCAGCTTAAGCAACTGAGCTCTTCAATGGCAGAGTTTAAGGCCAAATTTACCAGTTTGTCCAGGTTTGCACCTGAGTTGGTGGCGTCTGAGGAGCGCCATTGTTTAGAGTTCGATAAGAAGTTGAGGCATAGCCTCAAGATGAGAGTTGGGGGTTCTATGACCCGAGAGTATGGGCGTCTGGTGGATGCTGCAGCCCACATGGAGATCATGATGCAGGAGGAGCAGGAGAGGCAGAGGGGTTCCTAGAGGAATCAGGATGGCCAGAGTAATGGCAGGAGACAGAGAGGTTTTACCCCTCAACAGTCTCAGAGTAGCTTTACTAGATCGACTTTTCCAGTGTCGAGTGCAAGTTTTGGGAAAGGCAACCAGGGAGACATTACCTGTTTCAAATGTGGTCAGCTGGGCCACAAGTCTCCAGTTTGCCCACAGAAGGGAGGAGTACAAAGAGCAGCATCATCTTCGGCTCGATCTCAGAGCTAGAGTCAGGGTAGAGGCCAGCCGCTCTCGTGTTATCAGTGTGGTCAGGCAGGGCACATGAAGAGATTTTACCCGCAGTTAATTGGCACATCTGGTGCATCTGGGCAGAGGCAGAATTCTCAGCCAGCTCAGTCAGTTCAAGCCTCGAGGGCCAATCAGGGGACTTCATCGTCCCAGTCTGTGCAGCAGTCTTATGCTCCTAGGGGTGAGCAGGTTGATCAGAGATAAATGCAGGCGTGTATCTTTGTTACCGCGTAGGATCTTGTGCCTGCTCCATCTGTCGTGAGAGATACCTTCTTGTTTTGCAACTCAGTTGCTAGTGTATTGATTGATACGGGAGCATCACATTCATTTATATCTGCTGCATTTGCATCTATTTTGGGATTGGAGTTGGCACAGTTAGCATCTCCTATTTGTGTTGTATCACCTGTTGGGGGTGAATTGATTTTGAAACAAGGATGTCGAGGCTGTGATATAGAGGTCGCCAACCGCCGACTCCCATTTCCTTTTGTAGTTATGCCCATGTTGGGATTTGATATTATTTTGGGTATGGACTGGTTATCGTCATACCGAGCAGTTATTGATTGTTACCGCCAGAGGGTCACAGTATGTACCTTGAGCGGGGATTGTTTCCATTTCTTGGGGGATCGGGTTGGTAGTATTTTGCCACCGGTATATGATCCACGAGGACGGAGTGAGTTGAGTGGTCTCCTTGCTAGCCTTTTGAGTAGTGAGTGCGATGAGACCCAGACTGTGTTGCCGAGAGTGGTTTGTGAGTACTCGGACGTCTTTCCCGAGGATCTTGTTAGTTTGCCACCTCACAGAGAGATTGAGTTCTCTATTGACCTAGTGCTTGGCACGGCGCCGATTTCTATGGCACCTTATCGTTTTGCCCCAGCCGAGTTAGTTGAGTTGAAGATTCAGCTCCAGGAGTTGCTAGATAAGGGTATATTCGTCCTAGTGTTTCGCCGTGGGGAGCACCGGCCCTCTTTGCTAAAAAGAAATAAGGTGCTTTGAGACTCTATATCGATTACCGGAAATTGAATCAGGCTACGGTCAAGAATAAGTACCCTATGCCCCGTATAGATGATCTGTTCGATCAGTTAAAGAGTTTCCGTTGTTTCTCTAAGATAGACTTGAGATCGGGTTATCACCAGTTGAGAGTCAGGGAGAAGGATATTCCGAAGACGGCATTCCGTACGCGGTATGGCCACTATGAGTTTCTGGTGATGCCATTTGGGCACACCAATGCACCGGCAGTCTTTATGGACTTGATGAACCGGATATTCCAGAAATTCTTAGATCGTTTTGTAGTCGTCTTCGTGGACGACATTCTGATTTATTCACCTTCTGAGGAGGAGCACGAGGAACACTTGAGAGTGGTGCTCAAGTTGCTTAGAGTCCATAAGCTTTATGCTAAGTTTGGGAAGTGTGAGTTCTGGCTAGGGGAAGTCAAATTCTTAGGCCATGTGGTTTCTGGGGAAGGGGTGTCTATTGATACATCCAAGATTGAGGCGTGCAAGATTGGGCACAGCCTAAGAGTGTGTTTGAGATCCGCAGTTTTCTAGGATTAGCTGGGTACTACCAATGGTTTGTGAAGGATTTCTCCAGGTTAGCTTCGCCGTTGACTAGACTGACTCGGAAGGGAGTCAAATTTGTATGGAGTGAGACTTGTGAAAAGTCGTTCCAGGAACTGAAAGTCAAATTGACCACCGCTCCGGTCTTGATTATTCTGGAGAGAGGATTGGGTTATGCAGTCTATTGTGATGCCTCACGAGATGGTTTGGGTTGTGTGTTGATGCAAGAAGGGAAAGTGGTAGCCTATGGCTCATGTCAGTTGAAAATACACGAGAAGAATTACTCTACACATGACCTAGAGTTAGCAGCTGTGATCTTTGCCTTGAAGATTTGGAGGCACTATCTGTATAGCGAGAAATTCGAGGTGTTCTCGAATCATAAGAGTCTGAAATATCTGTTTACACAGAAAGACTTGAACTTGAGGCAGAGGAGGTGGATGGAGTTCATTGAGGATTATGACTTCGAGTTGCATTATCATCCGGGGAAGGCCAATGTAGTGGCCGATGCCCTTAGTAGGAAATCTGTTGGTGACATAGCTAGTATAGCCATCCGGGAATGGGAGATGTTGGGTGCACTTGGAGAGTTTGATTTGCTTCTGGGTGAATCTGTTGAGGCTGCGGCCTTGTTTTCTGTTGTTGCACAGCCTACACTTGTGACTCGAGTGTTAGAGGCACAGAGAGGTGACCTTGAGGTGGAATCTCTCCGAGAGAAGATCTCCAGTGGGAAGGTTGAGAAGGGTTTGACGGTGTATCCCGACCAGAGTGTGAGATACCGAGACAGTTTGTTTGTGTCGGAGTCTTGCCGAGAGGAGGTACTCCGAGAGTTTCACCATTTACGCCTTGCGGTGCATCCGGAAGGCACTAAGATGTATCGGGATTTGGGTTGCCAGTTTTGGTGGCGGGGTATGAAAAGAGATGTGGCAGTCTTCGTGTCTAAGTGCCTTACTTGTCAGCAAGTGAAGGCCGAGCATCAGAGGCCAGCGGGTTTGTTACAGCCCTTACCTATTGCCTAGTGGAAGTGGGAGCATGTCACTATGGACTTCGTTGTAGGTCTTCCGGGGACTCAGCGGGGTAGTGATGCTATTTGGATGGTTGTAGACCGGTTGACTAAGTCGGCGCACTTCATTCCTATGCGCATGAGAGATTCGGTAGATCATCTTGCCGACTTGTATATTCGGGACATAGTGAGATTGCACGGGGTCCCAATGACGATCGTCTCAGATAGAGACCCTCGTTTTACTGCTAGGTTGTGGTAGAGTTTACAGAGTACCTTAGACACTAAGTTGACCTTTAGCACGGCTTATCATCTTCAGACTGACGGGCAGTCCGAGCGTACTATTCAGATCCTTGAGGATATGCTTCGGGGTTGTGTTCTCGATTTTAGTGGGTCGTAGGAGAGGCACTTGCCTTTAGTGGAGTTTGCCTACAACAACAGTTTCCAGTCTAGTATCGATATGACATCGTTTGAGGCCTTGTATGGCCGACCATGTAGGTCTCCAGTTTGTTGGGCCGAGGTGGGTGATGCACCTTTGTTGGGTCCAGAGTTGGTAAGGGTAATGACGGAGAAGGTTGAACTTATCCGTAGGAGGCTTGTTACAGCCCAGAGTCGTCAAAAATCATATGCCGACCGTAGGAGGAGACCTTTGGTATTTAAGGTTGGTGATCATGTCTTTCTAAAGATATCACCTAGGCGGGGATTGATGAGATTTGGGAAGAGTGGGAAGTTGTCCCCTCGGTTTATTGGCCCTTTTGAGATTCTTGAGAGGATTGGTGAGGCTGCCTATCGTTTAGCTTTGCCACTGTAGTTATCCGGAGTTCATGACGTGTTTCATTGAGTATGCTTCGGAAGTGTGAGCCGGATCCATCGCATGTATTGGATTGGACCGACTTAGAGGTAGATGAGGATGCCTCGTATGAGGAAAGGCCGATTCGGGTCTTGGATAGGCGGGATCAAGTCTTACGAGGCAAGACCATTCCCTTGGTAAAAGTTCTGTGGAAATATCACGGAGTGGAGGAAGCCACTTGGGAACATGAATTGAAAGTCCACGAGAAATATCCGGACATGTTTGTTGATGTGTAATCATGTATTGAGACTTTATAATATTATTGAACTTGAAGAACATTATGTGTGTCTTAAGTTGTAAAACATTGATTATGTTTTGGTTTATTGGAAGAATTTTGAAACTTGCCTCAAAATGGAAGTTTAATGGGACATTGCATATGTCGAATATATTGTATAATTGGAAATGTATCATGAACATTGAATATGATACGAAATGGTGAATCTTATAGATTGATAATTGTTGAATTGGAAAGAAATGCATGTTGATGATGCAAGTTGTAATATATGTTGTTTTATATATTGTGAGATGCCTCTTGGTAAGAGATGGAATGACCGGTATTGGGTCAGGATTAAATATTGAAATGTCATATTGTTGGAAATTGAGAAAAACCTATTTTTGAAAACTTATGCTTAATTTCGGGGACGAAATTCTTTAAGGAGGGAAGGTTATAGCGACCCCGGTCTATCCCATTTCGTTGTTGTATCCGGACTTAAGTTCCGTGGATCCCGTTACTATATATTTACTGTTGTCGTCCTTTAATTCCTTATTTTTGAGTTATAGGATGCGTTGGGCAGGTTTATTTCAGGTTGGTTGAACTTAGAAACCAAGGGTAGTTGCCCAGATTTTTGCTTTCACGCTCGAGTGGAGATTCTGACGCTCGAGCGGAGATTTTGACGCTCGAGCGGGCCCTTTGTTGTTGCTTCTCCGCTCGAGCGGGAGTTTTGACGCTCGAGCGTGATTTTTCATCTTCCAGTATTTCCTCTGCAGTGTTGGACGCTCGAGCGGGCGTTTGTGTATGTAACACTCGAGCGGGGAGTTTTACGCTCGAACGGGGACCTGGTTCAGCAAAAGTTCTGGGAGTGTGTATCCGCAGCTCGAGCAGGATTTTTGACGCTCGAGCGGGAGTCTGTGAGTAATGCTCGAGCGGGGGTTTCCACACTCGAGCGGGACGACTCTTATATAAAACCGAGAACCGACTTTCTGGATCACTTTTTCATCTCCTTTTGATTTTAAAACCCTAGAACCGTCTTCTCTCTCTCCCTACACACCTTCTCTCTAGGTTTTCATCTCCTTTTAGTGTGTTTTTACCCTAAGCTCTTTGTATAAAAGATAGAGGGTGACTTGGGCTTCGTTTTAATCTGAGCAATAGTGGATTTGGAGCACTTTGGATTTTGGGTCATCATCTCCATCATCTCCATTTGAGTTCTTCACTTCGAGGTAGGGATTTCCTACTCCATTTTATAGGTTTTGTCCTAAGTTTTGGTATTTTTGATATGTTGGTGTCGTTTGGTAATTTTGGGAAAACTAGGGTTTGTATCATAATTTGAGAAATAGGGAATTGTTTATATATTAAATTCCATGTGATTGTGAATCATGAAAAATGACATAGGTAGTGTCAAGATGATAAAATTGAACCTTAGGGTTAATTTTGAGAGAAGGGGGAAAGCCCTAATTGTTGTAATAAATTAATTTGTATAATTAATTTTGGGAAAAATGTGGAATTGAGTTTAATTCATGAAATTGGGAAAACTATGAGATAAATGGTGTAGTTGAATAGTTTAATCACTTACCTATGAAAATGTTGAGTTTACATTTGTTGATACATTTATTTCCTGTTTAGAAATAACTGTTTTGGGCTATCGGTGGAGGATAGTCGTGATTGTTGTAGACATTGCATGTTGATTAGGGAAAACTGAAACTAATCACATTGAATGAGTCATTGAATATGACAGTTGAATTAATACAGCGAATCTGTGTATTGATTGAATGTTGTGTATGACAAATGTTTAATACATGGTATATGCATATTGTTTGGGAGAAGATAGGGGATGTACTCCATGGTTTGAGGGAAGATAGGGCATGGACTCTCAAACTTGTTTAGAAGGAGAAAGGGAATGGACTCCATTAGTACAGCAAATATGTGTACTTATTGATTTATGGAAGTGTTTTAGTATGAGCCTTAGTCTCAATTGATTTGTTGATATTGGAAGTAATGTTGATATGAGATGTAAATCTCATTATTATTGTTTGGCCAGGTTCGGAGCCATGTCTGTATAATTGGAAAGTGATTAATAACGTAAAGCGAAACATGTCATGGACATTATTGTCATGAAAGTGTAAAGTGATATAATGGATTTAACTGTGTTAACCATCTATCGAATGCTATTGCTTTAGTCAATTCTTATATTTGGTTTAGTATATTTTTGGGGCTGTGGCTCACCCTATATGGGAACATCATTTTCAGGTTCAGGTGATATGCTACCTCCAAAGAATTAGCTTGGAAGGATTTGGAGTTGAAGACTCTATTTAGATTAGTTGTTATTTTGTTTTGTTTTGATATTACATGTAAACTCAAGCCAAGGGCTTAATGTGTAATTGAGTTAGTACTCAGACTTTTGTGTCCAAGTGTTGGCTTGGAAAGCTGTAAGCCCGTAAAGCATTTATTTTCGATGTTACATGTAATGTCTTTTAATAAGAATACTCTGATAAATGGAATAATGTTTTGTTTTCTTTTATCAATGCATGTCAATATTGTATATATTATGGGTTTATTTTTTAGGGCGTTACAACATGTATCCCCGTCCCCGGCCCGAATATAATCGGGGATTTCTTTTTGAATACCATCTCCGGGCCATCAGGGGTATTTTTTGGGAAATAACCGCTCAATTCGGGGTCGGGGGGTCGGGTCCTCGTCGGGCCGGGTTCAGATTGCCATCCCTATTCACATCTCATATCGTCATCGTCCAAGAATGACGCGAAGATGGTGAAGACGATAGTGGTGGTAGTGGTGTGTGGTGGATGTGAGGGTGAAGACGGCGGAGGCTATGGAAGAGAAGTAAAGGGCGGGGAGATTGTCATCGATCTGGTGAGGAAAAGAGAAGATGAGGAGATAAAAAATGTAGAGAGAAGTAAGCCGCCAGAAGTGAATCAATGTCCTAAAGCAACAGGTCGAGAAGAGAGAAAGAGAGAGAGAGAGAGAGAGAGAGGCCGGTAACGGAGGTGATGGCGGTGGCCCAACAGACAGTGACAGTGGCAGTGGCGGTGGCGTCGGAGGCAGAGGGGAGAGAAAGGAAGTATACCCGTGTATGGGTTTGAAGAGTTGGGGTTTTCTTTTTGATGATGATGAGTAGGAGGTTAGGGTTTTGGGGTTGAAGAGTTTGAGTTTTTTATTTTGATTTGAAGAGTTGGAGTTTTTGATTTTGACTTCTTTTTTTTTTTTTTTGTGTGTGTATGTATGTGTGGCGCTCAAAAGTTTTATTTTGGTGCCTATTTTTATTTTGGGCATACTATTCACAATAGAAATTGCATGTCGTAAAAAGTAAAATATTTTTAACGGCTTGTATATATGCATTGTGGAAAGTGTACTTTTTAACGGCTGACTTTCTGCGCATCATAAAAAATGTAATATTTTTAACGACAGACTTTTTTGTGCGCCGTGAAATGTTCAATATTTTTAACGGCTGGTGTACGCGTGTCGTGCATAGTTGATGTATTAACGGCATGCCAAATGCACGTCGTAAAAAGTTTTATTATTTACGGCTAATATTGCAAGTCGTAAAAAAATCATCATTATTAGCATTCACAGCCTACGCAATAGACATGTCGTGGTTGGGGAATTATTTACGACATGTAAAAAAAGCAAGTTGTAAAAGTGAGAAATCTTGGTTTGCAATTACTGTATGTCATTAATGTGGAGCTGTAAAAACTCAATTTTGTTGTAGTGGAAACACTCACAAAACAAATGTAAATACATATATCATACATAGCAAGTACCAACTAAAACAAATATGCAAATTGGTTAATTATGAGCTTCTTATTCCCAACAGAGTTTCAGCACAAAACGGGACTGTAGTGTTCAAATCAAAAAAAACTAAAATAACATTACGTTATATTGATTAAATTTTATACAAATAATAATTTTGTGGGTAAATTATACTCACCTAGATTTCTGATAATTATAGGGATCTTTCCTATAATTTTAATAATTAGAGAAACTACCCTTACTTTTGAAACTATTATTAAGGCTCCACCCACCATTACTCTTCTCTTAATTTATTTAACAGAATATGATGCCGTCATGCTGATTAAATTGTATAGAATATGATGATGCCAAATAGTAAATTTTACCCTGAGGTTTTTCAAATATTAAATTCTATACAATATTTTAAAAAATTCTAAATTGTTAAGACAAGCATATATATAGTAGAATAACCAAAAACATTACCTTATCTATTAAAAAAAAAGAGCTAATAAATTCACTATAGCAAATAGCAACACCATATAATTTATTATTATTATTATTTGTTCTCTTCTCTATTATTTTCCTCAATTTTTTTATTATTTTTTCTCTTTCATTAATGATAGCTAGCATCACCCAACTTACAAAACATGAATTTTTCTCTTGTTTTGTAAACATATTTGTGTACGAATTTTTTTTAAGAAAAATAAACATAAAGTGGAGGTGAGTGTAATTTACCCTTATTTTGTTACTAATTTTTTTTGTCAGGGACAATAAGGTGGAGGATGGTGTTGTCTATTATTAGATATGTGCAAATATAATAGACTAAACAAAAACCTCCACATTTTAATAATATTTGCAACTTTGATAGAGAGCTATAGTAGAGCTGTTCTTTAAAAAAATAAAAAAAATAAAAAAAAAAAAAGATAAATTAATGCTATTTTAAAGCTCTTCTCTTAGAGCTCTAAAACATTTTTCATAATATTTATGCTTTAAGTACAGAAGAGAAATGCATTCTTAAAAACTTGAAACAGAAAGTTTGTGCTGCTTCTTCTCTTCCACCCTTTTTCTCCTTTTTTTTTTTTTGTTTTTTCCCTTCTTCTTCTTCTTTTTCTTCTAATAATAAACAATATTTTTTGGGGGGGTTTAAGAATAATAATAGTGATCTATACTAGGTATTACTGCTACAAACAAACACATGCCGATGGTAATCCTGCCACTGGTTCCAGTCCAATTAAATGTCCAACCTCCGCACTGACATCCAAGATCATCAGCATGCGTTCCAGCTACAAGAATCTTTTGTAGAATTCCTATCTGACGTTAGAAATGGTTTATTTGTAGAGTAATCTCATTGACCTCAAATAATATATCAAATATTTTATCAAACTTTTTATATGAGTGTAGGATTCATCATTACAAGAAAAATTACTTTTGGTGATTAAATTTTTAGTCGCCAAAAGTCTGTTTTTAGTCGCCGAAAGTCGAAATTTGACTTTCCCCGACAAAATTCTCTAGTCGCCACATTTGTCACGTATATGTTGTCGGCGTAGGCATTGGCGACTAATATTTTTTTAGTTGCCAAAAGACAGGTCTTTCGCGACTAAAATGCCAATAGTGTTTTAGCCTTTTGAAAATCATACATTTACCGACTAATAATTTAGTCGCCAATACTCAATCAATTGCCGACTAAACGGCTTAGTCGCCAAAATAAGGACTTTTGACGACTAATATTTTAGTCGCCAACGGTGTTCCGTCGGAAAAAAAAAAAAAAAAAACCCACTTTTTTTGGTTTTTGAACCGTGCCCAACCATCCCACATTGCAACCTTTTTTGCAACACACTCCTTCCACTATACCACTACAACATCACATGAATATATTTGCAATATATATTATTTATATAATATATTGACGGTATTAATACAAAACAATATATATAAATATAATTATTTTAATTCAATATAATTTATGTAAAAAATAAATTATTTATTAAAAAAAAATTTAGGTCACTTTTGGCGACTAAATCCATTATTTAGTCACCAATTCTATGATTTTTGGGCTACTAATTTTTTTTTGTTGGTAAAAAAACAAGTTCGAACTAAAAATAGTAGTTTTGACGACTAAATCTGTTTTTAGTGGCCAAAAATGTCTCCTTTTGGCTACTAAACTAAATTTTAGTCACCAATTCACTGTTTTTAGCTACTATTTTTTTTTTTGTAGCCAAAAACCTTCATTTTCAGCGACTAATCTTTTTTTAGTCCGAAAAACACCTATAATTGGCGACTAAAATGTTTTTTAGTCGCCAAAACCATCACTTTTGGCTACTAAATTATTTTAGTCGCCAAAAACCATCACTTTTGGCTACCAAACAACCTTTAGTCGCTAAAACCCCTACATTCGGCGACTAAACTGCCTTTTAGTCGCTAAAAGCCTAGTATTTGGCGACTAAACTATTTTAGTCGGCAAAAGGGTTCAATTTTGGCGACTAAATCCATTTTAATCGCCAATTATACAACTTTCAGCGATGAAAAATGAATTTTTAGTCGCCAAAAACGCTTTTTCTTGTAGTGCATACATATGTAGATTTGTATGAATTCCACAACAGATTTAATAAAAAATTTGATAAATTATTTAGAATTCATAACATTTTCATTATTTGTGCCATTTCCATTCTTCAGCAGTACCAAGGACTTACGAACTGCTTCACATGCTAGTTCTTTGTGCATCTGAAACATTAGGAAAATGAGTGAGAGTACTAATTAGTGCCATCACTAATGATGTGGTAGTGGGTCCCACCGACTGTCACAGTGTTGTTGTGTCTATTTTTTTTTAAAAAAAAGTGGATGCCACATTATTAACAGTTGCTTTAAAGCACTACTTTTAGTGGTCTCTATCATTACCCGAAACATTATTACAAAGGACAAACTTTAGAATAAGGAATGAAAATGTTTCTTTTCAAATTCACCAGGCTAAAAGCTCTTATGTCTAATTCAAGTATCGTAAAATAGTAACAAAAATTTCTGTTTGAAAATGTTGGGAAACAAACTAAAGATTTGGAAAATCATATAGTCAACAGTCTGTGAGATGGTACAAAATGAAGGTTTTATTTTCTAGTCTAATGAAAAGAGATCAAATACACTTATAATTTTGTAAACTTACCTTACAAGCAACTGTGTTATCAGCCATGGGATATTCAAATAGACCAGCAACAAATTTCAGTCTCAGAATTCTTTCAACAGCATCATCAATCCTGGCCATCAGTATCTCTCCTGATTCCACCAGAATCAGATACAGATCCTTCACTCTCTGCACTGGACAGACCTACAATGAGAAATCAAACATTCTCAAATGGTTCTCAGTCGTCTCTCTCTCTCTCTCTCTCTCTCTCTCTCATACACACACAGGAACAGAAACAGTTTTGTTTTTTTTTTTGTTTTTTTTGTTGTGTTGTGTTGTTTGTTTTATTCATTATTATTACGGAAATTTCCTTTTTGTATTGTTGTTGGTGGTTGTTTAAGATCTAGGGTTGATGTGGTTGAAGATGAAGATGAAGATTGAACAGATATAGTCAAAAAGGCTCAGATCTGTTCTCAATTTCCTTTTTGTATTATTGTTGGTGGTTGATCTAGACCTAGGGCTGATGTGGTTGATGATGAAAATGAAGATTGAACAGATATGTTCAAAGAGGCTCAGATCTGTTCAATTGGAAAGATAAAAATCTGACATATATGAAAATTTTGTACAGATAAGAACAAACTTCAACATACAAGGGAAATATGCTCTATAAATTTTGACAGATAGGATAAAATTAGCAATTTTAACAGATAGATAGTTTTTATAGATAATTGCAACAGGCAGATAATTTGGTTTGGCTTGATATTTTAACATATAAAAAAAATTGGACAAACATTTGAACAGAAAAGGAGAAAAAATTGAACATATAGGCAAAAAAAATTAAACAGATAGAAAATGATTTGAACAGATAGTCAACGAAAAGTCAACATATAAAAAAAGTCAACAGAGATAAAATAAGAAATAAAATGTCCTCTAAAATTAATAAAATAATTTCTCACCAAACTATTTCACAAATGGTGAATTTCTCACTAATAAAAAAATATTTACTAAACCTACTACTTTAGACAATTGTTAGGATAGACTTCTCAATAATTAATATTTTAAACAAAAAAGTTAAGAAGTGTTTACCCTTACTATTTCTGGTTTGTGATTTGTGTACCCCCACATGACTTTGTGTCATATGGTGCCCATCACCATTGATTGAATTATTTAATCCAGTTTAGGATCATGTGGTATGTGCTTGTAACCTTACATAACCCACCGTGGGTCTACACAATTGGACGGCTCGTGGCACTGCATCCAATAATTGAACTCAATAATTTTTTAATATCTGATGGCCTATATTATTTTTTTTATTATTATTTGTGATCCTGACCTAAAAAGAAAAGGGCTCTGTGGTGTCATCATGGTCCCTAGTCCTGAGGTAACCAGTTGCCGACTAGGAATTAATTTCCATCAAGTGAGGGACCCACCACCAAGGCACTAATGGAGGGCAGACACACGCTGCAACCGAGGCCAGGAACGAGGGGAGTAAAGGACGAGCTCTCATGGGGAGATAACACACAGCCCCCTCCCAAGAATCGAACCTGGTCTCCCTGTTGTGAAACATGCCGCATTCTCCACCAGGCCACCAACCCTGGTGGTTATTATTATTTGTGATCGAATAATTGGTTTGATGTCTATTCTTTTTTAAATTCACTTCTCCAATCCAAATTTAACTGGTTTGATGTCTATTCTTTTTTAAATTCACTTCTCCACTCCAATCCAAATTTAACGAGAATTTTAATGAAAAAAAACTTTGATGTGGAGGTGTACAGTTTATCGATTAATGATGAACTCTTTAACGATGAATAGATTGTGAAAGATATTGAAACTTTTGATTCAACTGTTTGTAATAATGCATTCAATAATTTAACTCGTTTACTTTTTAATATCTAAGATGGGGAATTGACTTGATAGTCTATTTTATTTTTTATTCTTATTTTATTATTTAAAATCAAAGAATTGGTTTGATGGTCTGCACTATTTTATTTATTTATTATTATCATTTTATTTCTTTACAAGTATGGGAAATATTACTATTATAAATCCTGAAATAAGCCACCATACAATGGCCCTGTTTGGTAGAACTGTGGGAAGTGCTTATAACTTATGCCTAAACAGCTTATAACTTATAACTTTCAGCTTAAGCTGATTTCCAGCTTATTCTTAAAGCATCTCCTGCCCCACTTAAAGAATAAACTGATTTCTGACTTTCAAAAAGCTATAAGCTATAAGCTATAAGCTAAACCAAACACATCAAAATAGTTTAAATTAAGCTGAAAGCTGAAATAAGCTGTAATTAAGCTCTGCCAAATAGGGCTAATAAGTGAAATGCAAACATACAATGAAGGCTACATACTAAAGCTTAGTACCTCTGACAACTAAGCTACTATGCAAGTTGGTGATAAGAATTTAACAAACACACTCAGAGAAACTAAGGCCTTAGTTTGAAAGCTTTTTGTTATTGCTTGTTAACCCAAATCCGAGGGGAAAGAGAGGATCATAAGAGTCCTCCCCAACATGCATTGGCAATTGTTCAACACTTCTAAACCACGTCACTGGAAGTCGTCCTTGGAACTCGTGATCTCCGAAGATGACATCTGTGATTCCACCTCCTTCGCTGCCGGGCAACCAAGCAGCGATCAGACCGTCTATCTTCTCCAAAAGCTCAGGCTTTAGAGTTACGGGCCTTCCAGAGATGAGAATTGCCAATGTGGGAACTCTCTCAGCAACTGAGCTAATGAGTTCAGCTCCGTTAAAAGGAATTATGAGTTCTGGGTTGTCGCCACCGTCTTCTACATATGGAGATTCCCCCACAGCTACAACGGCAAAAGAGAAATCTTGACCGGTAAAGGTGTCTGGCGATGGGTTTTGCTCGTATATCAATTCAGTTTTGTCTCCTACTGCTTCTTTGATGGCATCCAAAATGGTTGTACCTAGATTGTTAATCATCTCGTAAGTCCAAACACTCAGAAAACAAATGAAAATACATATATCATACATAGCAAGTACCAACTAAAACAAACATGCAAATTGGTTAAATGTGAGTTTCTTATTCCCAAACAGAGTTCTAGCACAAAACAGGACTGTGGTGTTCAAAATCAGAACTAAAGAACTTTAAGTTATAACAAATGAATTTTATACAAGTAATTGTTTATTTACTTATATTTTTTGTCAGGGAGAGCAAAGCGGAGGATCATGTGTGCAAATAGAATAGACTAAACAATACCCAACACATTTAAATAACATTTAGGCTTTAAGTATGGAAGAGAAATGCATTCTTAAAGAACTTGAAACAGAGAGTTTGTGCTGTTCTTCTCTTCCATCCTTTTTCTCCTTTTTTTATGTATTTATTTATTTATTCTTCCTAGTAATATATAATAATTTTAATTTTGGGTTTCAGAATAATAATAGTGATCTATGCTGGGTATTACTGCTACAAAACACATACCGATGGTAATTCTGCCACTGGTCCCAGACCAATTAAATGTCCAACCTCCGCACTGATATCCAAGATCATCAGCATGTGTTCCAGCAACAAGAATCTTTTTAGAATTCCTATCTAATGGAAGAAATGGTTTCTTTGGGTCCTTTCCATTCTTCAGCAGTACCAGGGACTTGCGAACTGCTTCACGTGCTAGTTCTCTGTGCATCTGAAAAATTATTACAAAGGAAAAACTTTAGAAAATGTCACCTTTAAATTAAGCTTCACTGTTTGTCTGAATATACTCCACTATTAAACTGGAAAGACTAATAAAAAAATGGATGCAAAAAAAGGAATTAAAATGTTCCTTTTCAAATTCACTAGGCAAAAGCTCTTATTTCTAATTCAAGTATCATAAAATATTAACAAAAAATTCTGTTTGAAAATGTTGGAAAAAAATTAAGATTGGGAAAAACGCATGGTCAGCAGTCTCTGAGATCATACAAAATGAAAAGTAAAGCCAAACTAATTCAGTGGTTAGAAATGAAGGTTTTGTTTTCTCCTCTAATGAGAAGAGATCAAATAGACTTACAATTTTGCAAACTTACCTTACAACCAACTGTATCTAGCAGAGACTTATCAGCCATGGGATATTCAAAGAGACCGGCAACAAATTTCACTCGCAGAATTCTTTCAACAGCATCATCAATCCTGGCCATCGGTATCTCTCCTGATTCCACCAGATTCAATATATCCTCCAGAAATAATTCATATTTTAAAGGGACCATCACCTGACAATTTTCTGCGTAAGAAGCATGAATTATATGAAAGAGAGCCCTTAGTTTATGCTTTTAGAACTAAAGTGTTGTCAATACCATATCAATTCCTGCATTGACTGCAGATGAAATGCAATTGCGATAGTTTGAGCCATGAGGATCAGAAAGCTTGTCAAGTGCTTGCCAGTCTGAAATCACAAAACCCTGCAGCAGAAGTTCGCCCTGAGATTCATCTAGATGAAATGGGTGAAAATAAATAAAGAAAAAATATTCATAATTCAGCCTTATCTATGTTTAGGAACAGTTGTAACTTGTATCTACCTAATAAATCAAACAAATTTGCAGTCTCACAAGATGGCAAATGATCCACTCTCATGTATGATGATAAATATTGAAATCTTGTAGCATACTATGACAGAAAAAAATGAAAAAAAGGGCCACTTAAGGATATACTTTTTCCAATGAATATCATTTTAGTTACCTTAAAACCCAGCTTATCTTTCAAAATCTGAGTTAGGAGAAAATGGTGAGAGTGCATTTTGGTTCCATTCCAGCTTGAGAATGATGCCATAACTGTGCAAACTCCTTGAGAAATACAGTCCAGATAAGCTGCCATGTGGATCCTCTCTAAATCATCATACGACACTAAAGTATTCCCTTCATTTATACCTTTGTCGGTACCTCCATCACCAACGAAATGCTTGGCACATGCAACAACCTTATCTCTGGAATCAAATGAGTCAATCAATGCAAACATCTTCCAAAGGGTTAAGAACAGTAAGCAATTCAACAGCCAACACATAAATCCAGTACAAGATTAGATCCAGAATGTGTCTAGAAAGCAGTGCCATAAGTGGGTACAGAGGCTGGAATGTGCAAAACAATATATTTAATTTATAGATATAAAAGCAGGTGACACAATTTTCAGCCATATTCTGTAGACGATCAAGTAAGCTCCAATAAGTTTTATTTAAAGCACCATTCAACATCAGTGAAAATCCTAAATCTTGATGCCAATGCTTTTTTGCAGTCCCTTCTAGAATGACAATCTTGTTAAGATTCTCATTGTAGTGATATTGGGGATGGGAAAAAAAGGGGGAAATGGATTGCTTGAATAATAACATTGGATTGAAATTTAACAGGTTAAACTGTAACAAGTGATTGACTTTTCTCTACCTTCCAGCTAAAAATGGGTAGCCCTTTGGGTGCCCTTCAGGTGGTTGCCCCTGCAAGCCTGATACAATGGTAGTCATCTTTCGAACAATTTCAGTGTCTTCACCATAACACTCATAGCATCGTCCCCATCTGGGATCTCTGCATACCTGTCAAAATCCAAGAATGACTAATAACTTGATAAATTATAGTTGAAGACAAAAGAAAGGATCACAAGAAAAAAAAAATTTAAAAATAAAGCAAGTAGAAATAATCTCCCTAAGCCAACAAAATTGTCTAGCCCTTTAAACTCACATTAAATCCTAGTTATCAATCCTCTTTGAGAGAATTCAAAGGAGTTCACATTGATCAGACACAATTATGTTGTAATTGTTGATTCAATGTACTTTATTGTATTGTGAATGTGTGATACATTATAATGAAAACAAACAAGTGTAGAGCTGAAACAAATTAAACACAAAATGATATCAAGAGAAGAGTGATTATCAAAAGTAGAACCACTTACACCAATGCAGGGAGCGAAATTATAGGGAATCCCACTAGCCCTAACTTCAAGAGCCGTCGCAACCCCAATTTTATACGCCAAATCTGTGTCTCTACAGCACACATTTTTCCAGAAATTAGCGTTTCAAACCAACAACACTACTAAAAATTCACTTCCTAATCATCAATGGATACAAACAACAAATTGCATGTGAAAGAAGTAACCTGGTGGCTCCAAGACTAATGTTGTGAGGAAAAATGGTGGCACCATAGACACTGTTGTTGCCATGAACAGCATCGATCCCATAGATCAACGGAATCCCGAGCCGTGACTCAAGTGCAGCCTTCTGAAATCCGTCTACCATGTCCGCCCAATCCGAAGACAGTGCCTTCTCGAACGGTCCACTTCCACCAGCGCTCAGTATACTCCCTGCAAAACACACAAATCAGCGGGAAATTATTCAATAATCTTGGAACAGCACGTGACCGTACTCCAAGACAATCACTAATTACTTAGCTCTATATTGTTCCCCATCTCCAACATAAATCGTGAACCCCTACCCTTCTCTACCAATCAAAACTTTATAGAGCACCACGTGTCTTGTTCCGGAAATAATGAATAATCACCCCAAATCAGCACACACACTGCTAAACTCAAACCAGGACTTCCTAAAACCAAACCTGCTATATGATACTATATTAAAGAGTACAACACTGTTACAATCATACATAATAATATACAAATAAAAAAAAATTATACTTTCATACATAATGATGATGCTCATAATAACATCTAGTACTATTTTGATTCATAATTTCAAAACTTCACCGCCTCATTCATACATACATATGTATCTTTCTATATATATACATATTTAGAGAGGGAGAGAGAGAGAGAGAGAGAGAGAGAGAGAGGACCTATGGAGAGGTCACGGAGGACGGAAGGAGTGGCGACGTCTCGTTCGATCTGAGTCATCTGGCCGAGCTTCTCTTTCAAGGTCATTCGAGAGAGCAAATCCTTGATTCTAGACTCGATTGGTTCGTTGGGGTTCTTGTATGCGCAATTCATCATCATCATCGTCTCTTCTACTTGGCTCATTGTTTTTTTTTGGATTTCACTCACTCACTGCGACAACACAGTGGACTTCGAGATCGGAGTGTGGAGTGGAGTAGTAAGGAGAGAGAGAGAGAGAGAGAGAGGGCATCTTGGGGTATGGAAACAGAACATTATACATATAGCGGGAAAAATAAGAGGGAAGTTGTTGAAGTTTAGGTGACGCTGGCGGTTGCAGCTGATATTCCCCTACTGTTTGTTTATTTATTTATCACCACATGACATTGTGTTGTCACGTGCTGCCCATCGCCATCACCATTCAATATACTTATCCATTTTTAGGATTGTGCACGAGTTAATTATTTGATCATTTTATAGTATTATTACATGTCATTTATTATTGAATATTTGTTATTTTATTTTTGAAAAATTTAATAAAAAAATATTATATTTTATTATTTTAATTCATTAATATTAATCACATCATGACAAGAACAAAAATATATATATGAGAAAAGTTAAAGATCATAAAAAATTTTAAATATTTCATGATCATTTTCATGAAAATTTTTTCATAATACCTAGTATTGCTCTATATATATATATATTTCTACTTAAAACACTCCTCCCTCACTAACTTTTTTTTTTTTTTTTATTATTATAGGAAAATCTTCCCTACTTTTCCGCAAGTCCAAGACAGCGTCCCTTACAGAGATCACCAAAATGTCCTGTTAACCGTTTCAGCGCCCCTTACAGAGATCACTAAAATGTCTTATTAATCATTTCGATCGAAGAGACTATAACTTTATTTTAAAAATTGTTTAAGAGTTCTAAAATAATGAGTTCTAATAATTCTAAAAATACTGTTGCCTCAATTGATGTGATATTTTATTCTTTATTTTTTATTTTTTTTATTAATTTCCAGCACTGTCAACTTATTAGAACTAACTTAATGCTCTCTCTATTTATATATTTTTATGATTGTTATCCATATATATATATATTATGAAATTTTTAATAGCACTAGAGAGAGAGAGAGTCAAGAAGGTGAGGTGGGAAGAAGGAGTTGAGGTGATGTGATCTTATGGTTGGATAATATGGTGTTCAAGATTCAACATTGTAATTTCTTTTCTTTTCCTTTGTTTTCTCGTAAAAAAACAACGATTTTTTTTCCTTTAGTACTTCTCGTCTTATCTTACATATATTTTTTTTTAATTGTAATTTTCAAAAAAATAGAATTTTTGAAAAAGTCCATGAAGAAAAGGGTTCATCAAAGTGTTAAGAAAATTTTCCGAGACAATTTCAAATTTTCCAAGAAAGGAATGAAGTTGAGTGATGGGTTTGAGAATGATGATTTATATATATATATATAGATAAAATTGTTTGTATATTTATGTAATTCGTTGCTTCTCTTGCTCTTTTTTTTTTTTTTTTTTTCTTTTTTTTTTTGCCCCAAACGACGCTGTTTTTAAAAAAGCGATTTTTTGTTGAGAATGGGGGCGAGATCCGGGACTCGTAGCACCACTGCTTTATTTTTACTTGACTATCACCGGCGGATTGAGAAATTTTGGTGGCACACCACCCAATAATTTAACTTATTCATTTCGTTTTCTTTTTAACATCTAAGATGAAGGCATTGTTTTGGTGGTGGAGGTCATATCCATCGACATGATGTCCATGGTTTCAAATCATGTTGCTTCATTCTCGAGTTTTCTTCTTTTTATTTATTTATTTATTTATTTATTTATTATTTTAAAAAATATAAATTAAAGTTAGGATATAGAGGTAAAGGTTAGTGTATTTGAGTGTTAGTTTGTAAAGCTGAGTGAGAGAGAGAACTATAATTTGAGTTTAGATTTTGAGTTTCTAAGGAATTATTTGAAATGATTTAAATAAATATATTTTAAATTTTTTATTAAAAAATAAAATGATGATATGATCCAAATAAATATATTTATTTAAATAAGTACACTTAATTAATTTATATCAAATAGTTCAAATTTCAAAAACTGAAAATCCAAACCTTATGTGACTTTACAAGTTATGAAACTGTCCATATGGGGCACTGGGAAATTTTGAAGAAAAAAAAAGTGTTACAAGACTTCAAACTCTGTATTTTATATAATAATATAGATATATAATTATTTACCTATAACCTAACCTTTTGCTCTAATGAATGTTTTCGAGCAGTAGTTTAAACATGGGAATTTTAAGAGAGAGAGATCATACACTTGGAAAAAGTAGCTTAGTGCATCTAGAAATAGAAAATAGAAAATGAAAGAGAGAAAAATAATTAGTAATAGCTTAACCCAGGATCCATAAATTAAATAATGCTAGGCTGCTTAACTTGTTTTGGCCTATGAATTAATTGAGGCGTGGTCAGGTTAGCAAGGTGCGTTGGGCATGGTTGGATTTGGTACAAGTACTAACACATCTTAATTTTTAAGAAATTATTAGACACAAGTCATGTGATATTTTATGCTACTCATAAATTAAAACACTAATACTATATTTGGTTGAGAGATTTGAAGAATGAAAGGAAAAAGGTGTGTAAAACTATGTGCAATGTATGTATATTTTATTCATATTTCACCTAACTTTTCTCTTTCCCTTTCCAAATCTCTCATCAAATCCTCCAACCAAACACAGCGTAATATTATCATTACATTAAATTCTATTTGTGAGTCTCTACCTTGTAAAATGTAGGAGAGTCCACTTTATTTAATACGTGTTAAATATTTTTTAATTCTTTTTACT
Organism: Camellia lanceoleosa; assembly: GCA_025200525.1. NCBI lineage: Eukaryota > Viridiplantae > Streptophyta > Magnoliopsida > Ericales > Theaceae > Camellia > Camellia lanceoleosa. Next base: position 50,731,213 of record CM045768.1, on the reverse strand, counting down.
AAAATATGAGATGACAGAAACTAATATCTATGAAATGATTTTTTAATTTTTTACAAAAATATATACAAAAAAAATAAAGTGAATGAAAAAGAATATTTGACTTTTGATGTTTATTGACTATTTTAGTGACTTTAACTTTCAAACATAAATATTTATTTGCCAAACGAGGCCTAAGTAACATGCAACAACATGTGTGAACACAAGTCATTGAATCGTTTCAACTACATCAATAAAAATATAGCTGAAAAATGTAGCTAGTTCGACAAAATTGAACTATAACTACTTTGAATAAGAAACACAAATCGTTCCACGAAGTGGAAATGGTAATTTTGCAAAAATAAAACACTTTTAAAGTGTTTTCTTTGTCATATTGTGATATCGTTTATCAAGAAAAACTTTTCTTTTATTAAGAATGCCTATATTGTTAAATATTAATAACTGCTAACAATTTCTAATTCAAACCATCTTCCTCATTCCTCAAATAATAAAAAATAATTAGATATAAAATTGCAAACGCATTGTGATTGCACCAACTGCTAATATATATATATAGTGTATATATAGCACAAAGTCCGTGGGTGTTGACATATAAGAGAGAAATTTGACTAACCTGTTGCAGTAGAGAGAAGAAGGTTGAACAATGATGCAGCAGCAAATCATGTTCATGCTAACAGCAATCGAAAACTAGCAGGTCAAACATCCACTGGGTATATTTCACATGCAAATCAACCACCCCAAGGGACTCCAAGGATATTGCACATACACATCCAACTACACAATTACCATGAAATCTGTATGATATTTTTCTAAATTTCAAATGCAATTTGCAAGGTCTTCCCATTTTACAAGGAGAAATAATCACCAAATTTTTTGGCAGTGCACAACGCTTATTTCACATTTAGTTTTACAAAGCTAATCAGTTCAAATGTCCCTCTCTGTTGCTTGTCAACCCAAAACCCAAGCGAAACAATGGTTCAGATGAGTTCTTCCCAGCTTCTTCAACCCTTTTAAACCATGTCACAGGAAGTTTTCCTTGGAACTCGTAATCTCCAAAGATAACATCTGTTATTCCATCTCCTTCGCTGCCAGGCAACCAAGCAGCAACCAGAGCATCCACCTTTTCCAAAAGCCACGGCTCTAAAACTAAGGGCCTACCAGAGATCAGAATCACCAATGTGGGAACTTTGTCGGCAACTGAGCTAATCAATTCAGTTCCATTAAAAGGGATTACGAGCTCTGAATTGTCACCCATGGTTTCGGCATATGGCCCCTCACCCACTATTACAATGGCGAAAGAGAAATCTTGATTTGCAAAGGTGTCTTGTGATGGATGTTGCTCATATATCAAATCTGTTGTCTCTCCCACTGCTTCCATGATAGCTTCCAAAATGGTTGTGCCTAAAAATGTGAATCATCACATCAGTCTAATGTTAATAATATCCATCTAATACACATTAAAAAGTCGCAAGATTTGGTCAATTAAGTTTCTGCCTCCAACAGAGTTCAAGTAAAAAAATTAGACTATCGTGTCAAAACACAGAATGGCCATTTGGTTGTCCCAAAAATGTGAATTGGACCATCTCAGAAGTTACACATTCACATATTAGATATTTTTGGCTATTCAAATGAAACAACTCAAAAACTTACAAATTATAGTTTCTTCATGAAAATTTAAAATTGTTCATTATGCTTTTCGAACATAGAGTTACCTTATCTAAGATCAGAAGATTTAAAATCTGTTCTATTGGAATGCCCACACAAAATTTTGAACTAACTGATCTATATTTTCACAAATTTTTGAATTAGTCAATTCCAAATGGAATAATCCAATTCCAGCAGCCAAAAAAGGTCCCTAACTGTGAACTTTTATAGTCCTTCACATATGCAAGAGAGGTTGGATCAAACCACCTTGAAATAAATAATTAACATCAAATACTTGTCAACTATTGCATGCCACAATTTTCTACGATCCACGCATTTACGTAGGCACGTAAATTAACATGTATGTGTCAATGTGTATGCATGACGAGAGTTTGTCTTTTTATTACCATCACCATCACCACCACCATTAGCTGAAAACCATGCCAATAATCAATTATTTTCTAAATTTTGTAAATCAAGAATTTGTTAGTAGTGATTCTGTACTGGGCATATCACCACATATTACATACCAATAGTAATTCTGCCACTGGCTCCCATCCAAGTAGCTGTCCACCCACCACACTGATATCCAAGATTATCAGCATGTGTTCCAGCAACAAGAATTCTTTCAGCATTCCTGTTTAAAGGAAGAAACGGTTTCTTTGGATCCTTTCCATTCTTTAACAGAACTAAGGACTTGCGAACTGCCTCGCGCGCCAGATCTCTATGCGGCTGAAGCAATATCATAACGATAAGCATGTCACTAATAATAATTGACACATATGACTAGAGTAAATTGGCTGCCCAAAACAATGTACAAGCATGGACTACTTGAGTAGTGAGTGATAAAGGACACTAGAAGTACAACAACCAATTATGAATTTGTTGTTATGTGTAAAGATTTCTGAAATGAAAGTGTTAGTTCAGCTTTGGCAGAAATAAACCTTTTTTTGTTCCTATCAAAGTATTTAGTATGGCCAATGAGTAATGTATCAAATTTTGCAAGCCTACCTTGCAACCAACTCTATCGAGCAAAGATCTATCAGCCAAGGGATATTCAAAAAGTCCAGCAACAAATTTCACTCTCAGGATTCGTTCGACAGCATCATCAATCCTGGCAATAGGAATCTTCCCTGATTCCACCAGATATGTCAAATCCTCCAGAAATAATTCATACCTAAAAGGCACCATCACCTGCAAATATTGTTAGTGAGAGAAATAGAGGCATTAATTATGTGTAGAAAGGAACCTTCTGGTTTGGGCATTGGGGAACTAGAGTTTAATCTCTACCATGTCAATTCCAGCATTGATGGCTAACAAGACACACTTTCGATAGTTGGACCCAAAAGGATAGGAAAGTCGGTCAAGTGCTTGGGAGTCAGAAATGACAAAACCCTGCAGCAGAATGTTGCCTTGAGATTTATTTGTTTTTAATGCAGTTTGGGGTTACATTCATATAAAAAACACAAGACGTGGAATAGATGCTGGAGCTACCACTAGTACAATGTCTTGATGTATTTACTGAAAGCAAATATGATAAATGAAAACCATAACTCAACTATATGATTCCAAGTTTTGGACAACTTGTAAGATGCACTAATAAGGGAAACTGTAGATAAAAATTGGCAAAAATGAAACCCAGATATAAAGTTAGATATTTGAAAAATTACACCAAGTCAAAATGGGAAAGCTATTTCAGGAAAAAAACAAATGGCACTGTATGCTTTCCGAATAATATATTTCAAGTTCTAATACCTTAAATCCCAGCTTTTCTTTCAAAACTTGTGTAATGAGAAAATGATCAGAGTGCAGTTTCCTTCCATTCCAGCTAGAGTAGGATGCCATAACTGTGCAAACTCCCTGAGAAATACAGTCCAGATAAGGTGCCATGTGGATTCTCTCTAACTCATCATATGATGCTATTGTATTCCCCTCATTAATACCTTTGTCGGTACCCCCATCTCCAACAAAATGCTTGGCACATGCAACAACATTCTCTCTGAAATTAAATTAGTGTATCAATGTTAACAATCTTTGATGGACAAGCAAGCATATCAACTTCCAGTATAAACATTGAATGCATGAGTACAGAAGCTTGAATGCAGAAAACAAAATTTTCCAATATGATCAACATCCAAGAACCAGCCAATATTGATGTGATGCCACCTAATTAACTTTCATTAAAGCACTGAAAGAGTAAAATAAGCTCTAAACAATATTAATTAGCATCAATGCAACAATGATAATTTTAAAAAATTAATATCAATTCTTCTCCTTTGCTCCCTTAATTAGTAGGCTAAGAAGCACGGACACGGATACAGATGCGGATATAGGAAAAGTGATTTCAAAAAAATGGAGATACAGACACAGCAGGGACACGACAATAAAATATGTTTTCATATATTTTTGTTTGCTATCTAGATTAATATTACATCCACAAACAATTAATATTAACAAAAACTAACTCTAATTATATTTTTTTAATTTAAAAAAACTACTTTTAAATTAACATTTACCGTTTATATATTTTTTTATGGATGATCTATTAAGTTTTTAAATTTAAGAAAAAAATAATAAACATTCAACATTTAACATTCATCAAAAGTACTAAATAAAATGGAAAAAAAGACAACTTGGCATGTTCCTAGTGTGTCTCCGAAGTGTCTCCTGAAAATAAATTAATAAAATAAAGAGACACGTCATGTGGTGTGTCTCATACATGTCCCCGAAGTGTCCGCGTGTCCGACACAGATACGGCACTTGCTTTTAAGTGTCACTGTTTCATAGTCAGTAAGTAGGACTCCCTTGGCAGATGATACTAATTGCTTGAATCATAACAAATCATAGAAGATGCAGTATCCTCTCTACCTTCCAGCTACAAAAGGGTAGCCTTTTGGGTGTCCTTGAGGCGGCTGTCCCTGCAAGCCTTTAACAAGGGAAGTCATATTTCTCACAATTTCTGTATCTTCACTGTAACTCTCGTAACATCTTCCCCATCTGGGATCTTTACATACCTATTGGCATCAATTCAATTCAAATTATTAGCAGGACAACTATTATTCAAGAAAAAAAAATTGTAAGAATAAAGGACAAGCACACACACATAAGAAAGAGACAAAATAATTCACCTACAACGACATATACAATTAAGCTCAAGGTTTTAAGTAACGGTAGTGGTTACCTTAATGGTAACAGTAGTGTTGACACAGTTGCAGGGTGTAATGGCTGTCGCGTAACAGTTGCAGCAACCAAAATCATGAATTTTTTAATTCTTCGCAGAGTTTTAGAAAAACATATCGATATGCATGTTTTTATTTCACAATCACATTTAGGCCTCGTTTGGGAAGTAATAATTTTAGCCTAAAAGTTAAAAAGTTACTAAAAAAACCAAGAAGTCTATAACATATACCAAAAAATCAAAGATTCCATTTTCTCTCTACTTTTTGCACATATTTTCGTAAAAAATCAAAAATTCATTCCAAATATACAATTTTTTTCACCTCATATTTTAGCCAAAATATCAAAAAGTTACTAAAATAGCATATTTCCAAATAAGGCCTTAGTAAGGTTCAAAATTAATTTATTTATTTATTTTGTTTAGTTTTAAAACATGATCCAATTTATATACTAATTTTTATATTAGTTTTAAGTTGCTATATTTTTTGCTTTACTAATTATACTTATGGATAACTTTCAATCTGTGAAGAAAAAAGTAAAGTATATTTAATATTAAAAACAATAGTCTCATAAACATAAATTCAAAATACAAAATATCAACATAATAATGTAAAAGTACATAACATAAAATTTAAATTTTATTCAATAAATTTAACATAAGAGATATAGATATAAATTAATATTCAAATATAATTAAATGAAAAAGTCTTGTAGAATTTGAATATTATTAGACATTCAAAACATGTATAGATAAGATTTTTATTTAAATTTTATGTAACTAAAAAATAGAAATAAAAAATAGCATTATATACAAAATTTATAAAAATAAATTAAATTTTAAAAAATAGATGCGTAATGGCCATAACAGTGTTGCAGCAACAATGTAACAGCCGTTACAGCCTTTATGTAATGGTGGCGGCCGTTACGGTTGTGAATTTCTGTCACACTCCTATAATGACCATAACGGGTGGCAGTAAGCACCCAACCGTTACGTACCTTCATTACGTTCGTTATGTAATGATTGCGTAACGGCATTAAGTTACTAAAATTATATACTAGAATTTTCATGTTTAGAAAATATTAGAAGTTATCTCAACTACAAACACAAAGTGAAGAAGAAAGAACCAAACCAAAAGCAAGGTGTTTAATAATTTAATCAGCAAGGCATAAAAACAAATCTAATTTGATGACTTAAAGCAATAAGAATTAGAATTAACAGGACAACTATTTCCAATTCTTATTTTGCGCCCTTCCATTAGCATGATTGCACGTTTCCCTTAATTTAAACAATGACAACATTGTGCCATATAGACGTATCAGATTCAAAGTAAACTAGTGATGCAAAATCACAACATACCAAGCAAAATACAGACAATTAACATGGTTCAACATAAATCTTTGATACATGGATGACCAATTTGAACCAAAATAAACACAGAATGGTCTAATAATAATCCGATCAAATAATCTAACATAAAAAATTATGAGAACTTACAGCCACACAAGGAGCAAAAGTAAACTGAGCGCCACAAGCCCTAACTTCAAGAGCAGTTGCAACTCCAATCCTCCTAACCAACTCTGCATCTCTGTCACACAAACTAAAAAATTATGAGAACTTACAGCCACACAATGATTCTATAAATAAGCAACAACAATAGTTACATATAATACCTACTAGCTCCAAGGCCAATGTTGTGAGGAAATACAGTGGCACCGTAGACGTTGTTGTTGCCATGAACAGCGTCAGTACCGTAGAGAAGTGGAATCCCGAGCCGAGACTCGAGCGCAGCGTTCTGGAATCTGTCAATCATATCGATCCAATCGGCCGACGTTGCTTTCTCGAACGGTCCACCGCCGCCGGCGCTGAGAATACTCCCTGAGACATCAATGAATCGAAGATCAAACGAAGAAAATGCATAAAAACAGAGAGAGAGAGAGAGAGAGAGAGAGAGACCGATGGAGAGGTCTCGAATGGCGGAACGAGTGGCGACTCGTCGATCGATTTGAGTGATCTGGCCGATCTTCTCGGACAAGGTCATTCGAGAGAGTAAGTCTTTGATTCTGGATTCGATTGGGGAGTTAGGGTTTTTGTAAATGGGATTGTTGTTCATGTTCTTGGCTTTTCTACTACTACTACTGCTCATTTTGTTCAGCTTGAAGAACCAGGCGCGATGGATTGAGAGGTTGGGTGTGAAGCTGCTTCACTGCATCGGTTGACTTCCTTGTGTTCATAGAGCTGCTGTTCCGATGTTATCGAGCAACTGTTGCATTGAGAACTCTCGTGTGGTGGCGGTTTTTTAAAGATTGATTAGTTTATTAATAAATGTATTAAGGGGGTGATGTGATATAATTTAAGAAAAATTAATATAGGGTCCCTCTCTCAATTTTTTGTAATGGAAGAGATTTTTAAAATTATTTTTTGATTTCTAAGGTCCCTAAACATATATCAGAGAAATTTAACTATTTGTCTCTCATCCTCTACTGCAGAGCAGTACTTCCTTTCTCTCTCTCTGAAACCCTAGAGAGAAAAGATGGGCAAAGTCAATCGAAACCAGATACTCCAAGATCCAACTCTCTCCTCTCTCTTGACCTCCAGAGTTCTTGAATGGTATTTTTGCTGGCAAATCTGTAGAAGAATTGATGTCCTTCATTTTCAGACACCTTGGCTTGAAGACGAAGACATTGCGTGTACGAGTTTCCTAATGAATATCAGGATCGGGGGAGGAGGTATAGATGCTACAGTCTTCAGAATCGGACTCCGACCCATCTGCTTCTTCTTCTTCTTCAAATTGTTGTTGATGTTGTTGTTGATCATCAGTATCAATATCTAGTTCTTCCGATTCGTCTTCTTCTTCTTGAGGAACTTCAAAAAGAGATCATGGGCTATCTTGTGACATTTTGAGAATGTGATAGAGAGAGAGAGAGAGAGAGGTGGACTTGGGTTCTATAAGGAATTCTTAGAAATGTTAATTTCAAGAAACCAAGAAGTTTTGTGATGGAATTCAAATTCTCAGTCGAGACCAGGAATGCTAATCATATATAAAAAGCTCTCTGCTCTGTTTGTGCTTTCAGTGCTTGTCACGGTTATATGGGAAATTATTAGCCCACTCATCGCCCCTTGTCTCTCTCTCTCTCAAACTCTCTCTCTAGAATCTCTCTCTCCCTCTCTAATAGCTCTTGTTGTTTGAGCTGCGTATGCATGTCGGCCATTGGTAGTGCAAAATGTATGAATTTAAGCAATTTATTTTCAGTAACTTTTCAAATCAATAAAAGATGTATTTTCTCTGTGTTTTAGTCTCTGGTCCATAATTTCTCTAGTCTAGAATTTTATCTAGTGAGCACTTTACTTTGGTTATGTACTATTAGTATATATATATTACACTTCTCATTATTTTTTTTTCTATTCAACTAATAAAGATTTGATTGGTAAAGGATTTGGAATTTTTTCTGATTTCAATTTTCTCTGGTAAAGGATTTGAATTTCTCTGGTTTCACAAAGAAAGGATTCTACAAAAGCAAATAACCTTGTTCAGGGAAATTTCAATTTTCTCTGGAGAGAAGGGAAATTTCTCTGAAGATGAGGGAAGGCCAGAGAAATTCTCTGGAGAGTAGGTCAAAGAAATTTGAAAGTTTAGAGAAATTTTGTTTCTTGGTTGTACTCAGTTCTCTAGTACAAGATTTTGAATTTTCTCTTTCTGTTTTAAACTGTTGAACTATTTATCTTTTAATCAGCCTTTGACTTCTTAGTTGCATCAACAACGGTCATTTTGGCAGGTATTTCTCTGGGTTCATTTTGACTAATTTTTTATGGGTTTTCAAATTTCTCTGGATTTATTTTGACCAATTGAAGGCAGGGAGGACAGAGAAAATTATTTATCAAAAGCTTCTTTTCTTTTTTTTTGTTTTTTTCATTCATTTGCCAAATCTCAATTACATCCATAAACACCCTTACATTGGATGTGAGTTTACTTATGATTGTTTATTTTCCTTTCCTTTCTCAAATCAGAGAAATTTAAAAGTAGCTGTGAGAATTTCCCAAGCTACAAGTTTCTCAATGAAATTTCACACAATTGTAAGAGATGCTCTCAAAGCTTCTTTTACAAAACCAGAACCAACAACAACGCTACATATATAAATTAGAGAATTAATTACAAATTTCTCTGGAGATGTAATTTTGTGAAAAGGCAGAGAAATTTCTCTGGGAGAGTGGAAATATATGGAAGGCATAGAAATTTGGAGAATGAGAGGGCAAAGAAATTTATAATGGGAAGTTTAGGAAAGGTCAGAGAAAAAATTTCTCTGGACCAATTTGTGTGACGTGAATTTTCTCTGGACCAATTTTCTCTGGATCAACTTGAGGGACCTTAGACATTATGAAAATATTAGATGTCTTTTATGCTATAAAATCTTAATACATGGGACCTTAAAAAAAAAAAAAAAACCCTATAATTTAATATGTTTTTAGTATTTATAATTTGTATAATGAATAAATTTAATAATAATGCCATAATTAATATTAGTACACTAGTTAATATATTAATGGATGTACGTACTATCGCTCTTTTTTAAATATTTTTTCTCCAGATGGATAAGCAATCTCCAATGTTGTATTTAGGCCTTGTTTGGAGAGTAACTATTTTCAAAAAATGTTAGAAATTTTTAAAAAATTATCAAAAGTGTTATATGGGTGTGTGATCCGCATGGACCATATTGTATGAGTCTCACAGCTATGTGACATATTTGGTAGAATTTTTGAGATTTCTAACATTACTTAATTATTTTAGTCAAAATTTTTAAAAATCACTATAAAATTATCACATCACTCTATCTATTTTTCTGTATATTTTTTTTGTAGAAAGCTAAAAAGTTATTAAAAATAATTTATTCCAAACGAGACCTTAATCTTTCATTAAATTTAAAATTCATAACAAATATTAATCTTTTCAGTTTTAATTTTTTTTTATCGAATTCATATAAAATGAAGAGATAACCAAAAAATTCATTAAATGAAGGAAGCTTTCAATGTTCATCACATTTTTACAGTAGTCATTGCTTATGAAGAGGCCAAGTGACCGGGCAGATATCCTCCCAAACAACCTGTGTGTCAATCGGTTGGAGGAAAGCAAGTTTCACTAACGGTTGACCTCCAGGCTAGGCTATGAAATATAGGTGCTTCGAAAAGCATGTCGTATTCGTACCGAGTACTTACCGGCGTATGGTACCTCGTATGGTACTTTTACATACGTATTTTCTTCTTAATTTTTTGAGTATCCAGATATACCTAGTATATACCTAAGCTGTATTGTACCTCTATTGAAACAATAGTTTCTTCTACTATAGAGATAAAACTCTTTTCACTATATTTATTTTTTAATTTTTATTTTATGCTTAGCATGATTTTAAAATTAAACTATAGTTTGTAAGTTATTTAATATATTGGCATCCGCATCAGCCTCAACAAATTTTGAGTCAAATTATAACCCAAATTCTACTTTTATATTTTAGCTAGCCTCTTTTTTATGTACACACTTCATCAAACTTTCTATTTTAAAATTATATTTCATTAAAATATTATTTTTTATTCTTTTATCTTTTTCAATTTACATATATTTTTTTCCAACTGTCATATTTTAAAAACGACTATATTCCAACGGTCATATTCCAACAGCTATATTCTAACGGTCATATTTCAATAGCTATATTTTAACAGTCATATTCCAACAGCTATATTCTAATGGTCATATTCCAACGGTCATATTCTTTCAATATAAATAAAACCAATTGCTATCTAAATTTCATCCAGATCAGCCTAATTTTGCTATTTCATTTTGTATTTATTTCCTCTATATGGATCTTCATTCGCTATACGATATGATTCTTTATGAATCTGACTCCGACGATGAGTTGGAGACAATTGGGATAGCTGTTATGGAAGGACAACGACTAGCAGCCAATAGTTCATCAAGATCACGGCATAATTCTAATCAACGTTGCAAATTCATTTGACGCAATTCTTTGCAAGGTCACCAAAGACTATTTTCTAGATTATTTTGCTAATCCACCAGTATATCCTTCCAATGTATTTCGGAGGAGGTTTCGAATGAAACGTTCTCTTTTTCTCCGTATTCAATCTACGGTAGAAGCTCATGAATCATATTTTGTCTAGAAAAGAAATAGTGCTAGAGTGCTTGGTATATCTTCCCTTTAGAAGATGACTGCAGCACTTAGAATGCTCGTTTATGGAGTAGCAGCTGATTTTATGGATGAATGCTTGAGGATTGGAGAAAGTACCGCAATGAAGAGTCTATTTTATTTTGTCAAAGTAAGCATTGATTGTATGCACTGGACATGGAAGAATTGCCCGGTTGCATGGAAAGGTATGTAAACTGGTCACATCCATAAACCAACAATTATTTTGGAAGCAGTTGCATCATATGATTTTTGGATATGGTATGCATTTTTTGGGTTACCTGGGTCTCATAATGATATCAATGTACTAGAAAGGTCTATTGTATTTACTGAGCTTGCTCAAGGGCGTGCTCCTCCAGTCAATTACACCATCAACGGTAATGAATATACAATGGGATATTATCTTGCTAATGGTATATATCCACCATGGGCAACATTTGTGAAAACAATTCCATGTCCACAAGGAAACAAGAAAAAACATTTCGCTATGGCCCCAGAGGCATGTAAGAAGGATGTGGAGCGTGTATTTGGGGTGCTTCAAGCACGTTTTGCAATTGTGCGTAGACCTGCACAATCTTGGAATCTTAAGTTAATTAAAGTTGTTATGAAGGCTTGTATAATATTGCACAATATGATTATTGAAAATGAGTGAGATGACAATGAAGCACAAGACATTGATTTTGAACAAATCGATGAAACCCCTTTGGCACAAATGTCACATGAGCGTACAATCAAGCTTATGGAATTCATTCAACAAAATCACCGTATCAGAAACAGAGCAATTCATTCTCAACTTCAATCAGATCTTGTTGAGCACTTGTGGCAACTCTATAGCCAGTCATAGGAATAAGGTTTCATGTTTTAATTATTTTGTGGCAAATAAATATATTATGTTTTTAATTATTTGTTTTTTAGTAATGAAAAATGGATTATAATTGAATTGGAAAAGTTTAATTAAATCATTATAATCCTTAAATGCTCCTTGTGTTTAACCATATTTTTGGAGTGCAAAATGATGTTAAAACAGGTATAAAATAAGACCAAAGACAGCACTAGAGCAACAACAAAACAATAGCAACACAGGAACCAAGGTCGTCGACTGGTTAAGCAAAATTTTAGCATTTTTCTTCTTCTCATGGGACACCTGGGGACATCCTGGGGGATGACCCCAGCTTTGCTCCAGTTCAGTTTTGCTGCCCACAACATACATACAAGGAAGCCATTTGGATTCAATCATTTAAACATGAAGTCATCCAAACATAAACATCCCAAAAACATCCAAAAATAAACATTCCAAAACCATTTAAAAAACATCCAAATACAAAATCATGTTAAGCATGTCAAATATTACAATCACTCCACATCATTAATTTTTTTCCTACTCCAAAAACATCCAAACATAAACATTCCAAAAACATTTCAAAAATATCCAAATTCAAAAGCAAGTTAAGCATGTCAAATATTACAATCATCCAAGTAGAAATCGTGTAATTACTCCACATCATTAATTTTTTTTCCTACTCTCAATGATTTCCAAGTTGGCGTAGACAATAATATTTTTGCTACATTGGGGATATCTCACTTGTATCAATCATCATGATTCTCTCTTCCTCTTTCAATTGTTTAGTTCGAGCCCTTGAAGCGTGAATATGATAAGATTTTTGAAGAAGTTCAAGTTTCTTCTCAGTTCCTCTTTTTCTTTCTTCTTTCATCTCATTCAGTAAATCCACAATTAGAGAACAACTATCATGGTTCTTTACTTTTTTCAACCCCTCCTTTTCTGCCTTCCTACCTATAGGTCTCTCCAAGGATGAGATATCATCTTTGATGCAATGCTTCAATCTGGGCAAAGTACCCACAAAACTTATTAGTGCCAAATTGAATAATTAAACACCGATTCATCAAAGAATTATCGTTACGTTCACTAATAAATGTCTTATGCTCGTGAAAGTACTCCCCAACTCTCCTCCAAAAGGTCTTGTTTTTTTGCTCATTTCCATGCACTACATCCAAGCTAGTGTTGAGCCAAGCCGATACAACCATATTATCTTCTTCTATGGAAAAGTTGCCTCCACGTGATTTCTTAGTAGTGGATTCCAATTGAGTAGAGAATGGAGATTCTTGGCCAACCACTTGACCAGCTTGACTTATATACTGAGACTCCATGAATTGGCTATCAATGTTAGATCCCTCTTGTAAAAGATTTGTAAAAAATGGGCCTCCATTTGACTCCATCCCTACAAGAGTTGTGAGTGCACTAATTGTTTAACAAAATAACCACATGTGTTTATTTATTTATAGAGATGACAAAAATATAAAATTTCAAAATTATCATTCTTAACTATTCCAATCTTAATGTGCAATAGGAATCAATTAAGGGAAAATTACAATTCAGTGTAGGTGGAGAAAAAAAATTATAAAAAGGTAGAGGGTGCAACTTAGAAAACACACCCCTTCTATGTATTCAAAATATGGCATGTTGTTCTATTTTTGAGCTAATTCTTGTTTTTTCTTTTTTCATTAGTCTAAATTAGAAATAAATATTTTTTTTTACAAGCGTATGAAGGCATACCCGTAATTTTTTATTTTTTTTTTGAATTACACCATATCGACGTACTCATATTGTACCAGTACCGGTACTCATACTCATGCTTCATAGCCTCTAGGACTTCCTCCCCAACAATTGAGTTTGTAAAAAAATCTTATGAAAATTTAAGTTTTGGCATTGGAGACTTGGAGTAGACAATATAAAATCAAGCTTCTCATCAAATTTTTACTCGAATTTGATGAAACTTTTGATTCAGTGTTGGAGATGCTATAACATAGTGCAATTATACAAAAAATTAGGATTTTTTTTGTGTTTCTATTTTTGTTTTTGTTTTTTTTTAAAATATTATTTTCATTTATTTTAAAAATAAATTTTCACCTTATCCTCCCTCTCCTACTATCGGAAAAGTGGTAAAAGCACAGCAGTGATTAAGATGTCTCCATTTAAGGTATATTATGGCCTTATTTTTATAATCCAAACTGTCATGTTGTAGGGTTTATTAAGTGCTTCATGCTTAGCAAAAATCATATTAATCGGATATCGACAACTATATGATTGATAACAAAAAAAATAAATAATAAGTTTTTCTTTTAAGAAATAGCATAAACAATATGCAATTCGATCATATAGTTATTGATATCTGATTAATATGATTTTTGATAGGCATGAAGTACTTAACAAACCCTACAAAATGAACGATTTGAATTATAAAAATAAAACCATAATACATCTCAAATGGAGACACCACACTCACTGCTGTGCTTTACTAATTGCTGGCGACTATTCTTTAGCAACCGACTAATTATTGTTGTGACTTTTGATAACCTATTAGCAGCCCTTGAGCCACCCGTAAACTTTGGCAATCTTGTGACGACCCTCTTGCCAACTCGTGACCTTTGGCCACCTGAATTTTCAAGGCCCTAAGGTGAAATAAAAATGGAGGTCTATATTTATAAAGAAAAATAAATACCTTGTTTAGTATTACTATCGTCGATTAATACAAAAATAGATATTAAAATGTATTCATACAAAAGAAAAAAAAAAAATTTCAAAATTAGGAAAACTTTATTCAGTTAAAATGTATTGGATGTGAATTGAATTAATTGTTATTTATTGAATATGTTATTTATGAGTGTGGTTGTATTGTTGTTTATTGAATATATTATGTATGAGTGTGATTGAGATTGAATTAATTGTTTATTTCATTAAAATTTGATAAACAGAGAAGGTGAAAAAAATTAGGACGAATTTATTTATTCCATTAAAATTTGATAAAGAAAGAAGGTAAAAAAAAAATAAAATTAGGGGACCTATTTTGGGCCACCAATATTTTGTATGTGTATGTAGTGTTTTTCATTAAAGGGCCACTAACATTTTGTATATATTTTAATTTCAATTGGGCCAAACCACACTTATAAACAAATATGGGCCTAACAAAATATCTTTGGGTCCTTTAGATTGACCCTAAAATAACAAAAATAATTTGGACCTATTTATATTTATAATATACTATAATACTTTTCTAAATTTGGAGACCCTATTTTGGGCCAATTTTTTTGTGCCTACAGCACAAGCCTCAATGGCCTTAGTCCAAGGCCGGTGATGCCTTCAGCGACCAACTTCAGCCACCTCCCACTGTCACTCATCACATCCATGCATTCATCCTCAACCATCGGCCACCACTTTTGACAACTAACCAAATATATTTTTCTATTTTTTTCATACTTGTTTTCAAACTATTTTTACATACCAAACAAGTTTTTTATTTTTGTTTTTAACAAAATAAAACAAAAAACATGTTTCCTGTTTTTTGAAAACATAAATAGGAAACTCACAGTGTTAACAAATGAGTCCTTAAAGTAAAAGTTGACATATTTTCACTTTAACATAAAAAAACATTTCATTTCAATTTTTAGAAAATCAATTTTTTTTAGCTTATTTAAGTTATTTTTATCTAATAAATTACAAGTGAAAGGTGCATCAAACAATTTACCATACATTCTAAAAATATATATATACACATCACATATAAATTGTAACAAACAACTCTATTATTATTGAGTATTATATTTGTAAACATAAACTTCCAATATTGACTATTTATAAAACTACAAAATACAGCATTAAGAAATTCTCGACAATGGCTTCTTTCTATGAAGCTTTAGCAAATTTCAGAGGTCAAAATGCAAAACATTAAGAACCAAAATCAGAGGACTTCTGATTTCTACCCATCTCACTATTTCCTGTGAACAACAATTGATTAGCAGACTTACTCTGGTCAATCAGTACTTTTGGCTCCAAAAGAAAAAAAAAAAAAAAAAAGAGGCTCGGAACATGACATTTTCAGCCTTTTCAAATCATGCAGGCTCTTCTCTGTATTTGTTTTCTGCCTCGGTGTTGTGATCATTTCCTCATGATCCCGATGGTTTTAAAGTTGTGGTTGACAGATTATGCTACTAAACATCATCTTTAATAAAATCTTTGGTTTTGCCTTTGCTTTTTTCTAGATGATCCAATCCATCACTGCTCTGACCAGTCTTGGGCATGACATTCTCATGATCAATTGATTTTCTATTGTCTTCAGTATCTTTGGTGTTGTGTAAGTTATCATTCTTCACCGTAGGTTCAGATTCAGTCGGTTTATTGGATTTGCCTTCATCATTTTCGATAGTACTTGAATCAACTACTTCTTCCTTTTCTGATTGTTCAGCAAAATCCACTGATCTCATTAATCTTTGGGATTCAGCTTCAGTGTCACCAACACTAGATCTCAAGTCCTCCTCACCAACCTTGGCATTGAGTACCAACTCATTCTCATTGGAAATCATATTGTCTCCCCCAATCGACCTCCCCGGATCAGCTCTAGACTGTTCCTGTCCAGTGTCACAAAGTTACAAATGTGAATCTATTATCCCTATCAATTAACAAAATCAAATTTTTTTCTTTATTATTATAAAAAAGTTGCATAAAAAATCAACTACCATGGAGGCAACAAATAAGTAAAAATAAATATATGAAGCGAAATAAACTATAATTAAGTATAGTTGTTTACTATATGTCGGCAATGAATCTTCTGTCCCCAAATCCGTATGTCCTTTTGTCTCAATGCACTCCCAACTATTTGTAAACATACATAGTATTATAATACTTAGTATATTTACACATTCCATGACCCTACAGCTGAGTGTATATTGAGACAACGGGATTTAGGGACAAAGGATTTTGAGCCACTATATGTGACAGTAGCATAGAGATAACTTGGAGCTAATATGCTAAAGATGGAGAAAAAGAAAATTAACTTTAGTGTAATTAAAAATCTCTTTGGTGTAAGATAGTTTTAAGATTTCAAGTATATTTTTCATGGCTTAGTACCCCCATCCCTAAACCTTTGAACTTTTGGTTGCAACCAGAGAGCAAGAGAAAAGATACGACTTTATATTCTTCAATTAACAACACACACACAACAGAACCAACTGTTCAACATCATATTACCTCTCTTTCTTTAGAATTTAAAGAAATGTTTGAATCGTCATTTTGATCTGCTGGTTTGGATAGACCAACATCATTAGCTTCATACGCAGTCAAATTTTTGGATTTGCCATCAACAATTTCACTGGCTTCTAAGTTATCTTTGCTGTTAGTTGGCATTGATGGGCCTCCAACATCATTAGATTTCATTGATTCTTCAAACTTTTCAAATCTTTTAGTGGTTCCTGAATTCTCATTTTGTTCCATTGGTTTTGACTTGCCAATAACATCTCCAGTGTTAGTCAATTGTTCAAGTCTGCCTCCAGGACCTTCAATATTGGTTACATCAGACGGTTCCATTGGATCAGCAAGAGCCTCCTGCTTGATTAATAATTTTTGCTGCCCTTCGTCTTCTTCAACAGATTTCGAGTTCAATTTTTCTTCATTCTCGTTACTCGTTGAATCGTTTATATCACAATTGAGACTGTCTTCTTTGGTGGACTTCCCATGAGAATTGGGTGGTTCCTGTTAATTGCCACAGGTATGCATATATTAGTTTATCTATCTTTTTTTCTTTTTTCTTTTTTCATTTTGCGTATAGTAACATGTGCAATTAGTTATATACACGTGATCTCGTTGATCTCGTTAACACATCAAAAAATAAGAAAAAAGGATGAAAATAAAATTTTGAACTGATAGAAAAATTTGAGTGAGCTTGTCCGTGATTGTGTGTTGAGAGAGAGAGAGAGAGAGAGAGAGAGTGCAACACAGTAATTATTGTTAACAAACATAAAGATATATGGCCAAAAGAACTCCCAAGCCTCAAATTTGCTTTGTTCATGTTTTAACTATCCTAGATAGTATTGACTAACCTGCAAATTGCCTGTTGAGTCTTCCATCAAATGCAGTGCATTTTTAGGCATAGTCGCTGTTAAATTTTCTGGTGGAAACCCATCCAACTGATTATTTTCTTCCATCTCTGTTTCAGATTGTGGGACCCCCATGTGTGTCTCCTGATCAAAACTTGATATGGAGGCTTGATCAATAGGAAAATTTTCCTGTAACACAGACTTGGGTGACAAGGATGAACTTGCGATGATGGGAACATGTTCAACCATGATTTCTGGCATCAAAGCTGGTAGACTGGGATCACTAATCAAACTTTGGTTAAACCCAAATAGTCCACTTTCTACAGTTCCTGTCAGCATAACCGATGCAATGGGTCCATCAGTACTTGGGCTAACCCCATATATTCCAATTTCTACAATTTTTTGTTCACTTTCTTGAGGTGATTCCAAAATGTCATTGTTCTGAACTGAGTTTGAAATCTCTGCTATATTTTCAAAGTTAGCCTGATTTGAATGCTCTCCTTCATAATCATTCGCAATTGGTTTATATGACTCCAACATGTTTTGATCTTCACCCCTTTTTTCAGATTGGCCTTCAATATACTCAATGTCAATAGAATTTGATATTCTTTCCTCGGGTATTCTTGAGAGGGCCCCTGCATTTGCTTCCTTGGGCAATATGTGGGATTCACTATTTACGTCATCGATGGTTTTCAAATTTCTCATGTCATCATTTGCAGGGACTTCTGAATCATTCACACCAGAAATGGAGTTCAACTCCTGGGTAGACTCTTTAGGAGGATTAGATGGTTCCTGTTCAAATCATAACAGGTACAAATCATCAATTTTTGGATCTTGATTTTCTCCTCTTCTTATTCTCTTTCTCTCACACGCATACAATCATTTTTAGCATATATAAGACATTATATGCATTAAGATTGGAAACAGAAAAATAAAATATTGATTTTGCAAAAAACAAATGACCAGAAATGAGCATTACCAATGTACCTGGCCATCTAAGATTCTTCCAAATTATGATAATTGTGATATTTGAAGTGCAAGTTTTACACTAACAGAGATATTAGTTACTGCTGACAAATTAAGAGGTTCATCCGCAGGAAACGCTAAAAACAAAATAATCTATACAATGGTCCTGTTTTTCTTTTGTTGTTAGTGTTTCATTTGAACTTCTCAAGCTTCAGCAAGTGATTTGTTTACAGAGATTTACAAACTAACATATCCACTGTTTATTATTGTAATGTTGACTAACCTATACTTTTTTAGATCTCTATTATCAGAAAGTAGGCCACTCAACCCTCCAAATAACTCCATTTTTATGCACAATCAGGTTAAACTTTCAGGTAGTTGTTCATCCAATAAATCCAGTGCATCATGGTGTGGGATGCATGTGTGAGTGTGAGAGAGAGAGGGAGGAAGAGAGGGAACGAGGGAGAGAAAGAGAGATTAACCTGTGAAAAAGACAGTGAAGTAATATCTAACATACTAAAGAGAAATACAACATTCATAGTGTCTGATCTCCTCAAGTGTTAAACTGTCTTGGTGTACATTTTTATTTATGTTAATTACTGCAGAACAATGACTAACCTGAAGTTCTTTATGATCTTTATCATAAGATGGGTTAGCTGTTGAATCCAGTGACAAATTCAATGCATTTTGAGGGGCCAGTGGAGTTAAATTTTCAGGTAGCAAATTGTCCAACAAATTAATTTCTGCCATCTGTTCATCAGAATTTTGGACCTTTAGGTGCGTCTCTGGATCAGTGCACGATGAGGAGGTTTGCTCAATTGAAACCGTTTTGTGTGAGTCATACTTAGGAGACAAGGATGAACTTAATGGAATAGGAACTTTTTCAACCATCGATTCTGGCAGCATGGCTGATGGAATGGGATCGTTAGAACTCTGGCTAACCCCAGAAAAGCCAACATCAATAGCACCTCGTTCACATTCTCTATCTTGAATTGATTCTGATATGTCCATTTTCTCAATTTCCCTTGATGGGGAGTCCTTATGTTTAGCTTTCTTTTCAAGCTGTGCTTCAAAATCTTCAGATGACTTCGAATTTACGTTTTCTTCAACTGGTTTATATGACTCCAAGAAGGTCTGATGGTCTCCCTGTTGTTCATATTGGACTTTATCAGACAAAATAGGCTTTAAAATAATTTATTCGTAAGGTTTTTAAATTGGTTTCTTCAATACCCGTCTTTAATGATATTTGTGTTGTTTCAATTGATCAACGACACTTAAATCTGTTAATTCCTTACTTGTATGAACATTTTAGGAGACTGATGCACACTAAAATGTAACAATATGAAAGAAACAAGGGAAAGGGATATACTATTCTGCATGATGCAACTTTCTTTTAACCTTTTATTTTTTTATTTATTTTTTCTGTTTTGTTTTGGGTAGTTATAGTTACAAAAATAAAGCTTTTGAAGCCTTAGTAATGGTTTACCATCGTAGTATAATCATTTACATTATCATTATTCATTATGGTTGTGTTGACTTACCTGAGGTTTTTCAAGATCTCTATCATTAGACACTGTTAGAATTGAGCTTTCAGGCAATAGTTTATCCGAAAAATTATTCTTTACCATATCTGCACTTAATTGATGGTCCTTCGTTTGTGTTGTGTGATCAAAATCTGACAGAGAGACTTCACTAATTGGAACGTCTCCCTCTGTCACAGAAGTGGGGGACAAGGATAAACTTGAATCAGGAGGACCTTCTTTGGCTATTATTTCTGGCTGCATTACTGATGCAATTGGATCAGTAGAATTCCAGTTATACCCAAAAGATCCAACATCTACAACACTTTGTTCATCTTCTCTATATTGGATATTCTTATTCCCAATCAAATTTGATCCCTGTTCACTTTTCCTTTTGAATTCTCCTTCAATACATTCAGTAGAATCTGAATGATCACTTTCTGGAAGTCCATAATCACCTTCAGTAATCTCAGCAGGTTCTGTATTGTTCATGGTACGAGCTGACAGGTCCTCTGGAGCCTCTTGCTTGGTCAAGATGGGGGCTTCACCGTATGTGTCTTTGATAAATTCCATGATTTCTCTGTCATCTTTTGCAAAGACTACTTGATCATTCATATCGTGAATGATATCCGCCTCCTGGGTAGATTTCTCTGGTGAATCAGATCGCTTCTGTTTAGTGTCATGATAAGAACAATGATTAGTCCAATTACCATTTCTATTTTTATCTTTCATACAAGCACATCATATACACAACAATTCTAAACAATTGTATGCAATAACATTAAAGAAAAGATCAAATTTTTTTTTTTTGCCAGATGATTATGCTCTTTGGGTTTTTGTTTCCCCCTACAAGTAAACATAGTCGAAATGTGCTTGAATTGTGCCACATTACTCTTGAATTTGCTCTATTGGATGCAAGAAATTGACTGACCTCTGGTTTTCCAGAATCAATATGGTGAGATGGGTGAGCCTCTAATTTCTCAGTTGATTGTTGTGCATTTTCTAGTGTTGACAAAGCCAATTTTTCAGTTGACAAATCCTCTGAAGAACAAGCACTTGGTGGTTGGACCTCATCATGAGCTTTGCCATTCAAAACCATTAAATGGGCTTGACTGCCATCAGGTAATTCAGTTTTTGAAGGTGACACACTTGTGTCAATGGAATCTTGTTCAACTACAGAATTGACACAACAAGATGGGCGAACCTTTGTTTTCTCAGTTGATTGTTGTGCATCTTCAAGTGTTGATGAAGCCAATTTTTCAGTTGACAATTCCGCACTTGGTGGTTGTGCTTGGAACTCATCATGAGCTTTGCCATTAAAATCCATTAAATGGGCTTGACTACTCTCAGGTACTTCAATTTTTGAAGATGACACACTTGTGTCTATGGAATCTTGTTCAACTACTTTTTCTGGCAACATGTCTGATTCAATGAGATCCTCAGATTTCTTGTTGTTTCTTGAAAATCCGACTTCTATAAGATCTTGCTGACTAACCTCATGTACTCCTCTTGATCTAGACTCATTTTCGTCCACTTCGGATAGCTGAGACGAGGCGACCCACATTTCCTCACCGCCACAAGTGGTCTGCTTGTCCAAATCCACATCCCCATCAGACATCAAATGTTCTCCATCCGAAGGTGAGATGGTTTCATCAACTGTCAGTGTAGGTGAACCAATGTCTGACACCTCCACTTGCAAGTCAGAGGCTATGGAATGTGTACGATTGTGATCATACCCATTATCTGCACAAAAAAAGCGTTCCCCCCGTCCTTTCTTCTCAAATGAAGATGGAATGCCGTCATATAAAAGCTCATTTCTTGAAGCATTATTCTCTCTATCTATGTTCTTCCGAATTGAAAAACTGAGGGATTTTAAGATTTGTTCTTTGTTAGCATCGGAGAATGGTGGATTCATTTCTGATGAAGATGATGAGCTTGACTCACCACTGGCATCTCTGACTACGTTTGACCCTGTGTCAACTTCACTCCTATCATCTTCATGATGAATGTCAACCAAATTGAATACTTGTTCAGAGGCTTGGCCTTGTTGTGTGTCAAGATCACGAGAACTGTTAATGTGCATCATGGACTCCCCTTCTTGAGATGATTCTGGTTCAATTTGCTTGCTGGGATCTTCCTTACCTGCATGGCAAATTGGCAACATATTGACTCATGTTTGTATAGCACAAAAAAAACCTCTGTTTTCTTTTTGAAAAATTAGAAACTATTTTCACATAAATAAACACAAAAAAAGATAATCTTGAATTTGCAAATATTATTTTTGCCCCAAAAAATTAAAAAATACATGAGAGTTTTTTTAATAATGTTTTTCACCGAACTATTTTTTGATTTTTTTATTTATTTAGAAAATAGGTGTAGGAGGTGGGGGGAGAGGGATTTAGACCTCATTTACCTGATTGCTTTCTTATTCCGGAGTATTCAGGTATCTCAGCAACCCTATGCTTGGTATCAAAATTAGGACAATAAAAAGTTTCACGCCGACTTTGATCAAATTCTACTGGCCCCGGGAAGAAAGCCCCCAAACTGAAGCTCTCGTGTCTGCAAAACATCATGTCCTTTTGGGGAGCGGCCACAAACTCTTCTTCAAAATTGTCCTCCATGAGATTAGGTTTTTCCTCTTCAGGATCATAAGGAAGGTCGAAAGGGTTATGCATTGGTAACAAAACAGATGGAGCTGAACCAGGGATGGGTGAAACTGCAGCCTCACCAGAACTATTGGGAGGGAAATGGTTAACTTTTGGTATGAGAATGGAAGCGATTTGGCCACAAGGATCATTGCTACCCATGTTCATCAATGTCCTTCTGACCTGTATACTCAACAATTTCCTCGCTCTTCGCTTCGCAATTAGGCTCTCTAGCCTCTTGTTCCTTTCCATCTCTGAAATCCCGAGATCCATAAGATTTTTCTGATCAACCTCGGTCCATTCTACAGCCTTGTTTCCATCCTCTTGGGCCTCTTCCTCATCTTCATCTTCCGCATCATCTGAACTTTCAACCTCTAACTCACCTCCACCGCCATTGGATTTGTCACTCATTCCTTCAGATACATTACCACGTCCAGGCATTGACCCTCTAGAAGCATCAATCAAACTCTCAGCACGATCAGTCACAGAATCCACTTTCACTTCTCGCATTTCTTTCGGGTTTTCCTCTATCAGAGCAGCTTTATCAACCAAATCATCATTGGAAATAGCTGAAAACACCATATCTTTTTCTTCCACACCCTCCTGCATAAACACTTGTTTGTCTTTCTCTTTGACATTTCGTCGTATAACTGGTAGGGGTTGTGTGGAAGAGTTTTCTACTACGATATTGTCCTCAACAAAAGTCGGTTTCTGGGAAGGAATCCCTTTTGCATTTCTTAAATTTTGTTGATGAATACGGAAAATGAGTCTAAAAACCACAACAATGAAGATAAGAATCGGCAAAGTGTAAACTAGAAAGGTGAAAACAGGAAGAAGAAACATGTATAGAATGGAAAAGAACAACAAAATAGCCGAAAATTTTGGGTATTTCTTTGCAAATGTACAAGAAGATACAACAAAAAGATGAAGAACTCTCCATATACAAACTTGTATGTTCTTCACGTCAAGACCCATCTTTATTTCTCTAAATTGATCTACTTTCTCATGTATTGATCTTACTCTTCAAGAACAATGCTTGTAATGGAATCAAACTAATCCAAATACATTGTAACTAACAAAATTATGCATTAAAAAAACAAACAAAAGCAATGTGGAGAAAACTTTTACTTCACCCAAAAATGGCAACCAATCAAAATGGCTGATTTTTCTTTGTTTTGTTTCTGATACTAGTGATTTGGGTTGGTAATTTTTAGAAAACTTTTTTGTTTGGCGGACAGTTTAAGTAGATCCTGCAATTTAGGATTTGTCTACCATTTTTTTTTCCCTGTTTTAATGGGATCCATCTTTGAAGTGGCAGTTGAAAGATGGATATAAAATATTAAAAAATTGCCAAAATTAGAATGTAGGTACCCATGGGAAGTGGTGTTGGTTGTTGATTTTAAAATGTAGTAGATAGAGTAGCAGTTTGCGCACGGTTGCTTGACAACAATATTTGTTTTCCAAAAAGGGCTGGGTTTGCCTCTGGTCTATCTGTTGTTTGGACATGTGGGATTTACAATGGATCACAATAGTTTAAATCATTTATTTTGTAGAGCTTTTCTTATATATTGTTTATGAATTTTTTTTTATGTTAATCTTTGTATTATATTTGTCTAAAAAAATTGATGATGTTTTTTCATAATCAATATATACAAAAGATATCTTATAAAATAAACCGTTTTAATTATCAAGGAAGGATAACTCTTGACTTCTATTTTTTTTCAATTATCAACTTTTTACATAAGCCTTTAAATGCGTAGTTGGACGCCAAATTCCTACAATTGAATAGATTTAAGAGTTTTTTGGAGTGTCTTAAATAAATGCACTTTTGTCTTTTTGAACTAAAAAATTAAGAAAAAAATATAGATGTTTAGGTTAACTTTTTGTCTTTTTACGAAAAAATGTGTAATAAAAAATTGTATAAATAAAGTGTATAGTGGAAAAAAGTTGACCGAGCTGTACGGCTGCCCTGCTGCCCTAGCATGTCTTACACAGAAAACAATTGCCTCATTTGGAGCAAAATGTTTGGACAGTGATAGTCGGTCTGTGGGGGCCACCATGGGTCCCATTTTAATAATCCAAATTGTTCAATATATATAACTCGTCGAGTATTATATGTCTGTAAAAAATCACGTTGATCGGATATCGATAGCTATATGATCGGATCGGATATCTTTCTTTTTTAGGTACATCGAAAAATAAAAAGAGGGAAAAGAGGCTAGGCCCTTTCCCTCGAAACACCTAGCATATCAGCTACCAAAAGGCCCCGTATCTTCATCGGGGGATCATTTACAACAAGTAAATCTTCCGGTTGCTTCGCTCCAAATTTCGCAAGGGCATCTGCACATGTGTTTCCTTATCTCATAATATGTTTGACTTCGCATGCACAGTCTTGCATGATGATTCTTGCATCTTTTACTAATCCTCGGAATTGGAAATTGTCTCCCGAACTCTCTGTCAGAAGCTGGACAACTTGTTCCGCATCCGTTTCAACAACGATGTTAGTGAAGCCCCTTTGGAGGATTGTAACAACCATCGTACCGATTACCGAATAACCACTGAATTATATACTGATTATTGCTAAACTGGACCGCTAATGACTGATAATTGGACTAACTGAAGTACTGAATGGACTGATTGAAATCGAAACTGAAATTGAATACGTTTATCTATTGAATTGCATATTGCATCTGTTTGATTGATTGATTATCTGTTTGAATTCATATGTTTAAACTGTTAATTGAAGGCCTTATCGGCGGCCGAATTAGGAACCGTTTAGAGTTTCGGGATCAGTAGAATATTTGTGATTTAATGGTATATTTATCTGAAAATTGATTAGGAATAATTAAATTAGATTAAAAATGAGTTAATTGCAAACTTGGACTTATTTACACCCTTGCCACCTAGTGTGCCTTTGTTTAGTGATTTGTGGGGCCTTGTATACACTTAACCAAAACATTTGCTCAGCCACAATTGAGGGCCTAGCCGACCAAAGAGAAGAAATGAGAGGAAAAAATTGAATTCATCTTGTTCATCTTATGGATTGCTTGGAAATTGAAGGATTCATAACATAGGTTGCTAGATTAAGCCTCCAAACCTTGAATACAAGACCTAGGTAAGTGAATCCATCTTCTTCTTGTTGTCTTTGAACTTCATTTTTGCATGATTCATGCTCAATTGTAGAATTAAGCCATGTTTGAGTGCAAATAGGTGGAATTATGCTTGAATTCATGCATGCATAGCCATTTTGGTGCATTTTGAAGTTGAATTCATAGTGGATTGTACATGCATGTCCATGTTTAAGTTAAAGTCCATGTTTTCACTTTGTTTTCCAACTATTGAGCTCATTAGAGCAAGAATTGAACCTTGATTTTAGTTTAAAGTTCATGCATTGCATATTTGAAATTTGTTCTTGAAAATGGGTTTGAATGTTGGATTTATTTGACTCACCTTTGGGGCTTGAATTCACAAATTGGCTTTTGAAACTTGTTATTCATTGTTTTGGGATGTATTTTCCAGAATTTGGGCCCAAGAGGTTGAGTTTTTGGTTGATGAATGCTTGGTTCGAACTTGGAAGACAAATCTGGAAATTCCAGATTTTGCTTCTTCGCTCGAGCGAAGGATTCCTCGCTCGAGCGAGAACCTTTATTCAGGGCTCCGCTCGAGCGAGCATCGAGCGTGGTATCGCGCGTAAAAATCCAAAGAACCAAGATTTTTATCTTGTTTCATCGAGGCCTTCGGCGAAGGATTGTTTGCTCAAGCGAAGCCTTTGATTTTGCAACCTCGCTCGAGCGAAGGAAGGCTCACTCGAGCGAGACCCCTATTTTCAGCAACTTTTAAAAAATGCCTTCAAACTGTATTTTTGCATCCTCATCCCATCCTAGGCATTCTTAGGCCTAGTTTAAGACATCTTAATGAGGATTTAGACATAGAACCACACCGAGGAAATTTAAGGATTTAATTATTATCCTTCCCGATTGTGAAACTTAGTGTGTGTTCTATTTGGTTAACTGTTTAGGGTTGGCTCTCGGGGACGCGCTCTAGCTGCTATTAGCCTAATCTCTGTGAGTAACAATTGTGTAAAGATATGTTCAAAATGGTTATCTTTTGAATACTGAACTGAACTGTTTATTGAACTGCTATTGTTTACTGAATGAATGTATGTCCTGTATTCTGAATCAGACAGGCATCCTTAGCAATTATCATATCTTTACAGAGCTCTGTCGGTTCCCTTGTGGGACCATACTGTTTACTGACTGATGGCCATCATTACTGTTGGGTCTGTTAAGACCCGGTCCTCTTGGACCTACTGTTTATAGGCTAATGGGTGTACCACATATGACTGATTGACTGAAATACTGAAAGACTGAAATACTGTTAAATGAATTGTTTTCATTACTGTAAGGACATTCATTCATAACCTCTTTACGCATTATGTTATTCACTGGGCTTTAGCTCACTGTTTATATATATATGTAGGTTCTCAGCAGCCAGACCGGAGCTAGGAGCGTGGGTTGGTCCCCAGTTTTGTCAAGCCAGCCTATGTGCCTCACTGCGAGGTTCCGAGTTGCCATGTTATGGCTTGGGGTGTTTTTGTGTCCCCCACCGGTCTCCTTACTGTTTGTACTTTTGTATAGACTGTCTACTGTTCTGCTGTACTGTTACCGAGGGATTAGGTCCCCGTACCGAATGTTGTATATGATTGTATAGACTGTACTGTTCCAAACTGTTTGAATGCAAGAAAAATGTTTTTGGCATACAGATTTTCACAGCTCAATGGGCACTAGTTATTTACTGTATTGGCTTCCGCTGAATCACATACTTTCATTTAGCTCTTATTACGGGCCTTTAGTGATCTCGGATTCTTGGCGATTCTGATGCTAAACCCATAGGGCCGGGTTTGGGTCGTGACAAGGATGATAGTGAGGCCTTTGTAGACAGCCCACAATTCAGCTTCTAAACTTGTGCAGGTTTCCAAACGCCCATAGTAGCCACTAATCCACGTACATGTTCATTCCGAAACAGTCCACCAAAGCCCCCAGGTCCAGTTCCATTTCCAATGCAGTCGTCAGCATTAAGGTTGATGACACCTACAGGGGGAGGAATCCATTTAATGAGTCTAGAAACTGGTTTTGGAGCTGTTATGGATCTGGCAAATGCATTATAACTTTCTAAAGAAGCTTCCAAAATGTATTTCACACTTTCAAACACATTGGCAGTTTTGTTTTCAAAAATCTTTTTGTTTATATTTTTCCAAGTATGCCAAAGAGTGGTTATATAAATTGTTGCCCAAGGAATTCCATTGGTAAAGAGAATTTTGTTAGTTGAGTTGGTGGTAATCCAGTCCTGAAAAGTAGTGCTCAGGCCATCAACATACCACCTTTGACCAAAAATAGTAATCCACACTTCCATTGCTACGGGACAAGCCCTTAGCACATGGTTTAAATCCTCCATGTTTTAGTCGCATACCACGATACCACGTTTTAGTCGAATGCAGTTAGTGAGGAGTTTCCCATGCAACATAATCCATAAGAACCCTTTTAATTTTTGAGGGATCTTAAGCTTCCACACCCACTTCCAATGAGTCACATTATGGGAATGAACTTGCAGGAGATTATATGCAGCTATGGAAGAGAATTCTCCATCAGTAGAGCCCTGCCAACTAGGTTTATCAGTGAGAGTTACCCAATGAGGGAGATGTATTCTGAGAATTTCGGGAACCAACTCCGGAGGAACAAGAGTATTGATAGCATGTGTATCCCATTGACCCTCCGGATCAATCAATGTGTCCACAGTGTTCGAATTTGTAAGACTGTGGTTAGGGGACAGCTTCTACCCAAGGCCTATTCCCACACCACCAATCATGCCAAATCCGTACTTTAGTACCATTTCCAATAGACCATTTCACACATTTTTTCAACAGAGTTCTGGATTTCATAATACCTCTCCAAATAGGAGAAGCTTGGCCTTTTCTGGACCAGTTTTGGATAGTGTGGTATTTGAGATACTTAGTTTTTAAAACCTCAGTCCATAACCCATGGTCATCACTCATCAATTTCCACCTAAGCTTAGCAATGAGGGCTAGGTTATGATCCCTAGCTCTACGTATGCCAAGACCACCATGCTCTTTTTTCCTACACACCTTATTCCACTTGATAAGGTGCACTTTTTTCTTGTCCGAGGTGTCGCCCCATAAAAAGTTTCAATTCAGCTTATCCATATCCTCACAAACCCCCTTAGGGATTAGCTGAGTTTGCATTGAGTATGCTGGAATGGCAGATGAAACAGATTGAATGAGTGTTGCACGACCCATCAAGGATAATGTATGGGTCTTCCATCCAGCAAGTTTCCTTTGCATCTTCTCCAAAATGGAGTTAAAATATCTCCGGCTCACTCGATTATGCAATAGAGGAACCCCAAGATATTTCCCCAGATCATCAGTAAGAGGAAATCCACTCATAGAACTCAAAGCTCTAGCATGCATTCGATCCACATTAGGTGAAACAAATAGTTTTGATTTGTGAGGGTTTAATGTTAACCCAGATAGAGTACTAAATTCATCGAGGGTCGTAATTATACACTCACAAATAGAGAGCTCAGCGGAGGCAAAAAGCATCAAATCATCTGCAAAGAAGAGATGGGTCATACAAGGTCCACCCCTACACACATAGATGCCTTCCCATTTTTTCCTCTCCATTTGGTGGTATATCATATTAGAGAGGCGTTCCATGCATAACACAAACAAATAGAGGGAAAGAGGGTCACCCTGCCTCAAACCCCTGCTAGGAGAAAATTCCTCTAGAGGTTCACTGTTCCACAAAACTGCCGTGGTGACCGAGGTAACACACTCCATAATGAATTGGACTAAGTTCTGGTCCATCTCAAATTCCTGAAGGGTTTGATGCAAGAAATCCCACGAAATATTATCATAGGCTTTTTCCAGGTCTATTTTGAAAACCATACCACCTTTCTTGCCTCTCTTGTGGTGAAGGGTGTGGATAATTTCCTGGGTTATAATGATGTTTTGGTTAGGTCTCACAAGGTTGGCCAAGAGAGGTCTTAGCCGATTGACAATGATCTTGGTGATAATTTTGTAGGTTACGTTACAAAGGCTAATTGGTTGAAATTGTTTTATATTTTCTGGGTTTTCAATTTTTGGAATAAGAACAATCAAGGTTTTGTTGATCTCTCTGGGTATATGTTGAGAGTGAAAGCAGTGCTTCACAAATTCACACACCGAAAGGCCTACGATATCCCAATAAGTATGAAAGAAGATTGCCTGGAAACCATCAGGTCCAGGTGCTTTAAAGGCTTGGATATTTTTAACAGCAGCCCAGATTTCCCCATTATTCACAGGTTAACAAAGCAACTTATTGTCCTCCTGCGAGATCTTATGTGCAACCAGACCACACCAATGTTCCAATCTGACGGTGGGTTTAGGCCTAAAGAGGTTTTCGAAAAAAATTTGTACCAGATTTTTTAACTCTTGGGAATGGTCCACCCAATCCCCATTGTTAGATTTGAGCACATCAATCTTAAGTTTCCTCCTCTTTGCAATGGTGGTGAGGTGGAAGTATTTGGTATTACGATCTCCTTGTGTGATCCACTTAGAGCGGGATTTTTTAAACCATAAAAGTTCTTCTTGATAGAGAATCTGGTTATATTGGGACACCAATTCTCTCTCAAGGAGATGGAGGTTATGAGAATAGTACCGAGCTTGGGATTTTTGAATCCCTTCTGTCAAGACCCAACCCTAGAGGCTTAGAGTTGGAATCGTGACTTACTAACTTATTCTTATTCAAACAAATTAAACTGCGCAAGCGAAAAAATATACTTAGACAGAAATTTTATTTCATACTACTATTTAAAAAAAAAAGAAATACATTTCTAGGGCTTTCATTATTTTATTATTCAGTGACCAGCCCCGAATAGAGACAAAAGGAAGCAAAAATATAAAAAAAAAGAAAGATAAAATAGTGGTTTAACAACAGTCCATGAGCAGGTTTCATTTCGTAGGGTTATGGATTTCCTTTACATCTCGTCACCTGAAAGGGTAACAGCTATAAGCACACAGCAGAGTGAGAAATATTATGCCAAGAGTGTAGGGAATACAAAATATCCATAGATAATTAGTTAAGCTAAAATATTTGCATATTTTAATTTAAAATGACAATTTATTTAAAGTGACAGAATACATAAACCATAATAATCATAACCACGGTATAAAACAGAACAGAACAGAGGTCACAGAAGTGACAGTCAGAACAGAGGTCAATGAATCCATGACAAACAGAGAACTACAAAATGGTCAAACAGAGGCCAGTGGCTATTTAAGTCCCCCAAGGCGTGGGACTCCCGTGGTGATACTTACAAAACATAGTTGTTTATAAGTTTATAGTCAAATATATACTAAAATTTAAACAAACATATCCATGGATTTCCTTTTAAGTAAATAGAGTTTAGAAAGTAATCCACGTAACTGGAATGTTTATAAACATAACTTTTATTTATATAACTTAATAAATATAACTTGTATAAAATAAGCTATGATACTCAAAACATTCATAAAACATATAATGGTAAATTAAAGTATAATATAACTCACCTTAATTATAACCCTTAGCCTTACTTTACTATCATAACTTCCTTTCCTTACTCTCAACTTATATACTTCTCTCGGTTTCCCACCATTTCCTTTTGTTTTTTTCTTCCATTTTTCTCTTAATCACAACACTCTTAGTTCATTTATATACTGTTTTTCGAGCCCAGTGATGTATGACACGTAGCCTCTCTCTATCGAGGCATTATGATGCTAGAAGATTTGTGCCTTAATTGTGAATCAATTCACAGATTTGGATAAGTCTAAATCTCTCCAATATATATCTATATATACTTGGGTTTTTGTTTAGCTTGGGCCAATGTTGGCTTAGGCTTTTATTATTATTATTATTATTTTTTTGTTTTTCTTTCCTTTTGGGTCGAGGTTGACAACTCTGCTGGGCAACTTGTGTCTTAATTTTTTTTTTT
Organism: Camellia lanceoleosa; assembly: GCA_025200525.1. Taxonomy (NCBI): domain Eukaryota; kingdom Viridiplantae; phylum Streptophyta; class Magnoliopsida; order Ericales; family Theaceae; genus Camellia; species Camellia lanceoleosa. Next base: position 50,699,163 of record CM045768.1, on the reverse strand, counting down.
TTCATTTCCTTTTCTTTTTATTCATTTCTTTATTTGTTTTGGTGTTAAGTTATTATTTATTTACTATCTTTAACTCTAATTTGTATTATAAATTTTATATTTGTGTTAATTTAGCCTCAAATAATAATTCATAATTAATCTCATATTTGATAACCCAACACCAATTTAGATTTATATATTTATTTATTTAATAATCTATCATCACATGCAATCATAATTATATATAAATATTTATGTGGTATTTAATTAAACATTTAGGGTGTCACATTTCTCCCCTCCTAAATAGGAGTTTGTCCTCAAACTCGACGTACCTTAATTTTCGAAGAGGTGTGGGTATTTGGTTTGCATTTGACTCTCCGTTTCCCACGTGGCTTCTTCGCTGTGATGATTTTGCCATAAGACCTTTACCAGCGGTATGGTCTTGTTTCGAAGAACTTGATTACGACGATCGAGAATCTACACTGGTTGTTCTTCATAAGAGAGATCTTCTCGAACTTCCAAGTTCTCATAGTCGATGACATGTTCTGGATCTCGGAGATACCGTCGGAGCATTGATACGTGAAACACGTTGTGGTTATTAGATAGCTCAGGAGGTAGTGCAAAGCGATAGGCTACAGGACCAATTCTTTCCAGTATCTCGAATGGCCCGATGTAACGTGGGTTTAGCTTCCCGCGTTTTCCGAATCGGATCACTCCTCTTGTTGGTGAGATTTTGAGAAACACATGATCTCCTACTTGAAATTCCAAGTCTCGCCACCGAGTATCCACATAACTTTTCTGGCAGCTCTGAGCAGTGCGAATCCGCTGTTGAATGAGTTGGATTTTCTCACTTGTGATTTGCACGATTTCGGGGCCTAACAATTTCCTGTCCCTGACTTCCGTCCAGCACATGGGTGATCGACATCTCCTTCCATACAGAGCTTTGTATGGTGCCATTCCAATGCTTGCCTGATAGCTGTTGTTATAGGCGAATTCTACTAAAGGTAGATGTTCATCCCAGTTATCTTTGAGGTTCAACACGCATACACATAACATGTCTTCCAACGTCTGGATTGTTCTTTCGGATTGCCCATCAATTTGTGGATGATAGGCCGTGCTGAACTTCAGTGTAGTTCTTAACACTTCTTGCAATTTATTCCAGAAGTGAGACACGAAACGAGGGTCTTGGTCAGACACGATTGAAACTGGAATACCATGCAACCGAATAATCTCTTTGATATATAAAGTGGCAAACTTATTCAGAGAGTACATGATTTTGATTGGTAGAAAGTGTGCTGACTTTGTCAATCGGTCTACTATAACCCATATTGCATCATTCTTTGAAAAAGACTGTGGTAGCCTAACCACGAAGTCCATAGTAATGTGTTCCCATTTCCATTCAGGAATAGGGAGTGGTTGCAGTAGCCCCACCGGTCTCTGATGTTTTGCTTTAACCTGCTGACAATGCAGACATTTAGAAACATGGTTTGTTATATCTCTTTTCATTCCGGTCCACCAGTAATGTTTCTTCAGATCATGATACATTTTTGTGTTGCTAGGGTGGACTGCAAATCTTGAGTTATGAGCTTCCTCCAGTATCTTTTTCTTGAGTTCTGGGATATCGGGTATGCAAATTCGATTTCGAAATTTCAGTATCCCATTGCTTATAATGAAATCAGGATCAGGCGTGCTTCCTTGTTCCTCGTACCTTTTCTTCAAGAGTTTATATTCTCATTGGCGCGCTTTAATTTCTCCAATCAATGTAGGCTCCACGGTTACGTTGGCGAGTAACCTATTGACCTTGCAGGAAATGAGGGTGCATGCCAAGCTTCTTGTTGACTTTCGACTCAGTGCGTCTGCTATCACGTTAGCTTTGCCCGGATGGTGATGGATTTCTATATCATAGTCTTTCATAAATTCCAACCACCGCCGTTGCCTCATATTCAGTTCCTTCTGTGTGAATAGATATTTTAGACTCTTGTGGTCAGTATAAATTTCGCAGGTTGTACCGTAGAGATAATGATGCTAGATTTTGAGAGCAAAGATCACCGCAGCCAATTCCAAATCGTGAGTCGGGTAGTTCTTCTCGTGAATCTTCAATTGTCGTGACGCATAAGCAATGACCTTTCCGTCTTGCATGAGAACACAACCCAACCCATTGTATGAGGCATCACTATAAATTACGAACCCATCTGCTCCGGTAGGGAGTGCTAGTATAGGGGCTGACACAAGTCGACCTTTTAATTCTTGAAAGCAACGCTCCTGTTTATCGGTCCATTAAAAGGGTGTGTTCTTCTGAGTTAGCTGGGTCAAAGGCGATGCTATTTTTGAGAAATCTTGCACGAAACGTCGATAATAACCGGCTAGACCCAAGAAACTTCGGATTTCTGATTACATTAGTAGGTCGCGGCCAGTCCACGATTGCTGCAACTTTTTGGGGGTCAACCGAGATGCCGTCTTTGTTAATGACGTGACCGAGAAAGTGTACACTAGTGATCCAGAATTTGCATTTCTTCAAGTTGGCGTAGAGTTTGTGATCACGTAGTGTTTGTAAAACCATTCGCAAGTGCCGCTCATGAGCTTTTGGTGACTTGGAGTATATGAGGATGTCGTCAATGAAGACGATGACGAACTCATCAAGGTAGGGTTTGAACACTCTGTTCATGAGGTCCATGAAAGCTGCCGGGGCGTTTGTGACGCCAAAAGGCATGACGAGAAATTTGTAGTGCCCGTAACGGGTTCTGAAGGCAGTCTTTCAATGCTTTCCGTTTTAACCTTTAGTTGATGATAGTCAGAACGTAAGTCAATTTTGGAAAACACTTGTGCGCCTTGAAGTTGATCGAATAAGTCATCGATTCGCGGCAAAGGATATCGATTCTTGATGGTGACCTTGTTCAGCTCCCAGTAATCGATGCATAATCTCATCGTGCTATCATTTTTCTTCACGAACAATACCGGAGCTCCCCAGGGTGAGGTACTAGGTCGAATGAAACCTTTGTCCAAGAGTTCTTGGAGTTGAGTCTTCAGCTCTTTCAATTCTGTCATCGACATGCGGTAGGGAGCTTTTGATATAGGCTGCGTGCCAGGTTGGGTTTCAATGGTAAATTCGATCTCTCGATCAACTGGAATACTGGGTAGATCTTCAAGGAAGACATCCGGGAATTCTCGAACTACAGGAATTGCATTAATGGTGGGGGCCTCTTTTTGTGTATCAATCACATAACAAATATAACTACCACAACCCTTCCTTAAAAGGCATTGGGCTGCCATGGAGGATATAATACAGGAAGGGTTAGAAACTTCAGCCCCATCAAAGACAAGTTCGGGTTGATTTGGTAACTTGAGGGAGACCTTTTTGGCTTTACAATCGATAGAGGCGTGGTTGGCAGCCAGCCAATCCATACCTAAGATTACATCAAAGTTTCCAATGCGGAGGGGAATCAAGTCTACATATAAGGTTTTGCCTTTTAGGAATACAACACAAGATCTATACACATCAGTACTACAGGCAGACTTACCAGAAGGAAAAGACACAGACAATGTATATCCTAATGGTTCGGGTGTTGATGTCAACTTGGCAGCAAAGTGTGGTGCAACAAAAGAATGAGTTGACCCAGAGTCAATAAGGACATGAGCTAAAAGACCACAGATAGAAAGTGTACTTGACACAACGTTTTCGGTAACTTCCGGTTTTCCAGGTATCAAGGCGAAAGCCCGACCTTGGCGGTTTTGGTCCTTCTTTTCTCCTCCCGGTCCCGCGGTTCTCCTGACTGGGCCAGAGGGGCTGGCTGTAGGATTAACCATCTTTGGACAATCTCTTAGCAAGTGGCCAAACTGTCCGCATGTAAAACACGCTCCCGTGTCTTGATGGCATTGTCCCCAATGAATCCTCCCACAAGTGGGGCAAGTTGGAATAGTGCCACCTCGGGGGTTGGTAGGAACGTGGTGGCCTGAGCTGGTTGTGCCCATGTTCACCTTTTTTTGAGGTGCAACACCGGGTCTTCTGTTATCTCTTTTCCAAAATCGCTTCTTGTAGCTTGGTTCTCCGGAACGCGAGGCTTTAATTCCATTTTCTGCTATGTATGCCCGGTCTACCACTTCTGCATAGGTTGGCAATTTCAAGACTTCAAGCCTGTCTTTAATTCCAGCATCCAATCCTGCTTCGAATTTTCTTGCTTTTCGAGTTTCGGTGGGGATGACGTATGTTGCAAACCGAGCGAGTTGTGTGAACTTGCTCTCATATTCGGCCACTGTCATAGTTCCTTGCTTCAAATGTATGAATTCTGATGCCTTCTGTTCCTGCAATGAATCTGGAAAGTATTTTTCATAGAATACTTCCAAGAATCTTGCCCAAGTCGTAATTTCTTCTTTGGCCAGAGTGAGAAGCCACCATTCCTGTGCATTGTCTTTGAAAGTGAAGGTGGCGAAAGTTACCTTTTGCCTTTCGGTGCAAGGTAGGGTACGAAAAATCTTTTCCATGTCTTTAACCCAAGCGTCTACTACCATTGGGTCTGGGTCGCCGGTAAATGTGGTGGGTTTCAGATCCTGGAACTGTTTTATGGTAACCAGCCCTTCTTGTCGTCCCAGCGTCCTATTATTGATGTTAGCTTGCAAGGCTTGTAGAAAACTAGCAACCGCTCTTTCCATTACTCTTTCCATCGATTCCGTACCGCTAACTGATGACTCACTTCCATTACCATTAGCCATTCTACAAGTAATAAACGAGGTATTATATTTTCAACACAGCATATATATATATATGTAGCACAACATGTAGTACACTTTATATTTATATAAACTGTCAACATTACACATTTTTACTTATTTATTTAACAATTCATATTACATTAGTCAGAATACGTTGGTGTCCCATCCCTGTGGTAAACAAAAACAAAAGTCAACAAAAAGGGGATTAGAACATATCAAGATCAGCATACAAAAGATTTTCTACTATCCAGATCTAGAGTGGTGGGTTAGATGGGCCGAAAAACCAGGGGAAATAATGCTGCATAAAAAGCTCGAACTTCCACCCCAACTGGATTACACCAAAACACACCCATGTGTCATGACCCAAACCCGTCCCTATAGGTTTAGCATCATAACCGGCCAGTAATCCTGGGATTACCGAAGGCCTCTGAGACAGATTAACATAATATTAGGGGCTAGCGGAAGCAAATAAGAATATACAACGCCCATTGAGCTGTGCAGACTTATATGAGACAGAAAAATTTAAAACTTTTTATATACATATATACACATCATCTTTAAGTCATAATATATATACAGATTAGGCAGAAAGGGACTTAGTCCCCTTTTTCAAAATACACCTGACTTGAAGAAACAAACAAGAAAACATAACTTGAACTTTAAATTACATAACGATAACACTTAACATATCCGGAACCTCCACTGGAGGCACATAGGTTGGCTGACAGAACATATTCTAGACAAATGCTTCTAAGCCTGGTCACGCGCATGATCACCTACATACATAAATAATACAATAAGCTAAAGTCCAGTGAATAATAACAGAGTAAAGGGTTTCAATGAATGAGTCCATACAGATTTTAAAAATCAATTCATATTGTATCAAAATCATGCTTGATCAGATCGAACTCATAATTCAGTTTTATCAAATTCATACTTGATCAGATCATATATCGACAGAAATCATAAGTCATAGTTACATTTACGTGATACATCCATTAGCATAACTAAACAGGATGCGCCATGCGTAAGGTTATGAATAACCTCCTTAGTTCCCGCGAAGGAACCTCCGGATCCGGGTAACAAGACAGCTAAGCCCCCATGGCGGGCCTCTGGTACGGGCATCAGTGCACAAACAGGACGCATAAAGCGTAACACAACAGGACGCATGAAGCGTAAAGTTCCACGAAGGAACCTCCGATATCAGGTCATGGCTGTAAATCTCACATGGTACTAAGGATGTCACGGATACATGTCAGAAATTGGACAATCATTCATTGTACATAACATATCATTTCAGAAAACAGATCTCATTTTGTCACACAGAAAATAAGTACAGTTGAACATATCTTTACTAAGTTATTACTCACAGATGGCTGCAGAAGCAAATCAGACAGACTGGACATATCGGGAAAATCAGGCAGACAATGGCGCGTGACCTACACAAGCACATAACATATACACATTGAAACACAATATTACTCCCTTGATTAAACTTGTCATTTCTAGTCTTTATAGTCCGAAGTTCTACTACGTTTATTTTTTCTCATTTAAATAAATCGGGTTCTTATTTCACATATTCTTTCGTTACTAAGTCCTTCTTTTCCAAATAGGTTGATCCTTTACTCGGCTTCTTAAACAATTACCACAAGATCAATGATTCATTCTTTAACTAGCTAATCTATGTTGATTAGTGGCCTATTAATCTTTATTGAGTCATAAATCATGTCTAGAATGCATTGGAAAAAGATGAGGATAAAAATATGAACCAAATGCAATTTTCCAAAACATGCTGAAAATGGGTCTCCGCTCGAGCGCCACTTTGGCCGCTCGAGCGGACTGTAAAGTTTGAAAACTACTGGGAGGTCGATTTTCACGCTCAAGCGAGGATTCCCTCACTCGAGCAGACAATAAAAATTCAGAAATTCTAAAATTGAAATTAAAATTAAAATTTGGTATTTAAAGCTTCAAAACATGCACTTTAGTATGCAAACATGGAGAACCATTTATTAAAGTCATAATTTGCTAAATCATTTATTCAAAAATCATTTATTCAAAATCATGCCCCAACTGCCAAATTTAGTTTTAATTCATTTCCTCCATAACAAGCCAAATCCCAAATCCAAAGTGATTAATCTCTAAATTGAACTCCATAAACTTAACATGGCCCCAATTTCTCCTTTTCTTTTTAGTTACATAAAATTGGCGTCAAATTCTTTCTATTTTCCTTGAAATCACGAAATTGAAGTCATGAAACTTCTTATAAATTTTCCAACTAGTTTCCATAATCTTAATCTTAACTTAATTCATAGCCTCAATTTAATTCATAACCATTGATGTCCCAAAATATGTTTAATTTAAATAAAATCTCAAGTTACAAGTATGGATTAAAATCTAATTATAACATCAACACTTTATCTAACATTAGGATTAATTCTAAATTTCCATAAACTTGATGTTTATAAAACATTCCCTTTTTCTCTTCAAAATATGAGATTGAATTAATCCAAATTTTTCATAATCTATGATGCATGTATAAAACACTTATCAAAAATCCAACTAATTCTACATTATCAAGCTCAAATTATAATTTGACTTTTTAATTACTATCAAAACTCAATCCCAAACTCACAAGCTTTAAAATATGGATTAAAGTTCTAAAATCTTGAAAATCCACAATGCATGTATGAAATTTCATTTCAAAATTAAGCCAACTCTAAATTGTCAAATTGTAAATCACAATTTATTTCTTGATTTATCACAATTTAGATTTAATTAATTTTTCTTCATACCTAATCCAAATTTAATCTCATAAATCTCTTTACACATGAATTAAATCTAAACTTTGAAATTCTAGCATATATGCAAGGATGGATCTCAAATTTAGTAAAATCAAACTCAAACTAATTAATTTTCAAATTTATTTCCATAATATTCCACATGCATGTGATCCTTTTCATGTTTAGAACCAAATTCCAAATTAACTTCCATCATCTTACACTTAAGCATGATTTCATACCTTTAAGCTTTAATTTCAACATCTTGTTTGATTCTCCTCTATTTTCCCTTTTCTTTTCTTCATTTTCTTTCTTTACTCCATAGCCCTTCCTTGAGTTCTTCTCCAGAATTTGTACAAATCTTGGGCTCACTCACTCTCTCTCTCTTTTCGGCTCTTTCTCCCTCTCTCGGACTCATTTTCTCTTCACTCCCTTTCTTGTTGACTTCATAAACATTTGTTACCTTAAGGAACATCACCACTTTACACACACACATGTTCACTCCAAATCTTGCACAAGCACACGTGCACAGCCCTTAAGCCTTCCAGCACAACACTCATACACACACATGCACAGATTTCTCACTACACCCACACCTATATACACCCCCAATATTAATTTGGCTCAAATTAACTTATGTCTAGGAATAATTTAATTAAGTATCACTTAATCTTAATAAATCTTAATCAACACATAATTAAATTAATTATAACAAATCATAAATCTCTCATAATTTAATTAATCTACTTGATTTCCATTAGAGCCTAATTAATCATATTTAATTTTATTAGTCCAAATCAGATTTTTTTTGTCAGACTCCCAAAAGGCTCCAAATATTAAATTAAATTTATTATCATTATCAATTTTGATCTCCCAAATCATCTAGGCCTTCAATTTCTGATCAGACTCAAATTTTTCATCAATGAATTACATATTCAAATTGGGCACATCATAATTAAATTTAATTTATAATAACCACAATCCTCAATCCTCGTGACTTAATCAACTCCAATTAGGACCTAATTAATCGAATCTCAATTTCACTAAACTGAATCGAATATTTAATTAAACTCCCAAATGGGTCCATAATTAAGATCAAATTGATTCAACTTTTTAACTTCACCTCCTTAAGCCATTTGGACCTTTAATTTGTAATTCCAAAATAACTCTTTAATAGAATCATTTACGAGTCAGATTCCACAAAATCTCAAATAAATTATAATACTCGGCAATTAAATTTCAAATCCTCTTAATTAATCAAGTATCAATCATTATACGTGATGGGGCCGTTACACATGCTACCTGGACCGTGAAAATGGGGATAGATCGTATATGACCCACAAATGTTCGGTCGATAATCCAAACAGGTGTCTCAACATATAACAAATCATTTTCGAAGTCAACACTTTGCATATTAATGATCTCTAATGGATTTGAAACTGTGGTGAGAATGTAATCCTCGGGGTACACATTCCCCCTTCTGGCTGCAAACTCTGAGGGTAGAGGGCCTATAATGTAATGCGGGCGGTCATGACCCGGGGCGACGCCAAGGACGCGAGATGGTCCGAGAAAAAGTCTGCATGTATGGACAAGGATGTGCCTCCATAACAAGTGTGGGACGTCAGTAGGGTCAACTTGGATATAAATTGGCCGACCCATCAACCGGCCAAGACCTGGGTGCAATTCCTTAACTATTTCCTCAGAATCTCCCAAACCCTCAGGTGAGGCGGGGACGGGGGTAGGGTGTTCGGCTAAAATTTCATCTAAGTTGATGGCCTGGAGGTCATTCCAAAAAGCATCATCAAGGTAAATCTCTGACATCCTACAACACCAGAATAAACGTGAGATTTTACACAGGAAAACTAACGTCTCATGTAATTATTTATTATTATTTTAGTTTGATTATATATATATATATATTTTCCGTTATAGATTTTTTTTTTTTTTTTGTGAACCGTTGCTCTGATACTACCTTTGTCAAGACCCAACCCCAGAGGCTTAGAGTTGGAATCGTGACTTACTAACTTATTCTTATTCAAACAAATTAAACTGCGCAAGCGAAAAAATATACTTAGACAGAAATTTTATTTCATACTACTATTTTAAAAAAAAAGAAATACATTTCTAGGGCTTTCATTATTTTATTATTCAGTGACCAGCCCCGAATAGAGACAAAAGGAAGTAAAAATATAAAAAAAAAGAAAGATAAAATAGTGGTTTAACAACAGTCCATGAGCAGGTTCCATTTCGTAGGGTTATGGATTTCCCTTACATCTCGTCACCGAAGGGTAATGTACTTTATAAGCACACAATGAGTGAGAAATATTATGCCAAGAGTGTAGGGAATACAAAATATCCATAGATAATTAGTTAGGCTAAAATATTTGCATATTTTAATTTAAAATGACAATTTATTTAAAGTGACAGAATACAGAAACCATAATAATCATAACCACGGTATAAAACAGAACAGAACAGAGGTCACAGAAGTGACAGTCAGAACAAAGGTCAATGGATCCATGACAAACAGAGGACAACAAAATGGTCAAACAGAGGCCACTGGCTATTTAAGTCTCGCAAGGTGTGGGACTCCCGTGATGATACTTACAAAACATAGTTATTTATAAGGTTATAGTCAAATATATACTAAAATTTAAACAAACATATCTATAGATTTCCTTTTAAGTAAATAGAGTTTAGAAAGTAATCCATGTAACTGGAATGTTTATAAACATAATTTTTATTTATATAACTTGTATAAAATAAGCTATGGTAACTCAAAACATTCATAAAACATATAATGATAAATTAAGGTATAATATAACTCACCTTAATTATAACCCTTAGCCTTACTTTACTATCATAACTTTCTTTCCTTACTCTCAACTTATATACTTCTCTCGGTTTCCCACCCTTTCCTTTTGTTTTTTTCTTTCGTTTTTCTCTTAATCACAACACTCTTAGTCCCTTTATATACTGTTTTCCGAGCCCAGTGATGTATGACACGTAGCCTCTCTCTATCGAGGCATTATGATGCTAGAAGATTTGTGCCTTAATTGTAAATCAATTCACAGATTTGGATAAGTCTAAATCTCTCTAATATATATCTATAAATACTTGGGCTTTTGTTTAGCTTGGGCCAATGTTGGCTTAGGCTTTTATTATTATTATTATTTTTTTTGTTTTTCTTTCCTTTTGGGCCGAGGTTGACAACCTTACTGGGCAACTTGTGTCTTAATTTTTTTTTTTCATTTCCTTTTCTTTTTATTCATTTCTTTATTTGTTTTGGTGTTAAGTTATTATTTATTTATTATCTTTAACTCTAATTTGTATTATAAATTTTATATTTGTGTTAATTTAGCCTCAAATAATAATTCCTAATTAATCTCATACTTGATAACCCAACGCCAATTTAGATTTATATATTTATTTATTTAATAATCTATTATCACATACAATCACAATTATATATAAATATTTATATGGTATTTAATTAAACATTTAGGGTGTCACACATTTAATGCGCCCAATCAACCATCTTTTATTCCTAAAGATATTACCAAAAACGTTCTTGTTCTAGGCCGAGGCTTTCCTAGCCAGAGTTTCCAGGGATAGGGAGATAGATGAGTTCAAGAAAACTCAGCTATCAGCCACCACAGCCCTGAAATCCTCATGGGAAATCCATGCAGCCTCAAATCGAAAGGGTTTGGCAGAGGAGTTAGAGGGGTGCATACCTTGGGTGTAAACCATTAAAGGGGAATGATCGGAATAGGTCCGAGGTAAGTTGCGAACACTACCATCAGGAAATAAGGTGCGCCATTCCGAGTTACACAGAGCTCGATCCAGTCGAACCATTGTGTTTGCCCATCCCTTGCGATTATTAGACCAGGTAAGTCTTGGCCCAACATAGCCAAGATCCATTAAGTTACATTTGTTAATTCGGATATCTTTCAACAATTAACTATCGTACCATCCGCTTTATTTATACAAAATTGATTTGATCATATAGTTGACGATATTTGATCAACTTGATTTTTTATAGGCATATATTACTCGATGAGTTCTACATATTGAACGGTTTGGATTATTAAAACGTAACCCTTAGTAGGCCCCCAAGGGCCCAACATTACCATCAAACTTTGTGGCTTTACCTATGTAATTTTTTTTTGGGTCCAAAAATTGTATAATGGCTTGGTCTCTATCATAAGTACGGCTATCACGTTGCTCAGTCGATTTGTATTATAAAAATATATAAAATATTTTTTATTTGTGAATAGTAATGTCTTTTTTATTTTTTGTATAATTTTTTGGCTTTTTGGATTATTTTGGACTTGCCAAACCAGCCATTAATTTGGTGACCAAAAGGGGAAAAAAAATGATGGAATAGATTTAATTTTGTATATTCTTATAATTTGATGACTAGGGATAAAATGATGTTTAAAAACAAAAAAAGAAAAAAGAAAAGGAAAGTGTTCATCCATAAAATGGGGGGGGAGAATTTTAATATACACCTATTTAAAAAGAGTGTATCATATGTATTTTTAATAATATTAATTTTTTAGTTATGATTAATTTTCTTCTTTAATTATGACATTATTTTAATTATGATTCATAAATTTTTTAGTTATATCTCATATTATTTTTTATTATAATATTTTTTAATTATGATTTAAAAAATTAAAATTATTTTATTATTATTATTTTTAATTATAAAGTATACCCTTTTGAAAGATACTTATCATATGTATGCATGTATGTAAGAGTGTCACCTGCTTTGAACTTGCAAACACTCGTACAGATTGTACTTTGCCGTTTGCTTGCCTCAATCTCTACACGTGCCCCGCAAACTATCTCAATAAATTCATGCGCGCGCACACGCACGCTGATACAGAGAATCTAAATTTAGCCCGACTCGGTCTATATCGGGTCTCGCAAGTTTCCGTTAAAATTTGGACCAGTGAGGTTGATTCACAGATTAAAAAATTAAAATTTGGACCAGTGAGATTGGCTCACAGATTAAAAAATTAGAGTATTCGGACTGACGGGCTGAGCTTTGAATATATATATATGTATTTTTTTTATTAATTTTTTTTTTAAAAAAAAATACTGAGTTTCGACGGGTTGAATTTTAAGTGAGTCTGATTGATGAATTGGGCCAAACTAAACTTTAAAATGATAACCCAAACTCAATCAGAATCTCAAACTGAGCTCAAACCCAAGCGCAAACAAATCTAAACAGACCGGGCCATCCCAAACTGCGAACGGCTATTGAGCCGCCCACGAACCACATGCATTTTTACACTCCTCCGTCCTTCGATTTCTATTCCAGAACGAGAGCCAATCACAGACCATACAATAGAATCTGGATAACGAGAAACACATTTAAAAAAAAAACGAACACGCGACGCCAAGTTAACGGTTCAACCGCTGAACCAGTTAATCGGACAGTCCAACTTCATCCTCCCCACTACTCCTTCAATCTCCCTCTTCTCTGTCTTCTACTCTGTTCTTTCTGATTCTTTGTATATTCCCCTTTTCTAGGGTTTCCAAATGCCAGCGATCGAACCTCTGGGGCCTGTAATTTACAGAAAATTATCTGTAAATTCGGACAATAATCGCAACAAATTGTATAGATATGGCTTTTTCTGTCATAAATTTAGGGTTTTTCACCAAGAACCAAGTCGATTTCTTTCTAATTCGATGTCGATTAACATGTACAGACATGCTAGGGTTTCTTGGGGCTTAAATAGGTTCGACCTGTGGGGAGGAGGGTTTCTGATGAACCAAGGTTGGAGAGAGAGTCGAATTCAAGCCAACAGTTCTTGCGAGCAAGACACCGACTCGAAGGCGAGCTCGGGCGAGAAGAGCGAACCTAAGGGCGGTGAGAGTAAAGGAGTGAGCAAGAAGAAGCCACCGAGTTCGAGTTCGAGTTCGAGTTCCAGTTCCAGTTCTTCGCCGCCGGCGAAGAGAGAGAAGCAAGGGAAAGGTGGGTGGTGGAAGGGCGGGAAGTGGCGGTGGCAGCCGATAATTCAGGCGCAAGAGATCGGTATGTTGTTGTTGCAATTGGGGATTGTTATGTTTGTTATGAGGTTGCTTCGGCCCGGGATTCCGTTACCCGGTTCAGAGCCAAGGACTCCAACGACGTTTGTGAGCGTTCCGTATAGTGATTTTTTGAATAAGATTAATAGTAATCAGGTGCAGAAAGTTGAAGTGGATGGTGTTCATATAATGTTTAAGTTGAAATCAGAGCCGGGTTGTGTGGAAAGTGAAGTGGGCAGCACTAGTAGTAGCAAGTTTCAGGATTCAGAGGTGTTGTTGCGGAGTGTTGCCCCGACGAAGCGAATTGTGTATACCACAACTCGTCCTAGTGACATTAAGGCTCCCTATGAGAAGATGCTTGAGAATGATGTTGAGTTTGGGTCTCCTGATAAGCGGTCTGGAGGATTTTTAAACTCGGCACTGGTAAGTTTTTGGTGCTTTTCTTGCAACTTGCAAGCAATTACTATGAAATTGTTATTTGTATATTAAAGTTTTTGATTTCAATGAAAATAGACCAGTTACTTGTTCTCAATTATCATAGAACACAAAAATAAGCTTGTGTTGCCAATTTATGTTCTTTAATTTATGTCTATGTTGATAATAAGAAGTCCCATGCTTTAGCCATTTTGTGAAGACTCATTTATATGAAGTGCATTAAAGAATGGCGTAGTTTGAGAATTGCGAATGCCATGAAAACAAATCAAGGTTATGCAATGCCGTTAAATTTTTAAACAGAACTAAATGGTTCGAATAGTTCCATTGTTTTTTACAGCTTTGATTTGTTGTAAGATCGTCTATTGCTACAAAACCCAATGACAAATCTCATGTTAGATCAATTGTTTCAGAATTGCTTGTTTCCTTTGAAGCAAACCACACAGATAGGGGGTCACAAACTGTTGTGGTTTGCTAAGCACATCCCCTAGGCACCCTTTTATCTTGTGGCCGGCTATCCAAAATTGCTTAAGCACTCAAGACGAGTTATTAGATTATGGAACCATTTCCTCTTATCAGCTGTGTTTTGTAGAGCAATTGTGGAGTAACATAAATAAATATATATATATATATATTTGAATGTGCTTTTACTAGAAAATCATGGGTATCTCTTTGTAGGGAACCTAATAAGGAAGAAGTGAAAATTGAAAGGCAAGAGATAACAAAGAGTAAACATTTTTGTTATCTAAGTTTGATTATTAATAATGTGAATGATACAATTCTGATGTGATTATAGCTTATGTTGATTCACCCCAGATTTTACAAAGTGATTGCATTGTGTATTGGACTGATTTGTGATACTTATTGTGAATCAGGTGATTCTGATAACAGAACACGTAACAACCATCTTGATGTTCCAATTTGTTTGAGCATATCAAACGTGTTAGTGCAAAACCTTTGCACGTGCTAAGAACGTCGAGGTTCTGCAGTTTTTTTCTTACTTGCATCACTACAGCATATTGCAGTATTACCTTACTTCTGCCAGCAGTGTATATTGTGGCTCTGTAATCTCATTTTCTTTCCAGTATACTTTCAGTTAATGTTTATGATCTGTTTGAAATGTGAATTAAGTACTCCTTCACATCTTGCAATTCTTGTTATTTTTTAGTTCAACATATTGAAGTTGAGATATAAACTTCAGGAGGTTTTTCTTTGTTATCTTGCAGATAGCTTTGTTCTATGTTGCTGTGCTTGCGGGGCTTCTTCATCGTTTCCCTGTAAGCTTCTCTCAGGTGTGGACAAGCATCCTACTACTTGTTCCTTGAAACTTTTTGTTTACAGAAAGTGATTTTGAACTGACACCTGTAACATGTGTGCAGCATACAGCTGGTCAGCTTAGGAACCGCAAGTCTGGGACTTCTGGTGGAGCAAAAGTGTCTGAACAAGGGGAATCTATCACATTTGCTGATGTTGCAGGTGTTGATGAGGCTAAGGAGGAGCTAGAAGAAATTGTGGTATGTTAGACATTCCATGGGTTATAGATTATGGGTTGCTTTAAAAGGTATTTGTCTTCATTCAGGAAACTCCACGTGCTGACATTTTTCTGTCCAGGAATTTCTTAGGAATCCAGACAGGTACATACGACTCGGTGCTCGTCCTCCTCGGGGTGTTCTCCTGGTGAGTTTTGACAGGGTTGTATGTGAAGGCAACTCAACTTTTTTAATAAAATTGAAAGATAAAAAGGTTGCCAGAGATGGCATATTGTCTAGCGGCAGCATTTTACCAATTGTAATTCAGGTGGAGGGACCAATATTTTAATTTTTCTCCCGGAGGAAATCTCCTACATCAGATACAATGTAAATATATTGGCAAAACTAAATCTATAAACTTCCCTTCTTCTACTTCTCATCTTGCTGATGACCATTAAATTACAATATAAATGGTGGTTATGTTCATATGATCAACTAAAATTTCTTTTTGAGATCAATCCAGTGAATGGTCCCCACTTCCCACCAATACTTGAATGACTTTTGTTGTTGGTAGAACATGATGCTAGAGGATAGACACCAGTGCATTCTTATAACTTGTTTTTAATGTGAGTTTGATGTATGATTTGTAAGCGTCTTTCATTATCTTACAGGTGGGTCTTCCCGGGACAGGTAAGACTCTTTTAGCAAAGGCCGTTGCTGGGGAAGCTGAAGTACCTTTTATTAGTTGTTCTGCAAGTGAGTTTGTAGAATTGTATGTTGGCATGGGAGCATCCCGTGTCAGAGATCTCTTTGCACGAGCTAAGAAGGAGGCACCATCAATAATATTTATAGATGAGGTTAAATCTTGGGGTCTAATTTTTTGTTGATTATCCATGTTTGAACTCTGAACCTTCTCGGTGGATTTTCTGGTGCCTTTTTCTTTTCGTGCAGATAGATGCTGTAGCAAAAAGCCGTGATGGTAGATTTCGCGTTGTCAGTAATGATGAACGAGAACAGACCTTGAACCAGTTGCTCACTGTAAGGTTCCAGCAAATTAGTCCTTATGCTTATGAGACATTGAAGGTATTTCTGTGAGGTTCATGTATTTGAGATTACACTGCAGGAGATGGATGGGTTTGATAGCAACTCTGCTGTGATAGTTCTTGGAGCAACCAATCGCTCTGATGTCTTAGACCCTGCACTTCGCCGACCTGGGAGATTTGATCGTGTCGTCACAGTTTGTCTTTTCTTTTCTTTTTTTGTTTGTCAATATTACTGTTGAAATCTAATGTCAAAAGAAGTTCCTTCCAGCTTAAGGTCTCTCATAAGTTATTTTGTTTTGTGTGGGTTTTTAGGTTGAAACACCTGATAGGACTGGAAGAGAAGCCATTTTGAAAGTACATGTTTCTAAGAAAGAACTTCCTTTAGGAGAGGATGTGGGTCTTGCTGATATTGCTTCTATGACTACCGGTTTTACTGGGTAATCATCCCCTTTCTGATCGAGTGATGCAGCTAGGTCTTTCTGTTTTTCCTTATCTATTTGTTTATCTAACACATTGAAAGTTATTTGTTGATCTTTGATACTGTGCAGGGCAGACCTTGCAAATTTGGTAAATGAGGCTGCTTTGTTGGCGGGAAGACAAAATAAAGTTGTTGTGGAGAAAATTGACTTTATTCAAGCGGTGGAGCGATCGATAGCTGTAATGATCTCTCCCTCTCTCTATCTGTGTGGTTGTGTGCATTAGTTGCTGTCTTTCTTTAAGTTTCTCATTTAAAACCCATTGTTTATATTATAATGACATTTGTAATCCCTTTGTGGTGCATAAGATTTCATCCTTAACCCTCAGTCCTGGATAACAAGCTTATTAGTATGCAACAATAAATTTTTGCTGGACTTGGTGTGCAACAATAGACATGTCACTCTATAAAATTAGGCTTTCTTTGTTTGTGTATGATACCCTTAGGGAAGTTTTGTTCTGTGAGTGAAGCAGAGTTACCTTTTCTCCTGCTGACATTATTATTATTGTTGTTGTTATGAAAAGAATTCGGAATTTGGAATCGGCGGATCATTTATTTCTTCATTGTCCGATGGCTCTTATTATGGCAGCGTCTTTTCGGGCTGTGATGATCAGTGGGTTGCTCCGAAGGAATGCACTAAAATGCTTCTTGTTGGGTTTGAGGGTTTGGAGGCAATAAGAGAGCCAAATCTTTGTGGTCATGTATTGTTTTTGCTATCTTTTGGTCCTTATGGCTGGATAGAAATGCAAGGATCTTCGAAGGAAAGGGGTCAAATGCTGAAGCGTAATGGGATAGGACGGGATATTTGGCTTCGCTTTGGGCTTATGTGTCTTGTCCTTTTAAAGGAGTGCCATTTTTCTTGATTTCTAGGGATTGGGCTGCTGTTTGCCATCCTTAGTGTTCTGGTTTTTCTTGTTTTGTGGCTTTTTGTTTTGACATTTTTCATTGTTCGAGGACTCTTTGTCCTCTCCTCCTTTCTCGCTTTTGCTTAATAATGTTCTTCGTCGCTTTTCAAAAATAAATTTGTTATGGAAAGAACATGACTCACAATTTTTGCCTTCGGTTGGCCAAATATTGTGTAAAAGTTTCTTCACTTTGAGATCCTTGCTCTTTGACTTCTTTGTACCACGTATGTTGCTATAATTTGACTGCTGTACATATTGCACCCTCTTCCTCTTCTTCTTATTTATTTTATTTTTTCAATTGAAGAACAAATTGTTTAAATGCAGAGTGGGTCACTTGATATACTTCCATCTTGCAATGTGGGGCACACATAAATATAGTTTTGCACAATACAGAATCTTAGATTGTTTCGGGGTTCTTTGCATTCTAAATGTTTGTTTTTTGAATCCTATGATGCTTTTTGGTTGTGATTGATTTTTGTTATGTTTACTTGCTCATGCTTGGTACAGTCTATCGTTGAATTTTTTTATTTTTTTATAATCAGCCAGTCTATCGTCGAATGTGTCATTGCTCTGTTGCTTGTTGTCTGCTAATTTAATGAGATACATGAAGTTTTGTTTCAACAATTCTTGTTTGTGCATTTATTGCATTTTAGCTCTTGGTTTGAACGATATAGAAGCTAAATCCATTTACTTTGTTGCAGGGGATTGAAAAGAAAACTGCCAAGTTGCAGGGAAGTGAGAAGGCTGCAGTTGCACGACATGAAGCTGGTCATGCAGTAGTAGGGACTGCTGTTGCAAATCTTCTTCCTGGGCAGCCACGTGTTGAGGTAGCAATAGGACTCGATATAATATATTCAAACATTCTTGTTTTCTTCCTCTCTTTTTTTTCTATGCTTCTGTTGTGGTTGGGATGGGTAAGAAGTTTTATAATTGGCTATGTATTTATAGTAGTTGCCAACCAAGTTTGATAACTACGCATTAAGGAATTGGCAGAAGTTTGGTTTGGATCACTTAAAACAGGAATCACAGCAATGGGATGTCCATATCCTCTGCCATAGGGAGAATTAAGTTTTAACTTTGATGCTCTTGGAAACTTGATCAATGGGTGATAGTGTGCTTTTTTCTTTGTTCAGAAACTCAAAAGAGTACTCTTTTTTTTCTTCTTTTTTTTGTGGTTAAAACATAGAGTAAAATTATCCATACCTGTGGTGCAATATATCTTGATGCGGACTGGTACTTTAAACTATCTTCTCTGCTGCTTCAATTTGTATTATGCTAGCTTTTTTGTCTCAATTATGTTTTGTTTTATACTGTATAATGTTGAGAACAAAAATGTTTCATATAAACTACCTGTTAGCTTTTGTGGTGCTCCTGTTATACTTTTCCCTCCCCCAATGGGGTTTGCATGGTTCATGTCCTGGTTTGGATGAGGTTTGTATGCCTTGAGGCACAAACATGCGTGCAAGGCACACACACACAAACATATATAATTTTATACTATATAGTGTATATGAGGAAATAATATGCAAATAATAGGAATTTTAGAAAGTTGTGTTATAAAGTGCAGGGTCAAAGTTCAGCACATGACCTACATTGTATTTATACAAATGGGTGCTCACCAGATAGATGATCTAATAATGGTAAAATATGTTTTTGTTTTATCAGAAGTTGAGTATACTGCCGAGGTCAGGAGGGGCATTGGGGTTTACTTACACTCCTCCCACCACCGAGGATAGATATTTGCTCTTTGTTGATGAGTTACATGGACGCTTGGTTACTCTTCTTGGAGGACGTGCAGCTGAAGAAGTTGTTTATGCAGGCCGTGTGTCAACAGGTGCACTTGATGATATACGGCGAGCAACAGACATGGCATACAAGGCAGTGGCTGAGTATGGTCTTAATCAGACAATTGGCCCCATTTCTTTGGCAACACTTTCTAGTGGCGGGGCTGATGAATCTGGGGGAGCTATTCCTTGGGGAAGGGATCAGGTTGTCTTTGCCTTTTCTGGTTAATGTTGTTGTCGGTTTATTTTATTTTATTTTATTTTTTAAACTTTATTTGGAGCAAGTATTGATCCATGCTGAACACAATAGGGGCATCTTGTCGACCTTGTTCAAAGTGAGGTTAAGGCATTGCTTCAGTCTGCCCTTGATGTGGCACTCTCTGTTGTGCGTGCTAATCCTACTGTTCTGGAGGGGCTTGGTGCACATTTGGAAGGTAATATGGAACTGCTGCATAATTTAAATTTGTAGAACTTTGGTTCGTGTAGTTCCAGTAAAAAAAAAAAAAAAAAAAGCATTTTAAGCTTATTAAAAATGCGCAAAAAAATAAATAAATTGTGCTTTAAGTGTGCATTTGTAAATCTATTTTGCTTTAACTACTTAAAGCACTTTTGTTGTTGTGCTTTAAGAGTGCTTTAGTGCACTTTTACCAACAACACTGGAGATTTAGCAGCTTGATAACGTGGCATCTGAATTGCATGACATAGAGCATATGATATGATGGAGATGCTCCTCATAACATTCCTGCCCAAAATCGCCTGAGGGTGTTCTATAAATGGTTTTTTTTTCTCAGAAAAAGAGAAAATAGAGGGTGAAGAGCTGCAGGAGTGGTTGAAATTGGTGGTTGCTCCAGCAGAACTGAAATTCTTCATTAGTGGAAAGCAAGAGTTTCCTCTTCCACTGCAGACAGGTTCTGGGTAACATCTACTGCATGTTGTGGACTCATCAACCTCTGGTAAAAGTTCAGGTTTAAAATTCTGCATTCAACAGTGGCTTCATCATTTGTGAGTATACCATGCCATTGTTACCTTATTGAGCACACCTCGTGATCGGCACTGACTCACCCTTGCGACTTTGTAAATTTCGGTAAGGTAATTTTGCGTTAATTTTAACATCTACATTCTTTTTCTTTGTTTATACTTTAATAACGGCTGAAATACATACAAACATGGGCAACAATCAAGGACTTAATGCTGTCAGAGCTTCCCGTGTTGTACCATCTTAACATCGAAAGGAAAAGGGCTGTTATATCTAGTTGTTGCATGTTGGTTTTTGCATTTTGTATATCTGGCTGTTATTTCGTTGTTTTTAAATTTTTTTTTCAATGAATCTGTTATCATGTTATTTTGTACTGTACAATTTTTTTTCCTTTCTTTGTGGGATCATTTTCCCATGAGAGAATTATAGAATGTAACTTTGTTACTGTTGTACACATTATTATTCCTTGAATCAAATAAACATTCTACATGTTGGTTTAGATGCTTTTTGCAGACATAGTGCTATGTCTACCTTGTATTGCTGTAGTTAATAAAAATTCAGTTGGAAACATTGATGGTTGTGTGTTTGGGTATTGGGGTTATGACCTACAGCATCTGAGGCTGAAGTTTATAATATTAATTTTTTTTACAGATTTGTGCATAGGTTAGAAAAACTCATATTACATAACAAAGGCTTGTTCTTCGTTAATTTTATCTACACAGGCTTTGTCTGCGGTTACTTTTGCCATGAAAATAGGGTTGCCCTTTTTTATTACATACCTTACTGAAGGAAGTTATTGTACTAGTGATTCTAATTGAAGTTTCATTTGTGAGGCCTAAATGTATACTTATATGTGTGAACTTGTCACAGATGACCTGGTTTAGTTAAATGTATACTTGCTGAAATCAAGATTAAGGTACACAAGAATGAGAAAGACTTCTCAGCCCAATAATTGAGGGTTAACACAACATTAGGGGTTAGAGAAAGCAAGGCAGTTGAGGGTGTACCCGGTGCGGTATTATACATTTATTGCTTTTTGTTTGTTGATTGTAACCTAAAGTGATTCTTTTGCACTTTGTCACTCATCAGTGTGTTGATTGTTACATAGCTGATGTGTCACTTTTTTCAAGCCATGCCAAAATAATTAGGGTTCAGATGATTCTGCAGATATAATGTGCTGATATTTTTGAAATGATTGCAAATATCAGAGTCACTTTATTAGAATGTACATATTATTTTTGTGGTATATCCAGGGATGGGAAAGAAGCAAAACACTTGATCTCGACAAATCTGTTATGGACCACATACAGCACAACTTGCACTTTGTTTTCTTGCGACTTTGCTAGTGACACATATTACCCAAGTGCAAGTTTCTCCAGGTCTAGGTATACATCCCTGTCTGTGACCTTTCCTTGGACATTGATAACACTATTAAATATCACTCTTTATGTGAAAGGCTCAACTACAAATTTATTTAACAAAAATGACCCCTGAAAATTTTGTATATTTTTTCCTAATTGGAATGACCACATTTATATAGTCTCCATTATTGTGATCCTCTTCCTTGTATATTTATAATTGAGAGATTCTATTATATCATCCAATGGTGAGTATTATGATTTTTTTTGACTTAAAATAATTACAAATTTACTTTCCTATTTTATAGTCATTAGATATGTAATAAAAAAATTTCATTACATACATGGAAAGGAGAAGATAAAAGTCCGAGGCGTTCATCTCACATTAGTATATGTGCCAAATCAACTTAAATGCAGAATAATTTAATAAAAAAAAAAAACCCGTAACAAGAAGAATTTGAAACTTCAACTTTGGTAGAAGAATCGAATGCTTAATGGATGAGGTTTAATTAATTACCGTAGTAATGTTAAAATAAATCTGTTACAATTATTAAGATTAATTGAATTGAGGAAAGAAATTTTTTTTTTAATTAATTTGTTTGGTTTTAATTTCTTGAATTCAATTTTTTGAAAATTGACTTTTTATTCTTTTTATTTTTTATTTTTAGTGAATATTTTTAAATTTTAAGCACTTTTTTTACTTTTTTAAATGCGTCTTACTTAAATTTATATAAATAGTA
This sequence comes from Camellia lanceoleosa, assembly GCA_025200525.1. Lineage (NCBI taxonomy): Eukaryota > Viridiplantae > Streptophyta > Magnoliopsida > Ericales > Theaceae > Camellia > Camellia lanceoleosa. Next base: position 50,676,479 of record CM045768.1, on the reverse strand, counting down.
AAATATTTGTGAATAAATATTTTAAAAAATTAATAAATACATAAAAATATAAAAAATATACTGAATTTTTGTATTTTTTAAAATATTTTTGGTATTTAGTGATTTTTTTTTTTAAAAAAAAATCATAAATATTATAATTTTTAAGTATATTTATGTTTGATGTGTTTACAAATTAAAAAAATTGCTTAAAATATTAAAAAAAAATTAATGAAAACAAAAAAATACAGAAAATAAAAAAGTAAAATTTTTCAAAAAGTGAATTTTAAAAATGAAAACCAAACAGACCCAACCATCCATTAACGGAACCCTCATCAACCATCATTCTAGGGGCTTTATTAACAAAATTACGTTTAAAAAAAGGACATTGTTTAAGTGTGCAACCCCTTTAAGGTTGCACACCATATGCAATCCAATTATTAGCCGTTAGATTACAATAATTGATCAAGACCATTGAATTGTTTAATCGTGAAAAAGTTGAAACTGGGGCAACCGGTTAATGCTTGTATTTGCATGATTGCATCCCACTCACTTTCTGTATTTCGTCTCTATCTCTCTCTGTTCTCCTCTCTGTGTAAGGTTGAGTCAGTGTAACCCTTGATTTCCATTAATAGCGAGAAGCCCCTACTGGGTTGGTTCCATTGACGAAGCTCTGTAGGGAACAGTATAACGGGCGATTCCCAACAACAACGGAACTACAAGGCTGTGTTGGTTCCATTGCTGAAGTGAAGCCCTTCTCTCCAACTAGATATGAGGTATGGAGCTATCTCTCTCTCTCTCTCTCTCTCTCTGGCCTCTTCACTTCAGCTATTTTCCCTCAACTAAACCCCCATCCTAACTTCAACCGCTCTACGCTTCGCTCAAATGGAAACCCCTCCATTGGCAACTAACCTTTCTCTTTCTCAAGCAAGTGTTTGTGTTTGTGTTTGCACAAACAACTAAACCGTGTGAAAATGTCATGTTTGTGTTTGTGTTAACATTTTTCGGTCATCAAGTAATTGTTTGTACTAATGTCATGTGCAGTATGGCCCCAGTGGAAGTTAAAAAGGAAGGTGATGATTATGACATTCCAAATGAAGTAGATGACATTCGTTTGATGAATGAAAGTCAGGCAGAACCTTATCATAGTTGCGAAGCTGGTCCGAGCAATGAAGAAGCAACCAATATGAATGTTGAAGATGGTGGAGCCGATGTGAAAAAAGAAATGGTTGACGATGCTCATCGTAATGACATGGTTGGTGATGTTGAACGTGCTATTCTGGAACAAAAATTTGATTCGGTCGAAGATGGAGAAGCTTTCTACAATGCGTATGCTAAAGCCAAGGGATTTAGTATATGAAAATCCAGATTTAACACAAATAAAGAGGGAAAGGTTGTTAGTAGGCTGTGGTTGTGTTCAAGGGAAGGTCAGAGATTACCAAAATACTTGGACCGTGTTGCTGAGAAGAGTAGAGCTCCCAAGGCACTTACAAGAGTAGGTTGCAAAGCCCAATTTCGCATACGGTATGATGCAGATGCTGGTGAAGGGAGAAAATATGTTGTGACTCACTTCGTTCCAGACCATAACCATGAATTGGCGGAACAACACTGTGTGATGTATCTGAGGTCACATCGCAGTTTAAACAGCACTGACAAAGCTCAAGCAATGGCTGTGCACAACGTCGGTGTGAAGACTAGCCACATCATGGACTATATGGTAAATCAATCCGGGTTTTATGAGAATGTTGGTTTCATCCGTACGGATCTGCACAACTATATTCAAGTTAAATGTAGAGCAGAAGTTGAGGATGGTGATGCGCAGGATGCGTTGGTTTACCTATGTGCAAAACTTGATGTTGATGCACGTTTTTTTTTACAAGTATGATGTGTGTAACGATAACAAGTTACAAAATCTGTTCTAGGCAGATTCGAAATCGCGGGCCAACTATGCAAAGTTTGGTGATGTGTTGATATTTGACTCAACTTACAGAATCAATGCATACAAGAAACCTTTTGTCATGTTAGCTGGTGTGACTAGCCACTTTAGGACCACGATATTTGCGTGTGTTTTGCTAGCTAATGAGACAATTGATACATACACATGGGTTTTAGAAACATTTATGGAGGCGATGGACGATAAAGCACCTGTGTCCATACTGACAATGGGGATAAGACGATGCGAGAGGCAATCAAAAAAGTATTTCCAGACGCAAGACATCAATTATGTAATTGGCATCTTGGGAAAAATGTTGTTTCAAATGTTTACAAAAGTGGCTTTGCACATGCTTTCAAGTAGTGCATGGACATGGAAACGAATGAGACAAAGTTTGAGCATGACTGGACAACAATGGTCGAAAAATTTGGACTTCAAACCAACAGTTGAGTGTTGGAGACATATGAGAAGCGTCATATGTGGGCTGAGGCATATATGCGTGGACATTTCTTTGCTGGGATGAAGAGCACTCAGCGCTCGGAGAGTATGAATGCTTATTTCAATCCCTTCCTCCAACACAAATTGAAGCTATATGAATTTGTTAGGCACTATGATCGGGCTCTTGCAAGGATAATGTATAACGAGGCTGGAGATGATGCTGAAACAAATAACACTTTTCTGGTATTGATTACTCCATTGCGAGATATAGAGAGACATGGAGCTGAGATATTCACCCGAAATATATTTAGAATGTTCAGTGATGAAATCTTAGAAGAGGGGAAGTTGAATGTCAAGGACGTGTTCCCTTTGCCGGATGGTCAGAAATGCTACTATATTCATAAGTACAAAGTGAATGATAGATCATGGATAGTAACACACAGTCCACTGGATGCTGCAATGAGATGTTTTTGCATGAAGTTTGAGTCGTTGGGGCTACCTTGCTATCACATGATATGCGTTATGAAAGCCGAAAATTTAACGCAAATTCCCCCAACTTGTGTGCTGCATAGATGGACAAGGGTTGCAAGCAAGGATGGCCAGCAATGGCCTCAACCCTCAATTGATAGACACTATAACACAGACGGCCCGATATGGGATATTGAGTTCTTCCTACAATGAAATGTGTTTCTATGCCTCGCAATCAACGGACTCGGGTATAGGGTGCGGGTATGTATATACAGGTCCGACTCATTAAATCTTACATTCAACGGTACGTAGTCTGGGGAAAAAATATCATATTTTTAATCTAATATGTGACATAAAATGGTACTATATGTAACTTACAGTGTCAAAATGACATTTATAGTAATTTGACAATAATTTGCACATATAATAATTGTATTATATACAATTATATAAGAAGTGTCCGTTGAAAAGTATCCGACACATATCCCATACCCTTGTCTGACTCTCAGGTGTCCGACACGAGTATTTGATCTATTTTGAAGAGTCCGTGTAACATAGATTGTTTCTAAACATAAGTTCCAGCAATATAAAATCACCTAGTACTACAAAATTGAAAGCAGAATTCAACCGAGTGTGCTAGCCGTTACAGAATCAAGATTAGTCATTGTTTGTTTATCGAGTTTCTTATTTTTGCTTTTTTGGGTACTCTAAAAAAAAATTGTTTTTCCCGTGCCAATATTACACAAATAATTTTTTAAGTCTTCTTTGGTTATATATAACCTAACAAGTTGGCCATGTAAATGCAGAACACCTTTTATGCTTGTTGCTAACTACTATGATACCTATGTTCAACTTGCAGCACTGATAACAGAGAGAAGACTTTCTATTCGAAAGGGAGAAAATACAAAAATCGAGTACAGAATAGTTCTTATTGGGTCGATTTCGGGTAGCAGAGGGAAAAGTTCCTATTCAAATAGCACAAAATACCAAAATGGAGTACAAAACAGTTCCTATTGGATCGATTTCGGGTTGGGTGTGAAGGTATATGCGAATGAAAGAAGACAAACAAGGAGACAGAGAAAGAGAGAGCACGAAATAAAGGAAATACCAACCGGAGCAGACAAACCGACGGTGGTGCTCGATTGACCCTTGCGATTGTGCTCCAGCGACAAAAATCAACTTCAAAAAAGAATTTATGCATCAACTTCCATGGCTAGCCTTCCCAAGAACTTAAATGATTGATGTTCGCCAAACTCAAGTAAATAAGCTTTGTTCTTTCAATATGATTTTTGCCCTCAAATATTTTTTTCTGTAAAACCCTACAGCTACGGGGAAATGGAACAACGGAGAGACGAGGAGAGAGAAAGGCAAACAGAGAGAGACGGTCTGAGATGGAAGAGAGACGGACGGGCCGAGGGAACTTACACCTTTTCTGAACACTTACGGCATTTTTGAAAATTTTATACTTTTTCTAACAACTTACACCTTTTTATGAAAAGTTACATCATTTATAAATTAATTTTATTCATAAAAGTTACACCTTGGAACTTACACTTTTTGTAAAAACAAAACTTACACATTTTTTGATGTCCCTTAAAGCTTTTGTGGAAAAACATACGCCTTTCGTGAAAACTTGAATTACACGTTTTGTGAAGTGGCTTACACCTTTTGTGAAAAAACATACACCTTTTCAAAAAATTTACACATTTTGTGAAAGAAAATTTTTCATATAATTTACATATTTTTAAAACATTCACATTTTCTAAAAACTTATATGTTGTAGTGAAATTACTTACACCATTCCTCAAAAGTTATATCTTTTGTAAAGTATTTTTATTCCAAAAATTTACACATTTTGTTCGAACTTACACATTTTCTGAAAACGAACCTTACACCTTTTGCCAATTTAGTTACATCTTTTGTGGAAAAACTTACACCATTTCTCAAAAATTACACCTTCTGTGAAATACTTTCTTTTCAAAAATATACATCTTTTGTTCAAACTTACACATTTTCTTAAATCTTACACCTTTTGCTGAAAATAATTACCTTCTTTGAAAAGTTACTTCTTTTGTGAAATAAATTTTGCATAAAATTTACACATTTTGTGAATTGAAGACTTAGACTATTTTTGAAATCATTACACCTTCTGTGAAAAACATAAACCTTTTTTCACCTTTCGTGACATAAACTTTTTCATAAAATTTATACATTTTGCTAAAAACATACACATTTTCTAAAAGTTTACACCTTTTGCTCCAAATACTTACACATTTTTCTAAAAAGTTACTTCATTTGTGAGTTAATATTTTTCATAAAATTTACACATTCTATTGAAAGTCAAACATTTTCTGAAAACAAAATTTACACATTCTGTGACATTACTTGCATATTTTGTGAAAACATTTACACGTTATTTGAAAATATACACCTTTTATGAAAAATTTGGTTTCATAAAATTTATACCTTTTGTGAATCCTTACACCTTGTCTGAAAGTTTAAACCTTTCAGTGGAAATACTTACACCATTTCTGAAAAGTTGTAAATATTTTCCCCAAAAGGTGTACACTTTCAGAAAAAATGTAAGTTTGTTACAAAATGTGTAAACTTTATGAAAACATATTTTCACAAAAAAAGTGTAAATTTTCAAAAGCTGTGTAACTGTTTTCACAAAAGATGTAAGTTATGTCACAAAATGTGTAACTTTTGTTTTTAGAAAATGTGTAAGTCATAATAAAAGGTATTTCACAACAGGAGTAACTTCTCAGAATAGGTGTAAGTTTTTAACAAAAGGTGGAAATTTTCAAAAAAGATGTAACTGTTTTCACAAAGGATGTAAGTTATGTCACAGAAGGTATAACTTTTGTTTTCAGAAAAGGTGTAAGTTCTAATAAGAGGTGTAAATTTTATGGAAAAAATTATTTCACAAATGGAGTAACTTTTCGAATAACGTGTAAGTATTTTCAACAAAAGGTGTAAACTTTAAAAAAATGTGTAAGTTTTTAACAAAAGGTGTATATTTTATGAAATGTAGTTTTTCACAAAAGATGTAAATTTTTTCACAAAAGATGTATGTTATTTGACAAAAGGTGTATATTCTGTTTTCAAAATGGTGTAACTTCAAATAAAAGGTGTAAATTTTTGCAATGAAATTATTTTACAAAAGAGGTAACTTTTCCAAAAAGGTGTAAGTATTTGAACGAAAATGTGTAAATTTTCAAAATAAATTATTTCACAAAAAACTGTAACCTTCAAGAAATATAATAAGTGTTTTCACAAAAGATGAAATTAACTTCACAAAAGGTGTAAGTTCCATTTTTTCGCAGAACGAGTAAGTTGCTAGACCCAATCAAATTGTATTTGTGTTGTTCATGGTTCCATATCGATATAGACAGACAAAGACGAAGGGAGGGAGAGAGACGGACCGATATCGACAGACAGAGACCGAGATAGATATGGTTCGACAGAGAGAGACGGACCCAGATCGACACAGACAAACAAAGATCGATACAGACAGAGATCGGCAGACACAGAGAGAGAGAGACCGACATCGACAGAAAAGAGCCCAAGATAGACAAAGAGCGACCAAGATCGATAGAGACAGAAAAATCCTTTGATTTGTACCAGCGGCGGTGGCGGTGGCGGTGGGTAATGGTGGCCCGCGACGGTTGGGTGGTCAGTGGTGATAAAATTTTCAACGCATAAGTCGTCGATAAAATTTAGAGCTTCTTTGGGAACTTATATCTTTTGTAAAAACGAAACATTCAACTTGATTGTCTCACAAAGTTTACACCTATTCTTAAATTTTACACATTTTATAAAAATTTACACCTTTTCGTGGAAATATTTACAACTTTTTTGAAAAATTACACATTTTGTGGAAAAATCTTTTTCACAAAATTTACACTTATTATTTGAAGTTACACCTTTAGTGATAAACAAAACTTACATATTTTCTGAGGTCATTTACACCTTCTTCGGAAAAACATACACCATATTTGAAAAGGTTATACCTTTTGTCAAATAATTTCTTTTAACAAACCTTATCAAAGTATATATTTCATAAAATGTGTAAATTTTCAAAAAAGGTGTAATTGTCTTCACCAAAGATGCAACTCCTTTAAAAAGGTGTAAATTGTTTAAAAAAATTTGTTTCACAAAAGGAGTACCTTTTCAGAATAGGTGTAAGTTTTTAAAATAAGGTGTAAACTTTATGAAAACATATTTGCCATAGAATGTGTAAATTTTAAAAAAAGGTGTAAGTTTGGCTGGTAGAAAATGTGTAATATCCCATAAAAAGTGTAAATTTTATGGAAAAAATTATTCACAAAAGTAGTAACCATTCAGAAAAGGTGTAAGTATTCCCACAAAAAGGTGTAACCATTCAGAAAAGGTTTATGTTTTTAACAAAAGGTATAAATTTTATGCAAATATTTTTTTCCATGAAAGGTGTATATTTTCAAAAACTTGTATGTGGTTTCACAAAAGATGGTGTATGTTTTTTTTTCACAAAAGGTGTAACTTCCCATTAAAGGTGTAAATTTTATGGAAAATATAATTCAGATTTCCATGAAAGGTGCAAACATTTTCAGAAAAGATGTAAATTATTTTACAAAAGGTGTAAGTTCTAATAAAATGTGTATATTTTCTGAAAAAAATGTTTCACAAACGGAGTAACTTCTCATAAAAGGTGTAATTATTTCCACTAAAAGGTGTAAACTTTATGAAAACATATTTTCCATAGGTGTAAATTTTTTCACACAAGATGTAAGTTATTTGACAAAAAGTGTAAGTTCTGTTTTCAAAAAAGGTGTAAATTTTTTTAATAACATTCTATACAAAAGTAGTAACTTCTCACAAAAGGTGTAAGTATTTCAACGAAAATGTGTAAATTTTACAAAATAAATTATTTCACAAATGTGTAACCTTCCACAAATAGTGTAAGTGTTTTTACAAGAGATGTAAGTAACTTCGCAAAACGTGTAAGTTCCGTTTTTTCACAAAACGTGTAAGTTCCTAAAATCCAATCAAACTGTATTGGTCTTGTTCAAATAATGGCAATATGAGAGAGAAGGGCGTTTCGGAGGGCTTGGTCTTTCTCTCAGTAGAAGTCTGTTTCAAAGAAGACGAGTTTGGGAGGGCTTCGAATAGCGACTCCAAGTCCAAATCCAGCCAAGTATGTCAATGTAAAAGAGAACCGTTTTTAATATAGAGCAAGAGACAAAGAGAGAGAGAGATAGACTAAGATCGAGAGACATAGAGACCTAGTTGGACAGTGATTGACAAAGACAGCCAGACCGAGATTGACAGAGAGGGACCGAAATCGATAGAGATCGACAGAGAAGAGACCGACAAGGACACAAACAGACCAAGATCATTGGAGACAGACTGAGATAGATAGGGATCGACAGAGAGAGACCAACATCGATGGAGAATAGGCCGACATCGACAGAGAGAGACCAAGATCGATAGTGAGAGAAAAAAAAACCTTTGATTTGCGACAGTGGCGGTGGCCGTAGCGGTTGCCGTAGAGGTGGCGATGACAGACGACAGTGAGCACCGGAGGCAACCGACGCTTGGGTGGTTAGCGGGGGTCAGGATTGGTGGTGACTATTCTGTGTGCGTGTGAGAAAGAACAGAGAAAGTGTTGGTGAGAAACAGAGAAGAGGGGGGCCGATGGTAATAAAATTTCAAACCTTTAGCGACTAAACTGTTATTTGTCGATAAAATTTACACTAAACTAAATTTTACATTTTTTCTGAAACATTACACCTTTTCTGAAATTTTTTCTAAACTTATACCTTTTCATAAAAATACTTACACCATTTTGTGAAAGTTTGCACGGTTTACACCTTTTCCTGAAAGTTTATACCTTACACCATTTTGTGAAAGTTTACACCCATTTATGAAAATATTTTCACATTTTACACCTTTTAGGACCTTTTATTAAATTATTAATATATTATATTATTTAATTAATTTACCTGTAAAGGACCCCGTTTAGCAGGTCACCAATGTGTAAACTTTCAAAAAATATCGTATAACCTAATACATAAAAGGTGTAAATGCAAAATAGAAAGGGCGTAAATGCCTTGCATACCATATGCAAGGCATACCTAAGAAAACTCCTTAAAAAAATTATTTGAATTGGGAGATTTCTACAACTGAATTATTTATTTATTTTTTAAAGAGTGGTGTTATTATCATCTCATAAATTATTTTGGACCCTCTATTTGTTTGGGCTCCCATTTATAAATTTTGAAACCCTCAAATTTTTTTTTTCCCCACAAATAATACCAAAACTATTCTTATGAAAACATGCTACTCATTGAATGCACACATCCCACACTAAAAAAAAAAATCTCTTTAAAAAAATCTTAACAAAATCTACCAAAAAGAAGAAGAGTCAATGTGATTACTATTTCTACTACCTCATCCACCATTATCACAGTTGGTATACTCTCTCTCCCTCTTTCTCTCTCTCTCTCTGTGTATATATATACACATAATTTCTTAGTTTTCTCGTACTAATTCTTCTCTTATAGAAAAAAAATTATATTAATTAGTTTGGTTGGTAGATATTATAAAATTGTGAGTTCAACAGAAAATTATGCAGCAATAATATCAAAACTACGCGATGAAAGAATAATTTTTGAACCTGATAATGGATTTGGATTACTTCTGATAACTTCTATAAGTATTAAAAATTTTGATCGTTCAATGTGTTAAGGAATTTCCATATTCAGGCTTGCATTTTCGAACATTACTTATTTGTTCGGGAATCCCAAACAAATAAGTAATGTTCGAGCATGTATTCCCGAATTTGAAAAAATGAAAACTTCTGCAAGCGTTAACAATTTTGATCATTCAATGTATTAAGAAATTTTCATATTCGAACCTGCATTTCCGAACATTACTTATTTGTTCGGGGAACGCCATCCCAAACATATAAGTAATATTCGGGCCTGTATTCCGCCAAGTGGTTGCCACTATTACCACCGAAATATTGCCATTGCTAGAGAAGTGTAAATAGTTAAATGGTTGCCACTATTATCATCGGAATATTGCCACTAAAAGGTTTTGAAGATGGATAGGTTTTGAAGGTGGGATTTGAGAAAGATAGATGGGTGATGATGGAGATGGGTGTTTTCATAAACCGTAATTTATGATGTAGTGAGTGTGTAGACTTAATTGTGAGATGAAATGTTTCAAAATTAAAATTAATAATATTATTTTTAATAATTTTATTTGAGATTATTATTGTAATAGGGAAAATTAAAAATTAGAGACCCAAAGTAATTTATGATATGCTAATCGCGGTACTCCTTTTAAAATTAGTTGAAACTACTTATTACTTACATGTAAATTGTATGACATGCATGTGAGCTACGTGATACGGAACATTCGGATCTTCCTTGCAAATATCTTCTACAATAATTAATATCAAGTCATTATAAACATTTTAAAACAGAAATCAAGCAGAATACATTAAAAATAATAATAAAAAATAAACAGCAATTGATGAACCTCAAAAAATAATAATAAATAAACTATCAGTCAGTGTATTTAGTTTCAGTTTTCTGAATTTAATTTTTTAAAAATTGAGTTTTTTGTTTTTTGTTTTTCGTATTTTTTTTTTGTTTTTAGTAAATATTTTTTAAATTTTAAATATTTTTTTAAAACTTTTTTAGATGCACCTTATTTAGATATATCTAAATAGTAAAATATTTGTAAAAAATATTTTATAAATTTAATAAATACACAAAAATACGAAAAATATAATGAATTTTTTTATTTTTTTTGGGATATTTTTTGTATTTTTTTATAGATTTTTTTTTTCTACAAATATTACACTTTTTAAGTGTATTTATGTTAGGTGTGTCTAAAAATTAAAAGAAATTGCTTAGAATATTAAAAAAATTCATTGGAAACATTAAAATATGGAAAATAAAAAAGTAAAATTTTCTAAAAACCAGAACCAAATAAGCTGAATATTTTTTTAGCACTTTTAAAACTTGTACAAAATTTCAAATATTCAATTGGTAAATTAGGCATTGCGACCATATTTTATTTTTTAAAAAAAAAAAAATCGTTACTTATTTCTATTTTAAAAAAATGATCCTGTTAAAATATCGAGAAATTTGGTTAAAATTCTTTTATAATAAAATTATAATGCATTAAGGACAATTGAAAAAAAAAATTCTTGAAAAATCCAACGCATACTATTACTACTAAAATATTAAACTTTAAAATAATATAACTTTAGATGTCAGTTTTTAATAAAATTAATATTTTTAGAATCTTCTCATCAAGATCTATCAAATAAAATTTATGTTAACTATGAAATTCTTAAAATATATATACATATATAGTACCGTTGAAATTGATATAAACAGTAACATATTATTCTATTTGATAATAATATATTATTCTGTCTCACAATAATATGTTACTTTGATTCACAGTAATATGTTGTTTTGATTCACAATAACATATTACTTTGACAATATTGTCTAATAAATTTTTTTGGGTTAATTACAAAAAAGCCCCAGGGTTTCGCGTCTTTTTCATTTTAAATCCCAGATTTTCAATTTCGACAAATTAAACCCCATACTTCTACTCGTGTTTCATTTTGACCCATCCGTCTATCTTTGTCATCTTATACTAACAAAAATCTAGGCAAAATTTCAGATTCAAACACATATGTTCAAGTATTTATATCTCCATTCTCGTAATTCCATTTTGCCTCATTTTTGCATTATTGGATTCACCTCATGGTCTAGTTTTCATTCCACCTCTCTTACACCTTATTCTATTTTTTTTTACGTGCGATGGAGTTCCGAAAGTTGATTAAAAATAATACTTTTCTCTCTTTGGATAAAATTTTCAAATTTGAACTCACATGTTCAATAACTTGTATCTCCCTCGTCATAATTCCGTTTCGCCTTATCTTTGCGTCGTTGGATTCACCTTATGGCCTAGTTTTCATTCCGTGCCTCATATGCGATGTTTCACCTCTTTTTGTGTGCTGTCGAAGCTCCGAAAATTGGCCAACAATAAAATTTTCTCTCTCTGAAAATTCAGCACTATTGTATTCATCCTACTATGCTTGGGACCTTTCTTCATCCATAACCTTCTCTGAGTGGCAGCATCACCACCACCACCACCACCACCCACTTCCTTCTCCTCCTCCACCCTAACCAGGGCAATCATAATTGCAGTTGCTGTAGCAGCAACAGCTCTTGATTTCCTCATTCTCAACCCACTATCATTTTGCTCCAAATGATCATAACTACCCCATAACTTCTTGTAGTAATCCAACATAGCTCGAGTCTTTTTCTTATGGTTGGCATAGAATAAGAGCTTGTCTTCTTATTGCGTCTTTGACCACTCTTTTGAATTAAGCTTTTCTTGCTCGTCAATCAGCAATAGTGAGGTTCTAATCTCTTTTAAACCTTATTTGTTTTTGTTACCTTGTTGTTTTTCGCTCGATTCATCGCCACAATTGTTTTTTTTTTTTTGTTGTTGATGTTGTTGTTGTTATCTTCTTGTTAAGATAATAATTGTAGAAAGGAAGGAGGAAGGAAAAAGCATGGAGATGAAAGATAGAAGAAGAAAGAAAAAAAAGAAAGAGAGAAAAATCTTATTTTTGGCTAACTTTTAAAGCTTTGACGGTACGCAAAAAGAGGTGAATCAAGGTATATGAGAAGTGGAATGAAAATTAGGCCATGAAGTGAATCGAACGACACGAAAATGAGTCAAAACGGAGTAACGATGAGGGAGATACAAGTTCTTGAATTTGTGAGTTTGAATATAAAAATTTTGTCCAAAAAGAGAAAAATCTTATTTTTAGTCAACTTTTGAAGCTCCGACAACATGCAAAATGAGGTGGAATTAGACGTGTGAGAGTTGGAATGAAAACTAGGCCCTGAAGTAAATCTAACGATGTAAAAATGAGGCAAAATGGAGTTACGTCAAGGGAGATATAACTGCTTGAACATGTGTGCTTGAATCTAAAATTCTGCCCAGATTTTCGTTAGTATAATATGACAGAGATTGATGGAGGGGCCAGATTGAAACACGAGTGAAAGTATGGAGTTTAATTTGTAAAAATTGAAAATCTAGGGTTTAAAACAAAAAGGCGCAAAACCTTAGAATTTTTTTTATAATTAACCCAATTTTTTATTTTTGTTTTTACTTGCCTCCCCTCTTTAAAGGATTTATGAAATAAAACAAATTGAAATTGTCATTTTTACCGAATAATGGTGGGAGCCGTTTTGGTTAAGGTCAAGTTTGGCTAAACTAAAAAAATGCACTTATTTTATCTTTTTATTTTTTTTGGTCACATCAATCAATATCTCCTCTCTACTTTTTCTACACATAATACACGAAAAGTCAAAAAATACACTTATTTAGGAGTTGTTTAGAGTATTCTAAATAAGTGTACTTTTTGTCTTTTTAGACTAAAAAATTGAGGTTGAAAATATGGATGTTTGGGTTAATTTTTTAACTTTTTATGAAAAAATGTGTAATAAAAAATTATAAAAATTAATTTATTGAAAGATCCCAAACTTGCCCTTAGTCTTCCCAAACTTGGCCTAAATTTCTCTAAAATATCTGGAACGTACACGTGTGCTTCCACTTTTTTGGTACACAAATATCGGTCCCAATCCAACCCCTTGCTCTGAGAGCTTCGTAATATCTTCGACATTTGTGTTCTTCTTCACTCTGCTCTCAGAAGAATTTGCTTTGCGAAGAGATAAGATATCCGAGACTCAGACCTGAGGTTCCTATTTACTCTGTATCATCGTCATTTTTAAGCTTTGATTATGTACGTATGTGTATATTATATATCTAGATATATATATATATATATATGTAATGCAATTTCTATATTGTAGTATTGATTTAGGACGAAAATTCGTGGCTTTACATTGTAAATTTCTTTTCTTTACGCGACTTCTTTGAATTGATCATTCTCATTCATGAGCTCTCAGTGAGGTTTAATTGCTCAATTTCATTTATAAAGCTGTTTTTGCTGTGTCGTGTGTGCGATTTTTTGGTGCATTCCTTGAAAATCTTCTTCTTTGGTTTCTTATGATCTGATTTTATGTACATATATGTATATAATTTGATTTTGTTATCATATATATATTTTTAAATTAGAAGGGGGTGGTGTGTGAATTATGTTTGTAATTTTGTTTAATTTTGGCAGATTTTGCCTCACTTTGTTCAGATCTAAATTATTCTCTCTTTCTCTAGAATTTTATTAAGTTTTTTATGAATGCAAAACCTCTTCCCAAGTAAATAGGCTATGCTATGTATAATGCCTTGCCTTCATCATATTTGTTATGAGCATCTATGCTCACCTGAATTAACATTTTCTTCACAACCGCCCCAAAAAAAATAATGAAAAAAAATCCAATATGCATAAAAGAATAGTTCACAGGAAGGTGCATGCCCTTGTTATTTTCTTTTTGAATTTTTTTTCTTTTCTTCTCTCTTTTCTGGGTTTTTTTTTGGCGGTGGGGGGACCACATTCTTGGTGTTTTTTTATTTTTTTTCCGAATGCATATTATAAGTTATCATGTTTGCATAATCCATCATTTGAGTCTCAAATTACATATCGGATTTGATCTATGGACGAATATGCAAGCACACTTTTTTATGCTTGTTTCAGTAATAATGATGAGATTTCCCAATATCATGCTTTGAATACTAGGATTCTAGAAGAAGATGCTATTCGTTTGATGAGAAATGAAAGTTGGCATGTAAAATGTTGGATGTTGAATTGCAATGCAGAATTTATTACAATTTGGAAGAAGTTTAGAAACATACCACTCTTACTTTGATACACGTGTATACTCATTTGGGAATTGGGATCTATGACTATTTTTTGTATCATTGGAACAATATAGTTTGATGATTCTCAAGAATGAGAGGAGCCTAAGATATCCACTTTTTCTGCTTTGTTATTTCAGAAGAGCTATAGCTCTCAGAGTTACCCTTGATACTGTGAAAAGCATCACCTCTTTCTCCTTTTTTTTTTTTTTTTTTTTTTTTTTTTTTCCATTTAGATTAATTGGCTGATTGAATTGTAACCTTATTTCCATGTTTCTGTGTTAACTTCTTCCAGAATGGCATCGGTGCAAGCTACTTTGACATCAGTTGTGGGCAAGAATGGCAACCATTCGACTCCCACAAAGTTGCCAAACACTTCCTTCTTGCCTGGGTTTGATGTGGCGGGTAATGTTGCAAGTGTGCAGAAGAAGGAACTATGCCACACTATCTTCCTGCGCCCTAAAGCTACATTAACTTTTGATCCCCTTGCTACCAATAAACAAAGAAAGCACACAGTTGATCCTTCTGCCCCGGATTTTCTTCCACTTCCATCCTTTGAACAATGCTTTCCAAAGAGCACGAAAGAGTACAGGTGTCTCTTTTTGGTTTTCTATCATTTTTACATAATTTCAGGGTATTCAACTCAATTTGAGATGTACCTTATTGGTTGTCTTATGTTCTTATCAATAATTAAATACCCATGTGATTTGCATGAACAACCTGCCTGAGAATATGCGTTGATGCAAAAATTTGATGCATGAATTTTCTTTACAGCGAAGTTATTCACGAACCATCTGGCCATGTGCTCAAAGTTCCATTTCGACGGGTCCACCTAGCTGGGGATGAACCACATTTTGACACTTATGACACCAGTGGTCCCCAAAACATAAACCCAAGCATTGGTATGCCCATTGACCATTGTTTATAATGTAATGTGTATCTTGAATCTCGATTGTCTTCAGCTTCCTTTCTCTTGGTTACATGATATTGCATCGGTTCTTCTATACGATGGTTTCTGTTCGAGTCTTGCTGGTAACACTCACCATCCAATGTAGATAGACATATTGTGAATAGTTTTTCATCCAGCTCTCTCTTTCTCTCATTTTTTTTGGGGTTGTTATATACAAGCATTTGTTGACATGTGACCATTGCAATTGGACGTATGATGAAGTATCTTGACATAGTAATCGTTTGATATTCCTATTCAACATACTCTATTGCTTATTCTTGAGGCCCATCACATTTTAGCAACAATTTGACTTGCCTATTGTCAAATTTTGGTTTTGCAGGACTTCCTAAATTGCGCAAAGAGTGGGTTGACAAGCGGGATAAGTTAGGTGGACCGAGATACACTCAGATGTTCTATGCCAAGCAGGGAATTATAACAGAGGAAATGGTGTATTGTGCTGCTCGTGAGAAGCTTGACCCAGAATTTGTGAGATCAGAGGTAGGTCGTGGTCGCGCAATCATCCCTTCCAACAAGAAGCACTTAGAGTTGGAGCCAATGATAGTTGGAAGAAATTTCTTGGTAAAAGTCAATGCAAATATTGGAAATTCTGCTGTGGTGAGTTCCATTGAGGAGGAAGTTCACAAACTTCAATGGGCAACAATGTGGGGTGCCGATACTATTATGGATCTGTCTACAGGTCGTCACATCCATGAAACACGTGAGTGGATCCTACGTAACTCTGCTGTGCCGGTGGGTACTGTTCCCATCTATCAAGCGCTTGAAAAAGTGGATGGAATTGCAGAAAATCTGAACTGGGAAGTTTTCAAAGACACTTTGATTGAACAAGCCGAGCAAGGTGTGGATTACTTCACAATCCATGCTGGAGTTCTGCTTCGATACATTCCATTAACAGCCAAGCGAATGACTGGAATTGTCTCCCGTGGAGGATCCATTCATGCAAAGTGGTGCTTAGCTTACCACAAGGAGAACTTTGCTTATGAACACTGGGATGACATTCTAGACATCTGTAATCAATATGACATATCACTCTCAATAGGTGATGGGCTGAGACCTGGGTCAATCTATGATGCCAATGACACCGCTCAATTTGCAGAGCTCCTAACTCAAGGAGAACTGACACGTAGAGCTTGGGAAAAGGATGTACAGGTAAAGATATTATAGAATACATTAAGAACATATAAGTCTATATAGTATAGAATGCTTCTTCCTTGATCTCTTCTATGTTCAACATAGTTCAAATATTCTTGGTGAAATCATCTCTTCGTATTCTTGTTTATTAAGGTTGAGTTATGACTTTTAAAAAGTATAATTGAAGCTGTTTGATTTTAATTTGACTTCTAGTACAGCATGAAAAAATGATTCATCAAAAAAAAAAAAAAAATGATAACCTGAACTTTTTTGTCAATCTAGGCTGTATCAAATTCATCTTTTCATAAAATCTGATTTATATGTAGATCAAACCATGTTCTGAATATTGATCATGAGTTGTTAGTAATTTTATAACACATTTCAGATCTAAAATTTTCCACAATCTGTTTAATGTAAACTTAGAAGTCATGAAGTACCAGGAATTATGCATCATTGTGCATCTGTTACAACCTTCATTGGTGCTGCATATTATTGCTATTGCTCAATATGTCAATTGGAACTAGCTCGCAACTGAAATCCTTTTGTGATCTGCAATATACTTTTGTGATTGTCAGGTTATGAATGAAGGGCCTGGACATATTCCAATGCACAAGATTCCTGAAAACATGCAAAAACAGCTGGAATGGTGTAATGAAGCGCCCTTTTACACTCTTGGACCATTGACAACTGATATTGCTCCTGGATATGATCATATCACCTCAGCCATTGGAGCTGCCAATATTGGAGCCCTTGGCACTGCACTGCTCTGCTATGTTACGCCAAAAGAACACCTTGGCTTACCTAATCGGGATGATGTGAAAGCTGGGGTTATAGCATATAAGATAGCTGCTCATGCTGCTGATTTGGCAAAATGTCATCCCCATGCTCAAGCATGGGATGATGCACTAAGCAAGGCAAGGTTTGAGTTTCGGTGGATGGACCAATTTGCTTTGTCATTGGACCCCATGACTGCCATGTCCTTCCATGATGAAACCCTTCCATCAGATGGTGCTAAAGTGGCACATTTCTGCTCTATGTGTGGACCTAAGTTCTGTTCTATGAAGATTACTGAGGATGTGAGGAAGTATGCTGAGGAACATGGTTATGGGAGTGCTGAGGAAGCTGTGCAGCAAGGGATGGATGCTATGAGTGCTCAGTTTCTGGCTGCTAAGAAAACTGTGAGTGGGGAGCAACATGGTGAGGTTGGTGGAGAAATTTACTTGCCAGAAAACTACATAAAATCTATGAAGAGTTAAAGGTCAGTGCGATTTATATCCTTTTATAACACTACCATTGTTCTGAATTTCATTAGTCCAGTGATCTATATGTATAATTTAGGTTAAAAGGATTCACTCACTGTATCTCATAACATACTTGTTGACTAACCTAACCAAACCAAACCAAGTCAAGCCTTAAGTCCCATCAAATGGGGTCGGCTACATGAATCCTTCTTCTCCACGCGGCTCTATCAAAGACCATATCGTTAGTCAAATTAAGTAGATCCACATCTCTATTTATAATGCTAGCCAACGTTAATCTAGGCCTACCCAGTTCCCTAACACTTCCATTTACTGTCACTGCATCGCATCTCTTCATGACTACCTCTGTTGGTCTCCGTTGAATATGACCAAACCATCTCAATTGATTCTCTCTTAACTTATCTTCTATCGGTGCTACTCTTACCCATTCCTAAATACACTCATTTCTAATTTTGTCTTGTCTTGTCTTGTCTGGTCTAGTCTTGCCACACATCCACCTTAGCATCCTCATCTTAGTCACATTCATCTTATCTACATATTGTTTCTTGGTTGCCCAACACCCTGTCCCATACAACATCGCTGGTCTAATAGCCGTTCGATAAAACTTACTTTTTAGTCTAGTGGGTATTCGTTTATCGCATAGTACTCCAGACACACTTCTCTACTTACTCCATCCTGCCTTAATCCTATGGGCTACATCTGCATCAATCTCCCCCGTCATCGTGATAATCGACCCTAAATAACGAAAATGTTCACTCTTAAGCAGTTCTTGATTCTTAATCTTCACTTCTCCTCTACTTTCATTGTTATTGTTACTAAATTTACACTTTATGTACTCTGTATTAGTTCTGCTTATCCGGAATCCTTTAGATTCAAGTGTTTTTCTCTAAATCTCCAACTTGTGTGTTAACTCCTTCTCTAGTCTCATTTACTAGCACAATATCGTCTGCAAAAGCATACACCATGACACATTATCCTGAATATTTCTCGTCAACTCATCCATAACTTAAGTAAAAAGATAAGGGTTTAAGGTAGATCCTTAGTGTAACGCTACAGTGATAGAAAATTCATTTGTCTTTCCAGCAGACGATCTAATAGTGGTCACCACCCCCTAATACATGTCCCTAATCACATCAATATAACCTTTTGTCACCCATTTCTTCTCTAACACCCACCATATTATATCCCGAGACACTCTATTATATGCTTTTTCAAGGTTGATAAACACCATATGAATGTCTCTCTTCTTTTCTCTATACTTTTCTATTATTCTCCTCAAAAGATAGATCGCTTCCATTGTTGACCTGTCAGGCATAAACCCAAATTGATTCTCTGATACCTTTGTTTTATCCCGCAATCGGCATTCCATCACCCTTTCCCACACTTTCATTTTATGACACATTAACTTGATTTCTTTATAGTTGTTGCAATTTTAGACATCTCCTTTATTCTTATAGATTGGTATCAAAATACTCTTCCTCCACTCATCTGGTATGTTCCTAGTCAATAAAATTTTGCTAAACAACCTAGTCAACCAAGCAACCCCTTTTTTACCCAAATACTTCCAAACTTCAATAGGGATATCATTGGGTCCTAAAGCCTTATTTGATTTCATTTTCTTAAGTGCAATCTCCTCTTCAAAGTTCCTAATCCTGTGATAGAACATATAGTCTTGGTTTATTGTATTACTGGCTAGTTCTTCCCCTATTGACGTACCTTCATGTTCCTCATTTAATAATTTCTTAAATAGTTCTTCCATCTTTCTTTAATCTCTTCATCCTTCACTGATACTTTAGATTCCTCACTTTTGATGCACTTAACTTGATTAAAATCTCTTGTTTTTCTCTCCCGTATCTTATCAAGTTTGTATATCATCTTCTCTCCCTCCTTACTATCTAATGTAGTGTATTGGTCATCATAAGTTTTTAACTGAGCCTCTCTCACTACTTTCTTGACCTCCTTATAAGCCTATCTATAGCTCTTAAAGTTTTCCTCAGTTTTAACTTTCGGCCACTTTTTGAATCTCTTTCTTCCACCATCAAGTTTCCCTAGAGTTGGGTCCCGTTCCTTTCGATTCTCCAAGCATTTCCCTTGAGATTCTCCTCAAACAATTGGCTTACATAGTGTTAGCATCATCTTCTAAGTCCCAGGTACCTTCCTTATCCTTTCTATTATTAAATATTTCTAGTTTATCTCCTTTTAGATCCCACCATCGTGTCCTACGACGCCCACTATCCTTCCTAGCTTGGTATTGCTCTTTAAAACATAAATCTAGTACTAAAATCCTATGTTGAGAGGCCGGGCTCTCTCCAGGAATCACCTTACAATAATTGCATTTTAGGCGATCCACTTTTCTCACTAAGAAGTAATCTATTTGGCTCTTAACTGACCCACTCTTAAAGGTTATCAAATGCTCCTCCCTCTTCTTATACATAGTATTGGCCATTACCAAGTCAGAATCCAACGCAAAATCTAAGATACTCTCTCCAGTCTCATTTTTATCACCAAAACCGTATCCACTATGCACCCTTTCATAGCTTAGTTTATCTATGCCTACATGGCCATTAAAATCTCCATCTATAATTAGGTTCTTTCCTATGGGTATCTCCTGTAAGATCTCATCCATTCGCTCCCCAAAATCCCTCTTAGTCTGATCATCTAATCCTACTTGAGGGGTATATGCACTAATAATGTTCACTATATTCACTCCAATAACTAGTTTAACTAACATAATCCTATCCCCTTTCCTAATGACCGCCACTACATTTTCCATAAGACCCTTGGCAACTATGATTCCTACCCCATTTCTATGTCTATCCTTACCAGTATAATATAGTTTAAAACCGGTATCCTCAATTTTCCTAGCTTTCTCACCCGTCCACTTAGTTTCTTCTCTGGCATGCTATACTAACTCTCCTCCTAATCATAATATTTACCAATTTCATTGTCTTACCAGTTAAGGTTCCTATATTCCAAGCGGCTACCCTAAACCTATAGTCTTGGACTAGCTTCTTTACCCGCGCTCGTCCAAAAAAATGCAGAACCTTTGCCCATTTTTCACCGCACTCAGGCATCGACGCAGCTCTCCTTGTTCACTTTTCGAAACATCCGGAGGCAGGCACAATGCGTCACTTGAGGGGAATGACCTAACATTTAAACAATTCAAAGTAGGATTTATTGTCATAAAGGATCCGTGTGGCTTTTTTATGTGTTAGCTGTCGGCTACCTAACACAACCCTCCATAACATACTTGTTGACTATCTTAAAAAATATAAAGCAATTCGAATGTGTGTGTGTATAATTGTCTATATACAAAAACTGTCTTATATGCCAATTCAAGTGGAATTCTTTAGCGATTTCATGGAGTGCTAGAGTCACCTCTGTAAGATGCTTACATTCTGTAAACAAGAGAGAATAGAAAAGGGGATATAGATTATGCAGTGGGTACTTGGTGTTTTTTCTAGATTAAGCAACAGACATCTACTGCTCTCTTGACATAAGAATCTTATTAGTCTTAGCAATTTCATGTCGAATCTATGCATATTTATGTGAGTTAACCAAAGGTCTCGATGCCAGAATTTTCTGCCATGATGATTCAATCTTTTGTATTTACATAGCTTTAGACGTATAGGTGCCTCAAAATTGTGTCTGGACTCTTCCATCAGCTCCCATTGGGGTTATCTTACAGGAATTCTTTGCAGGACACCACAGGAATATGGATAACTGGTCAGAAACTTCTTGGAGCATTGGAGGGTGATGGCCAGACAAGAATTGGGTGATCTGTGATCTTCAATTTGAAGCTGTAGGTGAGTGCATAGTTTTAATAATAATAATGTTAAGAGACTGGTTGATCTTTGTCTGTTTTAGAATGTTTCAGTAATAAAAATCTTTCTTTTGTGTTCTATTCTATCCTCTGTTTATTTTTCGCTTCTTTTGACATAAAAACGCACCAGGGGTGTCTGCATCTGCTTCAGCTCTGGTTGTTAAGCCAAGGTGCAGGCAGGGCAGGCTGAGAAAGTCCCTTTGAACCTGAACAGGATAATACCTGCGTAGGGAGTGTGCATTTTCTTTTGTTTTCTGCACAGGGAGGGAGCTTTCATCCATGGTTTGGGCTTGCTTGTCCATGTGGGGTCGGTTCGGCATCATGGTTAGGCTTTATGTCTCATGTGGCTGGAAAGTAACTGAAATTAACAAAATAATCCACACTCCATGCCTCACCGATTAAAATTTCCAAAACTACTCATAAAAAATGGTTAATTGACTTTTCTAGATGACTAGACCCAAAAATTTTCCCCCTCACATGTAAATTGTGTGTGCCACCCAACTAATGCTTAGAACTACATTGCATTCTCTAAACCAATAAGAAATAATCAAAATACAACTCCAACCAAATCCCTAGTCTTACCTTTGTTGTAATAAAATTGTAAATTCACATACTAACTTCATGGTTTCCATGGAAAATTTGTGTGCTTGTTGGGACAATGGACTAGATAACATTGGCAATTAACAAGCCTGCCTCTTTGGTTTCCTTTTTTCTTCTTCACAAAATCAAGTGAAGGACCAGATAATGTGTTGTTGTTAACCTTAAAGTTTTGTTCCCAAACAATACTTTCTGCGGTTTTATGAAACCATGTGCTATAGCTCAAATCCTCAGTCAATCCTATTTCCGATAGGGACAGTGAATCCAAATTTTCCCATTATTTTCATATCCAAAATCATGTGAAAAGAAGGCACGGTTCCCAAGTTGTTCAAGGGTAGTGGCATTGAGTTTCTTGACCCCCCTGACTTGGAATTAGTCAGTTTTATTTCTGAACTTCATCAATATATTGTCTAATGTTTTTTTGTTATTGTGTATCTCTTTTTATTTAAATAGCTAAATTATCCTGAATGTTGTTTTTACAAAAGCCAAGTCGTTATGACCAGAAATACATCTAAGGGAAAACTGTATATTTAAAAAAGATGAACAATTATGCCCGGTAAGAAGCAGAATTTATGAAGTCCCCCACAGCATCAAAAAGCCTACATGGTCATAAACTAGATATATATTCTGCGATAATGTCAGTGGACATGACAGTTTCAGTTGGAAGGTATTTCATTCATCTTTAAGAGAATTTTTTCAGCAGTTCTTGAGAGATTGCTTTCAATTCATCATTTACAGCTCTAGTTTTATGAGCCTGATTTCCAATGCCCTAACTGGATGACACTCTGATTGACTGTTCTACAATTCTTGCAAAAATGATTTTGTGAAAAAACTATGTTGTGTTGGGATTGGAATGAATACCAATGTCCAACCCTCCACTTTTGAAACAAATCCTTGCCTGCCCATGAAGGTTCAGGTATTGGCTATTGAGCCTCAACACAAATGCCAGGAATATAGACTGGCTATTGAACCAGTGTAAGCTTGTTAGAGCATCTTCAATCCTTCATAAACTTTTCATCAAATTCGAAGTTAATGAAAAAATGACAGTGTGCTCCAATCATTTTATCAAATCAGGAGTGATAAATTTTTCACCAAATTAAAGATGAACCGAATCTTTCACATGCATATTTTTTACTCCAATTCGATGAAATTTTAAAAAGATCAAGGATTGGAGATGATTTGCTTTCATAAATAAATGGTTAAAATAGATTTTTAGGATGAGTTTGAATCTTTTTAAAAAGATTTGATGAAAAGAACGGGTGGGAAAGTTTGTTTGTTTGTTTGTTTGTTTGTTTTTTTTTTCTATAAGTGCTAATCTAACAACCGATTAAAAAAAAAGAAAAAGGAATAAGGATTGAAATGCTTCATATTAGATCAAACTTGTAATCAATTTTTCACTGAAATTTGATGGGGGAAAAAGAGAGTAAGGATTGGAGATACTCTTAGCAACCTGCTTTCTGCAAGTTGCAAAAACAACCATCCCAATCCTACCAACCTTTAGCAACCTGCATTCTGCAAGTTGTAAAAACAACCATCTCAATCCTACCAACGTATATCAAATGAAGGAAGTCACCCTACCAACATTGTGCCATCATCAAAGGTTCTAAAAAAAACAACAATAAAAAGAAAAGAATGGATCATTGTGTTGCCCGAAACCGCCCACTACGACCTAATGAATTGTCTCAAGAAATAATGTGCATAATGCATACTCCTTGGAGAATCCCAACAATAAAATAGTACCATAAACCTCAAAGAAATGGGTGAGTTTGCAAATTGTCTATCAAACGTATACCAATACACAGGAGACAGCTATCACACGAAAGTAGTTTATGAGAAGCACAACTTACTACATGGACCGCTTATAAAACTTGGCAAGAGAATGAGAAGCAAGAATTGCCAAGAGAAAGCATTCCAAATTATAAATAATAAATAATATTAGGTAAACTATCAATAGATCCTAATAGTAGGATTTAATTCTCACAAAGTCCTATTGAAAATCAATCTTGATAAAATTATTGCTAAAAATGATTTTTTATGACAATTTTTTATGTCGCTAAAAATTGACAATTAATGACTTTTTTTTGTCATGATTTTTATAAATTATAGGTGAAACTTACAATTAGTGAATTTTTTTATGATAAATTTTTCTCATAAAATCTATTAGACAATAAATTCACTTATTAAGACTTACACGTAAGTACAATGATGGAAGAAGAGGAAAATATAGTAAGCGAGTATCTTGAAACAATTACCTACAATTACAAATGAGGATCGACGAGTGAGTGGTGCTCATGACATAACATGGTAAAAGAATTATAGAGCAGAATGACTAATGGCAATGGATGTGCAAATTGGTACAAACACGTAAGGAATTAAAGGAAGAGACTCTGCAAATCGCTACAAAGATGATGCTTGAAAATAACCAAAAACCAGCCTGCAATATGTTACAGTTGCAGTATGAATAATGCAAAATGGCCAGTGGCCTTGGTGAGGGCAGAGAGACACTCTTCAAAGTAATCTGGACTGGTATGCTGTAGCATTACTTGGTCGTCTCAGAATTCTCATCTCCTTCAGTTCCTGTAATCCCAAATTGATGGGAAAAGAAAAAAACAAAAATCATAAAATGATAAATCCTTTGAGACTGACTGCGTCTCACAGCTCTCTTGTACAAAACAGAAAGAGAAGCAGTTTTCAAGATATTCAGAGAAGTACATTGGTTTGCCATTTCTCATGACTCCACAGGCTCATGCATGAAAACAAATTGAGTTAAAATCACATCTCTGAGATAGTTGTGAATATTGAATCAGATCAGAGGCAAACTTGAGCCATTAAAATCAACAATTGATCAATATATATGTAATTTTGATGGAAAAAGATAAGATAAAAAGAACATGACCTGCAGACTCTAGAGAGGCAGAAAGAAAAGAAAGGGAGCAAACACGGATATATATCACATACACACATGTTCTCCCTCTATATATATACCAATTTGTTTTTGCGATGACAGTAGGATTTCTAATGGGCATGATACTAAATATTTACACAGTACAAGCAATTTATCTTCATTTCTTAATTTGTATCTTTTATCTGTAGTAACCTGCATCTAATTACAAGCAAAGTCATAGCAATGAAAACACTTTCCAATTCACAGAATAAGTAAAAACTCAAGTGATATTTTACTTTTGCCACTTTGGATTCTCACTTATTTACACCACTCAAGTCCGTTTAGTTCACGTTTGTTCAGCGGGATGAGTGGCTGGGTTAGATTAGGTTGGCAGCGTGGCCTACACATACCATGTTTGGTTGTGAAATAAGGAAGGATTGGTACTCAATCGGATTACTAAACCCATTCAGTAGGTGGATTAGGTTTCCTGGACAGAAGGGGGGAATGAAGAAATAGCGAGGAGATTAAGTGCATCCAGTCGTCCGTCCGGACATCCGATTGGAACAGTGCAATTTTTTTAATCCAAGTGCAGCCTGTTATTTATAAAAAATTATATTTGTTTTAGAATTTTTTAATATATAAATATTTTAATTTTATTTTATATAAAAATAATTTAACAATCCCATCACTAATCATTTCTCACACTATCATCAAGACAAACAAATTTTTATTTAATCCCTTCACTAATAATTCTCACATTAACAATCTCTTCACTAACTATCCACTCACTAACAATCCCATCTAACCTAATCCCCTAAACAAACGTTGCCTTACAAAGTTGAACTAAATTAAGCACAACAGTCTTCTTTTCCTGATAATTCAAGCTATTCTGTTCATTACTCTCTTGCTATGAATTTCAAAATATCAACAAAGTCAGCAACTTGTAATCTCATATTTATAGCAATCTCCATCTAATTACAGAAAGCAAAGGTCGGAGCAATGAAATAATAAACAAAGCACTGAATCAACCTCAAACAGACAATGCACATCAAGTAGGGGTGATAAATGAACCAAACAGTTTAAACTTGACTCTTTGGCTCATTACAAGCTTGTTTGAGCTCACTACGTTAAGTAAACTAGTCAATTTTCAACACATTTTGAAGCACGTTAAAGTTCAAACCAAGTTTGAACAGTCAATTTCGTTAAAATTTTCAAACCAAGTTTGAAGGTTTGGCTCATTTATCACCCTAGCATCAAGAACCAAAAGCAAAAGAAGCATTGCAAACTTTCAGACATTAAAAGCTATAATCACACACGAAGAGGAAAGCACTAACCTTCACTGCCTTCTTTTTCTTGTTCTTGTTCTTCTTCTTCATAGTCTTCATATCCAACTTCAGTCTCTCCATCATAATCATACCCATAAATCTCATTCAAATAATCCACAGCAGCTTGTGTAAACACCAATTTATCCGAATTCAAAACATCAAACAAATTCAATGTCCTGGGCGTCAACATCTTCAGAGTCCCAATATTCCGACTCGAAAGCTTCACATTCTCCGAAACCTCTGTCATCAGAAACAATGACTTCTCTTTCGGATCAATCCCCCACCTCTTCATCAACGCAATGAACTCCTTCGTCTTCGGCTTCTCAAACCTATCCCCAAACTCCTCCACCACCACCGTATTCACCGCCGCGCTCGAAATCGCCGTAGAAATCGCCAATCTCTTCTCCTTGCGGTTGATTTTGATCGTCCAGTCCCTAGGTTTAGGGCCGAACACGACGCCGCCGCCGGGGTGGAGGGGGATGCGCTGGGAGCCGCGGCGGGCATGGCCGGTCTTCTTCTGGGGGTAGGGTTTGATGCCGCCGCCACGGACTTCGCCGCGGGTGAGGGTGGAGGCGGTGCCGCGGCGCTTGTTCTGGAGGTCGGTGATGATGCCGCGGTGGACGACGGCGCGTGAGGTTTCCGGTGGGGCGGACTTGAGGTTGAGAGTGGTTTCGCCGATTTTGGAACCGTCGAAGGAGAGGATTGGGAGAGTAGCGAGCTCAGAGCGAATTGGGGAGGTGTGGTTGGGACAGTGAAAGAGGGGTTTGAGAGAGATGGGTTTGAAGGTTGAGAAGAGAGTTTTAGGGTTTTGATGAGAAGAAGTGGTAGTGAGGAAAATTGAGGATGAGAAGAAGGAAATTAAAGGTGAAGTTGCAGAATTCGCCATTGTCGTAGAGACAGACAGAAGAAGAAGAAGAAGGAGGGAGAGTTACCCGTTCTCACTGTGCATACAGCTTAGCCGTCGCCCAAGGTGTGTTTTGAATTATCGCGACTTATCCGCAAATGTTTTTGTTTAGCATTTTTTTGTTTTTGGTTTTTTTGGTTTTGTTTTTAACTAGCCTAGGTTTGTTTAGAAATTTAAACTGGCTGGTTTTTGGTTTTTCAAAAATATTTTTTAGAAAATTTTATTTCTTGTTTTTTGTATTTTTTTAAAAATATTTTAAGTAATCTTTTTAATTTTTAAATATACCTAATATAAATATACATAAAAAATATATTTTTGGTGAAAAAAATATTTTAAAAACGGGAAATTTTTTTACAACTCCCTAATAATACTAATTTAGAGGCTAAAGGACACCCAAAAAAATAGTGATGCATGAGGTCCCTGAGCAACTTGGCGCGCGTTTTTAATTATTTTTTTGGACCAAAATACCCTCCCCGAAATCAACACAGAAACGATACTCCTTCCGACGTCTGACTTCATTCCAAGCATCCACCATTTTCACGAACACAAGAACAGCAAAATTAGGGTTTCAATATCATCTTCACGATCGATATTCGAGCTTCGTTCTCTTCTGCACAAATCATTCCCATTCCTTCCTCACAAATTTCTCTGACCTTCCTTAGAGAGCTTCGCTTTCATCGCTCATCGTCATCTCCATCCACCTTCGTGACGTCGCATCTTCATCTCAGGCCATATCAGCCCGTCATTTAAAGTTTCATCATAACTCTGGTAAGTTTTTCTACAATACAACTAGATTTTCTCTGGTAATTGCATTTTATATTAAACTTTCATAAATTAGGGTTTCACATTCGTTTTAAAAAGCTACATGAATTTAGAAAAGTTATTTCGTGTGTTTTGAACTTATTCTTGAACATGTTTGTGTGATTATTTCGCAAATTTCTCGGCATTTGAATTTCTCTAATTTTTTGCTTGATGTATGTTTCTTCTTTCAATTTTCTATGCCATGTTTATTTTGAAAAAGCAATTTCTGTTTTCATCTAATTTTTGAACGTGTTTACGTAATTTTGTTTCGTACATTTCCGTAATATGTATTTTGGACCGGATGAATGTTTCTTATCGACATATGTATTTTGGAATGAATGTATAACCCTTTACGCCATGTTTATTTTGGATCGAATGAATGTTTTTCTCGACATGTGTATTTTGAAAAAAAGTTATTTCTCTGTGTTTTTATCTTATTTTTGAACATTTTTCTCGCGATTTTGTCTATGAATTTCTCCGAATATGTATTTTTCTAGAATGTCTATTACTTTTTTGCTCTGTCTAAGTTTGTCTCAGATTGATAATTTTCTCGACAGACATCACATCACTTTCTCCCTTTGTGTATCTCTATCATGGTTAACTTTCTCGGTTGTGTATGTAAATTTCTCCGCATTTCAATATTATGAATTGAAATTTTCTCCGAATGGAAATTTACTCAAGAATGTGTAATTTCTCCTAATGTGTATTTATCTCTGGTATGTTTATTTTGTTCAATTCTTGGTTTCAATGTGGTGTAATTTTCGGTGGCTTGTTTACAATACTTTATTTATTTTATCTTGCTAATTGTGGAATGGAAATTTTTTTTGCCTTGCCATGTTTACTTTTCTTTGTCATTCATTTTCTCTAGTATGTTTACTTCTATATGTAATTTTAAGAATTATTGAAAATTTCTATCCCATGTTTATGATGCTTTGTTGATTTTCTCTGACATTTAATTTTTGATGTCCAATTTCTTCTGGCATGTCCAATTTTCTGTAATTTTCCCTCATCTGTAATTTTCTCTGACATCTTACACTTTCTCTTATCTGTAATTTTCTACCTTATCTGTAATTTTCTCTGACATGTCCAATTTTCTCTAGCATGTTCAATTTTCACTGGGATTTAATGTTGAAATCTTTATGTTTTAATCATTGTCTAGCAATGGCAAAACGTAAAAGCACCGAAACACCAGAAACACCAAGCAAGAAACAGAAACTGTCTCAGTCTTCTTATGAGCTGCGATCAAACACCAGCAGCAAAGCACTGGAAACACCAACCAAGAAAGAACAACTCTCTCAGTCTTTCTATGATCTAAGATCAAAAACCAGCAGTAAATCACCACAAACTCCACTCCAAATCACACAAGGTGATGAAGTAACTAGCATCCACATGAGTACCCCAACTTCAACCGACTCAACCTCAAGGGGCAAAAAACCTGCTAAACTCCACAGAAAGAGAGCTCACTACACCATTCAATTCCGATCCAACCTCTCGTCTGTCGTCTTATTTTTTCAAACACTTAAATTCAATTCAAAACAACTTGTAGAGCTTCAGAAATCCCCATTCTGGTATTTGATCCAAGCTCTAACCAGTGGAAGAATGGATCTAAAGAAATGTAGGAAATCCGATGATGATGTAGTTGCCATAATCAAATGTTACAATCAGAAAACAAAAGCATTCACTGTTGGTAAGAAAAACCTGATCTTCACAACAAACGACATGACCTTGATTTTCGGTTTGGAAGGAGGTAAACGACCCATGTCATTAAGATACTCTAAGAAGCCAAAATCTGCATTCCTAAGGAGAAGATTCCAAAAGGACACAAGGCTGACTGGTCCTATCCTTAAAAACGCGTTGCTCAAGGCAATGAAAGGCAAGCAACCAACAGACTACAAAGATGTAGCAATCATCGTTACGTTGTACTTGTGTCTCAACCTATTTTTTGCAACAAGTGGGAATTCGATAGGGTGGGTTTTTATATAGTATGTGGAACCTCTTGAATCCATGAAACAGTATGATTGGCCAGAGACAATCACCTCAACATTGATTGATTCTATCATGGCATTGCACAAAATCCCAGAAAAAGTTACGGGGTGTGTCATTGCATTGTTTGTAAGTATAATATCCATTCAAATTTGCAGTTATTATACTTACAAATTTGTGCATTTAGAAAATTTTATTTACTTTAATTTTCATCACAGTATTGGCTATGTGAACATGCAACCATCATTGACTTGGAACACAGCAACACAACTGACTTCCCGAGATGTGCGAAGTGGAACCTGCAAACCTTGACAAAACAGCTGCAGAAGACACCACTCCACTCTCTTGCACCTCGACAGGTTAATTCCTATTGCTCCTAAAATCTCAATGAAATTCCAAAATATCTCTGACAACTACTTTGTTTCCCTCCTTGTGCATTGATTGTTTAAGATCAATTTTCTCTCAATTCTCAATTTATGCTTTCATCTTTGGTACAAACTTGTTCATTTCTGCATTGTAATCAATTTTCTCTGTAATCCAAATTTTTCTGACCACAATTGTAACACATTAACTTGTATGCCCTGATTGCTTTTCTCTAATATCTGAATTCTGTTGTTTCATAATTTTCTTTGGCCCATAACTTATTTGCCCTGATTGCTTTTCTCTAATATCCAATTATGTTGTTTCATAATTTTCTAGCCCATTACTTATTTGCCTTGCATCTTTGATAAACACTGTTTATTTCTGCCATTCTAATGAATTTTTTCTGGAATCCAAATTTCTCTGACACAATTATAGTCAAACATTAACTTATATGCCTTGATTGATTTTCTCTGATATCTAAATTATGTTGCTCATTTCATAATTTTCTCTGCCTCATAAAATTAACTCATTGTCTGTAATTTTCTCTGGCCCATACAATTTTCTCTGAAGTTTGTTTCCCATTAGTATCATTTAGATGAATTTTATTTTTCTTATTTTAATTTTTCTCTCAGTGAATTTTGTAACATTTTCTCTAATAAAAGAGCCTCCTGTTACAGATAGATAACAAGCAGCTAGTCAAAAACCCATTAGAGAAGTTCTGTCTTGGTAAAAAGACAAAGAAAGAATCAAAAAAAGCAATTGTCAAATTCAAAGAGAAATTACAAGACTCATCTGAAGGTCAAGCAATTGTCAAATTCAATGAAGAAGCAGAACCCAGAGAAGAAAGTGAAAGCAATGGACAAGAAGCTCAAGCAAGCAGTGGAGAAGAAAAAGCCAGAGAAGAAAGTGAAAGCAGTGGAGAAGAAGAAGCCCGAGAAGAAAGTGAAGAAATAGAAGCAGAAGAAAAGAATGTAATGAAGTAAAAAAGAAGACAGTGAAGAAGAAAATGAAGAAGAAGAAGATGAAGAAGAAGAAGAAGATGAACAGCAAGAAGAAAACGAGCAAAGTGATCAAGAAGAACATATTGAGCCAGTAGACCAACAACAATTTGAGGAATCAAAGGACGCACAAATTGCTGATCTGCGTGAAAGATTGAAGGCACTTTCTCAATCTAAACAAGAAGAAGACAGAAATTGGTTGGAAATACTTGCTGAAAAGGATATTTCAATAAGAACCCTGTCATCACTTAACTCAGAACTTCAAGAAAAAGAAAGCACAATCCAAATGAAACTAAGGATGTTGGAGCTTGAAAAGGAACATGATATGAAAACAATTCAACAGTTGAGGAATTCAAATTCAGAGCTTGAAACAGAAAATGCTAAATTGCATGAACAAGTACAAGAACTTTCAGTCCAACTAGCAACACAACCATACAGAACACCAACACAACTTCAACCACAAGGTCAGTGAAAATCTTGACCCACAAAAAGTCAAGTCCTTGAGGCAGCATAACTCAGAGAAATTTCTAGGGTAAACTACCAATAGGTCCTATTTTGGAGACTTATTACCCAATAGGTCCTACTTTGGAGACTTATTACCCATTAAGTCCTATTGATAAATTTATTAAGTGATAAAGATAAATTTATGAGTCTTTTATTTTTATGAATAAATTTATAGTGATAAAATTATTAGTCTCTTTGTTTTTATAAATAAATTTTTAGTGATAAATTTATCACTCTCTTATTTTTATAGTGTTAAATTTATTAGTTAGGACCAGAGGTAAATAAGTCTAGTTAATAGGACTAATTGGTAAGTACCCCAAATTTCTATTTATTATAATTTTCTGACATTGGTAATTTTCTCTGGAAGTTATATTTCTCTGAACACATTAGTTTCTGCCGATTATTTCTATTGATTTCTACTCCTCATTTCATCTTCTCTGTCTATTTTCTTATTCCATTTTTGGGATTTGTTTGATTTTCACTGTGCCTAGTTGGAATGCAAGTTGAACAACAACCAACAACCCAAAAAGAAGAAATGGCACCCAAAGAACAACCGAAACAAAAGATGAAAGTCTATGGTAACTGGAAAATATTGAATCACATAAATTTACATATTGAAATATCATCTGTTACTTCAGAGAAATTTCACTTTTACTAATATTTTCACTGTCTACAGTCAAAAAAGATCCGACGTCAATGATCAAAAATTTAAAGGCAAAAGAAAGGAAGGAAAAGCAGCACGATCTAGAATTTCAATATCCAAAAGTTGCGAAAGTGACTAGAGCTTCAAAACAAGCTGCAAAGCAAGCTGAGCAAAGCACGAAGGACAAAGAAGTGCTTGATGCTGATGCGTACATCTTGTCTCAACCTCTAAACATCAGAAAATCTTGGGTGTTTCCACAAACTCTTCCGATTTCAAGATTGATAAAAGATCACGTACAAGATATGTTGCAGCACATATCAAACGTCTCTGGACTTGAGTAAGTACAACAAACAAAATAAAAGATAACAAACAACAAATTACAAACTTATATTGCATTAACAACAATTTAATTTCCACAAACTCATCTTGTAGGGCTTTAATTTGGACAAGTGAGTTGAATCTCATTACCTTCAAGACATTGGAAACCTAATAAAGCAAAAAGAAATTGCCAACAATGTAAGTCTTTCCTTTCATCAAAATTTCTTTGCCTTTATAAACAAATATTACAATTACAAATCATATTTTTCAGGTCATTGATGGCTATGGGGAGATACTTTTGGCTGACCAAATGAGAGAAAGACAACAACCAACCTCATTTTTTTTCACATCCATGAGCTTAGTATGTTACTACTATTTTATTTGATTTTCGCTGGAATTTACTACTATTTTAAGATACTTCTTGGATTTTCTCTGAACAAAACCATTTTTGGATTTTCTCTGAACACAGAATTTCATCAAGATGACAGAAAATCAATCTTTTCGAGTGTCCTTATTTGATAAGCATATTGAAACAGCATGGAGGAATTACAGGTTCCTCCATTTCCCAATAAACACTGGAGGTAATGAGAAGTCCACAGCTAGAAATCATTGGACCTTGCTTGTCCTAGACAAACAAGATAGTTTATGGAGGTTCTACAACTCACTGAGGCCAAGGAGGGATGATGCAGAAGACAAATATGTCAAAGATGCAAAACAATTGGTAACCAGTGCAAATTTCTCTGATCCATCATAATCTTTATGTGATGATATTTTTCATACAATCCCATTGATTTGTTTGTAAATTTCTCTGTTATTTAAAAATCATTTTCTTGCAGCAAGAATATGTGGAGAATTTTTTGAAAGATTGCCTTGAAAGAGACGCTCAATCACAACCCTCTTTCAAGTTGATAAACTCACAAAACACAAGTTACGACTTTGAGTATGTCAACAATGCTCCCCAACAAGAAAGTGATTCGTAAGTTTCATATATCTATAAATAAGATACTCTGATTTGCATGTTTCTTAAAACTAACCATTCCTATAATTTGTATGCAGTCTGGATTGTGGTCTCTTTGTCTGCTATATCATGAAACAATATAGCAAACATGAACCAATCAGCTCCAAATTGTCCACACAAGAGATCAGGTTGATGAGGCGAATCGATAGAGATTTGTCACCGATGTTGGCCAATCATGGACTGAACCAATTGAAATACCTCCAGAACAACCAAACATGTAATAGTGAAACTAGTGAAAGGAAGACAATGTACATAGCCAGACAGAGAAAATTGTCTCACATATATGTATATTTCCATACAGTATTAACTGCTCAGCTTTTTTGTTGACACATCAAGGAATCTCGATGCTTGACTTATCCATATACATCCTTTATTGACTAATGTAAATTTCATTTTTTTTTTTATTTCGACTAATGTCAATTTCATACCTATCGATGGTTAAATAAATATATATTTTTATTGTGATTGTCAACACAATCCACACAGAGAAAATTATGCCACAAATTTCTCTGGTATCATATTACCAGAATTCAGAGAAATTTAACATGTACAGTCCCAACGGGATGCCTATATGATCATGTAATCTGTAATGCTTTGTGTTGTTACAAAACAATCATCAAACTCAACAAAACACAAAAGCGAACAGCAATTTTATCTGCTACTATAAAATTTCACTGGATGAATTTGAAATTTCTGAGTTGTGAATTTCTTTGGGTTGGTGAGGAAAATTTCTCTGGCTTTGAGCAAAATTTATGAGTTGAATTCATTCTAAATAAATTCTTCCTTGGTCCAGAGAAATTCTTAACTCAGAGAAATTTCAAAAAAACATGATTTGTTTCTTGGTTGTACTCACTGCAATAATTTTGTGTATGCTCTGTCTGGTATGCACATTTCTTGAAATGACTGACATGAAGTTACCACAAATTCACAGAGAAATTTAACTCGTATCATGCCAAAGAAGGTGCCTATATAATCATGCAATCTATAATGCACTGTGTTAGTACAAAGCAATTATCAAATTCAAAAAACAAAATCCATACAGTACTTTTATCTGCCATTGTCAAATTTATATGGATGAATTTGAAGCTTCAAAACACATTACACAAAATTTTCTCTGCCATACCAAATTTCTCTGCATAAATTTGACAGGTATTACAAACCCAATGCCTATACTATATATCAACAAACACAATGCACACTTTAACTGATATTGCAAAAATTTCTTTGGATGAATTTGATTGATATTATTATATACACTGTCTAAAAAACACATTTCACAAAACAAAATACACAAACTAATCATCAAATGTATTATTCAATCAATAAAATGTATTATCCTCAACTATTTAACAAAGGTTCCTTGCATGTCCTCTTATTATGGTGACCAATACTCCCACAACGACTACACTTAATCACCTTTTTAAACTCTCCAGTAGAAGCAATTTTGTTCTTCTTCGGCCTCCCAGCTGGTCTCTTGCTCAATGGAAGTAAAATCATAGCATCTTCAATGCTACACACAGGTTTTTCAACAGTTGGAACTGGGCCAATCGAAAACGAGTACGCTTGACGATACATATCAGCATGAAAAAATGGTTCAACAAATAAATTCAAATTCCTTCCACTCCTAAAAATTGCAGCAACAGCATGTTGACATGGATACCCATTTATTTCCCATTTTCGACACGAACAAGTTCTCAACCCAAGATCAACCATAACCGAAGGAAAACAATGTATTTCAAAGACATTATCAGACGACAAACTCACATTCCATGTCCTCCCATCCAAAAAATACTTCTCCAATACACTATCTATATGAGGACATAAAACTTTATTCCATTTACTAGAGAGCAGCCTCCTATCAGACCTCATATTCATAATTTGCAACCGTATCATGTCCACCAAATTTGTTATTGGCAAGTGCCGAGCATCTCGTATCCATGAATTGAATGACTCAAAGAACATTTGAATACATCTCACCATAACGCTTTCATAAAAATATGCATCACTCCAATTTTCATATGGTAAACTTCTCAAGAAAGCAATCACAATGTCTCCTCCTCACTTTTTAATTCATTTAACTTGAAATGAAATGATGCCTTTGTTGGCGATATGCACATTCGAAAACTTGGACACAATCGTCTCCTAACCAAATTTGTGTTTCCCCATGACAACTTATCCTCGATTTCTCTTTAGATGTTCAAGACAAAATCCATGAAAGCAGTTAGGAAAAACCTAGCAATTCCTCCACAATACCACAATGTCGATCCGATATGAAACTTATCACCCTTCTCGATCCCAATACTCCACATAAATGTTCAAGAAACCAACACCAATTGTCTTTATTCTCAAAGATCAACAATGAAAGAAAAGCTACAGGGAAAAAACCTACAAAACAAATAGGAACAAGCATATCAGATATACACATGCATAGAAAATTAGAACAATAAACAACCAGAGAAATTTGACACTGCCAACATCCAGACAAAAAATCACTTAGTGGCCAACTCCAGAGAAAATTCACACATTGGTAACATCCAAAGAAAATTGACTTAGTGACCAACTACAGAGAAAATTCACACAATCATAATATCCAGAGCAAATTCACTTAGTGACCACCTATAGATACAATTCACACAATGACAAAATCCAGAGAAAATTCACACTGACCAAAATCCAGTGAAAATCCACACAGGCCAAAACCAGAGAAAATTCAAAGTGTCAGAGAAAAATCACATTGACTGAATTCCTACATGTATAGAAAATTCACATAGTTAGATAAAATTATATATATTTACAATTACCTTCATTCCCATCTTTCGCTGTTGCAGCAAGCATAACTCCTTTGTATCGCCCTTTCAAAAATGTTCCATCAAGAAAAAGCAATGACCGACAATATTTGAAACCAGCTGTGCATGCATAAAAAGCCACAAACACTCTTTTGAAACGCTTGTTGTCTTGAAAATCTAACTCAAAACGACTACCTGGATTGTTCTTCAATGCCTCATCAAAATACCACCGTAATTGATCAAATGACAAACAAGAATCCCTATATGTACTACGTTTTGCTTTTTCAACACCCAACCAACCACAGTTATAACTGATTGAGACCCCATACTTGTCTTTCATTTCTTTCACAACATCCACTGGACGAGTTAAAGGTTTTGCACTTACCTCGTCAACTATCAGCCCAGAAACTAAGCTGGAAGTCATCCTCGAATGTTTACTCGTACGAACCGCCACACCACACGTATGTTCATTGTTCAAAGTCCTTATGCAGAAGAACTCATTTGTTTTTTCAACAGAAGCATGTACACGCCACATACATCCCCTTGATTCCTTATATGCACATTCTGCCGTAACCCTCAGCTTGTCATTTTTAACATACGTAAACTGAAAACCAACCTCAATAGCATACTTGCACAAAAAAGTACGAAACTCAACCACACCACCCTCAAACTTTTGTCCAACACTCGTAATATTATTCCGCCAACGAGCCGACAATAACACATTTTCTTGGTGAGAACAAAACTTAGAGAGTGAATTCCTTTCAATAACCACCAGCCTATCGCACTCACTATCCACAACATCTACCCAATTACACCCCACTTCCTCTTCATCAGAAGTACCACATCTAGTAACTGAAACATCAACTATATCAACACCGCGTGCACAAACAACCCTCAACATATTCAAAAAATCAATATTATTTCGAACCATACAATTCGGATGGCCCAGAATAGAATATGAAATACATATAATCTCAGGTTTCAAATTCTCTCATGTTTTACACAAAATTCCAACCAATTCCTCAAAATTCAATTCGCATGAAACATTAATGACAATAGTATCATTCTTAAATTTACACAAAGAACAACATCAAGACCGGTCCATTGAAATCAAAACAAAAAACAAGAAAAATAATTTAGTTAACATAGAAACACTTCACAAGAACAACATAAAAGTCCAGAGAAATTTTTAAAAATTAGAATTTTCTCTGAACTTAAAATAAAAGTCCACAGACATCTACAAACTGATATTCACCTTCAAGATGATAAAAAACAAAATCACAGAAACTCAATGAATCACAAAGAAATTTACTGCTAACTATTAAACACAATCATACAAAAAAATCCAAGTCCAGAGAAATTTACAATCATGGAAATTTACAAACTGAAAGTGAGTAACAAACTTACAATTTTCTCTGAACTACAAATACAAGTCCAGAAAAATTTGTAAACTTACATTCACTTTCTCATATTCTATCTGCATTAGAAATTTCTAATAATATGTCCACATGCACTTATAATTTTCTCTGGACTACAAAAACAAAAGTGCAAAAAATGAAATTTCTCTGGTTTAAAAAAACAGAACAAAACTGATATTCACCTTCACAAAACTAGAAAAAATTGTTTAACATAAAAACACTTCACAAAAACAACATAAAAGTCCAGATAAATTTCTAAAAATTATAATTTTCTGTATTCATAAAATAAAAGTTTGTCTGTATTCAATTGCCTCTGTCTAACTTTGTCTGTATTCATAAAATAAAAGTCCAAAGACACATCTACAAACTGATATTCACCTTCAAGATGATAAAAAACAAAATCACAGAAAACATAATGAAACAAAGAGAAATTTATCGCTAACTATTAAATACA
This sequence comes from Camellia lanceoleosa, assembly GCA_025200525.1. Classification (NCBI taxonomy): domain Eukaryota; kingdom Viridiplantae; phylum Streptophyta; class Magnoliopsida; order Ericales; family Theaceae; genus Camellia; species Camellia lanceoleosa. The sequence goes on along the minus strand of CM045768.1, from coordinate 50,637,647 downwards.
ATCATAGAAAAAATCATATACACCTTATATATGAACTTTACAATCGATATTGCACTCATAGAAAACGCCAGAGAAATTTACAAACTTATATACTATCTCATATTCACTTTATTGCACAAAGTTATGAACTTACATTCACTTTCTCATATTCTATCTCCCTTAGAAACTTCTAATTATATGTCCACATTCACTTATAATTTTCTCAGACTACACAAACAAAAGTGCGTAAAATCAAATCTACGGTTTGAAAAAACATAGAACAAAACTTATCATTCATCAAAGATGTTGATAAAAAACAGAGCACCTAAAAATAAACACTAAACCTCAAAATCAACTACATCATCAACACTATTTCAAATTGATCAAAAAACAAAAGAATGAAAAATTAATTCCAAAAATAAAAATCAACTCTATAAACCTGGCCTCTCTCGAAACAAAAATTCAAAACAAAAGTCAAATTCCATGTGGAATCGAAAATCGAAAACAAACCTGATTCAACTCCACTCAAAAACATACGCGATCAATACACTGTCAACACTCCTTGAAATTGATTCAAAAACAAAGAATCAAAACTCCGACGAAATCAGCACGATCGTAGCAATCTTTCTCGTCAAACTCCACTCAAATCTCGACGAAATCTCACCATGAAATCTCCACTGAAATCTCCGACGAAAACTCCGACGAAATCTTCGACGAAATCAACACGATCGTAGCAATCTTTCTCGTCAAACTCCACTCAAATCTCGACGAAATCTCACCATGAAATCTCCACTGAAATCTCCGACGAAAACTTCGAAGAAATCTCCCATGCGAATTCAGTTTCCAAAATCTATCAGTTAAGTCAACAATATTATATTCAAACAAATTTATGTTATAAAAGAAGGGTAATTTAGGTACTTTATAATCTAAAATAAAATTTATGGACCTTAGCCATTAAAATATATTATTTTGGACCTTTCCTCCTATCAAAAGTAGATGAGGGACCTTAGGCCAATTTTCCCTTTAAAAATTCACTAAATATCAAAAATATAAAAATAATACGAGAATTCAGTAAAATTTTTATATTTTTATTTATTTATTAATTTTTGAAAATATTTTTCACAATTTTTTATGGGCAAATTACATAAATAGTCCCTATAGTTTGGGGTTTGTGTCACTTTGGTCCTTGACTTTTCAATTGTGACACATTTGACCTAATTTTGAATCTTGTTCCAAATAAGGACAATTAAACATATAATTAGATTTTTCAAGGGTAAAATTGTCAATTTGATAAAATATAAACTAATTTGACAAAAATAAATGTCAAACAAATATTTTTAAATTTTTAAAAATTATTCTATCTACTAAAAATAAAATTATGTAAAATTGATAAATCTTTTATACATTTTTTAATTTATTTTTACTAAATTAATTTTTATTATGTGTTTGGATGATGATCATGTAAAATTAATTTTAAAAAATTAATTATGCAATTTTTATTAATTTTACATAATTTTATCATTGGTAGATAAAAATAATTTTTAAAAAATTAAAAATATTTTTTTGACATTTATTTTTGTCAAATTAGTTTATATTTTATCAAATTGACGATTTTACCCTTGAAAAATTTAATAATATTTTCAATTGTCCTTATTTGGAACAAAATTCAAAATTCAGGGTCAAATGTGTCACAATTGAAAAGTCAAGGACTAAAATGACACAAGACTCAAACTATAGGGACTATTAGTGTAATTGACCCTTTTTTTATTTTTTAAATACATCTAAGTAAGGTCATCTAAAAAAGTAAAAAAATGCTTAAAATTTTAAAAATATTCACTAAAAATAAAAAAAAAAACAAAAAGTTCAATTTTCAAAAAACGTAATTTAAAAAACTTAAATCAAATACACACAATGTTTTTTAGTAATTATTTGACATTTTTACTAGCCTTTGGTTTCGTTTGGTTATTCTAGTGGAGGCGTAAGTGTTTGAGATTACTTAAAAAATATAAAAAATTAAAAAGTCATTGCAAAAGTAAAAAAATTTATATTTGGCGGAAAAACCAAGGCTGATTAGTCATAAGGTAAAAAGACAAAATTACCCTTATTTGTCTCATTCCAACTCACGTGTGAAAAAAAGAAAAAAAAAATTTCAATGTCCAACACAGTGCAACACATGCAACACAGTGCACTGACTATAAGTATCGTCACTGACATGCACTGACTATAAGTACCCTCACAGAAGGGTAGTTCGGTAAATTTAGTATTTTATACAATATTTTACTATATATATTTTTTGTAAAAGTCAAAATTTATTCCAAATAATTATATTTTTTTCCTCTACTTTTTTAGATAAAAAGTCAAAAGTGCACTTATATTGTTCATCCTAAACAATTCCTTTAAAAATACAAAAATATAATATGATATATAAGGTAATAAGATAAAATGTCACATTCAAATTATAATCATTTTACTTTTTCTCTCATAAAAGTAAAAAAAAAAAATTTTCCAAATAATTTTTTAATCCCAAACTAAAAAAAGTTTCAATTTCAAAAAGTCAATGGTTTGGCAAGGGCTCATTGGGCTTTTTTGGCTCAATGAGCCACAAAAGACAGAATAGGCTCATGAGCCACAATAGACAAAATATCCCATCTAATCCCATAATCATTACACTCTTCTCTCACAAAAAAGTCAAAAAGCCAAAAGCCCTTCCCAAACCAAACTTTTGAGCCTAGGCTCATATAACTAAAAAAGCCAAAAAGCCAACCCACTTCTCAAACGGAGGCTTAAATTTTTTTCCGGCCAAACAACGACAAAGAATGAATTGATTTTTTTAATAATTTTTTGATTTTTGACTAAACCTTGAGCTTGCCAAACAAAGTCTTAAGAAATCATAAAAATAGATTGATCAATTTTATTTATTTATTTTTTAAATAAGAAGAAAAATTATCTATTTTCTTAGTTTTCAATAATATTTTGATATCACCCTATCAAGATATAATAATACCATGTGATTCATTGAATCAATAGGCTGATGACATATACGAGTAAGGTTAAAGTCTCTAAAAAATTCAACTAAAATTTTTATTAAATGTTTTATATGGATGTGGAATTCATAACACATGAGTCTCACATCTATGTAAGATGTGGAGAAGTGGTTTAGAAATACTCTTTAGATTCTGGGGGACGCTTGTGATCCTCAGGTAGCCACCTGAAAAAGAATTAACACTCTGGTCGGGGGTGCCGGAATTAACACTCTAACGGATAAGTCAGTGTATACTCTCTTGATTGCTTGTATTTTAAGTCAAACATGCTAGTTCTCACGTACCTCTTTCTGGCTGATGTTTTTCTATTTATATCTTTTCTTTCTTGGGCCTTGGGATTGAGCTCACTTTCAATTCACCATTCGGCTTCTTTTGTAGTAGACCGCTTTTCACTCGGCTCCTTGCTCAACCGGCTATTTGGCCGAATAGGATAGAATTCAAGCGTGTTCGACGACGCCGAGTGCTATATATTTCAACTCTCCAAGTTCAACTATTCGGCCTCTCTACGACTCCTAATATTCTGCCCCCACAATTGCCCCCCAAGCACTCCACTAACGACAGTTGGCTGGAGTGTTTGGTTTCGAACTCGAAAACTCAGAGCCGAAATTCGGCGGCTGACCTCATTCCAACGCAAATGTCTGAGCACACGCTTCTCGGTTATCATTTCAACTTCCCGCTTCTTCGTACACTTCTATTTATTGTGATTTAAAATTTCGACGTCTTTTCAAATACATACACACTTTTAGACGCCGTCATTGGACCTTCTTCAATTACCTCTACAACTTCCTTTTCTTCACTATCCTCTTCGTCTCTTGTAAGTTCTCTCATTCTCTATTTTGAATCTTTTTCTTGTTTTGTTTTTGGTTTAGCATATTCCTATAGGTCAAGGAAATGGCAAAACATTTAAAAGATCTCCTCTCCTGATTGAATTTCGCTTCCGACGCCATTTCTCCATTCCTCGATGATGTCCTGTCATGCATTTCACGGCACCTCGATATGGAGAGGGTTGATGAAACCACGATTGTCTTCCTCTCTTGTCAATCGCAGAGGGTGGAGTCCGCTTCTCCTTCACCCATTCCTTAGGGGTGCTTTGCCATTGGGGTTTAATCCTTCCCAACCCAATGTCAACTTTTTTAGAATCGTAATGGGGATTATAGAGCTAAACCGCCTTTAGGATTAACCTCGGCATTCCAACTATCCGGCATTGTTATGGCTTGGCCAAGTCTTCTGGTCGGCATGGACGTTATTTCCTTAGGGACAAGGATACCGACCATCAGTTAGTGACTATGCTTTCCAGTTCTGGGAAGCGAGTCGATGATGTTATGGTCGTTGTCCAAGGTAACTGGGAATTTGGCGAAGGCGAGGATCGCCTCAACCCTATTCCTAGACGGAGGGGCGAACTAGGTGGCCGTATAGTTTCTTGTGTTTATTTTCTTTGTTATATTTAAAAAGCTTCATTTCTGAGACCTCATGGTTTTGCTTGTGCAGGAAATGATTTGAAGAAAGTCCTGACTTCAACCGACGACGCCGTTCTTTCAGAAATCAAAGTCACTCTCAAATATTTCGGCCGTCTGAGTCTCCAAAAACAGGAGAGGGCGGCCCACGTTCTGCTTCGTTACGAGCCGACCTATACGACCTTCTTGGCGGCAGAAAACATTCAAATTCCGAAGGGTGAAAAGTCTCTTACCACTCTTATTTTGACGGACTTCAAAAACTTGCGGCAAGTTGGTTTTGAGGGATTTGATTCAGAACAGGCGGAAGTAGCTGAGGTTGCCGAGTCAGATCAGTCCGAAACGGAAGTAGACAAGGCATTAAGATTGGTCTTTCAGGAACCCGGCCTTAATTCAGCTGACCCTCCGTCCACTTCGGGCCAAGGGGACCTTCCATTTGACGACGTTTTTAACAGTTTAGAGGACCTTCTCAAGATACCTCAAGACATGGTTAAGGTTTCACACGCAATTTGCCAAAAGAGAAACGCGAAAGGTTGGTCAGACGCGAAAAGTAGAGGCCATTCGGTCTGAAGTGCCACTTGCCGCCGAATATCAGCCCTCTCTGCCTGTTGCCAAATCTCAGCCCTCTTTGCCTGTTATTGAGGAGGAAACAGCAAAAAACCAAAGTGCCGAGTCCGCTGTGGTTGTGCAGGCCGATCAAGAGGCTGAGCAAAGGGCAGAGAAGCGCCATGCCGAGGTCGAGGCCGGTTCAAAAGAAAATTGTGCCGACAAACGACCTCGTTTAGAGGAATCGGATGTGATTATGCCTTTTGTCATTCAACCGAAGATAAAAAAGATAAAAAACACATCGATCTCCTCTGATGCTTCAGTAATGAAAGATCCAACGGTCGCACTCAGCATGGCTACGTCCGTTTCATTGCCGATTGACAAGGCGATTTTTCGGGCAGAGCCGGATCTGGTTGCAATAGCATTGGCCGCTCAACCGGCTCTTTTGGTATATATCTTGACTTTGTCTTTTCACTTTATGCAAATACTATTTTGGTTTTGATTTCCTGTTTTGCAAACTGTCGGAAGGATGTCCGAGATGGGCCATCGCTATCATGACGCCATCGAACAGCTTGGCTGTTTACAAACAGAAGTTAAGGGCCAAAGGAGCAGGGCCGAGTTCGAAGCTTTAAGGGCGAAGATGGAAGGCGCGCGGCCGAGGCCGAGATGAAGAGGGCGCGTAACGCGGATCAACTGAGATCGGCCACCGAGAAGAGCGCGGACGCGAGCGAAGGCGCGCTCAAATTGGCCCAGGAGGCGATCTCCAAACTAGAGGCTGAGTTGGAAGAAACAAAGAAGGCGAAGGAAGCAGTCAACTTGGAGGCTTCCAAGGCATTTGAGGCTGGGAAAAGTGCTGCTTTCGCCGACTATGTGAACGAAATCCCCAAATTTGAAAATCGGGAATTCAAACACGGCTGGCTTAAAGCCCTTGCTGCTGCTAATGTGACATTGACTATGCCGATTCCATACGAGCAAGTGGATGGTGAGCCGCTGGAGTTTGACTCCGAGGACTAATTTGGGCAACACTTGTTTTTGTTTTAGGATTTCGAATGTATTTTTACAGCTTTTCGTTTGGTAATTTTCATGTATTGCTACAGTCATAGTTTTTTGCTAGGTATTTTCATGTGAACTTGTAACTTTTTGTTTAGTAATTTTCGTATGTAAAATGGCTACAATTTGTGCCCAATTTACTAATGAAAATTTCGTTTTTTACCTTGCTATTATTTGTGCTAAATTTTGTTATTGATGAATGGTATTGCTTTCAATTGTAAAATGGCTACATTTTGTTTTCAATACCAAGTATCATAATTCATGGAGTGGCTGTGGCATAAATCGATCGGCATTCGATTTAGGTACTTAGCTGATCAAATTAATAAATTTGCCCTTGCCCCAGCCAGTGCATGAGCTTCAGAAGCCGAATAAGACTAGTTCATGGAATGACTGCGGCATAAACTGATCGGCATTGGGTTTAGATACTTGGCCGATCAGATTAATAAATTTGTCCTTGCCTACCGGCGTGAGCTTCAGGTTTAATAAGACTATTTCAGTGGAATGATCATGCATAAATCGATCAAGATTGGTTTAGATACTTGGCCGATCGACAATAACCGCCCTTGCCCCAAAGGCATGAGTTTTAAGTCGAATAGAACTAGTTCGTGGAATGGCTGCGACATAAACCGATCAGCATTGGGTTTAGATACTTGGCCAATCAAATTAATAAATTTGCCCTTGCCCTACCAAGCATGAGCTTGAAGTTTAATAGGACTAGTTCATGGAATGGTCATGTATAAATCGATCGGCATTGGGTTTAGATACTTGGCCGGTCAGATTAATAAATCTGCCTTTGCCCCACCCAAAGCATGAGCTTCAGAAACCGGATAGGACTAGTTCATCGGATGATCCGATCAGCTTCTGGCTTTTGGCGTTTAGAATTAATGACGTCTTTCTGGGCGCTGCATACATTGAGGATATATGGGGTGAGTTAGCACGAGTGATACCACTTATTCTTATTTAGCCTGGATTTAAACTAGGTTGGGATAAGTGTGAATATCAAACAGATTGTTCTCCAACAACAAAGAAGAAGGACGAACATTGGCTAAGCTAGACACTGCAATGAATCGCACTAGCGAGCCTACACGTAGGGGAGGAAGGACGTCCAAGGAACGGGAAAAACGTCAGCCCCTAAGTCGTCGAAGCAGATCACCCTAAAAAGAAAAACAGCAACAAGGATGCTTCCTACGACTAAGAAACGAGCTCGACGCAACGCCACGACTGTCACGACCCAAACCCGGCCCTATGGGTTTAGCAATCAGAATTGGCCAAGAATCCGAGATTACCAAAGGCCTACAGAACAGTAATACAATAAAACAGGGTAGAGGGCCTGACGGAAGCCAATACAGTAAGTAAACAATGTCCAATGAGCTGCGATAGGCTGTATGCAAAAAAAGATTTTCCATACATATGCATATTAACAATGACTGAGCAAGATATACAATATTTACAAACACTCAATATAGGGACTTAATCCCTACTCAACAAAGGCAAAGAAACATTCAAACCATACATTCGATCCGCTTATTACAAAACAAGAAGACAAAGACAAGAGGGGAAATACTAAAACACCCCTAAGCCTTGGCAAGGTAGGCTCGAACCTCACAATGAGGCACATAGGTGCTTGACAAATCAAGTAACCCCGACGCTTAGTCATGGCTCGGGTGCTCAGACACCTACATATGTATATGAGCAAAGGAGCTAAAGCCCATGAATAATATAATGCGTAAAGGGTTAAGAATAAATGTCCTTTCAAGATAAAACCACTATTTCGGTACTTTTATCACTATTCATTTAGTGGCTCATATTTCGTGCCATAACACTATTCAGTAAAATAGTGATATGTAGTACATCCCTTGGCGTCACAGTACAGTAAACGGTAGGTCTTAAAAGACCGGGTCTTAACATCAAACAATAAATGATGGCCATCAAGAGCAAGATAAGAATAAAGAAGAATAAGACCAATTCAGAGAACAAGACAAGATTTGTGGATTCAAGAGGTGGCTCCCATCAGTAGCACTTAGTTCAGAGATTCTAGAGGTGGCTTCCAGTAGCACTTTGCTCCTTATCAAGAATACCGGATTCAAGAGGTGGCTCCCCATCGTAGCACTTAGCTCGTGAGATTTTAGAGGTGGCTCCTCAGTAGCACTTTGCTCCATATCGGTAATACCGAGTGGCCATCACAACAAGAAATGAGTGGTTCCAAACTTGGGAACCGACAGAGATCTCTGTCACAAGATGTGGATTCAAGAGGTGGCTCCCAATCAGTAGCACTTAGTCTGTGAGATTCTAGAGGTGGCTCCTGCAGCACTTTGCTCCAAATCAAGAAATGAGGTGCCAAGGATGCCCTAGTACAGTTGTAATATAACTCATACGCTCATTTAGTATACAGACGCTCAAAGGGATTCAATTCAAGAAGCGATGTCAATTCAAGAACAAAGATCAATTCAAGATTCGATTCGATACCAAGAAATTCGATAAAATAGACTTTCAATAAGGTAAGCTTCAATAAAGTAAATTCAGAAGATAATCATTTTGGACATATCTTTACACTTGTTACTCACGAGTTCGGCTACAAGATGCTAGAGCTGCCTCGGTAAGCCAACCCTACACAAGATATCTGTGATGAACACACACTAAGCTATACAGTTGAGGGAAGATCAATAACTTACCCTAATTTGCCTCAGTGTGTTCTACATCTATATCCTCATTAAGATGCCTTAAACTAGGCCTAAGAATGCCTAGAATGGGATGAGGATGCAAAGATGCACTCAGAAAGTACTTTACAAAATTTGCTGAAAATAAGGGCCTCGCTCGAGCGAGCCTTCCTTAGCTCGAGCGAGCTTCCAAAATCAAAGGCTTCGCCGGCGAAATCCTTCGCCGAGCGGTCGATGAAACAAGAAAAATCGATGCTGAAATTTTACGCCCGCCCCACCTTTTCTTCGCTCGAGCGGAGCTTTGAACAAACGATGGTCGCTCGAGCGAGGAATCCTTCGCTCGAGCGAGTAGGCCAAATTCTGGAATTTCCAGATTTGTCTTCCAAGTCCGAACCAAGCATTCCACCACTCAATACTCGACCTCTTGGGCCCAAATTCTGGGAAACACATCTCAAATCAATATACAACAAGTTTCAAAGCTCAATCTATGAATTCAAGCCCCAAAAGTGAGTCAATTAAAACCATTTTCAAACCCATTTTCAAGAATAAACTTCAAACATGCCATGCATGAATTTTAAACCAAATTGAAGCTTCAAAGCTTGCTCAAATGAGCTCATTCTTTTCAAAACAAGATGAAAACATGGATTTAAACATGATTATGAACATGCATATGGCATTTGACCCTGAAATCCACTTCAAACTCACTAAAACCAACATGCATGCAACAATTAAGCTTCAATCTCACATGCTAAGCTTAAAAACATGACTTAGCTCATAAATTAATCATGAAACATGCAAGAACTAGTTCAATGACAACAATAAGAAGATGAGTTCCTTACCTAGAGTTTCAATTACAAGGTGAGGAAGCTAAATTATGAAATCTACACTCCAAATCTTCAAGCTTCCTAGCCAAAACTCAAGAACAAGCCAAACTCTCACTTTCTCTCTAATTCTCTTCTTGGGTTTAGAGACATAAAATGGCTGAGGGAAAAGTGTTTGCCTAAGGTATATCAATGCTCAAACATGATATAATACAAGGCCCACTAACAATGGCAAAACGGTAATTACGTCAAACTCTTTAATTAGCTCATTTTAATCTAATTTAATCATACCAAATCGATTTTCAATTAAATATACCATAAAACCACATAAATTATGGTAATCATGAAACACTAAACAATTTTCAGTTTGGTCGCCGATAAGGCCTTCAATTTGCAGTTTAAACGTAAACACACGAATAGATAATTAAACAGTCGAACAGATAGAAATGCAATACAATAGGCACATTCAGTCAATTCGGTTCCAGTTTTCAATCAGTCTGTTCAGTATTTCAATTGATTCAATTATCAGTCATAAGCAGTCTCAATTTCACAGTAATCGGTAATAAATCAGTGGTCAGTGATTAATCAGTAATCAGTAACGAGGGTTGTTACAACGACTGTTGAGTTTTGCAGTTTTTGTGGAGAATAAACCGATGACGGAGGTGGATTCCATCGTTAACGATCCAGGTGTAGCAGTCGAGTTCGCTCGACAGATCTTTCCACCAGAAGTCCAAGAATGATGGTTGGACGACAAGATTTCGAAGTATTTCGAGAAGGCATCCATGGGGCGGTGAAGGGGCTGTACACGGCTTATGAAATCGGAATGCGTCTGCAGGTCGCGCGACGAGAAATAGAGAAGAAGGACGAACAAATCCACAGTTTGGAGGCTCGCGCGGAGAAGGCCGAGCTTAAGCTTAGGGAGCTTAGGAAGGCTCAAGCCACCGAGCCGCGTGCGGCGGGTCAATCTAACCCGGTCGTAGAGGAGAGAGTGACCTAACGCCTGTTAAGTCACGTTATTGCCGACCGAGATACGGCAAGCATGTTTGCCGTAGAAAATGCGAGGACCATCGGTTATGAACAAGGCTTCCATGCGGACCGGAAGGTTGGGATCGACAAAACCAAAGGAAACTTGCAGAGGAGGTCTGCCAATGTGAGAACCGGGGCTTTAGGCACGGTTGGATCAAGGCACTTCAAGCCGCGGAGGCTCTCCGAGCAGAGGGTGTTGATTCGGCGTTGCCGCGGTACCAACGCCATCATTTTCCTTCCTCCGCCTTTGATGTGAAAAAGAGTGACGACGAGGGAGAAGCCGTGTAAAAGTAGACATTGTAGGCATTATAATGCAAAATTCATGTAATTTTTAGCTAATTGAATAATAGTACATTGTTTATTTCAAGTGTTTTCAATTGTTAGCATACTTTCTGATTAGTATACTTCATGTCAATCGACTGAACTGAAGACACATTTTATTTTGAACGTTTACATGTTATAGCCTGCATTTATACGGCATGTTTCGCCATTTTACGTTTATTGTCACGTACTGATGGGTCTCCGAATTCGGAGACGTCCAATCGTTATATCCACGAAGGGCACTCCGAATTCGGAGACTTAATCGGCCTAAAGGTGTCATGCACCAATGGGGCTCCGAGTTCGGAGATCTTATCTGGCCAATCGTGACATCCACGAAGGGCGCTCCGAATCCGGAGACTTAATCGGCCCAAAGGCGTCATGCGCCGATGGGCTCTGAATTCGGAGAGTTTGGCCAATCGTGGCATCCACAAAGGACGCTCCGAATCCGGAGGCTTTATCGGCCCAAAGGCGTCATGCGCCGATGGGACTCCGAATTCGGAGACTTAGTTTGGCCAATCGTAGTATCCACGAAGGGCGCTCTGAATCTGGAGGCTTTATCGGCCCAAAGACGTCATACGCCGATGGGACTCCGAATTCGGAGACTTAGTTTGGCCAATTGTGGTATCCACGAAGGGCGCTCCGAATCTGAAGGCTTTATTGGCCCAAAGATGTCATGCGCCGATGGAGCTCCGAATTCGAAGACTTTGTTTGGCCAATCGTGATATCCACGAAGGGGGTTCCAAATCCGGAGGCTTTATCGGCCCAAAGACGTCATACGTCGATGGGGCTCCGAATTCGGAGACTTAGTTTGGCTAATCGTGGTATCCATGAAGGGCGTTCCAAATCCGGAGGCTTTATCGGCCCAAAGACGTCATGCATTAATGGGGCTCCGAATTTGGAGACTTAGTTTGGCCAATCGGAATATCCACGGCATGCTCAATTCGGAGGCTTTGACGGCCCCAAGCCGTCATGAGCCGATGGGGCTTTGAATTCGGAGACTTAGTTTGGCCAATCGTGATATCCACGAAGGGCGCTCCGAATCCGGAGGCTTTATCGGAACACTTTTGAACTGCAGTAAGGAAACAAGGATCTTTGCATTACAAAAGTGGAGAGTGTACATGGTGTACCATTCAAATCTAGTATCATTTCCCACAAGTTAGGTTCAATGATAGAATTTACGCAAGTGCGTTGAATTCCAAGGCCGTGGCAGACTTCTTCTGGACATGTCTTTGAGCCGATATGCCCCCACTCATACGATCGCATCGACCTGATAGGGGCCGTCCTAGTTAGGACCCAATTTTCCATCAGCCGATTTCCAAGCAGCTGGAAGTACTTTCTTCAGGACCAATTCTCCTGGTGTGTAACGGTGCAACGAACACGTTGATTATTTAATTAGCAAGTCGTTCGGTATCGTGCCATGGATGCAAGGGCACAGTCTCTTCGTTCTTTGATCAAAATCAAATCCAAAGCCAACATCATGTCATTTCGGCCCATATCGAAAACTTGCGACTTCAGGGTTGGGTGGCCGATCTCCGTGGGTATGATCGCTGGGTTCCAAAGCATAAAGCAAACGGTGTTTCTTCTAGTGGATCGCCTTCAGAGTTCGATAAGCCCACAAGACACTCGGAATTCTTCGACCCATTTGCCTTTAGCTTTCTCCAACCTCTTCTTGATGCCATCCAAGATAGATTTGTTCGAGGTTTCGCTTGACCATTGCTTTAGGGTAAGTCGGCGGAAAAGTAGGGTCGGATACCATACTTGCCGTGACTCTCGATAGACGCCACAATCAAACTGGGTGTCATTGTCTGAGATAAGAGCCTTTAGAATGCCGAATGCCGAATCGTGTTATGATATTTCTCCATACAAAGCGCTTAACATCAACATCTTGAATGTGCGTTAATGCCTCTACTTCAACCCATTTTCTGAAGAAATCTGTCGCGACCTTAAAGAATCGCTTGTTCCCTGGGGCCCTGCAATGGTCCCACGATATCAAGTCCCTACTAGGCGACGCCGTGGGTCGTAATAGAGCTTAACTCTTCAGCAGGCAGATGGGTTAACGGGGAGAACTTCTGGCACTGTTCACATTTTTTCACATAGCATTTGGCATCAAATCTCATTGTCGGCCAATAATACCCTTGTGTTATAGCTCAATGAGCTAGAGAGCGCCCACCAGAATGTGTGCCACAACTGCCTTCATGTATTTTAGTCAGAAGTTCTTCGACTTTGTCCAGGTGCACGCATTCTAGGTATGGACCAGAAAAGGATTTTTTATAAAACTTTCCTTGCGGATCCAAGTAGTAACGCAGGGCTTTGTTTCGCAGCTTGTGCGCTTCTTTCTTGTCCTTTGGGAGCTGTTCGGAAGACAGGATTACAGCAATGGGATCCATCCAACTCGGTCCAGATTCTATGACATTGACCTGGATTTCCTTTAAAGGACCAATGCTTGGTTTCAGGATGAAACCCACCTCGATGGTCCATTTAATCTCTGAGTTAATGGCGGAGGCTAGGCAAGCCAGGGCATCTACATGTGTGTTCTGATCACGTGTTATCTGATTCAATTCATGATGGTCAAATTTTTCCAGCAAGGCACTAGCTAATTTCATGTAAGCCGCCATACGGTCGTTTTTGGTCGCATACTCCCCCTTTAGCTGATTGATCACCAGTTTTGAATCGGAAAATACAAACAAACGCCGAGCACTCAGAAGATGTGCATTCTGCAAACCGGTCAGAAGGGCTTCGTATTCGGCCTCGTTATTTGATGCTTCAAAGCCGAGTTTGACGGCCTGCTCAATTATTGCGCCGTCGAGAGCCATGATTACTACTCCGGCTCCGCAGCCCCGTTGGTTGGATGATCCATCACAGTACAACTGCCAAATGTCCCCAACATAAATTCTCCAGTTCGGCTTAGGTCGAATTTCATCAGACTTGAAGCCAGCAAGACCCCCAGTGAATTCGGCCACAAAGTCGGCAAGCACCTGTCCCTTGATTAAGGTTCTAGGTAGAAACTGAATATCGTACTGGCTGAGTTCAAAAGCCCACTTTGAAACGTGCCCTGATGCCTCTGCACTATGGAGTACCGACCGGAGGGGGTGATTCGTTAGCACCCTGATGGTATGCTCCTGAAAGTAATGCATTAGCTTTCTCGCTGCCATGACGAGGTCCAGGATGAGTTTTTCCAAAGGAAGGTAGCGTGTTTCGGCGTCAACCATTGCCTTGCTCACATAATAATCGGCCGCCGCTTCCCAAATTTTTTTTTTTTTATTAGTACGGCTACCGATGGTCTTGGCCGGAAACCCGCCAGATACAAAATGAGTGGGTCGCCTGCCGAGGGTGTTGTCAAGAGTGGAACTGACGGAGGTAGGTCTTGAGGCCGTTGAAAGCGGCCAAGACTCTAAGCATCCATTCAAAAGCCTTGCCTCGTCAGAGTGTATGAAAGAATTGTCGCAGCAGCACCGTGGAACGACTAATGAACCTGCTGAGAGCGACAACCATCCCCGTTAACGCCTAAACCTCTTTGACCAACCGAGGAGCCGAGTTCCGAATTGCTGTGATTTGCCTTGGGTTGGCTTTTGATTCCTCGGTGGTTGACAATGTATCTCAAGAATTTGCAAAAGCCGATCCCAAACGCATTTGGAAGCTCACCAGCCTTCATTTACGGCGAGAATGTCAATGTCTCTTCCAGATCGGCTAGATGAGTTTGCTCTTCTTTGGACTTGACCACCATGTCATCAATGTACACTTCCATAGTGTGACCGAGTTGCTCCTTGAACATGGCAAAGGACTACTTTTAGTAAGTTACCCTGATTCTTCAAATTTCAAAAGGCATAACCTTATAGCAGTAGGTTCCTCTTGGGGTGAGGAATGCAGTTTTGTCTTGGTCCTCCGAATGCATGGCGATTTGATGGTAGCCTCTGTAAGTATCGAGGAAGCTTATACGCTGATGGCATGCCGTCAGATCCACAAGGTGGTCAATTCTAGGTAGAGGAAACAATCCTTGGGGCATGCTTTGTTTAGGTCCGTGAAATCAACGCACACTCGCCAAGTCCCATTTCTCTTCACAACCACAAGATAAAGAGCTACGAGGGTAGGTCATTTCCGATTGTCACAAGATCAAGCAACTTGTCAACCTCTTCAACAAAGCCGGCAGCAGTGCTCGCGGTTGACCTCGGCTTTTCCGAATGATCGGCTTGCATTTAGGGTCAACATTCAAACGGTCGCCAAGCAGACGGATCTATACCGTTATCTCATATGGAGTCCATGCAATGACATCAAGGTTGCGAAGAGGGAAGGAAATTAGTCATTGCCCGTCGACTTGATTTAGAGAGGTGCCGACCATGAAGAACCTATCGGGATTTTCGCTGCTTTCAACTCGATTTAGTGTTTCCGTGGCCTTTTCACTTGGGAGCCGCCTAACATCGCCGAGGCTCTCCCGATCCCAAGACCTCAATGGAATTTACTTGCAACTCATTTGGCGTCTTTCCAAAGAAGGAGATAGCATGCTTGTGCCGACTTCGTGAGCCATGGATTTACTTAATGTCAGATTTTTTCGGGAAGCGAGAAATGATGATAGGTGCTTGGTATGGCTCGCATAGTATGTCACCAAGTTCGCCTCATGATGAGATTGTACGGCGATGGCAGCTTGACGACCAAGAATTCCACATCCAATGTTCGGAGCCCGCCGAACAGTAGTGTGATTTTCCCCAACGGTACTCGGATTGGCGTTGAGGCCGAATAGTGGATAAGGGCTACAGAGATCCGATTCGGAGAAGCCGAGTTTGGTGAATGTCTTGTAGTACATAACCTCCGATGTACTCTCCGGATCAATGAGTACGCGCTCAATTGTGAATCGGTTTACGTGTAACTCAATTACCAAGGGATCGATATGGGGAAGTGTCACTCCGGCCAAATTTGAATCATCAAAAGCAATGCTCGCAGCTTCATGGGGCCGCTTAGCCGAAGTGAGTTGATTTTGAGGGTCGAGATTCAACTGAATAGTGTGCACCACGGGTGACATTGGCAGGCTGTATATCATGTGGATCACGCTGATCGGAGGGGAATTCTGTCTTATGGCTATTGCTTTGGTTGGATTGCCTTTTCGGACGTACTGTTGTAGCCGACCATCTTGTACCAATTCTTCCAAGTGATCCTTCAATGCATAACAACTCTCAATATCATGGCTATGGTCTTTGTGATAGTCACACCGTCTATCCTATCTTCTCGTGTTGGGAGGTCCCACCATTTTGGATGGCTATTTGAAGAACGGAAGGTGTTGGACTTTGGACATAACCGCTGATTGGCTCTATCAACTCAGATATTTCTTGTCGGCGCGCCTCCTGCGCCCGCTATCAATTTACAGTTGGTCGTTTACCCAGTGGGAACATTGGTCGCTTGACCGGTGGAAATCCCGTCCCTTGTCTCTTTTAGCCCGATGCTGTGGTCCAGGGCTCTGAGGAGGTACAAAATTTATTCGAGCAATTTCGAAGGGGCCGCCTTGTTGGCCACGCTTTGCTTTTAACCCGCAAGGTGTCATCCTCCACTTTACAAGATTCTCAACTTTCTTCATTAACCACAGATCGTTTAGGGGTCTTTGTCAAGGAACCGCGAAGAACACCGCCGTGATGCAAACCCATTTTGAAGGCGGTGATGGCCATGGAATCGCTAAGCGCCATCAACAAGGTTAAAGCACTCCCAATAGCGTAATATGCTCGTAGTGTTTCTCCGGCCGGATTTGCATTGCCTAGGAGTCATCTTGTTTCTACCGACCTCGTTGGTGATGAATTTGGCCTTGAAAGATTTCGTAATTGATGGAAGCTTTTGATCGAGCCGCTCTAGTTTATAATACCACCTAACAACCAATGGTCCCTAAATCCTTCATTTATCCCAGATCCTCGGCTCATCCCCGCCTCCCGAACCGAGACCGAGCCTCCTCCTGTGAGATGTCTCGACACGCCTGCGACCTCCTCCTCCTCCTCATCCTCAACAATGGGTGCCTCAAGGCTCATGGAGACAACCCCGCCTCGAGCTCCTCAGAAGGTCTGGATGGCCCAGCCTCGAGACTCAGACCGAGTAGGTCTAACACCTCGACCTCCGAGAAGACCGTGGCCCACCTCGGTCGAGCATATACTGGAGGCATCTGAAAATGAAAAGTGCAATACATCAGTTCAAACATAAAAAGCAGGTGCAAATACAGTATGTGAATGGGGTGTGTGCCAGATGTGTCCTACACAGGCTATCAATACAGCAGAAAGCTTAAAACCAGAGTGTTAACAGAAATATGATAAATGCAAGAGAGATGAAGGGTACCTGGAAGCCCATGATGGACATCTGTGCCTCTCTACGCAGGACCATCCCCTCAAGCGAGGCTACCACCCCGAGCATCTCATCTATGTACTCCCGAGGTGGCTGCGGACACAAGCTCAAGTCATCAATAAATAAGTAACTGCCAAAATGTCTGTATGACAAATGAAAATGGTAGAACATACCGGGGGTGAGTCAGATCACCGACATATCTGCGGGCTGTGCATCGGAGGCTCCATCGACGGATCGGAGAAGTAGTCCCGTACTGCCAACTCGTCAACTCAGTCGGCATATCGGGCCATCCAGGATGATCAAGAGCCAGAGGATCGGAGGAATCGAACTGCCTCTACCTCTAGATGCACCAGTCCTGCTAGAAGAGGATGCTCGCAAAGACGGCACGACTCAAGATGGTGCACCTAGGCCTCTGCATAACCCGACTTCGCTGGGAGGCATCGAGATATATGCAATAGGTATGAAGTTCCTCAATAAGATATAGCAAAGCATCGGTTCTCGCATGTCCCTAATGACCTCCTCAGATAGCTGGCTAGTCCGCATAGTGGGTGGAGGCACAGCAGGAGGGTCCTAAGAATCATACCCCACACCGACAAAAGCGTTTCAGAACCAAGCTCGCCGACCGCCCTCGGCAGAACCTATACTGGGAACTAGTCGGCCCTCCAGGGTACTGATTCTCGAGGTCGTCGCCAAACACGCCTTAAGGCGCCAAGTGATCTGCGGATAACCAAAGGTATAAATCAATCAAATCGAATATGTAGAGCAGATCAAAGATAAAGATGAAAAGAACTGAGAGTTCTGAGATACCTCTGTCGCCTCACAAAGGTCAAAGTACTGTCGCAGATGAAAGAGAGTCTCCCGAGGCCTCGATAAGTGCTCGCCCTCAAACATCAATGAAAATGGGGTCATAGGAGGTCCTGCTACCTCCATCTCCGGAGCTAATGTGGGGAAATATGCATACACCCATAGCTGAGAAAAGCAGTGCGGGATGTGAATACAATGTGCTAAAAAGGCAGCATACAGAATGCAAAGTGCGCCGTGTGTGCAGTGAACAAGTAATGAGGAGCAAAAATGTAAGTCAAGAGGACAGAATGTACCTCCCAAGCTCTCCAGTAGCCGCCAAGTAAGTCTCCAAGGCGTAGAGATCGCCATGTAGCAAGAAGGGTAGCCAAAGGCCGCCTAATCATACCGACCGACTGTGATAGGTCTACCAGAGCGCCAAGAATACAACCCACCATGTTCTCTATCTAAAAACGTAGTGGTGCCAAAGAGGAACATGAGGAAGCCACGTATATCGCTCAACCTCCTCGGAGACTCAGTTCCATCATGTCACGAATGTGAAGAGAACCAAGTATACCGAACCCTCCTACCTCTGTTTACAAAGCGGGCGTTCTCAATAGATACATCCAAGTAGCCTCCCAATCGACCCATATCCTCGCTATAAGGAATAGGTCCACCGCCTAGGTCTAGGCCTGATCATAGCGAAGTCCAATGGGTCATGGTCATATCCCTGGCCGCAGAGAAATGGAAAGAATTGGTGGTGTCCCACCATCTCCGCCAGGCAAGAAATAATGTCCTACTAATAAGGCAAGCAGATAAGTCCTCGCAAAATGGTCCGAATCCTCAACGAAGTCGACCATCCCGGCCTTCCGAAGCTCGGCTAAGATACCACTCCTCGGCGGTAGAGCCATACCTCAAGACTGGGCGAGCACTAGCCTCAAGATTTAGAATGAATGCGCATCAAGAAATGAAATGAAGAAGTCAGGTGCAAATGAAATGAAGAAGCTGTGTAAATGAAATGAAGAAACTGTGCTAATCAGGCTCAGGTGTTCACTTCAAACTGGGTCGTGTTCAAGAAATCGAGTTTAGGGTCAGGTGTTCTACTCTTAATCAATGGGTCGTGTGTTCACTTCAACTGGGTCATGGTTCAAGAATCGTAGTTTAGGGTCGGTGTTCTACTCTTAATCAAGCTGTCAGGCGCTCACTTCAAATCTGGCGTGTGTTCAAAGAATCGAGTTTAGTTGTCAGGCGTCTACTCTTAATCAAATGGCTGTGTTCGCTTCAACTGGGTCTGGTGTTCAAGAACTGAGTTTGGGATCATGCGTTCTACTCTTAATCGGGTCATGCGTTCACTTTAACTGGGTCAGGTGTTCAAGAATCGAGTTTAGGGGTATGCGTTCTACTCTTAATCGCTGTCAGGTGCTCACTTCACTGGTCAGTGTGTTCAAGAAATCGAATTTAGGGTCAGGTTCTACTCTTAATCGCAATGGTGTTCGCTTCAAATGGTCAAGGTTCAAGAAATCGAGTTTAGGGTCAGGTATTCTACTCTTAATCAAGGTCAGCGGTTCAAGATCAAATCTGGGTCCGTGTTCAAGAAATCATCGTGTGTTCGTGATCAAACTGGGTCATGGTTCAAGAAATCAGTCAGGTGTTCGCTTCAAACTGGGTCGTGTTCAAGAAATCGAAGTTTGGGATCGCGTTCTACTCTTAATCAATAATGTGTGTTCACATCAAATCCGCGTGTTCAAGAATTGAGTTTTGGGATCTATGCGTTCTACTATTAATCAAGATGTCGTGTGCTCATTTTCAACTTCGACTGTGTGTTGGTGAATCAATGTTTGAGCCGTGTGTTCAATTTCTAACTAATGAGTACTATACATTCGCAATCGCGATGTATTGTGCGTCGTGAAATTAAGTGGCCGAGTTACATGCTCGGATGCAAGTAAAGTAATCGTGGTCGTAAGCTAAACTGTGTCTAAGCATGGCAAAGGTATAAAATGCATGAAAGATACAGAAATAAAGTAAAATACCTCTACATCGAGAGAGGCGCCGCCCTGCTCTCGCAGAAGGAGATCCTGCACCGATCGTTGAAATCGGGAAATGACGTAAAAGTGGCTCATGGAAGTTCGGTAATCACCGGGCATATCGCCGAATAAAAGGCGAACCCTCGGGCAATGCCATAATGTCGTAATCATCTCCGACTGAAAACCTCTATCATGAGGGAAATGACCCGCCATGTCGAGAAAACTGCAAAGAGGACCAAAAATGAGTGAAACGACCCAAAATTGGAAAAAGTCAACGAAAGTCAACCCTCGGGAAATGAAAAGTCAACCAAAAGTCAACTCCCGGGAAAATTTTTCGAATAATGAGACAAAATTACCTCAAGTGGTGAAAATGAGAAGAGGAGCCGAAGTCAAAATTTAGTCTACCAAAGTGCTTAAACGAAAGATTTCGAAAAACAACTTATGCGAGGCCGAGGGCGCAGATAAAATGCAGATCTGAAAGAGAAAATGGCTTAAAGAGCAAGAGGAGAGAATTTCACACGGGGTGTGATTTCGAGGCAATGGGCAAGCATATATATAGAAATGTCGAAAATAACCAAAATGCCCCTACTTTGGGCAAGTGGTCACGGCCACCCAACCCGGCCGGCCGCCATCTGCTTCCCACCTGGCCGATGGCCTCTCCTAGGGCAAGAGGCTGGCCGACCATGCTCCCCACCCTCCCTACCTCTCGCAAATTTTGAGGAAAATCGAGCTCCCGGACTTGAAAAAGTTGAAGAAAAGTGCACTTTCTACGCGTCAATTGCTTCACCGAACTTTAATTGCAATTTCGATATGTGTCTCGCCATTATTCATCAAAATCAGAGTGTATCCTTTTTAAACATGTTGTGACCTCTCCGGAGGTAAATCAATGCAATCGAGTTGTCATTGCCGCCGAAATGCGCTGCTTTCAAATTGTTGCACAACAAAATGTGCATCCCGACGTGCTCGCTTGTCATTATTTGGCTCATACTGATTCTCATGAATATTTTGCATTGTCATGCGTGTCTTCTTGATGTACCATACTTCTATGCTCGAACATGCATTGTCGCGTTATCTTTTTCTCGCATTGTGATGCATCCTTTCACCCAAGACTGTGTGCCAAACTTTTCAATCATAGGAATCGTGATTGAATATATGTTGTTAGCATATTGTTCTTGTTGATTTCTCTCTTTGCAGCACGATATTGTATGTACGGTTCATTTGAGGTCAGTGCGACTGCATTTAATCGCCAGGTATCGATCTTCTCCGTAGAGACGCGACGAGAATTGAATAATTCTTCGCATTCCTAATCGCATGAAATGTAGTTGTTGCTTTTGCATTCTGCATAAAATCTCAGATCTATTTGTCAATACTTGCTTTATTACCTTTTGTCAGACTTGCATGATCACCGCTCAGGTATATCATTTGCATTTTGCCCCATTTTGCTCATGGGCATGCTCAAGCACACATCTTTGTTCACCTCAGATGATTGTCTAAGTCTTCTACTTTGTCAAAATGGGTCGCCTCGGCTTTTGACATTCACTCCGCCACTTGACTTCCGAAGTTCTCCAAAGAGGGCAAATCAGAGACACCCCATTTTTGACCGACCTTAAGACTTAGACGCCACCGATTGAGCGCTTGGTGATGTTGTATCAGGCTCGCTCGAAGTTTCAGAGTCGCGCCAGGCGCCTTTGCCTCCGGACTTCAATTCTCTTCTATGCCTTGTCTCTTGCCATAACCAGACTCGGTTTTCTATTTTCTTTCCGCTGGAAGGAGTGGTCCTCAGAGACTATCTCCCGGTGGTCGTGTTACATTTCGTGGTCGCAGCCATTTTGCCCATTTCGAGTCTTGGCTCCTTGCTGAGCCGTCAGCCGTCAGTGCTCGGCTCGGGACCGCCCAACCATCTCCGATTCGTTTTTGGCATGCACCTCTGTTTTATCATTCCGAGGAACACTGGCCTTCGATGCCCACTTCAGGTCAGAGTGTCACTTTTGCTCAGAGTTTTCTGGACCCGAACTACGCGATTTGGGCCCCGCATTCATTTTGCATCGCTTTTCTCGATTTTGGCAGAACCTCGCTTTTGTCATTCCGAGGACACCGGGTCGCAGATGCCCACTTCACGCTAAACACCACTTCCTAAGACTCGCAGCCCATTTTCGATCCCGAATTGCGGTCTTTGGCTCCGAGCTGCTCATTTCATTAGTTTTTGTTCAAATTTGGCATGTACCCTGCTTCAACACCAGAAGATCACCGGGGTGGGAGGCCAGCAATTATCCCAGATAACCAGTTTCTCCTCCGCCTGCTTTTGCTCACTTCCGCCAATGTTGAACACCCCGGGCATATTTTCTTCCAACCAAAGCTACATATCTGGATCGGGGACATGGAGGACCCTAAGAACTACTGGTCGGCCAAAGAATTCAAAGTTTCATTTTTGAGCCTCTCCTTCAAGCTCTATGTTGTGGTTCCTGCCTGGTTGCCAATTTCCGACCTTGAACCTTGCTCCACACATCTGGCAGGACCCTAAGCATTGGTGGTCGGCCAGTAGTTGTGCATTTCAGTTTTGCGACTCTCCTTCAGGCTCTATGGTGTGACTCCTGCTTCAGAGTTGCGATTCGACCTGGGGCCTTATTCTACACTCATGGGAGGACACTTTACACGGTGGTCGGCGTAATTTTTTCCTTCATTTTTGGGCCATGGCCGGCCAGTAGGTGAGTGGCTGGGTCGACCAGGTGGGGTGGCCACCACCTCCTGTAATTTATCTCGGCCGGCCACTTCGCTTCAATTTTTTCCAACTGTCTCGATATTTTTTCAAAATATCCCTGCATCCTGGATATTTTGGGAGGAAAGCTTGGGTGCTTTTCCTCCCTTTACACTCTTTTTGGCCTATTTAAAGGGCTGCCCTCCTCCTTGCTAGGGTTGGAACATTTTCTCTCAAGAGCCCTCTTCCATAGCCTCCATTTCCATAGCCAAAACCTTGAAAAACCCTTCAAGCATCTAGACCAATCCTTCATCAACTCCAAGCACCACCATCAACAACTCCATTCCAACAACAAAGAAGGCTTCTTCAGAGGCTTAGAAGCAACTTTCATCAAGGCAAGAAGAGGCAAAGACTTGTCTTCAAGGGTAAGTTCCTAAATCCCTTTTTTCTTGCATTTTCTTGAGTCATTTCTTACCCTATTTCCCTTTTGTTTTGGGCTCCGACCCCTACTGGTTTTGTTATTTTGAGCCCCTCTACAACTTTGTAGAAGGGCTCAACTTCATTTGGTGTCTCCATGATATACTTCCTTCAATACCACTCTTTAGGCCATTAATTTGCATGCTTTATTTGCCTTATGAGTAATCTGATTTCGAGACTGATGTAAACTGTTAGTAGGCTTATATTGAGCCCCTATTAAATATTGAAGAAGGGATCAACCATGTTTGGTGATTCTAGCATGCACCTCCTTTGAAATTCTTCAAATTTACCGTGAAAATTGCATGTTTGTTTAGGCCATTCTAGCTTCTGTTTCTGGCCTTCATCAGGCTCGTGAAGTGTCTTATTTTGGTCTATTCTTCAAGTTTTATTAAGGGTCTTAAGTTGTTTGGTCATTGCTTATGATACCTCTCTTTATAAACCTCTTTTGACCCTTATTTTGCATGCTATGTATTGTATATCTACACACTGAATTTGGGGATCTCATCTTCTGTAAAATGCATATTTTTAGTCCCTCTCTAATGTTGTAGAACTGATTTTTTGGGTTTGAGCATTGTAGATATCACTTGCTTTGTAAATCCTCTTTTTTCCGTATTTTTGCAAGCTATTGTTGTCATATCTATGCTTACAATTTGGCCATGTTTTGTACTGGAAAGATGCTATTTTTGGGGCTTTCTTGCTACTTTTTTGCTGTCAAGTGTCAATTTTGCATGTATAGCATAGTCAGAGGCCATTTCGGGGCTAAATATCACATTTCGGGAACATTCCTAGCATCGGTGCATTTTATCATCATTTTGAGGCTGTTTTCCTTCATTTAGTTGTTGGAATTTAGTTTGCATGCTTGCATATCATTTCCATGCCATTTGTGCCTTTTGTCATTGCCTGGGCTTATGCGTGTAACGACTTCGAGGCGCCTGCTTTCATTCATCAAGATCCCATGTGAGTGCGGCGAGGCCCTCTCATGTTGGTATAAGCCCAATTTGTATTTCGCATGTCAATATTCCAAGATCGCTTCTGGTTTATGCGTGCAGTGCAAGCATTTCGAGGCGCTTTTTTATCCGATGGCAAATTTATGCGAGTGCCGAGGCTTCTATGTTGGCGTAAGCCCATCATCGCATTCCATATGCTATTTTATGCATTCTCGGTTATGCGGTCCGCGCATGCATTTCGGGCGCTTTTATTTTTATCCGACGGCAGTTTTATGCGAAAAGTAACAGGTCCTCTCATGTTGGCGTAAGCCCAATTTGCATTCCGTATGCCATTTCATTCCATTTGTCATCGCCGTTTGCGTCTGCAGTGCACGATTTCGAGGCACTTCGATTTTATCCGATTTGCATATCATCGCTTTTGATGCGTCTGCGGAGCACGATTTCGAGGCACTTCGGTTTTATCCGGCCAGTATTTCATCATCGCCGGCTTATGCGTTCTGTGCACGATTTCGAGGCACTTCGATTTTATCCGGTTTGCATTTCATCATCACCTCGCTTATGCGTCTGTGCACGATTTCGAGGCGCTCGATTTTATCCCGCTTGCATTGCTTTTCGAGGCGCCATTTTCATAGCATCGCATGCTAAGATTGTATATTAGTTGCGATTTCATGCATATCATGCATATCAGACGAAACGAGGTATGTTTCAGACTGAGCGACGGAACGGTCTCAATTCCCCACCACATTAATTCGGACACCCATGATGGAGCTAGGTTTTGTTGTAGCATTCATATGCATTCATCCTACAAGTTGTGCACTTCTGCCTCGCCATCATGCATCGAGATGCGGATTGGTAACGAGGATCGAGGCATGCATATATTTGTGAAATACATTGCTATGCCCCTTCTCGCTTCGCTGCAAAGAAAATCAAGGATCAAAGAACTTTTCGAGTCCGCACGATTTCGAGAAACATTGTAACAGAGGCTAATCGGGGCATCCCAAAGGATTTCATTTTTCGCGCCGCATAAAATTTCAACATGCATCATCCACAAGGTTAGGCGCCCCGGTTTGCATGCCGCTTTTTTACGCTTTTCTTAGTTTAATTTGTTAATTAATTAGAAATCAGATTATTCTTTATTCGACCGTATTATTTATTCGACCCCCACGCGAGGGCAATGTTGTAATAAGGGGCGGAGTGTGATGTATGTCTTCCAACCCCCATTTCTTTCTCCCTTTTATTTATCCGCTTACAATGGTTAGATATAGGCATATTTCAATTAGCATAACAAAGATGACAAAGATGTTTGCATCATTCATCTGCTTTTGCACGCACTGCCTCAAGATCATACAAACCGCATTTGTATTTCAATTCCAAATTGAATACGTGATAGTTGTAGCATTTCATATACCACGCTTAGGACAAATGAGCTCGCTATAGTTTGCATCTCGCATGTGTTGCATTAGGCATTTCAGATATTTAGGATCATGCATGATTTCTAATCGGTTTTCGCTTTTGGCTTGGAGTACTCGAAGTTTTATGCTTTAGCATCCTTGCATGCGGTGAGTGTTACATGAATAGCATGCTTACCATGAGGCTAACCGCTATGTGATATAACCGCTTGGATGCTCTGTGGGTGGAGGTTGAGTTATTTGAATTGGGACAAATGCATTGACTTTGTTTTAAGCCCATTAAATAGTGGCAAAATCATGTTTAAGCCCACCGAGGGTGGCAACCAAGATTTTTAGCTCGTCATGCAAAGACCATCACACCATTTTCAAACAAACAAACATGAAATGTTTTGTTCCAATTCGACGCCCATTTATACTTGTTTGTCATGAGCATCACATAGTAACCTAGGCTAAATAAACCGTAATAAGAACTCACAATGTTTTCAAAAACGATATCATGGAGTAGAGGCACGGTCTTTGACCGGGCGAGAGGGGTGCTCACGATGTGATCTTCCCTAATCGTACTCCAAGTTCCCGAGCCAACTTTGGTGATGATTTTACACGTGGCCTTTGGCACCGAGTTAGGGTTTCCTAAATTTCCCATTTTAAAAAATATTTAGGTGGCGACTCGTTATCTCGCAAAGTACCCATGTTTGGCACTTCTTTCAAAAAAAATTTGTTTTTCTTCAAAACGACGGCGGATTTAGACTCTTTGGTTCGAGATTTGGAACCGCAACGAAATCGAAGTCCGAATCAGAGCGAGGTCTCCGCGGCGCTGTTACACCTGGATTGAGCCCACTTTCACCCGCCATTCAACTTCTTTTTGTAGCATCCACTCTACTTTGCTCAACCGGCTATTTGGCCAAATATGATAGGATTCGAAGCGTGGTTCGACGATGCCTAATGCTATATATTTTCGACCTCCAAGTTTAACTATTTGGCCTCTCTACGACTCTCAATATT
Source organism: Camellia lanceoleosa (assembly GCA_025200525.1). Lineage (NCBI taxonomy): Eukaryota > Viridiplantae > Streptophyta > Magnoliopsida > Ericales > Theaceae > Camellia > Camellia lanceoleosa. Next base: position 50,611,112 of record CM045768.1, on the reverse strand, counting down.
CGCCTCCACATAAGACATTTAGTAAAAATTTTGATAGAACTTTTAAAATCTCTAATATTTTATGACATACACTCAAATTTTGTACTTAAATTTTATTGAACATAATAATATTACTATTTCCTTGGATTTGACTATACATTATGGGCCTACAGCCTCGCTTGACATGTAATAGTTTTAGCTTAAAGTTAAAAATTAAAAAGTCAATAATTTATACCAAAACTTAAAATTTCTTTTCTTTCCTTTTGCACATTTTTTATAAAAATTAAAAATCATTCCAAATATACTAATTTTTTTACTTCATATTTTAGCCAAAAAATTAAAAATTATTAAAATAACTGCTCCTCAAATAAGGTAACAATGCAAAATGAGTTTGCTTTTGAAAATATTAAGCAATTTAATTTGAATGGGTCATGATAAAAACTAAAATATTTGGGTGTCGCTTTGGTAACACTTACGCTTAATTTTCATTTATATTTACAAAAATTTAAAAACTCAAATAAAACTTGTTTGGTAAATTTTTGATTTATAAATCAGTAGCCTTAGTTTATAAATTTGGCCAAAAAATGTAAACTTAAAAAATGTGTTTCCGTTTTGATTTTTTTTCTTTTTTTTTTTTTACCACCAAACACTAGCCGTCATCCGCCACCATTTTCCACCACTATTTTTTGCCGCCACCCCCCACCACCATCTGCCACCACCACTCACCACACACCAGCCACCACCGGCCACTACCGGCCATTACCACCCACTTGCCACCCACTCGCCACCACTACCACCACCAGCCACCAGCCATCCGCCACCACTCGCCACCTGCCACTACCATCCATCGCTCGCCACCGCCACCACCACCTGCCATCTACCCGCCACCTACCCGCCACCACCACTCACCACCCACTTGCCACCACCATCCACCACCCGCCATCCACCACCACCTGCCACCCACCCGCCGCTACCACCACCACCACCACCACCACCACCACCACCACCATCATTATCCACCACCCACCCGTCACCCACTTGCCGCCACCACCCACCACCCATACCACCACCACCACCACCACCCACTGCCACACCCCCACCACCCGCCAATCCGCCACCCATCCATCTACTCACCACTACTTTCACCACCACCACCGCCACCACCCACCATCACCTCGCCATCCGCCACTCACCACCTACCACCACCACTCCATCACCGCCA